>CM035419.1:125266505-125956505 GCA_020310875.1 Ceratopteris richardii
TCTTCCTTGTATTGGGCTTGTTGACAACTTTTCACGTTCCTCTCTAGAATGAATGACCTCATTGAGGCTCTCTGATATGATCTCTTGAGAAGGAGGGTTTGGATGACCACATGTAGTAGAACATGAGGCTTCATTGACGCTTAAGGTAGGTTGAAGAATTGATTCTTGAGATATGGAGTTTGGTTAGGATTATAACTCATGCACATAATGATTTGGTCCAATGGAGTTTTTTGTGTCAACTGTCTTTAGTGGTTTCTCGTATAAAAGACTAAAGACTTTTCTATGTCCCACTTTGGGTGATATGTATCCTTGGGCCAAATGTATTATAACCTCATGCTCATAAGTCCAATCTTGTCCTAGAACTAGTTCTACTAGTAGATCAGATTCTTTACAAAGCAAAAGTCTTTGTTCCATAGTATTGTTTCCTAGGTGTTAGGATAAGGATACTTCTCCTAGGAATTCACTTATATTACCTCCTATCCCAATCATATAAGATTTTGTAGGAGTGAGTGAAATCTTTAAATCTTAAACCAAAGAAACACGTACACTACTTAGGGTTGCTCCTATATCAATTAAAGAACCAACCAGACGATATTATTCCTTTCCAATCCCTAGGTTTAGATAAGGTTGCCTTGGTATGTTTCCTAGGGTTTTGATATTTATGGCATGGTAATTTTCCATGGGAATGTGTTCTTCACCTCGTAAGTATCTCTCATCATGTTCTCTGATCCATTCCTTATGTTTTCTTATTCTATTTAGAGCTTCTAGTTTCAATTCTTCTCTTATTTTCTCCTCCTCTTTCTTTTTCTATTTTGTGCTCCTAAGAGTCTAGTCAACCTCTATTTCATCAAGGGTTCCATGTATTTTTTCACTCTACAAACACTTATGCAGTTTGGTAGTATGTCTCCATCCAGTGTGGCTAAGTTAATAGCTCCAAGTGAGCCTAAGTGTATAGTTCACACCTTATGAGATCCCATATAGCTTGTTTTGGAGTCCCAGAACCCAACCCAATGGAGTATTTAATAATAGATAAGTGTAGTGTCATCATAAAAATCTACATTTGATATGATTCCTGTGACTCAAATCCATTCAAGTCATCGACCTTCTTGTCAAATCCATCCATTGGTGGTCTCTGGTTTCATCTACAAAGTATGCAACTCTTTGAAGTTGAGGCTACAAGTTGGAATCATGGAATGGGCATGAGTGACCTAGAATTAGCCTTTTGTTTTTCTTGGTATGCATGGAAGGCATATAAACATGTTGTAGACAATGTAGCTTTCATCATAGTGTGTGCCATCAGTTGGATCATCTTTGACAATAAACAAGTCAAAGATGCATTCTTTGCTGCAGCTACCTTTGGAAACATAACTAATGCGACATGGTGTAGAAGTACATAACTTCCTTCAATGTGTAAGTTTGAGTAAATTGCTTATAATAAACTTATGACCATCATAGCATGACATGTTGTTGAGAGCTTACGTGTTTTCCAAGTTTCACTCCTTACGATATCCCATCCTTATTGTTTTGGAATCTCACAAACTGAGACAATGAATTATATGGTAATGGCTAAGTGTAGTGTGATCATAAACATGTACATTTGATGTAATTCCTCCAAGTCAAGTACATCCAAGTGATCAAGATTCTTGTTAGATCCATCCATTGGTGGTCTCTTGTTTCATCTGCAAAGTATGCAATTGGATGAGGTGGAGGTTGCAAACTGGAACCATGGAATGGAAACAAAAACCTAAAATCAGCCTTTGATTAAGTCTAGTATGCATGGAAGGCCTATGAACATATTGTAGACGGTGTAACTTTCCTCATAATGTGTGCCATCGATCACATCATCTACAACAGACTAGAGGAGAGAACAAACAAGCCAAACATGCATTCACCACTAGAGCTACCTTTAGAAACTCGCAGAGTGGTAGAGCTTGATCGAGGAAAATGGAGTTATGATAAAGTTATGAATAGGGGCGCTTTCTATCGCATGTTGGCATAATATTGATATGATCTGCTTGTTTGGATGGATGGAGGCCCTTGTCCATAACAAGCCAGCCATTGGGAGCCCTCTATACAAGCCCACCCTTTTGCACCATTTTCATGATGCAAACTACCATTGGTTTTGCGTGTCTATCTATGGACACCAACCCCAACTATTGAAGGTCTTTCCATACAAACATGCGCATATCAAACATGCAAGAGATTGCATGAAGAAGAAGGGTATTGACTGTGGGCTTCCCAGCCATCCATCCAACCAATAACATCACTCGTGAAGGCTTTCTTTATTTTTGGTTGAGCACAACGGTTTAGAGGAAAGCGAGGTGTGTCATTTTCATGAATCCGACAACATTCCATTTCAAAACCTACGCGTCGAAGGTGCTTGCATTCAACTCTTGGTGAAGGGACAAGACACAAGTGCCGCCGTTTGTGCTAGCATTCCTCAAGTGCCGCCGTCTGTGGGAATCGAACCCACGACCACGTGGTTAAAAGCCACGCGCTCTACCGGCTGAGCTAAGACGGCTGGTTGGGTACAATCTTCATGCTTTTGCTGACCGCCAGGCCAAGCTATTGGGAGCTAGACAAGAAGGAATGAGGGGAGGTAATTGGAATGAGGGGAGGTAATTGGGAGACAAGAAGGTCGAGAGCGAGAGACTCTCTTCACACTCTTTTCAACTCCTGGAGACGAACAAAAAGAGGGGGACTCCATTTCGTTTCGTGGTTTTGGGCATCCCACGAGTTCCTTCTACATGAGGTACGATAAGAGATAGCCAACACACGTTTCTATCGCTCCATGTGTCTATCTCCCTAACTATCTATTGTTGAAGTATGCAAGTCCACACCGTTTCTCCAGCGAGGTGGAAATTGTACCTTATCATCTTATGACCATGGAACTATCTTGAATATTCTTCCCTCATTCTTTTCTATGCTTTCCACATCACAACTCCATCAACGTAACTTGTATTCCAGTGTAATTCAAAGTTGGAAAAGTGTTCGCACTTGTTGGAGGTGGAAACTCACCACACAATTCCGATAGCTTAAAAGAGAGACAAGGTGGCCGGGATGGTGCCAATCAACCCGAGCCACGAAGCATGATGGACATGTGCTAAGGTCAATCCGAGGTCCTTAGCCTAGCTTTTCCAAACTCCTACTATTTCCGGGCTAGCACATCGACATCCTCTACACCTAGTTTTGCATTCATCTTATCTCTTTATCCACTTATCATCTTTACTTGGTCGGCCAACGTGAAACATGTTATGGAGGCAAATCCCAATCACAAGAGATCCCCCTAGCTCAAATCCAACTATGACTTCCATAGGGGGCAGCATGGCACGAGAACACATGCTAGATTGCAACAAACATGGATAACCCTAACTTCTAATTAGATTTAGTTTGAAAAGTGGAGAGTGGCATACCTCAGATGCACCCCCCAACCTATGTATAACCCTCGCCTAGTCCTCTACTCATCTTGCCATCATGAGTAGCTACCTTATCTCAACTCTCTCGCTTTTGGCCTTGACTATCCCCCCTTGCAAGTTGTTGGAGTTCGAGGTCTACGGAAGCACACGAACAACACAAGGAAGAACAAGAAGAAGAAGAAGCCTTGAGCACAACACACAATACTCAATGTATTACCACTATAATGTACAAAGATAAGTAACCCATTGGGGCTATAGGTGTATATACAAGCCGGGGCAAAAAAAAAACTCTTAAAGAGGGAAAAAAGTGCCCCACCGGCCCTAGTGTGTTCACACATATCACTACCTAAAGATATCAACAAATCCCCCCTGGGAGTGATGCGGTGAACAAGGAGCTGGCACTCATGTATAAGGAAGGGCCAAGCTATGTGGAATCAATGCACAAAAAGGAAGTAAGCCCAAAGCTTTGCGGAAAGCTTCAAACTTCTCCCTAGGGAGAGCCTTTGTGAAAAGTTCTGCATTGCTCTCCTGTGTGGGCACATATGCCAAATTGATCTCTCAAGCAAAGAACCTCTCCCTAACATAATGATAGTGCATCTCAATGTGCTTAGTGCGACCATGGAACACTTGGTTCCTCGCAAATGCCAATGCACTCTGACTATCAATGAAGATGTTGATGGCATAAGATTGACCAACACCCAAGTCAACCATAAGGCATCTGAGCCACACACACTCAATAGTCACTCTGAAAGATGCCCTATACTTAGCCTCATAACTCAAAGTGGCCAAAAGTGGCCACAACATGCTGCTTCTTGCTCAACCAAGATACGCATGAGCTACCAAGCACAAAGCAAAAACCATTGGTGGACACATGAGTGTCATAGCAACTAGCCCAATCAAAGTCAGAAAAAGCATGCAAATCTGGTTGTAGTGATCCCCCCTTGGGATAAAACAATCCAAGTAGCCGATTACCACTCAAGTAGCAAAAGATGTGCTTAACCACCTGCTAATGCTTGAAACCTGGGAAATGCATAAACCTGCTCACTGTTGAGATATCAAGCTCAACATGTGATGATCCAAGATGACACGTATCAGTTTTTCGTTTCTCTGGCATGTACAGTGGTCACTCCGATATATGTCAAGGATACTTCATTGAGCTTTGTTAGATTTATCTATCGAGAGTGATGGCACATTTGTTTCTTGCTAGCTCACTCACTCACGGACATTAGTTTTTTCCTTATGTATTGACCTTTATATATTGCACTTGTATTCTTGTTTTAGGTCATTCTTGTACATTCCTTTTTATGTAATAGAAGAAGAAGAAGAAGATCATTTTCCTTGCCTCACATGCCTCGCCATTGTGCCTACATGACAAAGGTAATACAAGATGCTGAACCTTCTTGTTTTGAAGATGCAATTGGTAATGCAGATTGGGAAAAAGCTATGGATGAGGAGATGGCTTCACTTGATGGAAATGATACATGGAAGCTGGTTCCATTGCCACAAGGAAAGAAACCCATAGGCTGCAAGTGGGTTTACAAGGTAAAGCACAATGCTGATGGTGGCATAAGCAGGCACAAAGCACGATTGGTAGCAAAAGGATATGCACACACATATGGTATTGATTATGAGGAAACATTCAACCCTGTAGCTAACATGTCTACTTTCAAAACACTTGTTGCATTAGCTAGAGCAAAAGGATGGACTTTGCATCAGATGGATGTGAAGAATGCTTTCTTACATGGTGAGTTACAGGAAGAAGTATACATGGACCAACCTCAAGGATATGAAGATTCAAAGCATCCAAGATATGTTTGCATGTTGCAAAAGGCTTTGTATGGACTGAAGCAAGCTCCTCGTGCATGGCATGCAAGCATTGTTAATTACCTAATCAGCATTGGATTTTTCTATGTGTGATGCAGATCATTCACTATATGCAAGGAAGGGTGATGATGGCATCACAATTGTTGCTATTTATGTTGATGACTTGATTGTAGGTGGTGATAATGAAGAAAGCATTAAAGAGGTAAAGCAACTTCTTATGCAGGAATTGGACATGAAAGTTCTTGGTGTGCTGCTCTATTTCTTGAGCATTGAGTTTATACATATAGAAACAGGTATATGGATGTTACAAAGGCAATATGCCTTGAATATGCTGCAAAAGTATGGTATGGTTGATTGTAAGCCAATTTCTATGCCCTTAGATCAGAATTTGAAGTTGGATGCTACATCAGGTGAAGCATTGGAAAATGCTACTATGTACAGGAAAATTGTGGGAAGTCTTATATATCTCATAATTACAAGGCCTGATCTAAGCTATACTATTGGACTTGAAAGTCAATTTATGTAGGTTCACAAGAAGCCACATCTGGATGCTCTGAGGTGCACTCTACGTTATGTGAGTGCTACTTTGGATTACGCATTGTTTTATGAAGCTGGTGTAGATTTGCAGGTTCAGGGATACATCGATGTAGATTGGGCTGGTAGTACTCCAGATAGAAGATCTACTAGTGTCTTTCTATTCTCACTTGGAGGTGCAGCTATTACATGGAGCAACAAGAAGCAACCCACTGTTGCCTTGTCGAGTACAGAGGCTAAGTATAGAGGTGCTGCAATGGCAGCATGTGAGGCATCATGGTTGGAGATGCTACTTGCAAAATTTAGGTGTGGAAGTGCAAAAAGCTATCACTATCTATTGTGATAATCTTAGCAACATACAGTTAACATGGAATCCTATTTTTCATGCCAGAACAAAGCACATCGAGGTACATTACCACTTCATCAGAGAGAAGGTATTAGCAATTGATATTGATCTTGTTTATGTGAGAACAAATGAGCAGGTTGCTGATATTTTCACCAAAGCACTTGGAGCTAAGAAGTTGAAGAAGTTTCGAGAGATGCTTGGATTACAGGATATGACATTGAGCTTGAGGGGGAGTGTTGAGATATCAAGCTCAACATGTGATGATCTAGGATGACACGTATCAGTTTTTCGTTTCTCTGACATGTATAGTGGTCATGCTGATATATGTCAGGGATACTTCATTGAGCTTTATTAGATTTATCTACCGAGAGTGATGGCACATTTGTTTCTTTCCAACTCACCCACTCGCGGACATTAGTTTTTTCCTTATGTACTGGTCTTTATATATTGCACTTGTTGTATTCTTGTTTTAGGTCATTCTTGTACATTCCTTTTTTTGTAATAGAAGAAGAAGAAGAAGATAATTCTTCCTTGCCTCAATCTAAGTGTGTGCCTCTTTTATTGTGAGAGTGTGTGTGTGAGCTCTCTCCTTAATTTCCTTCCTCGTGACACTCATCTGTAATATAGCAAGCTAAATATCTGGCCGAGTAATGCATAAGTAAATCAAGCATCTGTTAAAGTTAAAGCTATTCTGTTCTTACTCGTGGGTTCTTGCGATGGTCAGGGGTCTGATAATTCAGAGGCCCTATATATATTTTCCCAATTCACTGCTTAACTTCCAACAATCAACTTCATTAATTAACTCTGATGATTACAAAAGATTCAATTATGCTTCAGTGCATAGCGTTCTTAGCGATCACCGCGATTATGTACACAACACTTTCACTCTCTCTTTTAATATTAATGCTACACTTCACTTCAACACAGTAAACATTAACACAATACCTCATTTAGTTCAACTTCGAATACAGACTCATACAGACAATTCTGCAATTAATATAATGTCAAAACAGAATCAACTCTACATCATCACCCAAACTGAACAGGCCGGTGAATCCATGTCATCTCTTCCGCGCATACTCTATTGATTAGAAAGAAATGATACAATGTTTGCGCTACACCCTTTCGATGCATGACTTTTCTAATTGCAATTATTCTTCTAAATATATTCCGACGACTTACACTGGCATGCACGGTGGACTTGAACCTAGCAGCGAAAATTACAAGGGTTAGGAATCATCGATGATTCCTTGGATATACATAGATCTTGCTAATTTAAAGGTTCGTGCTATTTTCTGCTTCAGGGATTCTAACATTTTCTTCAAATGTTGCGGTTCAACGAGATGTGCATCAGTCCACAAAGAGCTGGAAGCGATTACTTGGGCAAGGAGGGTGTTGGCTTGACTCTGCAAAAAAGCTTCTTGGAGGTAGAAGTCGTTGGCGAGTGCCACATCTTGTCGTAGCTTCATGTCCGCAATTTCTGCATCAATGCACGATAAGCGCTCATCCTAGATACCCAATTGCTTCTCTCTATGCTTGAGCTCTTGAGATTGGAACTCCATGGTTTTATAAAAGTTTTTCTAACTCTTTCTGGATGGCTTCGACATCCTTCTTCAACTGAATATTACGACCAATTTCTTCTTCCAGAGAGCGACTTTTCTGGAAGAGCTCTTTGGTGACTTTCTTTAATTTAGTTTCGGCATGTAAGACTAATTTTACCATCTCTTGACCCTTTTGCTCCACTATAGCAAAGTCAGCACGCGTGGTCTCGAGGAGATTGCCCAATGCGGTCATAACATCCTCCTTGTGGATTACGATCTAATTCAGCTTACTAATTTCATCATCGCAAGTTGCAATGATGGCATTCTTCTCATTCAACTGTGCTTGGAGACTTCAATCTGTTCCTCCAGTGAACTAGCTTCGGCTTTAGTTGTGAGCACTTCTTCTTGAAGTGGTGCGATGTCTGCTTCAAGCATGTCCACCTTGCATTGGTACTGCTGTCGGAGGGATTGCTGGGCAACTTGTAGGTGATGGGGGAGATGTGTGGAAAGATGAATGAGGTAGTTACCGATCTGAGCTAGTTGGGCCAATGAATCAAGTACAATAGAAGTGGATATTGGCTAAGAGGGGTTAGCCAAAACTGTGGCGGATGATGAAGGGGGCGAATAATCAGGGGAGGAAGGAAGAGAACGGGTTGCCGAATGACATGGTGAGGAAGGAGGGCTAGGCGGCAAAGGCACCTTTGAGGGAGAAAGAGGCAGGGGTGGGTTTTGGGGTGAAGAAAGTAAGGCAAGAGTAGTTACCACAAGAGACGAGACATCTTATTGAGCATTCACCTCCTCGAGTTGTTCTTTCTCCGTGAGTTGTGCAGTTTCTATGGCCGTGTCGGGCACTGGCTCCTGGATGAGACTGTGGCTGCACAATCGTATCATTAGGGTGAACCTCTTCAAGGACAATGTCAAGATCAACTTGGTCTTTAGGGGATGGTGGAGCAGAAAGAATCTGAGCAGAAGAAGCAATGTCCTGCAACTGCACGGTTGAGGACAGTGTGCCTTGCTGTGAGAGGGCTCAATTTGCAGTGCTTTCTCTTAAAGAACTGCAGGAGATCCTTGTCGTCATTGACCTCCATCATTTGTACGGAATCCTCATGGAAAAGAAGGGTATTCAGGGGAGGAGGTTGCGCAACTTGAATTGCTGGGAGGAGGAATGTCAGCAGGTTTGGCAATCGTGTCTGAGGGATATCACCCTTCACTAATTGCCGAGATATTGTCTGGCATTCCCGGTGAATGTGCCAGAAGAAAAATGAAGCAAAATTAACTGTTTCATGTGCAGCAGCATTGATCATGGAATAGAAGGGGCGAGAAATGTTGTATGTGCATTTTTTCAAGTTAAATGCAGCTACAAAAAACTGTAGTGCAATGCGCTCCAGTTCAGGGTGAAAAAGGATGGCGAATTCGTTTGAAGAATGTCGCGCGATAAGCTCTTTCATTGTGGACAGCGGTAAGAGAGGTCCATCTACAAGATCCTCCTGAGGGAGATGAAATCCCTCAACGATTGTGTTACGTGGGTTAAGACAAGCTAGCGGCCACCAGGTTTCGGTAGCGGGCGTAGCAGCAATGGTGGATATGATCTGCACAAAGAAAGGATGGCAGTCAACCAAATGCCAAGGCAATTCAGCGAATGCCAGAAGGCCACGAGTGCATAGAAACTCGCTCAATTCCGAAGCGAGGCCAGCACAAAAGGTAGCAATGTTAGCCAAAGATTCTGTGGCGAGTATGAGAGCACGAAAACAATAGGTAACACAGAACACGCAATCGCACAAAAACTCAATAGCAGAAAAAAGAAGGGAGAACGGGATTAAGTAAAAACATCAAATGAACATGCAGGAAGAAACATAAACATCACGGAGTGTTGGAAATATGCAGTCATAATGGCAACATGCACGTATTAACATAATCTTAGACACATAAGGCGGCGGCTAATCATGGTTAGGTAAGAAAACAGAAATATTACGGTCAATCGATCAACCGGAACATGTAGACAAGAAAGGAACGTCAAGCCAGAACAGTGGTATAAACCGGGCGGAGAATAAAAATATCGATAAACCATCAGGATGAAGAAGGCATGGGATAATAGGGGTGAAGCTTCGTTCCATTGATCGCCTTAGGAAGAAGGGTGCCAGTTAATGTGGATAACCGGAACGTAGCAGGTCCAACCTGCGATTCAATACGGTAAGGACCAAACCACTAAAGTTTGAATTTGCCTGCTGAACGATTAGATTTAGCATTATAGAACAGAACTAATTGTCCTTGGGTAAAAATAGGAGTGCGGAGAAACCAATCATGTTTCTTGGCTTGTCGCAGTTGGACTTCTTGGAGCATTAGAAAACTTTCCCAACGTTGTTCGTCCAAGGACCACAACACCTCCAACCGGAAAGGAAAAGAGTCCTCCGATAAGAGCTTGTGTTTTAGTGCCACCCTGAGGCTAGGTACCACCAACTCCATGGGTGCAATGGCCTCTATCCCATATGCCAATTTGAAAGGTGTATTCACTGTAGCCACTTTGTACGTAGTACGGTATGCCCACAAAATTGAAGGAAGGAATTGATCCGAATGCTCCGAACATTCTACAACTAATTTCTTGAGCATGTTAAGTAAGGTTTTATTGGTACTTTCAGCAAGAACATTGGCACGAGGGTAATATGGGGAACTAAATTGATGAACAATCTGTAGGGTGTGGGTAAGTGCTTGCAGTAAGGAAACAATCTCTAAGGGAAGACCGAACCGAGGGAGCACATGAGTCATCAAACATTTAACCACCACAGCCGCAGTGCCTTGATCGGAAACAATCTCTAAGGGAAGACCGAACCGAGGGAGCACATGAGTCATCAAACATTTAACCACCACAGCCGCAGTGGTGGACCATAAAGCCCAAGCTTCAGCCCACGGAGTAGCATAATCCATATAGATAAGTATATATCGATGAGAAGTAATCATCACAGGAGGTGTAATGGGACCAATGAAATCCAAGCCCCACTTTTGAAAAGGTTTAAGGGGAGCAACAGGCTGCAGTGGAAAATGATGCCATTGTAAAGGCTGTCCAGAGCGTTGACAAGCATCACATGTTTTAATAGAAGTAGCAATATCATGCTGCATAGTGGGCCACCATAAGCCACTGTGCAAAATTTTCCAGTAAGTAAGATCGACCGAAAAATGACCACCGGAAGGAGTCGAATGGGCCGTTTCAATAACCAAAGGAACTTCATGGGGTGGAATACACCATAATAGTGCACCAGTACAATACTTGTAATACAATTGTCCTACAACAATCCGGAACCGTCGACTATACATTGCCAATTTATGATGAGCCAAAGGAGACATATGAATCAGGGGGCTTCCACTGACGAGGAAGGTCAGAAGATTATCATAATAGGACGGTGCCATCGGGAGCTCTTGACCCTCATCTTGGACCAGATCAGTCGCATAGATAACATGGGTAGTATCATCAATTCCATCGGGAGGTTCACTGGAATCAAGCTGAGATAAGAAATCAGCTAATGCATGAGCTGATCTTGGACGATGTATGACCACATAATCAAATTCTTGCAGTAACAACACCCACCTGGCTAATCTACCCCCTAAATGTTGTTGATAGACAAGATAAACCAGGGTAGCATGATCCACATGGAATGTGAATTGGCATCCCAGCAAGTAGTGTCAGAATTTCTTCACCGAATAAACCAAGCCGAGGCATTCGCGCTCAGTGACTCAATAACTGCATTCAGCAGCAGCTAATCATCGACTAGCATAATAGACAGGACAAAACCACTTATCCTGCTGTTGCATGAGCACACTAGTGATGGCACTATCCGATGCATCCACGAAGACATGGAACGGAAGCTGCCAGTTTGGTGCTTGCAGTACAAGAGCCTAGGTTAATAGTGTTTTGAGTCGATCAAAGGCAATTTGGCACTCGTCAGTCCACACGAACTTTCAAGAATTACTAGTAATCAACCGATTCACGGGTATGGCTAAATGTGCGAGCCATCGAAGATGTCACCCATGCCAGCGTATTTGGCCAAGGAATTGCATAACTTCCTTTGGTGTCATAGGGGCAGGTGCATGTAACAGAGCTTGCACTCTGTCTGGATCCACCTGAATACCTTGCTTTGAAATAATATGACCGAGCAACTTGCCACAATAAATCGAAAAGACCGACTTGTTGGGGTTTAAGCACAATCGGAACTCTTGACACTTAGAGAAACAACACCGGAGGTGGTAAAGATTAGCCGATGTATCACCCGATAACGAAAAATCATCCAGATACACTTGCATAAAGGTGGTTAAATAAGGGGGGAAAAATTTCTTGCATACATCATTGGAAGGTACTAGGAGAATTGCAAAGACCAAACCACATCACTGTACATGCATATACACCCCAATTTGTAATAAACGCAGTCTTTGGTATGTCCATTTCAGCCATGCGCACCTGATTATAGCCACTATAACCATCCAAAAAGGGATACATCTCTCGTCCGGAAACATCATCGAGCATTGTATCCGAAAAGGGAAGTGGGAACGATGAAACCGACTTTCAGCAAGCGATCCAATTCAGCGTTCACTTGAGTAGCATAATTTGGGTTCATGCGGTAACTCGGTTGCTTGATTGGGCATGCATCCAGCTTGAGCATCACACGGTGTTGATAGATGCGAGGGTCCAACCCTTTCATATCTCGATAGTCCCATGCAAAAACATCTTGGAACTTGTTCAACAACTGCAGTAGCTCATTTTGAAAAGTTTTCGGCAATCCTGCCTTAATCTTGACCGGTTGTGGTGTATCCTCATTTCCCAAATCGCAAGTGATAAGTTGATCTTTTGGTACATAAAACTATCATGGCATGAGTATATCCTCAGGTGACTGGAATAAATGGTGGAAACGCTAGGCATTCAAAGCTTGATTTATAGCTAGGTCTCCTTCTTCTATAACCGGAACTACCAAACAGACGACCGGATTCCAATTATCTACAACTGCTTGTAAGTCGACAGTTCCCAAGGTGAGAAAATCCTCGTTAGCTTTGAGAAAAGCTTCTTCCTCATCATCTCAGAGCCCATCCAACATATGCACATGTTTGGCTACGTAGTGTCAAGCATGGAGGTCGCATGGTTTCATCTCATCCAACGGAACTACATACTTCCAGTGGTTGCTTTTGAAAATCAGTTCATGTGCTGACCAGTCGTGCAATACTTTGGCTTGTTTCCGCCAGGGCCTCCCGAACAGCAAGTTGTAGTCCAGAGTTGAGACAGATAATTCTAGAACAACAAAAGTCAGTTTGAACACCACTCCCTGAAGATTAATGGGTATATCACGTACCAAACCCACTTGATACACCTTGGACTGATGCGCCATCCTCACAAAAAACTGAACAGGTTCAATTTGAGTCCATCCTAACCATTTACAAAGGGCAATTGTCACAATATTCACACCAGATCCTCCATCAATTAACACTTGTTTGATCTTATGGTTTTTATACCATACCGTAATTAAAGGAACAACATGGGCCACCGACGAATCCGTTTCTGGACTAATAGTAGCCATAGTAGGTGTACATGAAGATTTCGGATAAACTTGATGCTGAAATTGTTGTTGTACACCAGGAACCAAGGCTAACAATTGCCCCAATGGTATTGCAATGGAGGCCTACGAGAGAATATTCCACATAGAGTCAAAATTTGACATGCTCTTGTCAGCATCCAGTGGACTCTCCAGCGTCGGGTTCACTGGACTCGATGCTTCCGGTGGTGGATTCGGTATTGTGTGCTGAACCACCGGTACTGGATCGGGAAAAACTGTTGGTTCTTGAGTGGCCCACATACTAGTTTTGGTAAAGTCTCTGTTGTTCTCCAATGCTAGGCTCAAAAATCTCAGCTGCTCATTGTAATTTCTTGCTTGAACGTGTTTGGATTACTGCCGCTTGAGTATCTACTGCTGAAATATATACCATGTTGGCCATTGGATTCTGTCGCTCTTTTCTTTGTTTATCATACTCAGCCGCCTCTTTACAATATCTTCGGATATGTCCAATCTCACCACAGAAATGGCATCTAGGTGGCGGGAGGGATGTTCCTTCACCCGATTGATCAGAATTCCACCTAGACTGGCCGAAAATGTTTGGTCGAACTCCCCGATAGGTTTTATAACTTTGGTAGGAAGTATTCCTCAAATATGGTGGTACATAGTGAGCAGTCGGTTGTCCCTGCTCCTGTATTATAGCGTTTATGGTTGGCATGGCTTGTACTTTGGCATTATATGGACACATTTCGGTGGAGTGACTCGCCGTATTACAAATAGCATAGTACATTTGATTTAGTGCACATGCAGAAGCAGTCTGTCTCGGGTGCTTATATTTTGTGCAATACACTTGTTTTAATGAATCTTCACTCATACCCTTGGTTGCCTTCAACCACTCCAAATCTTCAGTGAATCCGCCCACCTTATGTTCCAACTATAACGCCATCACTATGACAACATCCAGAGTCATACCACCCACACATCTTATGATCATTACTTGTTTAAGTTGAGGGTTTAATCCATTAATAAACCACTGGGTGATCACGTCATCTGGTAGGTTAGCATGTGCCGGTGGCAGTTGCCATAGATGAGTACGAAATAAAGTTGCATACTCCTACACATTTTGGTGTGGTTTTTGTCTATTGTTTTGCAGATAGTCAAAGATCTTAGCTACGTTTTTCTTCGACCGGAATCATTGTAAGAAGGCATCCTTAACATCATCGTACTGACCAAAATGGTTAATGTCATATTTAGTTAACCATCAAGCAGCCTCATTAACTAGCGTAGACTGGAACACTATAGCCTTATATGCCAGATCTGCTGGATAATTGAGTACTGCATAATTAATTTCGAAAGTTCTCACATGTGCATCCGGATCATCATCGAGAAATCCTCCAAATTTCGTATATGTAACTCCTGCGGGTACCGATGGTGGTGGTATGGCCTGTTGCTGTTGCTGCTGTTGTTGTTGATGTTGCTATTGATGTTGCTGTTGCGAACCACTCATGGTGTTTGAATCAAGAGGAAATGTTACTGCCGAATGACTTGAACGAGTTAACCCTAATTGCTACTGTGTTGTCCCATCATCTTGCGCGCCCTCCGGTAATTGGATATTGTTAAGTAGTTCCCACACTCCTACACCCAATTTCCCTTCATCGTAATGGACTTCTGTAGTGAGCTTTTAACCAAAACTTTCATATGACAATACACTACTTCCCTCAAAATCAGAACCGAGAATAGAACTTTCACCAAAATTTGGCAAATCGGCCCCAAAATTATCCGAGGTTCCATCAAAATTCCACAAACTACTACCGAAAATTTCCACACTATCACCGGAACGAGTGCTTACTTCACGAGTCTTACTTCCCACCGATGGGGTTGGTTGCACTTTTGGTATACCCTGTAATCCTTACACAAGGAAATGCTGAGGTGGTACTCCACTAGCCCAGATTTCTCGCTTTCCTTCCAATGATTATCTGTCACCACTACTACCCGGAGGTGCGCCCAATGCACTAGGAATTTTCCAGGGATGTTAATCCCTTCTGTACGTTGGGTACGATTCTCCAGAACATGTTACAAGCATATATCATCGAATTCTTCTCAACTCTTTGTCTATGCACTAACTGACTAATCCATGCCCCATGGCCGGTGCCACTGTTAAAGTTAAAGCTATTCTATTCTTACTCATGGGTGTGAAGCCTCTGGATCCAAAATCAACCACTCAAACACCACTTTCTATGTTATTGTTGGGATCCTGACCTTCTCCTTGATCATGGATGTCAAAACATCCCTCAAGGCCAAATTTTTTGGCTCCTTGGGTTTCCCTTAGGTTTTCGTATCTCATTGGAGCAGCAGTGGACTTGGGTCTTAGCCATTCTTGAAAGCAAGCTAAACTATTGGAGAGGTATTCTAATCAATCTTGCAGTTTGCACAATGGTTATCAACATGTTCCTCATTTCATCGACTATTTACTTCCTCTCTTGCTAGAGGCCAAAAGAGCAAGATTTCTCTAAACTGGAAAGCATTTGCAGAAACTTCCTATGGATGGGTGGCCATAATAGGAGGGGGTGCCTAAAATCAAGTGGTCCATTTTCACTAACCAAAGAGATAGTGTGGGCCTTGGCATCCTCGACATCGGGTGCATGGCTAACAAACTTGCAGCAAAATGTATGATTAAGGCTTGGTGCAATGGGGAGGCCTCATGGGCCAAGTTGATCTTCAGAAACAAGCACAAGTTAACTTTCTTGGGATTCCCAAATTGGAAGAATCTTGACATTTTGGCCTTGTTGTTTTCCCCAATCTCAGTTTTCCTGAAAGCCTCGAATCTTGTGTGGTTGCTATGGAAGAGTTGGAATAAAGTCAAAAGCTTCACAAGAATCAGTGAAGATTGGAAGTGGGCAGCCAACATTAGACAAAATGAATCTATCTGGTTTCCGATCCATGGCATCCGAAAGTTGGAATCTTGGAACATTCGAAACACCAAGAGGCTATGGAACAAAGGCTTCAAAAAATGGAAACATTTTTGGAAACAAGACAGCAACCAGTGGATCAACTTCAAGGATGTTGATCCTAGCCTCAACATTACCTATGAAGAATGAAATACTTTGCAAAGCAGATGTCTTGCCTGGGAGCGCTCTAAAATTCATCTTCTCATGGGGCATGACCCGTTGAGCCCGCTTGGCCGTAGATGGCACAATGGTAATTTCCTAACAAAAATCCAAACATCAACGATACCACTGATTATCAGGTCAACCTCAACTGGAAATGGTGTCTGTCGTTGACATAGCTGCGATGGGACATGGCTTTCATGGCTATTTGGCACCCTCTCATAGAAATAAAAAAGTATGTCCTCCTTTGGCAAATTCTTCACCGTGAAATCTGGACCAACCTAAAGGCTAGAAAAATTTGTGGGTTGCCTCCCTGGTGCAAGTGCTGCTGCCAATCCATTAAAGATGTTGCTCACATCTTCTTTATGTTTCCCAACTCCAAGAGGCTCTGGAAGATTCTTGGAAAGAAGATTAGACTTCATAAACATATCAATTGGAAACAAGCTCTGTTGGGAGAAGCATTGGCTACTCCGCGACTCTCTGGAATACCATTAGAGGGGAGGCCTATGGAAGATATGGCGGGAAAGATGTGCTTATAACTTTAGTGACTCCCCCAAAGAGTGGTCGATTGAGAAATCTTTGTTACTCCTAGACAAAAGAATCACTAACTCTAAGAAACCCCCCCCCCTTCAGGCATCATCAAGTGCTTCTTCTGATTAACAACAAGTTTAAACCCAAGTGGGCCTCGCAAAAGTGTGATGAGAGAGTGGTTAACCTTCTTTGTAATGCCATCTAAACCTTCGAAAATCTAGGCCTACTCTATGGGATTTGGGGGGTCCCGTGGGCACTAGTCCCCCTCACTTGTACTTTTCTTTTAACCAATACAAGTCCGGGAGAGTAGGCTAAGGCCGAACTTCCTTTATTTAGAAAAAAAACAATGCTTCTTTCCTCAGGATACCCCTTTGCAACAAGCCTAGCTTTATACTTTTCAACAAATGCATTAGGCTTACATTTCAGCTTGTATACCCACTTAGTGCCAATGGCCTTCTTGCCAAGAGGCAAGTCACATAAAGAAGAGGTACCATTTTTCATGATAGCATCATATTGACATTGCATAGCAACCATCCAATTTTCAAAATTTTGTGCTTCAATCAAACAAACCAAACTCACTCTCATCACAGAGACTAGAGGCAGCCATTGCATAACAATTTGATCCAAAAGAGGCACTATGAGAGCTTGAACGAGTACGATATGATAGAGATGCATCTAATTTGTTGTCACAAAAAGTTTGCACCAGCCATTTAGGCATAGTTTTTGCCTCCTCAATAAGAGCTCTCTCATCAAAAAGTGCATCATGTAAATCTACAAATATGGTGGTCTCCATCATCACATGAAACTTGTAAAGGCTGAAAAGTTATTGCATTTGGATGGGCACTAGACTGTCCACCCATAAAGAGAGGCAACAAGGTGTCATACATGTCTTTGGAGCTAACAGATGTCTCCTTAGTACATGAAAGTAATGGTTGAATAGCATCTTCCATGAAAACAACATCATAACTAAGCAAAATGCGTTTAGTCTATGGATGATACAGACGATAGCCTTTGCTTTCATAACTGTACCCAACAAAAATACATTTCACTGCTTTATCATCCAATTTTCTACATTGTTGCTCATGCACTAATGCATATACCAAACAACCAAAAACACACAGATGAGCAAAAGATGGCTTGCAACCATGCCAAGCCTCATATGGAGTGATAGACTGTAGCGCTTTAGTGGGACACCTGTTAAGTACATATGTTGCACACATAACAACCTCAAGACAAAAAATATGTGGTAAAGCTTGACTCTTGGCCATACACCTCGGCATCTCCATGAGTCATCTATTCTTTTGTTCAGCAACTCCATTCTCTTGAGGTGTATATGGTACTTTAGAGTGATGTTTTATCCCATGTTCAACCAAAAATGCATTAAATTTAGAAGACATATATTACCCCCTTGATCACAATGGAGGGTGCCCATTTTACATGCTAATAGATTTTCAGCCACAACCAAAAACTTTTTGAAGCACATAAACACTTCCGACTTTGCTTTTAGTAGATATACCCATGCATGCCTAGAAAAAACATCAATGAAAGTCACGAAGTAAAGATAGTTCCCAAAAGAAGGTGTCTACATAGGACCATAGACCTCACTGTGAACAAGCTACAATTTTTTAGTAGCTCGAACTAAACCATCTTTTGGGAAGGAGGAACGCTGCATTTTTCCCAAAATACAACCTTCAAAGTCATGTTTTCCGGGTTCCTCAAGTTTGGGAAAAGAGTCACAAAACTTTGCATCTCACATAGCTTGAGAGTCATGTACTGCATGTTGAATCATTCACCAATTTTTCATATTCTATGAGCTTATATAGCCCATGACATAAGATGCCAAAAGCAATAATCACATCGCCATTTGACACATCATGAAGTGTACATCTATTATCAACAAATTTTACAACCAAGCCAATCTTGGCTAATGCAGAAACCGATAACAAATTTTTCTTGATCCCTAGAACAAATAAAGCATCTAAGAATGTAAAAGAACTACCATCAGTAGTAGTCCAAATGATCTTACCAACTCTCATGATAGGATAAGAGGATTTGTTTGTGCATGTGACAATATTCCTTGTAGGGGAAGGCTCAAGTGAAGTGAAGAAACTGTGTTGCAAGGTAATATGTTTGGTTGCCCTACTCTCAAAGTACCAAACATCTAAGTCTATTGCAGAGATACATTGTTCATGAGAAGATGGGTCAAAACTCCAAACAGTAGTAAACACCCATTCTTCATTCTATGCAAGATTTGTAGCCTCTATGTTAGGTGTAGAGGCCTTTGCAACAACCATTCCAACCTCTTTCTTCTTTGCCTCTTTAGCAGCGAGTTTTGATGAGCTCTTGATGACATGATCATTTCCTTTACAGTATTTGCAAAATAATTTCAGTTTTTCGCTTTTCTTCTCATCTCTGTCTTCCTTCTTTGATTGTGCATAATTAGCATATTTTAGTTTACTAGTAGAAGAGCTTCATTTACATTTGCCCTACTGACTAGCCAAGAAAGGTTGATCTGCAACACACATAAAGAACCTATTTTGCGTAGATTCATCTTCCTACAATAGAACAGAGACTAACTTCTCAAATGTTAAGGCATTTAGATTGCCTTTCATCATCAAATGAAGAGTAGAAGGAAAAATCTTATATGAATCAGCAAGACAATTCAAAACAGTCTGCACAAGCAAACTGTTAGGCAAGACTTCATCAATAGAAATCAACTGTTCCTTTAAATCTTTGATCTTTGTCACGAAATTGTCCATAGAATCTCCTTCATTCATGTGCTCACTTTCCAATTGTTTTTAGAGGTAAGCATCATGAGCCTCATTCCTTGCCTGTTATAATGTGATTAGTGTATCCCAAGCATCCTTAGTTGTTTTGGAAGAACTAATGTGAGGAATAATGGCATGTTTGGCAAACAAGGCTATCAATGCATGTGCTTGAGCATCTGTGCCATCCCAACAAATTTTCTCTACAGTAGGTGCAGTAAGTGTTGGTGCATTTTACCCAAGCCTGCAAGCTTGATATGCTTGATATTATGATCATTTGTAAGTCATATGTGTAGTCATGTGAACACCTCTTGTAAAAGAGTACATTTTATCTCTTGTAATTGAGAAAAGAAAAAAGGAAAAGGATGGCTTACCTCATCCATGATGTAAAAGCAAAGTCGTGGCTCCAACTACCTAAAACCACAAATTTTTGAGCTGAGGGAATATCTCCTAACTTTGCGGATCACTTTTAGGTGGAGCCATTCGAATTCAAATTCAAAACTCCCTCCAAGAATAGCTATAAAAGAGCAAGAAGGAAGAGGCAATTAGCAAGCCTTGTACGTGACCACTTCATGTCATTTTGTAGAGATTGAAGAGCTTAGTCCATAGCTCTATCATTCTACTCCCATTGTGCAAATAATCATTGCCAATGTGGTTGTAATCATATGTGAATCTATACATTGGTCATTATCTACTTCTCTGTTTTGTTCTCTGCTATACTCACTTAGAGCAGTAACTTCAGAAGCTCATAACTCGAGCTATACTCATCCATTTTCAGTGTTTTAATGTGCGTTGGATAGCTCTCAAAGTCTAATTTTTGATATAAATTTTCATGGTCATTGGTTTTTAGTCTGAGAGAAATCTCCAATTTATTGCTCACTCATCTACCTCTGTAGAGCCCCGAGAATGGTGGGCATGTTCGAGACTTTGCAAAAACTTGTTCTCAGTTCTAAGTTAATCATTTGAAGTGGTTTAACTTGGATTGGGAAGCTTGCTAAGTCTATTTGCGATGCCCAAATGGAATTTATCTAATTCCTACCAAGTTGAGAGCACTATTCATTTTTTTCAATAGGTGTATGTTCAAAAATAGCAAGTTTTTGGGAGCTAGTCATCTTGCAACTTGTCTTTCTTGAGGGAAAATTTTGAGATACATGTTCCAAAGTACTTGGATGATATTTTGGTGGATTTAGGAATCTTAAAGGGTCTACTAATCAACTCTGAAGTCTCAGTTGGCTGGTGTGAAGCCGGTTGTAGCAGCACCAACTCATCTTCGGATTGCATCCACCATCTCTCTTCACAGTAAGAACCACAACATGGACACAAACATGAACAATATCGTCATCTTCAATGCCGTGAGTATCATCTTCAAAAACTGTGTGTGCAAGTGTAATATGACATTTTTCAACACCTTGCACAATATTCCACAGTCCTTTTGCAACCAACACATGACGCATGATATAAACCCATAATAGGTAATTGGTACCATCCAAGTTATCCTCAACAACCAACATACGGAATACATCCCTACTTTCAGCTATGGCAACTAAATAAAATACCCTTATGCCAAAAAATAATTGTACCTAAAAATGTTGAACATAATTACCCCGAGGAGTTTTGCTAAATCTATAGAGACTTCGAGGTGCTTATACTGGCGAATCAAGACCTGTGTATATCTTTGGCACAAAAAGAAAAAAATTCCTACACAAGCACTATGATAGTGCATTCAGAGGCCAAAATGAACTCAGATCGCGATGTCGGCACCACAAAGTAAAGATGTTTTGATCTCCTAATCACCATGAGTATGCTTACCAAATCTCATGTGATTCTGACACTATGACAGGAGGGGTGTTGATGCCCTAGATGAAGTAGTGACCTACTCTACTACCAATTGTTGGAGGTCAAGGTCTATGGAAGCACACAAACAACACATAGAAGAAGACAAAGCTTGGAGCACAACACACAATACTGAATGCTTGGGCATATATACAAGCAGGGGGAAATAAACCTCCTAAAGAGGGAAAAAAAGTACCCCGGTGGTCCTAGTGTGTTCACACACATCACTACCTAAATATATCAACACAAGCAACTTGTGCTTCCTCCACCCATGTTCATCTCTAGAAAAAGAATAGATGACTCATGGAGATGTCGAGGTGTATGGCCAAGAGTGAAGCTTTACCACATAGTTTTTGTCTTGAGGCTGTTATGTGTGCAACATATGTACTTAACAGGTGTCCCACTAAAGCGCTACAGTCTATCACTCCATATGAGGCTTGGCATGGTTGCAAGCCATCTTTTGCTCATCTGTGTGTTTTTGGTTGTTTGGTATATGCATTAGTGCATGAGCAACAATGTAGAAAATTGGATGATAAAGCAATGAAATGTATTTTTGTTGGGTACAATTGTGAAAGCAAAGGCTATCGTCTGTATCATCCATAGACTAAACGCATTTTGCTTAGTTATGATGTTGTTTTCATGGAAGATGCTATTCAACCATTACTTTCATGTACTAAGGAGACATCTGTTAGCTCCAAAGACATGTATGACACCTTGCTACCTCTCTTTATGGGTGGACAGTCTAGTGCCCATCCAAATGCAATAACTTTTCAGCCTTAACAAGTTTCATGTGATGATGGAGATCACCATATTTGTAGATTTACATGATGCACTTTTTGATGAGAGAGCTAATATTGAGGAGGCAAAAACTATGCCTAAATGGCTGGTGCAAACTTTTTGTGACAACAAATTAGATGCATCTCTATCATATCGCACTCGTTCAAGCTCTCATAGTGCCTCTTTTGGATCAAATTGCTATGCAATGGCTGCCTCTAGTCTCTATGATGAGAGTGAGTTTGGTTTGTTTGATTGAAGCACAAAATTTTGAAAATTGGATGGTTGCTATGCAATGTCAATATGATGCTATCATGAAAAATGGTACCTCTTCTTTATGTGACTTGCCTCCTGGCAAGAAGGCCATTGACACTAAGCGGTTATACAAGTTGAAACGTAAGCCTAATGCATTAGTTGACAAGTATAAAGCTAGGCTTGTTGCAAAGGGGTATCCTCAGGAAAGAAGCATTGTTTTTTTTCTAAATAAAGGAAGTTCAGCCTTAGCCTACTCTCCCGGACTTGTATTGGTTAAAAGAAAAGTACAAGTGAGGGGGACTAGTGCCCACAGGACCCCCCAAATCCCATAGAGTAGGCCTAGATTTTACAAGGTTTAGATGGCATTACAAAGAAGGTTAACCACTCTCTCATCACACTTTTGCGAGGCCCACTTGGGTTTAAACTTGTTGTTAATCAGAAGAAGCACTTGATGATGCCTGAAGGGGGGGGGGGGTTTCTTAGAGTTAGTGATTTTTTTGTCTAGGAGTAACAAAGATTTCTCAATCGACCACTCTTTGGGGGAGTCACTAAAGTTATAAGCACATCTTTCCCGCTATATCTTCCATAGGCCTCCCCTCTAATGGTATTCCAGAGAGTCGCGGAGCAGCTGATGCTTCTCCCAGCAGAGCTTGTTTCCAATTGATATGTTTATGAAGTCTAATCTTCTTTCCGAGAATCTGCCAGAGCCTCTTGGAGTTGGGAAACATAAAGAAGATGTGAGCAACATCTTCAATGGATTGGCAGCAGCACTTGCACCAAGGAGGCAACCCACAAATTTTGCTAGCCTTTAGGTTGGTCCAGATTTCACGATGAAGAATTTGCCAAAGGAGAACATACTTTTTGACTTCTAAGAGAGGGTGCCAGATAGCCATGAAAGCCATGTCCCATCGTAGCTACGTCAACGACAGACACCATTTCCAGTTGAGGTTGACCTGATAATCAGTGGTATCGTTGATGTTTGGATTTTTGTTAGGAAATTACCATTGTGCCATCTAAGGCCAAGCGGGCTCAACGGGTCGTGCCCCATGAGAAGATGAATTTTAGAGCGGTCCCAGGCAAGACATCTGCTTTGCAAAGTATTCCATTCTTCATAGGTAATGTTGAGGCTAGGATCAACATCCTTGAAGTTGATCCACTGGTTGCTGTCTTGTTTCCAAAAATGTTTCCATTTTTTGAAGCCTTTGTTCCATAGCCTCTTGGTGTTTCGAATGTTCCAAGATTCCACCTTTCGGATGCCATGGATTGGAAACCAGATAGATTCATTTTTTCTAATGTTGGCTGCCCACTTCCAATCTTCACTGATTCTTGTGAAGCTTTTGACTTTATTCCAACTCTTCCATAGCAACCACACACGATTCGAGGCTTTCAGGAAAACTGAGATTGGGGAAAACAACAAGGCCAAAATGTCAAGATTCTTCCAATTTGGGAATCCCAAGAAAGTTATCTTGTTCTTGTTTCTGAAGATCAACTTGGCCCATGAGGCCTCCCCATTGCACCAAGCCTTAATCATACATTTTGCTGCAAGTTTGTTAGCCATGCACCCGATGTCGAGGATGCCAAGGCCCACACTATCTCTTTGGTTAGTGCAAATGGACCACTTGATTTTAGGCACCCCCCTCCTATATGGCCACCCATCCATAGGAAGTTTCTGCAAATGCTTTCCAGTTTAGAGAAATCTTGCTCTTTTGGCCTCTAGCAAGAGAGGAAGTAAATAGTCGATGAAATGAGGAACATGTTGATAACCATTGTGCAAACTGCAAGATTGATTAGCATACCTCTCCAATAGTTTAGCTTGCTTTCAAGAATGGCTAAGACCCAAGTCCACCACTGCTCCAATGAGATACGAAAACCTAAGGGAAACCCAAGGAGCCAAAAAATTTGGCCTTGAGGGATGTTTTGACATCCATGATCAAGGAGAAGGTCAGGATCCCAACAATAACATAGAAAGTGGTCTTTGAGTGGTTGATTTTGGATCCAGAGGCTTCACACCCATGAGTAAGAATAGAATAGCTTTAACTTTAACACTGGCACCGGCCATCGGGCATGGAGTAGTCAGTTAGTGCATAGACTAAGAGTTGAGAAGAATTCAATGATATATGCTTGTAACATGTTCTGGAGAATCGTACCCAAAGTACAGAAGGGATTAACATCCCTGGAAAATTCCTAGCGCATTGGGCACACCTTCGGGTAGTAGTGGTGACAGATAATCATTGGAAGGAAAGCGAGAAATTTGGGCTAGTGGAGTACCACCTCAGCATTTCCTTGTGTAAGGATTACAGGGTATACCAGAAGTGCAACCAACCCCATCGGCGGGAAGTAAGACTCGTGAAGTAAGCACTCGTTCCGGTGACAGTGTGGAAATTTCCGGTAGTAGTTTGTGGAATTTCGATGGAACCTCGGATAATTTCGGGGCCGATTTGCCAAATTTTGGTGAAAGTTCTATTCTCGGTTTTGATTTTGAGGGAAGTAGTGTATTGTCAGATGAAAGTTTTGGTTAAAAGCTCACTACAGAAGTCCATTACGATGAAGGGCAATTGGGTGTAGGAGTGTGGGAACTACTTAACAATATCCAATTACCGGAGGGCACGCAAGATGATGGGACAACATAGTAGCAATTAGGGTTAACTCGTTCAAGTCATTCGGCAGTAACATTTCCTCTTGATTCAAACACCATGAGCAGTTCGCAACAGCAACATCAACAATAACAGCAGCAGCAGCAACAGACCATACCACCACCATCGGTACCCGCAAGAGTTACATATACAAAATTTGGAGGATTTCCCGATGATGATCCAGATGCACATGTGAGAACTTTCAAAATTAATTATGCAGTACTCAACTATCCAGCAATTCTGGCATATAAGGCTATAGTGTTCCAGTCTACGCTAGTTAATGAGGCTGCTTGATGGTTAACTAAATATGACATTAACCATTTTGGTCAGTACGATGATGTTAAGGATGCCTTCTTACAACGATTCTGGTCGAAGAAAAACGCAGCTAAGATCTTTGACTATCTGCAAAACAATAGACAAAAACCACACCAGAATGTGTAGGAGTATGCAACTTTATTTCGTACTCATCTACGGCAACTGCCACCGGCACATGCTAACCTACCAGATGACGTGATCACCCAGTGGTTTATTAATGGATTAAACCCTCAACTTAAACAAGTAATGATCATAAGATGTGTGGGTGGTATGACTCTGGTTGTTGTCATAGTGATGGCGTTATAGTTGGAACATAAGGTGGGCGGATTCACTGAAGATTTGGACTGGTTGAAGGCAACCAAGGGTACGAGTGAAGATTTATTAAAACAAGTGTATTGCACAAAATATAAGAACCCGAGACAGACTGCTTCTGCATGTGCACTAAACCAAATGTACTATGCTATTTGTAATACGGTGAGTCACTCCACCGAAATGTGTCCATATAATGCCAAAGTACAAGCCAGGCCAACCGTAAACACTATAATACAGGAGCACGGACAACCGACAGCTCACTATGTACCACCGTATTTGAGGAATACTTCCTACCAAAGTTATAAAACCTATTGGGGAGTTCGAGCAAACAACTTCGGCCAGTCCAGGTGGAATTATGATCAATCGGGTGAAGGAACATCCCTCCCGCCACCCAGATGCCATTTCTGTTGTGAGATTGGACATATCCGAAGATATTGTAAAGAGGCGGCTGAGTATGATAAACAAAGAAAAGAGCGACAGAATCCAATGGCCAACATGGTATATATTTCAGCAGTAGATACTCAAGTGGCAGTAATCCAAACACGTTCTGGCAAGAAATTACAATGAGCAGCTGAGATTTTTGAGCCTAGCCTTGGAGAACAACAGAGACTTTACCAAAGCTAGTTTGCGGGCCACTCAAGAACCAATAGTTTTTCCCAATCCAGTACCGGTGGTTCAGCACACAGTACCGAATCCACCACCGGAAGCATCGAGTCCAATGAACCCACCGCTGGAGAGTCCACTGGATGCTGACAAGAGCATGTCAAATTTTGACTCTATGTGGAATATTCTCTCGTAGGCCTCCATTGCAATACCGTTGGGGCAATTGTTAGCCTTGGTTCTTGGTGTACGACAACAATTTCAGCATCAAGTTTATCCAAAATCTTCATGTACACCTACTATGGCTACTATTAGTCCAGAAACGGATTCGCCGGTGGCCCATGTTGTTCCTTTAATTACGGTATGGTATAAAAACCATAAGATCAAACAAGTATTAATTGATGGAGGATCTGGTGTGAATATTGTGACAGTTGCCCTTTGTAAACGGTTAGGATGGACTCAAATTGAAGCTGTTCAGTTTTTTGTGAGGATGGCGGATCAGTCCAAGGTGTATCAAGTGGGTTTGGTATGTGATATACCCATTAATCTTCAGGGAGCGGTGTTCAAACTGACTTTTGTTGTTGTAGAATTATCTGACTCAACTCTGGACTACAACTTGCTGTTCGGGAGACCCTGGCTGAAACAAGCCAAAGTATTGCAGGACTCCTCAACACATGAACTAATTTTCAAAAGCAACCACTGGAAGTATGTAGTTCCGTTGGATGAGATGAAACCATGCGACCTCCATGCTTGACACTACGTAGCCAAACATGTGCATATGTTGGATGGCCTCTGAGATGATGAGGAAGAAGCTTTTCTCAAAGCTAACGAGGATTTTCTCACCTTTGGAACTGTCGACTTACAAGCGGTTGTAGATAATTGGAATCTGGTCGTCTGTTTGGTAGTTCCGGTTATAGAAGAAGAAGACCTAGCTATAAATCAAGCTTTGAATGCCCAGAGTTTCCATCATTTATTCCAGTCACCTGAGGATATACTCATGCCACGACAGTTTTATGTACCAAAAGATCAACTTATCACCTGCGATTTGGGAAATGAGGATACACCACAATCGGTCAAGATTAAGGCAGGATTGCCAAAAACTTTTCAAAATGAGCTACTACAGTTGTTGAACGAGTTCCAAGATGTTTTTGCATGGGACTATCGAGATATGAAAGGGTTGGACCCTCGCATCTATCAACACCGTGTGATGCTCAAGCTGGATGCATGCCCAATCAAGCAACCCAGTTACCGCATGAACCCAAATTATGCTACTCAAGTGAATGCTGAATTGGATCGCTTGCTGAAAGTCGGTTTCATCGTTCCCACTTCCCTTTTCAGATACAATGCTCGATGATGTTGCCGGATGAGAGATGTATTCCTTTTTGGATGGTTACAATGGCTATAATATGGTGCGCATGGCTGAAATGGACATACCAAAGACTGCGTTTATTACAAATTGGGGTGTATATGCGTGTACAGTGATGTGGTTTGTCTTTGCAATTCTCCTAGTACCTTCCAATGATGTATGCAAGAAAAATTTTCCCCCTTATTTAACCACCTTTATGCAAGTGTATCTGGATGATTTTTCGTTATCGGGTGATACATCGGCTCATCTTTACCACCTCCGGTGCTGTTTCTCTAAGTGTCGAGAGTTCCGATTGTGCTTAAACCCCAGCAAGTCGGTCTTTTCGATTTCTTGTGGCAAGTTGCTCAGTCATATTATTTCAAAGCAAGGTATTTAGGTGGATCCAGATAGAGTGCAAGCTGTGTTACATGCACCTGCCCCTACAACACCAAAGGAAGTTATGCAATTCCTTGGCCAAATATGCTGGCATGGGTGACATCTTCGATGGCTCGCACATTTAGCCATACCCCTGAATCGGTTGATTACTAGTAATTCTTGAAAGTTCGTGTGGATTGACGAGTGCCAAATTGCCTTTGATCGACTCAAAACACTATTAACCTAGGCTCCTGTACTGCAAGCACCAAACTGGCAGCTTCCGTTCCATGTCTTCGAGGACGCATCGGATAGTGCCATCAGTAGTGTGCTCATGCAACAACAGGATAAGTGGTTTTGTCCTGTCTATTATGCTAGTCGATGATTAGCTACTTCTGAATGCAGTTACTGAGTCACTGAGCGCGAATGCCTCGGCTTGGTTTATTCGGTGAAGAAATTCCGACACTACTTGCTGGGATGCCAATTCACGTTCCATGTGGATCATGCTGCCTTGGTTTATCTTGTCTATCAACAACATTTAGGGGGTAGATTAGCCAGGTGGGTGGTTACTGCAAGAATTTGATTACGTGGTCATACATCGTCCAAGATCAGCTCATGCATTAGCTGATTTCTTATCTCGGCTTGATTCCGGTGAACCTCCCGATGGAATTGATGATACTACCCATGTTATCTATGCGACTGATCTGGTCCAAGATGAGGGTCAAGAGCTCCCGATGGCACCGTCCTATTATGATACTCTTCTGACCTTCCTCATCAGTGGAAGCCCCCTGATTCATATGTCTCCTTTGGCTCATCGTAAATTGGCAATGTATAGTCGACGGTTCCGGATCATTGTAGGACAATTGTATTACAAGTATTGTAGTGGTGCACTATTATGGTGTATTCCACCCCATGAAGTTCCTTCGGTTATTGAAACGGCCCATTCGACTCCTTCCGATGGTCATTTTTCGGTCGATCTTACTTACTGGAAAATTTTGCACAGTGGCCTATGGTGGCCCACTATGCAGCGTGATATTGCTACTTCTATTAAAACATGTGATGCTTGTCAACGCTCGGGACAACCTTTACAATGGCATCATTTTCCACTGTAGCCTGTTGCTCCCCTTAAACCTTTTCAAAAGTGGGGCTTGGATTTCATTGGTCCCATTACACCTCCGGTGATGATTACTTCTCATCGATATATACTTACTTATATGGATTATGCTACTCCGTGGGCTGAAGCTTAGGCTTTACGGTCCACCACTGCGGCTGTGGTGGTTAAATGTTTGATGACTGATGTGCTCCCTCGGTTCGGTCTTCCCTTAGAGATTGTTTCCGATCAGGGCACACATTTTGTTAATTCCTTACTGCAAGCACTTACCCACACCCTACAGATTTTTCATAAATTTAGTTCCCCATATTACCCTCGTGCCAATGTTCTTGCTGAAAGTACCAATAAAACCTTACTTAACATGCTCAAGAAATTAGTTCTAGAATGTCCGGAGCATTCGGATCAATTCCTTCCTTCAATTTTGTGGGCATACCGTACTACGTACAAAGTGGCTATAGGGAATACACCTTTCAAATTGGCATATGGGCTAGAGGCCATTGCACCCATGGAGTTGGTGGTACCTAGCCAGGGTGGCACTAGAACATAAGCTCTTATTAGAGGACTCTTTTCCTTTTCGATTGGAGGTGTTGTGGTCCTTGGACGAACAACGTTGGGAAAGTTTTCTAATGCTCCAAGAAGTCCAACTGCGACAAGCCAAGACACATGATTGGTTTCTCCGCAATCCTATTTTTACCCAAGGACAATTAGTTCTATTCTATAATGCTAAATCTAATCGTTCAACGGGAAAATTCAAACTTTAGTGGTTTGGTCCTTACGGTATTGAATCGCAGGTTGGACCTGCTACGTTCCGGTTATCCACATTAACTGGCACCCTTCTTCCTAAGGCGATCAATGGATCGAAGCTTCACCCCTATTATCCCATGCCTTCTTCATCGTGATGGTTTATCGATATTTTTATTCTCCGCCCGGTTCATACCACTGTTCTGGCTTGACGTTCCTTTCTTGTCTACATGTTCCGGTTGATCGACTGACCGTAATATTTCTGTTTTCTTACCTAATCATGATTAGCCGCCGCCTTATGTGTCTAAGATTATGTTAATACGTGCATGTTGCCATTATGACTGCATATTTCCAACACTGCATGATGTTTATGTTTCTTCCTGCATGTTCATTCGATGTTTTTACTTAATCTCGTTCTCCCTTCTTTTTTCTGCTATTGAGTTTTTGTGCGATTGCGTGTTCTGTGTTACCTATTGTTTTCGTGCTCTCATACTCGCCATGAAAGATTTGGCTAACATTGCTACCTTTCGTGCTGGCCTGGCTTCGGAATTGAGCGAGCTCTTGTGCACTCGTGGCCTTCTGGCATTCGCTGAATTGCCTTGGCATTTGGTTGACTTCCATCCTTTCTTTGTGCAGATCATATCTGCCATTGCTGCTATGCCCACTACCGAAACCTGGTGGCCGCTAGCTTGTCTTAACCCACGTGTAGTCGTCACCCTTAACACAGTCCTTGAGGGATTTCATCTCCCTTGTAGATGGACCTCTCTTACCGCTGTCCACAATGAAAGAGCTTATCGCGCGACATTCTTCAAACGAATTCGCCATCCTTTTTCACCCTGAACCGGAGTGCATTGCACTACAGTTTCTTGTAGCTGCATTTAACTTGAAAAAACGCACATACAACATTTCTCGCCCCTTCTATTCCATGATCAATGCCGTTGCACATGAAAGAGTTAATTTTGCTTCATTTTTCTTCTGGCACATTCACCGGGAATGCCAGACAATTTCTCGACAATTAGCGAAGGGTGATATCCCTCGGACGCGATTGCCACACCTGCTGACATTCCTCCCAGCAATTCAAGTTGCGCAACCTCCTCCCCTGAATACCCTCTTTTCCATGAGGAGTCCGTACAAATGATGGAGGTCAATGACGACAAGGATCTCCTGCAGTTCTTTAAGAGAAAGCACTACAAATTGAGCCCCTCTCACAGCAAGGCACAACTATCCTCAACCGTGTAGTTGCAGGACATTGCTTCTTCTGCTGAGATTCTTTCTGCTCCACCATCCCCTAAAGACCAAGTTGATCTTGACACTGTCCTTGAAGAGGTTCACCCTGATGATACGATTGTGCAGCCGCAGTCTCATCCAGGAGCCAGCGCCCGACACGGCCACATAAACTGCACAACTCACGGAGAAAGAACAACTCGAGGAGGTGAATGATCAATAAGATGTCTCGTCTCTTGTGGTAACTACTCTTGCCTTGCTTTCTTCACCCCGAAACCCACCCTTGCCTCTTTGTCCCTCAAAGGTGCCTTTGCCGCCTAGCCCTCCTTCCTCACCATGTCATTCGACAGCCCGTTCACTTCCTTCCTCCCCTGATTATTCGCCCCCTTCATCATCCGCCATAGTTTTTGCTAACCCCTCTCAGCCAATATCCACTTCTATTGTACCTGATTCATTGGCCCAACTAGCTCAGATCGGTAACTACCTCATTCATCTTTCCACACATCTCCCCCGTCACCTACAAGTTGCCCAGCAATCCCTCCGACAGCAGTACCAATGCAAGGTGGACATGCTTGAAGCAGACATCGCACCACTTCAAGAAGAAGTGCTCACAACTAAAGCCGAAGCTAGTTCACTGGAGGAACATATTGAAGTCTCCAGGCACAGTTGAATGAAAAGAATGCCATCATTGCAACTTGCGATGATGAAATTAGTAAGCTGAATCAGATCGTAATCGACAAGGAGGATGCTATGACCGAGTTGGGCAATCTCCTCGAGACCACGTGTGCTGACTTGGCTATAGTGGAGCAAAAGGGTCAAGAGATGGTAGAATTAGTCTTACATGCCGAAACTAAATTAAAGAAAGTCACCAAAGAGCTCTTCCAGAAAAGTCGCTCTCTGGAAGAAGAAATTGGTCGTAATATTCAGTTGAAGAAGGATGTCAAAGCCATCCAGAAAGAGCGGAAAGACTTTTATAAAACCATGGAGTTCCAATCTCAAGAGCTCAAGTGTAGAGAGATGCAACTGGGTATCTAGGATGAGCGCTTATCGTGCATTGATGCAAAAATTGCGGACATGAAGCTACGATGAGATGTGGCACTCGCCAACGACTTCTACCTCCAAGAAGCTTTTTTGCAGAGTCAAGCCAACACCCTCCTTGCCCAAGTAATTGCTTCCAGCTCTTTGTGGACTGATGCACATCTCGTTGAACCGTAAATTTTGAAGAAAATGTTAGAATCCGTGAAGCAGAAAATAGCACGAACCTTTAAATTAGCAAGATCTATGTATATCCAAGGAATCATCGATGATTCCTAACCCTTGTAATTTTCCTTGCTAGGTTCAAGTCCACCGTGCATGCCAGTGTAAGCCGTCGGAATATTATTTAGAAGAATAATTGCAATTAGAAAGTCATGCATCGAAAGGGTGTAGCGCAAACATTGTATCATTTCTTTCTAATCAATAGAGTATGCGCGGAAGAGATGACAGGGATTCACCGGCCTGTTCAGTTTGGGTGATGATCTAGAGTTGATTCTGTTTTGATGTTATATTAATTGCAGAATTGTCTGTATGAGTCTGTATTCGAAGTTGAAGTAAATGAGGTATTGTGTTAATGTTTATTGTGTTGAAGTGAAGTGTAGCACTAATATTAAAAGAGAGAGTGAAAGTGTTGTGTACATAATCGCGGTGATCGCTAAGAACGCTATGCACTGAAGCATAATTTAATCTTTTGTAATCATCAGAGTTAATTAATGAAGTTGATTGTTGGAAGTTAAGCAGTGAATTGGGAAAATATATAGAGGGCCTCTGAATTATCAGACCCCCGACCATCCCAAGAACCCACGAGTAAGAACAGAATAGCTTTAACTTTAACAGATGCTTGATTTACTTATGCATTACTCGGCCAGATATTTAGCTTGCTATATTACAGATGAGTGTCACGAGGAAGGAGATTAAGGAGAGAGCTCACACACACACTCTCACAATAAAAGAGGCACACACTCAGATTGAGGCAAGGAAGAATTATCTTCTTCTTCTTCTTCTATTACAAAAAAAGGAATGTACAAGAATGACCTAAAACAAGAATACAACAAGTGCAATATATAAAGACCAGTACATAAGGAAAAAACTAATGTCCGCGAGTGAGTGAGCTGGAAATCAACAAATGTGCCATCACTCTCGGTAGATAAATCTAATAAAGCTCAATGAAGTATCCCTGACATATATCAGCATGACCACTATACATGTCAGAGAAACGAAAAACTGATACGTGTCATCCTGGATCATCACATGTTGAGCTTGATATCTCAACACTCCCCCTCAAGCTCAATGTCATATCTTGTAATCCAAGCATCTCTCGAAACTTCTTCAACTTCTTAGCTCCAAGTGCTTTGGTGAAAATATCAGTAACCTGCTCATTTGTTCTCACATAAACAAGATCAATATCACCTGCTAATACCTTCTCTCTGATGAAGTGGTAATGTACCTCGATGTGCTTTGTTCTGGCATGAAAAATAGGGTTCCATGTTAACTGTATGCTGCTAAGATTATCACGATAGATAGTGATAGCTTTTTGCACTTCCACACCTAAATTTTGCGAGTAGCATCTCCAACCATGATGCCTCACATGTTGCCATTGCAGCACCTCTATACTTAGCCTCTGTACTCGACAAGGGAACAGTGGGTTGCTTCTTGCTGCTCCATGTAATAGCTGCACCTCCAAGTGAGAATAGAAAGCCACTAGTAGATCTTCTATCTGGAGTACTACCAGCCCAATCTACATCGATGTATCCCTGAACCTACAAATCTACACCAGCTTCATAAAACAATGCGTAATCCAAAGTAGCACTCACATAACGTAGAGTGCACCTCAGAGCATCCAAATGTGGCTTCTTGTGAACCTGCATAAATTGACTTTCAAGTCCAACAGTATAGCTTAGATCAGGCCTTGTAATTATGAGATATATAAGACTTCCCACAATTTTCCTGTACATAGTAGCATTTTCCAATGCTTCACCTGATGTAGCATCCAACTTCAAATTCTGATCTAATGGCATAGAAATTGTCTTACAATCAACCATACCATACTTTTGCAGCATATTCAGGGCATATTGCCTTTGTAACATCCATATACCTGTTTCTATATGTATAAACTCAATGCCCAAGAAATAGCGTAGCACACCAAGAACTTTCATGTCCAATTCTTGCATAAGAAGTTGCTTTACCTCTTTAATGCTTTCTTCATTATCACCACCTACAATCAAGTCATCAACATAAATAGCAACAATTGTGATGCCATCATCACCCTTCCTTGCATATAGTGAATGATCTGCATCACACATAGAAAATCCAATGTTGGTTAGGTAACCAACAATGCTTGCATGCCATGCACGAGGAGCTTGCTTCAGTCCATACAAAGCCTTTTGCAACGTGCAAACATATCTTGGATGCTTTGAATCTTCATATCCTTGAGGTTGGTCCATGTATACTTCTTCCTGTAACTCACCATGTAAGAAAGCATTCTTTACATCCATCTGATGCAAAGTCCATCCTTTTGCTCTAGCTAATGCAACAAGTGTTTTGATAGTAGACATGTTAGCTACAGGGTTGAATGTTTCCTCATAATCAATACCATATGTCTGTGCATATCCTTTTGCTACCAATCGTGCTTTGTGCCTGCTTATGCCACCATCAGCATTGTGCTTTACCTTGTAAATCCACTTGCAGCCTATGGGTTTCTTTCCTTGTGGCAATGGAACTAGCTTCCATGTATCATTTCCATCAAGTGAAGCCATCTCCTCATCCATAGCTTTTTCCCAATCTGCATTACCAATTGCATCTTCAAAACAAGAAGGTTCAGCATCTTGTATTACCTTTGTCATGTAGGCACAATGGCGAGCCATGTAACTATCATATGTCAATCGTTGCACTGAATTACACATCCTCTTAGATCTTCTTGGTCTGGATCACTTCTCACTTGTATCATCTGCATGTGCCCTTCTTACTCCTGGAGTCTTCACAGAGGGCAATCCAAGTTCCTCATCAAGACTCTTTTTTGAACCACTTGAATATCCATCAACATCTTCAAAACCTGCACATGTTTTATTACCAGTAGAAAGCTTTTCTTTACCTTTCTTGGATGTATTTGATGAATTTGCTGGACTGAAATTTCCACGCAATCTCCCACTCCATGGATTTGAGTTGGAACTATTGCTTGGGGATGCATCTGGTCCACGCAAGACTTGAGATTCTGCACGATTTTTCAACATTTTCTTTGTCATTTGGTTCAAGATTCAGTCCTTCTTTGGCATCTGCATAGAAGGTGGACATTTCATCAAATACCACATCTCTGCTCACCTTCACCTATCGTCTGAGTGGGTTATAACATTTGTACCCTTTTTGCTCAAGGGAGTATCCAATGAAGACACATTTTTTTGCTTTTGGATCAAGCTTCGTTTAACTCATCTGGAACATGTACATATGCATACAGCCAAAAACTTTCAGGTGTGATAAGTTTGGCTTTTTACTTGTAAACTTCTCTTCAGGTGTAACTTGATATACAGCAAAAGTCGGAGTTTCGTTCATGATGTATACAGTAGTATGCACAGCTTCTGCCCAATAACAATGAGGCATATTCTTCTCAACCATCAAGGTTCTTGCTATTTCTGCAATATGTCTATTTTTGCATTCAACAATGCCATTCTGTTGTGGTGTGTACCTACATGAAAACTGAAGCTGAATTCCATGATTTTTTAGAAAATTGTTGAACTCATTTGATATGTATTCACCTCCTCCATCAGATGTTAATGTCTGAATGTACTTCCCTGTCTGCTTTTCCACCATAGCTTTAAAATTCTGGAAGTGAGTGAACACCTCACTCTTCTATTTCATGAAATATACCCATACTTTGCGTGTATGGTCATCAATGAAAGTAACATAAAACCTAGAACCACCCATAGATGTGGTACTTGTTGGACCCCAAACATCTGTATGTACTATTTCTAGTACATTCTTTTTAACATGCTTGTCATGTGGAAATGATGCTCTTGACTGTTTACCAAATTGACATGTTGCACATACCTTTTGCATTTCTGCAACTTTGAAATTTGGTAGTCCATGGACAATCTCCTTTGACTGCATCAATTTCAACCTTTGCAAGTTTGCATGTCCAATCTGTTTGTGCCACATCTCTATATCTGCAATGACTCCTGCACCTTTTGCAAACATGGCTGCATTCATTTCAGGAATCTTCACATTTAAGGTGAACATCCTACCCACTTTGTTTTTCTGGCAACCAATCATCCATCCTGCTTGTACTCTTCTACATATAATCCATCAGCATTGAACCTGACTTGTAATCCCTGGTCAACCATTTGTCCAACAAAAACCGGATTCTTTGTTATATTTGGAGCATGCAGCACATCAACAAGATGTTTTACCTTTCCATCCTCCATAGATAGTGCTATGTTTCCTGTATGCTCAATGGGATGTGATGTGTCATCACCTGCTTCAACATCTCAAGGAACTGGCAATTTCTACAAAGTACTAAACCATTCCACATGACTGGTCATGTGATTTGAAGCACCTGAATCAACATACCAGACATTAGCATTTGATTTTGAAACACCAGCAGACATCATATTCATCATGTGATGTTGAACCATGAACAAATTCTCAGAATCATATGTACTTGTGCATGCATAGTTGTTTTGCTGCCTTCTGTTATTTTGATTCTTCAACCTGCAACGCGTTCAAAGTGTCGAGGTTTACCACAATTCTAGCATCCTTTACTATCATTAACTGAATCATTCCTTTGGAAGTTTCTACGACCTCTTTGGCTCCCCTTTCCTTGAAACTCTCCTCTTACTCTTGCATGATTCTGTTGTTGACCTTGGTCTTGGTTACTCTTTCCTCTTCCATTTCCAAAACCCCTACCTCTGCCTCTTCCTCTGCCAGAGTAGAATACCTGCTCAGAACTGGGCTTTCCTTGGGAGTTTGAATCCTCACCAAGATTCTTTTCTTCAATAATCAGCATGGATACCAAATCAGGAAAATTCGGAATATTTTCCTTGGTCTGTATAAAAGTTCTGAACTGCTTATATGCAGCTCCTAAACGACGAAGGCACACTTCCACCTTATCATCATCATATACATTCATGCCAATAGATGCAAGTGACTCACATATGCTTTTGATTTTCAGAGTGTAGTCACTTACGGACATGCTCTTTTTCTCCAATGTATGCATCTCATTCTTGAGTTGCAACTTTTGTGCCTTTGTATTGGTCTCGTACAATGTGACCAAACTATTCCAAGCCTCTTTCAGAGTCTTGGCATCTTGTATGTGCCCAATCATGCTATCCTGTATTCTAACAGATAGCCAGTACATTCCCTTTCGTGCTCCTTGATTCCATTCCTTATATGCTCTTAACTGTTCTGCAGTCCGATTCTTATCTGGTAATTGTGGAGCATTTTCGTTCTCTCCTTTGATATACTTCTAGTAGCCTTTTCCCATCAGGAAATTCGTCATTCTGAATCTCCAAGCATGGAAGTTGTTCTTGTCCAGCTTATCGCTCATAAGTTGACTCATTCCATCTGTGTTTGCCATTTTTGCAGCAATTCACAACATTGCAAAACACTACAAGTACCACTTCTGCTTGAATATTGTTGCACTATGACGTGACAGTTCGATCTCAGAAAAACACAGTTTTCGTGTACCAACAGTACACCGAATCGCTTGAAATTCTGGATCTGGAATATGTGAGTGTTGACAAACATGGTGCAAGTTATAGTTTCTGAAACTGACCTGGTTTTTGTGTGGACCCCACCTTGCGGGCTCAAAACAGAGGTCGAGATGGCTCCGAAACTTCGTAGCAAACAGAGGTCGATCGTGAATCACGTTTTCTCCACACCTTGCTGCGTACTCTTCATCGTCGCCTTCTCGACAAGCTTTCTAGAGCCACACTGGCTCTGATACCATGTCACAAGGAAGGAGATAAGGAAGAGAGCTCACACACACTCTCACAATCAAAGAGAAGCATGCACTCAGATTGAGGCAAGGAAGAATGATCTTCTTCTTCTTCTTCTTCTATTACATAAAAAGGAATGTACAAGAATGACCTAAAACAAGAATACAAGTGCAATATATAAAGGTCAATACATAAGGAAAAAACTAATGTCCGTGAGTGAGTGAGCTAGCAAGAAACAAATGTGTCATCACTCTCGGTAGATAAATCTAACAAAGCTCAATGAAGTATCCCTGACATATATTGGAGTGACCACTGTACATGCCAGAGAAACAAAAAATTGATATGTGTCATCTTGGATCATCACATGTTGAGCTTGATATCTCAACAATGAGCAGGTTTATGCATTTCCCAGGTTTCAAGCATTAGCGGGTGGTTAAGCACATCTTTTGCTACTTGAGTGGTAATCGGCTACTTGGATTGTTTTATCCCAAGGGGGGATCACTACAACCAGATTTGCATGCTTTTTCTGACTCTGATTGGGCTAGTTGCTATGACACTCATGTGTCCACCAATGGTTTTTGCTTTGTGCTTGGTAGCTCATGCGTATCTTGGTTGAGCAAGAAGCAGCATGTTGTGGCCACTTTTGGCCACTTTGAGTTATGAGGCTAAGTATAGGGCAGCTTTCAGAGTGACTGTTGAGTGTGTGTGGCTCAGATGCCTTATGGCTCACTTGGGTGTTGGTCAATCTTATGCCATCAACATCTTCATTGATAGTCAGAGTGCATTGGTATTTGCGAGGAACCAAGTGTTCCATGGTCGCACTAAGTACATTGAGATGCACTATCATTATGTTAGGGAGAGGTTCTTTGCTTGAGAGATCAATTTGGCATATGTGCCCACACAGGAGAGCAATGTAGAACTTTTCACAAAGGCTCTCCCTAGGGAGAAGTTTGAAGCTTTCCGCAAAGCTTTGGGCTTACTTCCTTTTTGTGCATTGATTCCACATAGCTTGGCCCTTCCTTATACATGAGTGCCAACTCCTTGTTCACCGCACTCCCAAGGGGGATTTGTTGATATCTTTAGGTAGTGATATGTGTGAACACACTAGGGCCGGTGGGGCACTTTTTTCCCTCTTTAAGAGTTTTTTTTTGCCCCGGCTTGTATATACACCTATAGCCCCAATGGGTTACTTATCTTTGTACATTATAGTGGTAATACATTGAGTATTGTGTTTTGTGCTCCAGGCTTCTTCTTCTTCTTCTTCTTCCTTGTGTTGTTCGTGTGCTTCTCCTTCCACCATAGCACCATTCTCTCCTCTAGTCTCATGTAGATGATGTGATCGATGGAACGCATTATGAGGAAAGTTACATCGTCTACAACATGTCTTTGATCTCTCACCTTCATTAATGTCTTATTAATCTAGACCACTTACACTTTTAGCAAATGTCTACTCTAGTCACCATTCTTCATGAGCTAGGCTTCATGCATGAAGAGTTTCTCCATGAGTGTATTGAAATCTAGCACTTGCAACATCAAGGCTAACCAAAATACATTTAGTCTATGGATGATACGATAAAGACAATAGGCTTTTCTTTTAGAACTATACCCAACAAAAATACATTTCATTGCTTTATCATCCAATTTCGCATGTTGTTGTTCAGGCACTAATGCATATGCCAGAAAATCAAAGACATGCAGATGAGAAACAGATGGTTTTCCACCATGTCAAGCCTAATATGGAGTGATAGATTTCAATGCTTTAGTGGGAAACCTACTAAGTACATATGCTACACACATAATAGCTTCAAGCTCGAAACTATGCGGCAAAGCCTGACTCTTGACCATACACCTTGCCATCTCCATGAGTGACCTGTTCTTCCTTTCAGAAAATTCATTTTGTTGAGGTGTATACGGCACTATATACTAATGTTTTATCCCATGTTCAGCCAAAAATGCATTAAAATAAGAAGACATATATTCCCCCCCTCGATCAGAATGGTTGGTGCCCATTTTACATGATGAAAAATTTTCAGCCCAAACAAGAAATAGTTTGAAGCACATAAACACATCAAACTTTGCTTTCAATGGATATACCCATGCATGCCTGGAAAAATCATCAATGAAATTCACAAAGTAAAGGTAGTTCCCAAAAGAAGGTGTTTGCATAGGACTCCTAACATCACTGTGAACAAGTTGCAATTACTGAGTAGCTCGTACTGAACCATCTTTTGGGAGGGAGGAACATTGCATTTTTTGAAAAATATAGCCTTCATAGATATGTTTACCAAGTGCCTCAAGTTTGGGCACAAACAAAGCATCCGACAATGTAAAAGAATTACCATCAAGAGTAGTCAGAATGATCTTACCAACTCCCATGATAGGATAAGAGGAGTTGTTGGTGCATGTGATAGTATTCCCTATAGGGGAGGCTCAAGTGAAGTGAAGAAACTATGTTGCAGGGTAATATATTTGGTTTCCCCAGTATCAAAGCACCAAACGTCTTATTCTGCTCCAGACATACACTGTTCATGAGAAGATGGGTCATAACTACAAATAGTAGTGAATGCCAATTCTTCATTTGCACAAGATTATCCAACAAGGTGTAGAGGGCTCTACAACCACTATTCTAGCCTCTTTCTTTATTGCCTCTTTTGCAGTCAATTTTGGACAACTCTTTATGACATGATTGTTTCCTTTATAGTACTTGCAAAACAAATTTTTTTCTTTTTTGATTTCTTCTCATCTTTCTTCCTTCTTTGATTGTGTAGCATTAGCAAATTTTTGCTTACTAATAGATCAAGCTTACTAGTAGTCATAACTTTATCATAACTCCATTTTCCTCGATCAAGCTCCACCACTCTTTGCAAGTTTCTAAAGGTAGTTCTAGTGGTGAATGCATGTTTGGCTTGTTTGTTCTCCTTCCACCATAGCACCATTCTCTCCTCTAGTCTGTTGTAGATGATGTGATCGATGGCACACATTATGAGGAAAGTTACACCGTCTACAACATGTTCATAGGCCTTCCATGCATACTGGACTTAATCAAAGACTGATTTTAGGTTTTTGTTTCCATTCCATGGTTCCAGTTTGCAACCTCAACCTCATCCAATCGCATACTTTGCAGATGAAACTAGAGACCACCAATGGATGGATCTAACAAGAATCTTGATCACTTGGATGTATTTGACTTGGAGGAATTACATCAAATGTACTTGTTTATGATCACACTACACTTAGCCATTACCATATAATTCATTGTCTCAGTTTGTGAGATTCCAAAACAATAAAGATGGGATATTGTAAGGAGTGAATAATACATCTAGCTTCTTCTCAATGTTTGAAACTTGGAAAACACCTAAGCTCTCAACAACATGTCATGCTATGATGGGTCATAAGTTTATTATAAGAAATTTACTCAAGCTTACACATTGTAGGAAGTTATGTACTTCTACACCATGTCGCATTAGTTTTCGACACATCACAAATCAACTTTGTGTTTCTCCCTCTATTGTCCTCTTTCAAATTGTACCACTATGTCTGTTTCCAAAGGTAGTTGTAGCAAAGAATGCATCTTTGACTTGTTTATTGTCCATCCACCCTAGCACCATGCTCTTCTCTAGATGACGCAACCGATGGCACACACTATGATGAAAGCTACATTGTCTACAACATGTTTATACGCCTTCCATGCATACCAAGAAAAACAAAAGGCTAATTCTAGGTCACTCATTCCCATTCCATGCTTCGAAGTTGTAGCCTCAACTTCAAAGAGTTGCATACTTTGTAGATGAAACCAGAGACCACCAATGGACGGATTTGACAAGAAGGTCGATGACTTGAATAGATTTGAGTCACAGGAATCATATCAAATGTAGATTTTTATGATCACACTACACTTATCTATTATTAAATACTCCATTGGGTTGGGTTGTGTGACTCCGAAACAAGCTATTTGGGATCTCATAAGGTGTGAACTATACACTTAGCCTCACTTGGAGCTATTAAATTAGCCACACTGGATGGAGACATACTACCAAACGGCATAACTGTTTGTAGAGTGAAAAAATACATGGAACCCTTGATGAAATAGATGTTGACCAGACTCTTAGGAGCACAAAATAGAAAAAGACAGAGGAGGAGAAAATAAGAGAAGGATCTAAACTATAAGATTTAGAAAGAATTAGAAAATGTAAAGAATGGATTAGAGAACATGATGAGAGATACTTACGACGTGAAGAACCCATTCCCATGGAACATTACCATGCCATAAATATCAAAACCCTTAGTGTAATATATAAAGAACAATACCATATAGGATCTCATAAGGAGTGAATGATACATTTACCTTCTTCTGAATGTTTGAGAATGGGAAAGCACCTATTTAACACAACAAGAGGTCATGAGATTATGGGTCATAAATTTGTCATCACTCCATTTTCCTCGATCAAGCTCTACTAGTATGTGTGAGTTTCTAAAGGTAGTTGTAGTGATGAATGCTGATGGAGATGGTTAATCTCCAAATGAAAAGCTATATACCTTTATTTCAAGCATAGCTCAATACTTTCACCAATTTTTGGAAGTCGTTACCAAAATATGGGAAAATAACTCTTCTGTGAGACATAGCTTCACTCAGGCAAGTCTACTTCACAAAACTCACTCATTGACTAATAAAATGATTAAATTTTTCTATGAAATTTTAACACAGCACTCTCTAGTGCTTGCGAAACTAGTACAAGTGAAAGTTATTCATAATAACTTACAAAATTTTAGATTTACCTAAATAAGTAAACCTATGACCACAAGAGGTCATGAGATTATGGGTCATAACTTTATCATAACTCCATTTTCCTGGATCAAGTTCTACCATTGTGTGTGAGTTTCTAAAGGTAGTTCTAGTGGTGAATGCATGTTTGGCTTGTTTGTTCTCCTTCCATTATAGCAACATTCTCTCCTCAAGTCTGTTGTAGATGATGTGATTTATGGCACACATTATGAGAAAAATTACACCGTCTACAACATGTTTATAGGCCTTCCATGCATACTGGAATTAATAGAAGGCTGATTTTAGGTTTTTGTTTCCATTCCATGATTCCAGTTTGCAACCTCAACCTCATCCAATTGGATACTTTGCAGATGAAACCAAAGACCACCAATGGATGGATCTAACAAGAATCTTGATCACTTGGATGTATATGACTTGGAGGAATTACATCAAATGTACATGTTTATGATCACACTACACTTAGCCATTATCATATAATTCATTGTGTGAGTTTGTCTGACTCCAAAACAATCGAGATGGGATATCGTAAGGAGTGAATAATACATCTAGCTTCTTCTCAATGTTTGAAACTTGGCAAACACCTAAGCTCTCAACAACATGTCATACTATGATGGGTCATAAGTTTATTATAAGCAAATTAGTCAAGCTTACACATTGTAGGAAGTTATGTACTTCTACACCATGTCACATTAGTTTTTGACACATCACGAATCAACTTTGTGTTTGTCCCTCTATTGTCCTCTTTCAAGTTGTACCACTATGTCTGTTTCCAAAGGTAGTTGTAGCAAAGAATGCATCTTTGACTTGTTTATTGTCCTTCTGCCCTAGCACCATGCTCTGCTCTAGATGATGCAACCGATGGCACACACTACGATGAAAGCTACATTGTCTACAACATGTTTATACGCCTTCCATGCATACCAAGAAAAACAAAAGTCTAATCCTAGGTTAATCATTCCCATTCCATGATTCCAAGTTGTAGCCTCAACTTCAAAGAGTTGCATACTTTGTAGATGAAACTAGAGACCACCAATGGATGGATTTGACAAGAAGGTCGATGACTTGAATGGATTTGAGTCACAGGAATCATATCAAGTGTAGATTTTTATGATCACACTACACTTATCTATTATTAAATACTCCATTGGGTTGGGTTGTGAGACTCCGAAACAAGCTATGTGGGATCTCATAAGGTGTGAACTATACACTTAGCCTCACTTGGAGCTATTAACTTAGCCACACTGGATGGAGACATACTACCAAACTACATAAGTGTTTGTAGAGTGAAAATATACATGGAACCCTTGATGAAATAGATGTTGACTAGACACTTAGAAGCACGAAATAGAAAAAGAAAGAGGAGGAGAAAATAAGAGAAGAATCAAAACTAGAAGCTCTAGAAAGAATTAGAAAACGTAAGGAATGGATTAAAGAACATGATGAGAGATACTTACGACTTGAAGAACCCATTCCCATGGAACCTTACCATGCCATGAATTTCAAAACCCTAGGAAACATACCGAGGCAACCTTATCTAAACCTAGGGATTGGAAAGGAATAATATCATTTGGTTGATACTTTAATTGATATAGGAGCAACCCTAAGTAGTGCACGTGTTTCTTTGGTTTAAGAATTAAAGATGTCACTCACTCCTAAAAAAGCTTATATGATTGAGATAGGAGGTAATATAAGTGAATTCCTAGGAGAAGTATCCTTATCATTACACGTAGGAAACAATACTATGGAACAAAGACTTTTTCTTTGTAAAGAATCCGATCTACTAGAAGAACTAGTTCTAGGACAAGATTGGGCTTATGAACTTGAGGTTATAATAAATTTGGCCCAAGGATACATATCACCCAAGGTGGGACATAGAAAAGTCTCTAGTCTTTTACACGAGAAACCACTAAAGAGAGTTGACACACAAAACTCCAATGGACCAAATCAATGTGTGCATGAGTTAGAATCCTAACCAAACTCCATATCTCAAGAATCAATTCTTCAACCTACCTTAGGCATCAATGAAGCCTCATGTTCTACTACATGTGATCATCCAAACCATAGATTGAGGCAAGGAAGAATGATCTTCTTCTTCTTCTTCTTCTTGTATTACATAAAAGAAATTTACAAGAATGACCTAAAACAACAATGCAACTAGTGCAATATATAAAGAAAAATACCAGATAGGATCTCATAAGGAGTGAATGATACAGTTACCTTCTTCTCAATGTTTGAGAATGGGAAAGCACCGATGACCACAACAAGAGTTCATGAGATTATGGATCATAACTTTATCATCACTCCATTTTCCTCGATCAACCTCTACCACTATGTGTGAGTTTCTAAAGGTAGTTGTAGTGGTGAATGCTAATGGAGATGGTTAATCTGCAAATGAAAAGGTATATACCTTTATTTCAAGCATAGCTCAATACTTTCACCAATTTTTGGAAGTCTTTACGAAAATATGGGACATTAACTCTTCTGTGAGACATAGCTTCACTCAGGCAAGTCTGCTTCACAAAACTCACTCATTGACTGATAAAATGATTGAATTTTTCTATGAAATTTTAACACAACACTCTCTAGTGCTTCCGAAACTAGTAGAAGTGAAAGTTACTCAAAAGAGCTTACAAAATTTTAGATTTACCTCAATAAGTAAACCTGTGAACACAAGAGGTCATGAGATTATGGGTCATAACTTTATCATAACTCCATTTTCCTCGATCAAGTTCTACCACTGTGTGTGAGTTTCTAATGGTAGTTCTAGTGGTGAATGCATGTTTGGCTTGTTTCTTCTCCTTCCATTATAGCAGCATTCTCTCCTCGAGTCTATTGTAGATGATGTGATTGATCGCACACATTATAAGGAAAATTATACCGTCTACAACATGTTCATAGGCCTTCCATGCATACTAGAATTAATAGAAGGCTGATTTTAGGTTTTTTCTTCCATTCCATGATTCCAGTTTGCAACCTCAACCTCATCCAATTGGATACTTTGCAGATGAAACCAAAGACCACCAATGGATGGATCTAACAAGAATCTTGATCACTTGGATGTATATGACGTGGAGGAATTACATCAAATGTACATGTTTATGATCACACTACACTTAGCCATTATCGTATAATTCATTGTGTGAGTTTGTCCGACTCCAAAACAATCGAGATGGTATATCATAAGGAGTGAATAATACATCAAGCTTCTTCTCAATGTTTGAAACTTGGCAAACACCTAAGCTCTCAACAACATGTCATGCTACGATGGGTCATAAGTTTATTATAAGCAAATTAGTCAAGCTTACACATTGTAGGAAGTTATGTACTTCTACACCATGTCCCATTAGTTCTCGACACATCACGAATCAACTTTGTGTTTGTCCCTCTATTGTCCTCTTTCAAGTTGTACAAGTATGTCTGTTTCCAAAGGTAGTTGTAGCAAAGAATGCATCTTCGACTTGTTTATTGTCCTTCCACCCTAGCACCATGCTCTGCTCTAGATGATGCAACCGATGGCACACACTATGATGAAAGCTACATTGTTTACAACATGTTTATACGCCATCCATGCATACCAAGAAAAACAAAAGGCTAATTCTAGGTCACTCATTCCCATTCCATGATTCCAAGTTGTAGCCTCAACTTCAAAGAGTTGCATACTTTGTAGATGAAACCAGAGACCACCAATGGATGAATTTGACAAGAAGGTCGATGACTTGAATGGATTTGAGTCATAGGAATCATATCAAATGTAGATTTTTATGATCACACTACACTTATCTATTATTAAATACTCCATTGGGTTGGGTTGTGAGACTCCGAAACAATCTATATGGGATCTCATAAGGTGTGAACTATACACTTAGCCTCACTTGGAGCTATTAACTTAGCCACACTGGATGGAGCCATACTACCAAACTCCATAAGTGTTTGTAGAGTGAAAAAATACATGGAACCCTTGATGAAATAGATGTTTACCAGACTCTTAGGACCACAAAATAGAAAAAGAAAGAGGAGGAGAAAGTAAGAGAAGAATCGAAACTAGAAGCTCTAGAAAGAATTAGAAAACGTAAGGAATGGATCAGAGAGCAGGATGAGAGATACTTATGAGGTGAAGAACCCATTCCCATGGAAAATTACCATCCCATAAATATCAAAACCCTAGGAAACATACCAAGGCAACCTTAGCTAAACCTAGGGATTGGAAAGGAATAATATCGTTTGGTTGATTCTTTAATTGATGAGAGATACTTATGAGGTGAAGAACCCATTCCCATGGAAAATTACCATCCCATAAATATCAAAACCCTAGGAAACATACCAAGGCAACCTTAGCTAAACCTAGGGATTGGAAAGGAATAATATCGTTTGGTTGATTCTTTAAACCTAGGGATTGGAAAGGAATAATATCGTTTGGTTGATTCCCTAAGTAGTGTACGTGTTTCTTTGGTTTAAGAATTAAAGATGTCACTCACTCCTACAAAAGCTTATATGATTGGGATAAGAGGTAATATAAGTGAATTCCTAGGAGAAGTATCCTTATCCTTACATCTAGGAAACAATACTATGGAACAAAGAATTTTTCTTTGTAAAGAATCTGATCTACTAGAAGAACTAGTTCTAGGACAAGATTGGACTTATGAGGATGAGGTTATAATACATTTGGCCCAAGGTTACATATCACCCAAGGTGGGACATAGAAAAGTCTTTAGTCTTTTATACGAGAAAACACTAAAGATAGTTGACACAGAAAACTCCAGTGGACCAAATCAATGTGTGCATGAGTAAGAATCCTAACTCCATATCTCAAGAATCAATTCTTCAACCTACCTTAAGCGTCAATGAAGCCTCATGTTCTACTACATGTGGTCATCCAAAACCTCTTTCTCAAGAGATCATATCAGAGAGCCTCAATGAGGTCAATCATTCTAGAGAGGAACGTGAAAAGTTGTCAAGAAGCCCAATACAAGGAACAAATAGATAGCAACCAAACGAGAGAACCAAGCATATATGGATTCGTAGGGACCAAATCTAGTAATGTAAATGCAAGATACACCAATCACAACTAACTGACAATACACCGAGAAGGCCGGTCAAGAAAGACAAAGCACAACAAGTCAACTCAAGGACAATTCAAGTATGGCTTCCCAAAAAACTCATTGAAGCACAAAGACAAGAAAAGCAAGTATGGATCCAAAAGAAGACACTAGAGAAAGCTATGGAAGATCTTAGAGCATTAGCAAAGGAGATCAATCACGAGCAATGGACTACTACAAAATATCAAACAAGCCTAAGACAAAAAAGGCCAAAGAAACTAAAGAACACATATGCTCAATGTAAGTACATTTGGCAGATCAAAATAGAGAAAGTGACATAAGAACCACAGGTACCAACAATGGGGGAAAATAGAAAGAGAGCTACAAAGACATCAAATTTGGAGACTAATGAGTTCTAAGGCAACACAACAAGTGGAGTAGTGTCAAAACTTCACTCATGATGAGCTGAATGCACCTAGAGTATGCACAATAGGGCCACACTACAAGGCCTCGTATTTGACACACCGTTTCTTTAGACTATTTAGTGATGCACATTTCCTTCAAGGAAAATAGATCCTCACATGTACTACAGTAGTATAGGATTTCTACTGACTACAACTAACTTTTGTTTCAACTATGACTAACCATTTTATGTTTCTTCTTGGCAAATAAAAAAATAAAAAATATATATATCTAGGTATCATGTTTCTCTCAACTTTGGTGAGAGGGGACTCATTAGAAGGACACACATCGAATGCATGAGCAATTAGAGAAATAAAAGTTGTCCTACTCTTGATTGTTAATCAAATCTTGGATCTAAGTGCAAATGGCTTCTAAAGGTTTAGAGGTAACCCAAATAATGGAAGTAAATGAATTTCCTTTGGAATGTGCAATTGAGGCAAGAGGTCACTCGTTCTTGGATGACCAACCAACTAGTGAACACCTCTTTTTTATCACCATCAGAATCATGGACCATGACCATTAATTTCTAGTGACGGGTGAAGATTTTTGCATCCTACATGAATTAGTAAGAATATGGACACTTGGACTAAAGCTGGCATAGAAGTTTACTTGAAGATTCCAATCTATAAGCTTGACTTCGAAAGATGCATGTAAGTCATGAACACATTGCATCCATCAACATATAAATAATTTGTCATGGAAGCCAAGGTCATGGACTTACAATCTGATTAGAAAACCATCTACTTCACTCATGAATTAATCAAGGAAGCATTTGGATGGATCAAAGATGGAATTACAGATCTTGTAGCTCAGTGATGAGTAGCACCTCCTTTAATGTCAATCCGGGAAGACGTGAGGATGGTATGAAGACCTCGAGCAAGTGGCGACACAAGTGCGTGAGTGAGAAGCACACGAGCATGCACACACATACACACACACGCGCACACACGGCAAGACAAAGAGAGAGAATCAATGGAGTTCTTTAGATTACTTTCAATAGCTCTTACAAGTTCGTTTCAATTACAATCTAACCTAAAAAATGAGCTCTCTAGCTCTTTTTATAGTTTTTGACTAGCTTTTGACCCTGTCCAGACCTAGTGTCCGGCCTAGTTAAAAATTAGGTTCCAGGGCTTATTTGGGGGCTCAAACGAGATCTAAAAATTATGAAAATTGGTACGCAACTACTTCTAAGGCTCCTCAAGCTCAAGGACTCCTTGGCTTGCACAAAATGGAGCTACAAAAAATGTGAAATGAGATTTACAATGATTATTAGTGATAAAAATCACTGTTGTTGTAGGGATTTCTTCTAGTGATCTGCCATACATATCTTCAAGCTCCCTACTTGCTCTTCTTCCCTGCATGTCCATCTCTCTGATTTGCATTAATGTCTTGAAAAAATATTGGCCTACTTGCCAGATCTTCTTTGACTGCCCTGTTTGCTTGTGCTGTCCCTTCGCTCTGACTCCCTTTTTTGACTTTCACGTCTTGTGAGTCCTGATGTACCAAGGCTACTGCCAACACCCCCCCCACTCTCGCGTCTGTCGCCCCTGACAGACCCTTGTCTAGCTGCTTTTTGGACGTAGTATTGTACAACATCGGCGGCGAGGTGGTGTTCTTCTAACCTGAGTCCCCTTGCTAGATCTGTCAGCAATGCATCCCAATTGACTGGCCCTGGGACATCTGGATGTGGCACCCGTAACTGCTCTGAGTGAATGGTTCGCTCCACAGCAAATAAATGGAGGAGATGTGAGGGTCTGGGTACAAATATTTCTGAGTGGTATTCCCAGAACCCTGTTATGAACATCTCTTCGAATGTTTGTTTGAAGCAGGCCGGGAGGTATTTTATTCGGGCGTGCCAAGCGTATATCACCTCTATGGAAGGAGTGGTGCTCATGTCATAAACTAAATCTTGGTTTCCTGTAAGGAATCCGACGCCTGAGAAGTGTGGGTCCTTGATATTCTTGAATGTCCTGAATGTAATAAGCATTAACTCAAAAATTTTCATGCACATCTGGGCCATTACATCAGGGGTATTCTTTAATCGGATGCTCCAGTGCCGTATAGTGGAAATCATGTAATTGACGGTGGGAGGCCCTTGAGGGGGTGCTAGATAGACGTAGTTTAACCATTTGGCGCATCCCTTGATATTCTTGACTGCAATGGTAAACTCTGGCCATGTGCGTCTGCGGAGTACAGGAACATAACAAGGGTTATATTTAATAAAAAGAGGCATATTCGTCCAGGTGCGAACCATCTCCGGGTAGGTTTCGAGGAGCCGGATCCTCCAAGTGGGTTGATGAATGGATCCTTTTTTGGCGCTCTCTGGGATATCATCTGGCCCAAATTGTGTAGCAAACGTTGGAGGTTTGCCACATCTATGTTGGATTTCTGCATTGTAGTCCGCCAGGAGTATACAATAGGGCACGTATTGATCATCATTGGTTCCGATCCATCTATGGTGGGACATGCTGCGGAAGTATTCTGATTTAATAATAGTGTCCTCTATCTTTGCCATAGATTGGATCTGAACTGCCACTCGATCTTCATGAGTTGATGCCGTTTTCTCTAGTGTTTGGAGCCACTCAGGTACTTCGATTTCTAACGTATCCATTCCTTCTGCGGTTTGCTCACCACCTGGCATTGGCATAGGAACGTAAGGTTCCTCATACGTCTCATCTACCTCGATGGGTACCAAATCCTCGGGTTCAGGTTCGACAACTGGAGAGGGTTGCCTTTCATGTGTGAGTAATCTTGCCTGTAATTCGGCCACCTGCTCTTTCAATGCCATGACTTCTTCTGAAGTCGTGGTCGTTTCTGTGACTTTGGGTGCTGTCTGTTGCTCTTGGAGTTGATTGCGCAGCGCATCACGTTCCCTTTCCAAGTCATCATGAGCTTCTAATAGATTTGCATAGCTGTCCAAGATGGTCTTCATTGTCTCTGAGGGCACAGCTTTAAACTGCTCTGGATCAATTTCGTGTGGAGAGCCTTCCATTGCTGCTTCTAGATTTGCTTCATTTTGCTGCTGCAGCCTCTTGTTTTCTTCTAGGGCGGCCGCCATGTGTTTTCTGAGAAGTGCCAGGTTACGCCGGACTTTGAGATTATCGGCTTGGTATACCTCGAGCAGAGCTTCTAGTTGTTTGGCACCTGATTCTGTCGATGGTTGGGGTGCCGCCAATAATGTTTGGTGAGCTTGCTCAAGCGTCGTGTAACGTTGATTCAGTTCTGCATTTTCTGTGTGTAGAATGTGAAACTGTCTTTGTAAGTTTTGATGGTGCGTTTCCAGTTGCTGATACCGGTTGTCCAGAGCTTTGTACTCATTCTGGAGCTGGTATACACATTGGTTTAATGCTAAAAATATGTTATTTACATTAAATAATGCCGGGAGGGGTGAAGATGCAGGGGGAATGGGGGCGGGAATGGGAGAGGTGAATGATGTGGATGTACGTGGAGATGTGGGTGGAGGGGGTATGGGTGATGAAGGTGGCATGGGGGGAGGGAGCGGTGCTGTGGCAGGTGATGTTTCCATCGTGTCAACTGTTTGAGTGACGGTGTAGATGGGAATCGTTGGTGGAGTGGATGTGACATCGGTGAACAGGGTGGTGAAGGTGGGCATGGTGACACCCCCGTAATGGATTCCCGGAGAGAGTGGGATGCCCATGACCATGGTAGTGGTAGTGGATGTGGTGGTGCTAGTGTCCTGTGGTGGAGTGAATTGTGTAGTGTGAGGTGGGGATGGTGGTGACAACGGTGCTTCGTGATATTCTTCTGCTTGCGCTGACTCGCCTGGTGCTGATGTATTGATGTGAATTTGCTTCCCGGACCTCCTGGGACGAACGGGAACTCTTTTTTCAAACCTGTGGATGTAGGCCACTGCCTCATGAATGGCCTCATCCAGTCCCACGGCGTCGGCATGAAGGTTCATGGACTCAATGAACAACTCGTCCACACCTTCCTCCGCTAGCAAGTCGTTCATGAGTCTTTTGCCCTGTTCTAGAGACATCTTATGCTGTTCCTGAACCAGTCGCATGGTTCGATATAGTCTCTTGATTTGTGCCGAATATGCCGGGGCACTTGCTAACTCGGAGAGTTCGTCATATTCTTGATGTTGTTCTTCGTCGGCCTCTTCTTCATCTCCTCCTGCCTCTTGTTCATCTACATCGACTTCTACAGTTTGTGGTTGGGTGGGGGCCGATGTTGTTTGGGGTCGCGGTTCCTGAGCTCGCGCTGCTTCGGCTTCGAGGTTAGAGTCATAGATTAATCTGGCAATTTCTTCATCCGTGAGGTCCTCAAGAGTAAATCCCTGCGGAAATTCCAAATCGGATGGAATGGGTGGAAACACCAGATTAGGCCCCTCTGTGCTTGGTCTTGGTAACCGGATTGTGAATGGCCTAACTCGTCGTGTCTGGGGAGGAGTGATTTCTGGTGTAGCGGTAGCTCCCCTTGGTTGAGCACAGGGTAGTTGGACTCCCCCCCTCATCTTCTTTGATGGGGGACCTGCTGCTGATAGTCTTCTCTGGAATTCTTGGACTCGGGACCATACGAGTGCCCGCTGAACAGGCACGTCATAAGCCAAGCATCTATAGATTATTCTGGTCAAAGCACAACACCCGTGGAGCACATTCTTCTGTTTTTTGTTCCACCTTTGATGCGCTAGGTGGATCTGATCTATGATCCAGTGTGGTACATTGATGGGCAGGCTTTCGGTTTCTGCTAGATATAAACTGAACCATATTTTTTTCGGGGGCATTGTGAAGCGTTCTTGGGCGGGAAAAGCAAAATGTTGCATGATGGTTCGCAGGTGAAGCGCAATGGTAGGTGTCATCGCAACCATGTCCTTCAGCTTATTAAGATCTTTGTGCTTCATTCGACCTGGAACCATGGTTTCCTTTTCTGTTGGGATGTGCATGCCATACATACCCAACGCTTCTCTTACCAGATTGAGGGTCAACTTGAATCTTTTGAGCTCATTACCCGGCAGCAGTGATGGCAACACAAAGGTGCTGTCGCCTCCTTTGGCCCTGCTTGGCGTGATTGTACTGATCAGATATGAACATCGTAAAAAATCCGGCTTTGGTATGTGGGCCCTGAAATAACTTTCCACACCCGCTTTGACCCAAACTGATCTCATGACTTCGGCATTTTGGTAGCTTTCAAATTCGCGTGTGAAAAAGTGGTATCGACCCCATTTGCCATTGAACTCCAATTCTGCTTCCCAGAAGTAGGTTCCATCGCCCAGTGGTCCAGCAACATCACTGAACCAATGCGCATGCTTACCTACTTGAGAAGTGTGTCCTTGAGGAGGATCCTGGATGGGGAGCACATGCACTTCTTGAAGCTCTTGCGGTCTTGCGGTGAGACGTGGCTCAAGGAGAAGTGTTTCTATGTCCACGATCTGGGGACCAGATCCGGCTTGAGAGCTGGTACCTGCTTCTGCCATGGCCCTGTTTGCTGATTGGTTCTGTGAGAATATAGAACCAAGTGTTAACATCGTAATGGACAAAATAAATCCGTTGTTGTCCCCGTTACAACATTAACATGAGATGGATGATGAGTTAGTGGTTAGTAAGTGCATGAAGACAGTGTGTGTAGTTAGTGCTTGTGTTGTCCTAGGAGACTACTGCAGTTAGTAAGTAGGTATGGATTTACAATTTGGGGTCGGGGGGTTTATTACAGGCCCTAGGCTGCCAAATGCAGTGAGTGGGCTTTGCCTTCGGTTTCGGAGAGTCTCTACAGAGCCTTCTCGGTGTCGTGGTTTGAAGATGAGGCCTTTTTGGGACCCATTTACAATTGATTACATGTACGCTCTTGGGTTTTGGTGTGTACATGAGTGTCGAGAACGAGTGAAATCTGGCAGTATGCGTCGCTGCGTTATGCTGTTTAAGTTGTGGCCTCAGCGTAGCTACTTGTGCCATCAAGCAAGCCTTAGGCACCCAAATTTGTCTTGATTGTGGGCTTGCCTTCATCGACTTCTTGGGCACCCAAATAGATTTTACTTTAGCAGAAGAATTTCTGAAAGACTTCTTATTAGCGTTGCGTTGTTGGTCACTAATAAGAGGCTTTGCCCCTGTAGTTGACGGTGGTGCAACCGGTCGTTCGCCTTTCCGCACCCATACCTGGTCTATTTTCTGGGCTGTTCTGCTGCGCAGGTACTTTTGATCTCTGACATAGGTAGTACCCTGCTTCTTCTGCCTTTGATCCACCTTGGGTTGCTGCTTCCTTCTAGCCTTTGGAAAAGAAGGGAGTTCCGTTGCATTCCTGACTCCTTTTTTGCAAATATCATTCCTCTGCAACACATAGTTTTGGACAAGAACAACATGGTCATCTTCATGTGTACCCCTGGAAGGACCAGGAGTCTGTGCCTTTCCTAGTTCCTTGAGTGCTCCATTGTCTAATTCTACTGTAACTCGACTATGATTGACCCAAACCTGGAGAAGTCCACTTCTTAGGTTTAGATTGACTGCTTGGTCATAGATCCAATCCTGACCCAAGACGAGAGGTTCAGTGAGATCCTCATCTTGACACACCAGTACTTTAACTGTCATTGCCTCATCATGAATGTAAAGGGGAAGTTCCGCCTCGCCCATGCAAGGGGTTTCCACTCCTCCCAATCCTATAAGATATGCTTCCACAGGATTGACAGTCAATTGTAATTCTTGGCAGTAAGACAATTTAACAGCACTAGTGGCTGCACCTGAGTCAATCAAGGCTCTTACGGTCCTTGCACTCTTTCCGTGTCCTATATCTAAGGTTACGAAAGGACGTCTATCAATTATCCTATGCGAGCTTGTTCCTGCGACTTCACACATGGCCATAGGAAATCCATGGTCTGCATAGTCATTCGCTCCAGGCTGATCTCTACCTTGCCTTCGTAATTTCATCCTTCTGATGCGTTCTAAAGCTTCAGCTTGAGCCTCTTCTCGAACTCGCTTTTCTTCCTCTTTGCGTTTTTTAGCAGTGTTGAGTCGACTGAGCATTTCCTCCGTGAGGGGTTCCTGATACAACTTGACTCTGCAACCGCTAATATAATTTGGGAGAACATCACCCTCTAATGTGGCCAATTGTACTGCTCCGCTCGTGGAGATCCTATTGATGATCATAGGTCCGTAGCCTCTCTTTTCTAGCTTCCTCGCGTGTTGTTTTAGTGTATAGACTAAAACTAGATCTCCTGCTTTCAAGCCCTTATCCTTCACATGGGCATCGAAATATGCTTTCTGTCTCTTCTTGGCTGCATATATTCCTGCCGCGGCTCTCAGTCTTGTTTCCCCTAATCGTTCAAGGTCAAAGATCCTAGAGGAGAGCTCATGACCTGTCCATTCGTGCTCTCGTGCTACTCTCAATGTAGGGATCAAGAAGTCCAAGGGTAACACAACGTTTTGACCGAATACCATCTGAAAGGGAGTGGCTTGGAGTACCGTTTTGTAGGCCACTCGGTATGCCCAAACAGCATGGTGTAGCTGTTTGTCCCAATCAGAGCGTTTAGTGTTCACTAATTTTGTCAATACATTGCATAAAATCTTATTAGTGCTCTCAGCTTGTCCATTAGCTTGAGGGTGATAGGGGGCAGACTTCTTGTGTATTACCAAGAATTCTTGGAGTAGATTTTCAATCACTTCATTTAAGAAATGAGTTCCTCTATCACTTACAAGTTCTATAGGTAGCCCATATCTCGTGAATACATTCTCAAACAAGAATTTGGCAGTTGTTTGAGCATCGTTCTTGGTTGTAGCTTTTACCTCTACCCACTTGGTGAGATAATCTGTGGCCACAATGATGTATTCCGCATGAGAACCCTTAGCTGGGGGATTAATAGGACCTACGAAGTCTATTCCCCACTTAGAGAATGCACGTCCACCCATCATGGGTTTCAGTGGCATCTCATCTTTGCGTATAGGATACTGAGTCCTCTGACAGACGTCACACCGTTTCACATAGGTATGTGCATCCATGTGAAGTGTAGGCCACCAAAAGCCCGCAAATAGTATTGCCTTGATTACCCGATCTGGTCCAAAGTGTCCTCCTGCTACACCTTGGTGAGCAGTTTCTAAGATCTTAAGATACTCACTTTCATGGACACACAGTCTCAGGTAACCATCTTTACCGCGCTTATATAGATTATCACCTATGAGTGAATAATCCAGAGCTTCTTGTTCTAAACTCCTTTTCCTAGCTAGGGTCATGTCTGGGGGGAATGTGTTTGTCCGCAAGAATGATACTAGAGGTTCACTCCAATCTGGCACAATGGATACTTGATAGAGAGTGGCATGTTCCACAGGTGGTTTAGTGCAACAGATTGGGCATTCCTTGCACAACTTTTGGACATCCGCTTCCATAGTTGGCCAATGCACTCCGAATCTCTTTAGAGTCTGCAACGTTCGTTGTTTGGAATGGTGTTGCTCTAACGCACCTACATGTGCTAATTGCAACCATTTAGCGTACTCATCCTCTTCTACGCAACACGCCAAGATCCCTTGATCTGTGTGCTTGTACATGCTTCCTACCATGATGTGGTACTTTTGGGCTTTTACAACCTCTCTATTCCGTGTGTTTACCACTGGATGGTTAGGCCCGTAGGTCAATACTGGTACGATTGGCTTGGCCCACTGCGGCACCACTTCCAAATTAAACAAGTAAGCATCAGGAAGGTCATCTGACACTCCTTGTGGGGCTTCTCCCGATGTGAGCCTAGAGAGATGATCGGCTCTCAAATGAGTCCTACCTTTCCTTACCACAACCTCAAAATCGTATTCCATTAGCAAGAGAAACCATCTCACTAATCTTCCTGTATTGCATGGCTTGTTTACAAGATATAACAATGCCTGATGATCAGTAAAAAATTTAAACTTATTTGCAAGCAAATAGTGTCTAAATTTCTTGACTGCATATACCATGCCTAATCCTTCTCGTTCAGTAGTGGTATAATTTCGTTCAGCCGCATTCAATTGTCTATTGGCATAGGCGATTGGAAGATCCATATTACCTTCACCAGTAGGTTGTGCAAGCACACATCCAATAGCATAATTGGATGCATCCACATGAACATGGAATGGCTTATTCCAATCTGGTGTGGTCAAGATTGGTGCTGAACATAATCTTCGTTTAAGCTCTTGGAAGGAATTCTCACATTCATCCGTCCACTCAAAGTTTGTCAGAAGTCCGTACATGGGCTTTGCAATGATAGCATACATGTGTATAAATCGTCGATAATAACCACAATGCCCCATGAAAGCTTGTACTTCCTTGACATTCTTTGGCCTAGGTAGCTCTGCTATGGCTCTCACTTTTTCTTCGTCGGTAGATATGCCATTCTTTGACACTATGTGTCCTAGAATCTTTCCTTGCCTGACCATAAAAACGCACTTTTCTGGGTTCAGGCAGACTTGATATTCTCTACATTTGTCAAAGATTTGTCTGAGTTCAGGAATATGGGTTTGTCTAACATTGGAATGAGCACAGAGATCATCCACATAGACTTCTAAACTCTTTCTTAGGAACTCCTTAAACACATGGCACATCAGCCTCTGGAAGGTGGCTGGCGCATTGGTAAGCCCAAATGGCATTACTCTAAAAGCAAAAATGCCCCATTCCGTGGCAAAGGCTGTCTTATGCTGATCCTCTGGAGCTATGGCCACTTGATTGTAGCCCGAAAATCCATCAAGGAAGCTGTACACTTCCTTGCCTGCCACTCTTTCTAAGAGATGTTCTGTGATGGGAAGCGGATAGTTATCTCGAATCGTGGCGGCATTAACCTTTTTCAAGTTAATGCACACACGCAGTTTGCCATTCTTCTTGGGCACCACTACGATGGGGGATACCCATTCAGTGTGCTCAATTTCATAGATAAATCCAGCTTCAACCAGTCTATCTATCTCCTCCTTGATCTTAGCAGCATAGTTATCGTTATATGTATAAGGCTTTTGCTTAGAGGGTTTGGCATCTGAGGTCATGGGGATGGTGTGTGAGCATATGTCGGGGTCAACACCTTTCAAATCCTTGTAACTCCAAGCGAATACATCTCTGTATTCTCTTAGCAAGGTAATCAATTCGTACTCTTCTTCTTCTGTCAGGTCATGGCCTATATACGTACATCTCTCCTCTCCTTCTTCTAGGGCCACTACGATTTTCTTGGTGGTTTCTTTGTTATCATAGGCCTCTCCTGATTGTGCCTCTCGTTTAGGCATTCTTATCATAACTCTCCTGTCATCTATCTCGTACTTCTTAAAATTTTCTGGGACCTCAAACAAAGATTCTTCCTCCTCTGGCAAAACTTCTTTCTTCCTTCGTTTCTTTCCTTCTTCCTTCGAGGTCATATGTGTTGCTAATCTTACATCATTTGTAACTTCTCCATGATTCTGAGGTTGAAATTCCACTTCCTGGAGATATTCTTCATCTGATGCAAATGGTGGGTCCATGATGATTGACTCTAGATCGGAGTCACTTGCATCCTCAAATGCATCAGGGCTAGGTTCGCATTCTTCTAGAACTGCCTCTCCCATGATTGGCTCTATGGAGAAGACGGAAATATCATAGCCATCCTCATCACAGTGAGGTGTCCATTGTTCTTCATTGATGGCTACGTCCATTGTTGCTAAAATTTCTGCCCAGCCATGGGGTTCAAATTCCTCGTCTGGAAAAACTACAGGTGCATAGGCTGGGTCTTGGATTGATCTATGGGTTTCTTTCGCACCTACCTCTCTGGCTTTCTCTCTCTTCTCTTCTTCTACTGCTACCTTGCACATCCATAAGTGGGTGTCTTCATGCATCCATGAGGATCCAGACCCCATGGAATGCACCGATTCTGTATCATCTTTGGCTCTATGGATGGGATTCCATTGGATAGGAGGGACATCTCTATGAGAATAATCCTTGAGATTGACTTTGGTTGTAACACCTAAGTGCTGCAGGTACAAAGAATTGGTCCCCCAATCCTGTACCACTTGCAACTGTCGCATGAATGGTCTTCCCAAAATCATCTCATAGGCATGATTTTTGCTGAAGTCACATATGGCAAAGGTATGTTCAAACTCGACACCACAAGTGGTGAGAGTTATTCCTTCTAGCAATCCTAGGGGTCTCTCTATGTGACCATCTGCCATTTGCAATTTCATTCTCGTTGGCCTGAGTGCTGGCTTGCCCCAACGCTTCCATAAGGAGGTGGTGGCAATTGCAACTCCTGCACCTGAGTCCAAAATTGCCTTGGTGGTGTACTCCTGGTAGGTAATGGGAAGATAGGTGTTCCCTTCTTCACCTTCACACATGTCTCCTATCTTATCTAAGGGAATTTCTGGCACTGTCCTGTGGGATCCTACCCGGGAATGAGGTTTTGCAACTTCAGTTACTCGACTGGCTGCATATTTCCCCGCGTTTAGTCTATCCTCAGGCAGCTCTTCCAAAGTGAGATCGCGTTGCACCTTGGTGTTCGTTACTACCTCCGTGTTCCTTGGTATGACTGAGTCGTCGTTCCTTACCATGACTGTGGGTGTTCTCATACACGTGGACTTTGCTTCCCATGGGCCTGTGAAGTGGGGTAGCTCCTGTATGGAATTAGACTCAAAGTCCAATCTCTCATGAGATTGAGCACACTCATGTTCCCCGTAAATTGATGGGATGTCTTGTGGAAATTGGTCGTGTGCATCGTCCACCAGTTCAAAAGGAGGGGCGACCTCACTTTCGTTATCCCATTTGTCTTCTTGAATCTCTCGTAGGAAGTCTGGTGCAAACCGATTCATAGAAGAAGAAGTGTCTGGCTCCGTAGAATTAGGTACATATGCTACCTGGGAAGGAGGGCTTATCCTATCGTTGGCTCTTTCCTCGTTGTCATAGATAGCTGAAGCACAAGCTTCTTGGAGAGGATTACTTATGCTATTACTTTTCCGCACAGGCTCATACGCTCTCTGGGAAGGAATGTGGGTTACCTGTGGAGGTACATAAGCTTTCGAGGGAGGCACCTGTGACCTTTGGGGAGGAAGATAGGCTCCTTGAGGAGGCACATGAGCTTCCTGAAGAGGCTGGCTTATCCGTTCTCTTGCCCTTTCCTTTTTTTGAGGGATAGGCTCCTTTTCTGGCTGTGCAGTTAGCCTCTCTAATCTTTCTAAGGAGGGGAAGTTGTCTGGTTTAGTGGAATTGGCTGCATAAACTTCCGATGGGGAATGGCTCAGGTTTTTGCTTGCTTTTTCTTTCTCCTGATTTTTTTCTTCCTTGTCAGATCTGGCAATTATCCTCTCTAACTTTTCTAGGAATCCATCCAAGTGTAATTGCGTCTTGGCTGAGCCCGAGTAATTGAAAAGGCGACTGGCTTCAAACATAGTCTGAGCCAATGCGACCATTTTCGCGCACAGTTTGGTTCTTTCTATCTCTAGGTCAGCTCTAGGATAGCACTTGTCATGATCCGTGACGTTTGGCCCTTCTTGGATTCTGGCCTGATATGCTTTAAGCATCATGTTTAGGTCTTCAGGAGTGGGATCTGCTAGAACTGATCCTACTCTAGGGGGTGGTGGGATTTGATGAGGCGGTGGGGAAGGTGGTGAGTCGGATGGAGATGGGAGTGGTGGAGGCGGGGTGATGTGAGAGGGAGTTTGAGCTGTGAGTTCGGTTATCCTCGCTTTGGTTTCTCTTATGCTTTCCTCAAGCTCACTCATCTTTTTGGCCCATTGTCGTTTCATTCTTTCTCGACTATCTTTCCATGCTCTAGTCCTTTTCTTTGTTACGCTCTCGGTTTCACTAGCCTCTGGGCCCTTTTCCTTGCTTGTCTCTTGGTTTTGCTGTAATGCCTGAGCTCTAGTGACTACCTGCATTGGTGCAGTGGAAGTGACGCTTCCTGAGGGATCTACAACCAAACCGATCACATTGATAGGAGTGATTTTTGGCATATTATTGGGGTTCTTAGGGCAATCTCGTAAGAGATGTTCTTTTCCACAATCTTGGCAAAAACCTTGGATATTCACTGACTGGGGTTGTGTAGGTGGGGGCAAGGGACAATCACGAACGATATGATCTCCTTGGCATCTGTAGCACGGTCCTCTTGGGAATGGAGGTCTTACTTGCCTAGGTTGTGGCCTGGGGTTGGGGTTTGCATACATGACGTTCGTGTAATCTGACTCCCAACTAGGTTCACTTGGTTCTTCACTATAGTAAGACTCACCATGTTCTGGGGACTGCATGTAGTAAGCATGGGGACTATCGACATGTGTAGAATCAAAGCTATGGTCACTTGGGTCACTTTCCGAGATCAATGGGGTTACTGGTACTATGGCCCTATTCAGGTTTTCTTCTGCAACAGCATACTTTACCGGAATCACGTTAGCGGGGTTTGGAGGCTGTTGAGCTAGCACCGGTTGGGGTCTCTGTTGGGCCTGATATTGTGGTTGGTAGGTTTGTTGGGGTCTAGCATATTGTGGTGGTGGATTTTGGTTCTGGTATCGGCCTTGTTGGTAGGGCTGCGGGTAGGGTTGCCTAACTGCCTGCTTGTTGTATGGGCAATCTTGTGCGGTGTGATTGGTGTATCTCCGTTCTATGGTACAGTATTGGCTACTCGGATTTACTTGGGGCTTAGCCATAATAGGGCAGACATTCGCCATATGGTCACCACCGCATGTATAACATCTTTTCACAGGGGCAAACCTTGGGATCTGTTTGCTAGTTACACCTAATTTCTGAGCTACCTTCTCAGCGAGTTCCTCAATTGATGTAGATTGCATGGAAGAGTGGCTAGATGCGCTATCTGAATCTTTATAGATTTTGGAAAGCTCTAGCTCTTCCCCTAAGTTATCTTCAATGTCAATGCACATGCGAACACACTCTTCTATAGTCCTAGGGTCTTTCAGATACACGTAGGATCTCAATTTTGGACTCAGCAGTCCATCAAGGAATAAGGCTACTTGTTTAGCAGATGTGGGTAGCTCCGAAACAGGGCACCTTTCAAGATATTGTCTAAATCTTCTTCCTGCAAGTCTCACAGTCTCTTGAGGGGTTTGCTTGAAGCTGTGAATCAGTGAGGAGGTGTTGTGTCTTATGCCACTTTTGGAGAACTCAATAATAAATGCTTCTAGGAGTTGGTCTATGCTCCTGAACTGGCGCTCATCTAATGGCTGAAACCATGTAAGTGCCGTGTTCCTGAGGGTTAGACCGAAGGCATTGTACTGCGTGAACAGATCTTCCACTTGTTCAGCTCTCAAGACTTGCTTGAAGTCCGCCACATGATCATAGGGATCTCCTGTGCCGTCAAAGTAATTCTTCATGGACTTAACTAGCTGGGTGGGTCTCAAAGTTCTTGCGTGCTCTCTAGGTCTCGGCAGAGGGAATTCATCTACATTTCTTTGGTTCCTGTGGGCTCTATGCATCTCAGGTTCTACCCTATTCGTCTCTGTTCTCGTTCTTTCTCTGCCCACTGGGTTGGCAAAGCTTACTTCCGGTCTATCTCTACTTCTGTCTCTTTGCGTACCATGAGCTTGGGAAGTTCCAGCTCCAGGGTGACCATAGGCTACATTTGATCTTGGTTGGGGGAAAATGAATTCGCCCTTCCAAGTGTAAGCATGCCTATCATTTTCTGTCACCACAAAGATCCGTTCTGAAGCATGATCTAAGTAGGTCACTCTGCCTGGGCTATCCGGATCCTTAAACTCATAGATCATGATATTTCCTATGTCTGTTGGCTGATTAGACTTATACCTCCAAAAGGCTTCATCAGTTTCTCGATTAAGGAGCAACTCTATGCTCTTGTTGTCTTGAGGGACCCATTCAGGCGTGATAAGCCTAGTGAGAACTGATTTACCTCGAGGGGTTCTAGGTTCCGCACCCATGTTCCCTTGTTCCAGGTCACCTAAGTCCGCTTCTGAGATTACATTCCCAAAGTCATCGGTCCTATCAGGGTGACTAGTGACTACATATATAGTTCCTTCCTTGTCCAGGTATGCACCATTTTCAAACTTGACAGCTGGGTGCTCTAGTCCTATGGATTGGTCAGGGTTTTTAATCTGGACCACGGGTCTTCCTAGGCCGTCCTCATAGATGCTAGCACCTAATCGGTTGGTCCTAAGATATTCCAGCTGTGTTTTGTAAGGGCCTTCTACCCTGTACAAATAAGGCACTCCTGAACTTCCCGTAGGTCTGTCCATGCCTTGAGACATTTCTAACTCACTGGTCTCAGAGCTAGGGTAGTATGAGTGGTGGCTCAACTGCTGGGCCCAAGACCTTGCAGTGTGATTGACACTAGCCTCTGAAGACCTAAGGCTTTGTCTTTCCCTTGCTAAATGTCGTCCTGATCTAAGGTTCATATGCCTAACTGATTAGCCCAATTTTTTTTTTTTCAGAGTACAACCTCGTTGCCGATTAATTGGTACCAGTCACTTGATTCTTTTTAGTTATTCCTCGTGTTTAAAGTCTTATCTGTTATTACGTCGTCAGGAATACTTGAATGTTCTCCGTACTTTAGGTTGATCGTTCCACGTTAGGTTCTTTTCCTTTAGGTTATCGACAGTACAGAGATTATGTTTTTAACTTGAACTTGAGTTTTTTAGGTAGTCTTCAACTTGATAACTGCCTATCGTCGCCCTGACTTGCTCCTACTTCTAATCGCTCTTAGCCTAAGCTAGGAATTGATGAAGAGGAGTTGAGAATAATCCAACCTTACTTGTTGATCCCTTGCTTTATGGTGCTCAAGAACCCGGTTCTCAAGCTTGCAAAGAAACCTTGCTTTGTACGCTCTCAGTTGCTCTCAATGGACCTATAAAGGACCCACGGTTAGCTCAATGCTTATATTCAAAGAACAAAACCAACCACTTTCATTCATGTGACACAAACACACATTTGCATTGCGACTTTTAAGAAAATAATTCTAAAGACCCCTGACTTTGATCCCCCTGGGTATGGTCAACTTCAAAATAACCTCTCTGAAAATCAACGCATTATCTTTATAAAAAACAGTTGAGGGCGTGTAGTATATGCCACGAGCTTTCCAACAAGCCCAAGAGCTCAAAAATTGGATTTCGTATGAAAAAGTTAGGACTGTTCAGGGTTTAGGGAGTTAAATCAGAGTTCAATACAAGCTAACAGTCAAACAGGAATACTCGAGTAGCTTGTGGCACGGCCTCGCGATGCAATACTACACCCTAGTGTTTGTCCCACACTCAATCAAAATTTAGACCAATAATTTTGCCTTGAAAATTTGACCTAATTTGCCCTTCTAACGCGTTCGCAAAGTCTGTCGGTCGCGATTGACAGATCAGTCGCGATCGACGTGTCGATCGCGATTGACAGGTCAGTCGCGATCGACGTGTCGATCGCGATTGACAGGTCCGTCGTGGCTGTCAGTCGCGATTGACTGGTCAGTCGCGATTGACACGTGGCCGAAAAGTCAATCAATCGTGGTCAAAGCGTCGTTGACTCTGTCGGTCGCGATTGATGAGTCGATCGCGATTGACAGGTCGGTCGCGAGGGTCTGTCGATCGTGGTCAAACAGTCGTTGACCGTGTCGGTCGCGATTGACAGAGCCGTCGTGGTCTGTCCGTCGTGGTCAAACAGTCGTTGACTGTGTCGGTCGCGATTGATGAGTCGATCGCGATTGATGACTCGATCGCGATTGACACGTGTCACGCGTATGGTCAGTCGGTCGTGGTCAATCGGTCGTTGACTCTGTCGGTCGCGATTGACAGAGCCGTCGTGGGCTGTCGGTCGCGATTGACGTGTCGATCGCGATTGACAGATCTGTCCGTCGTGGTTTGTCGATCGCGATTGACAGAGCGATCGCGATTGACAGAAATCTGTGGAATTTCAAAAAACTAAACACATTTTTGGGAAGCTCTAGGCCTGTAGGTCATGGATATGCACTTGCTTTAGCAATTAGAGCAATTTTTCAGTCGGTCGCGATTGACAGAGCTCGGCGACACACAGACAGTTACTCAGATTTCCGTACCTGCGCAGGGTGCTGGGGATGATGATGTGGCCTGTACCTGCAGAATACTCACAAAACATGCAAAAAACAGCACATGCAAATTCGCTCTCTCGCTCTCTCTCACAAGTGAAATGAGGGAAATGAGGTGGAGATGGGGATATAGTCAAAAAACTGAAATTTTCGCGATGATGGAGATGAATGTGGGAGATGGTGATGATGATGATGGTGATGAAGATGGTGAAGAAAGTAAAAGAAAATCGATGAGAGTGAAGAAAATACCTACAACTCCAACGCGTCAAATCTACGTCTTACCATCACACGCTCGTCCTCAAAGCTCGATCCCCGGCAACGGCGCCAAAATTTGGTGTAGCTCAGTGATGAGTAGCACCTCCTTTAATGTCAATCCGGGAAGACGTGAGGATGGTATGAAGACCTCGAGCAAGTGGCGACACAAGTGCGTGAGTGAGAAGCACACGAGCATGCACACACATACACACACAAGCGCACACACGGCAAGACAAAGAGAGAGAATCAATGGAGTTCTTTAGATTACTTTCAATAGCTCTTACAAGTTCGTTTCAATTACAATCTAACCTAAAAAATGAGCTCTCTAGCTCTTTTTATAGTTTTTGACTAGCTTTTGACCCTGTCCAGACCTAGTGTCCGGCCTAGTTAAAAATTAGGTTCCAGGGCTTATTTGGGGGCTCAAACGAGATCTAAAAATTATGAAAATTGGTACGCAACTACTTCTAAGGCTCCTCAAGCTCAAGGACTCCTTGGCTTGCACAAAATGGAGCTACAAAAAATGTGAAATGAGATTTACAATGATTATTAGTGATAAAAATCACTGTTGTTGTAGGGATTTCTTCTAGTGATCTGCCATACATATCTTCAAGCTCCCTACTTGCTCTTCTTCCCTGCATGTCCATCTCTCTGATTTGCATTAATGTCTTGAAAAAATATTGGCCTACTTGCCAGATCTTCTTTGACTGCCCTGTTTGCTTGTGCTGTCCCTTCGCTCTGACTCCCTTTTTTGACTTTCACGTCTTGTGAGTCCTGATGTACCAAGGCTACTGCCAACAGATCTTTAAGATGAAATCCATGAAGCAAAGAAGCATACCTTTGTGGACATTAATTGAATGCATATTGAGGAAGAAGTTCAATTAGTGCACCAACATTTCTACTTCCCAAACATGCATAGATATACAGTGCCACAAAAGATTGTAGTCCATCTACTCTCTCACACAATCAAGAAAATCCGAAATCAAATCAATATGACCCCTTATGTTCAAGAGCAATTTTTTGAAGCTAAGAACCAATGGGGAATGTGAAACTTTTTGAATGGTTGTACATCATTGACAATATTGAGATATCATGCAATATCTGTGAATACTTAAGGGAAATGCCATCTACTCTAGGAATGGCAAAATAAGTCAAATCGGCCACTATACCAAAGAAGAAACATGGTGTGGTGATCGCTGGTAAGGCACACACAAGCACTCAACCTACCATGAGGGGATCTAAACGAATGCAAGATTTTGAGGAGGTAGCTACAACTCCTTTCAAAAAAGTAATTCATTCAATTCCGAGGTGAACTCTTGCTCAACAACCTCCAATCATAGAAGTAGAGTTGGAAAAATCCCTCCAAGCTACACACCCTTATACAGAAGGGCAAGTAAACCTCACTATCCAAGGATACCATTCTAGACATATGAGTGATGCTAAAACAAAGTAATCAACAGGAAAAAGGTTGTCTAAAATGAGTCATTATAAGGAATTGGATATGGAAAATTCAAGCTCAAGCTCAAGTTCTAATGATAAGGATGATCAATCAATGATAAACGATGATCTTAACACTAACATCCATGATGATGGTCACTGGGATGAATTAGAACAAATGGTGGATCAGCAAGAAGTGGTGAGTAAGCCATAAGAAAAGGAGCAAGAAGTGGCCGATGAAGAAGTTCTACAAACATCATGACTTGATGGAGCATTCACATTGCAAGTCAATGAGGCAACAAAGCTGCAGTTTTGAGAAGTTTAATAGGTTTCAAAACTATGATCCACCCCAAGGAAGAGGAGCATATGGAGGCAAAGACCCAGACTGAGGTGCATGTTATTCCAATAAGGGTCATAGTAGAGCCATCTCCGATGGACATACAACATGCAAACAATAGCACAAAATTGGCCCATGAGAAAGACGTTGAGATGCAAATTCAATTACAAATTTGATAGTGGCTTAATGAAAATCTACAGACCATGAAAGGGAAAGACATGCTAACTAGTGGACCTCCAATTCTACCACAAACATGGTTGAAACTAAAATGGGTACTGAAATACATTATTCAAATTGCCATGAACACTCAACAACAATTATTGGAGGTTGACAATGAGTATGAACAAGCTCATGTGGAGAGAAATCAATTTAAAGCATTAAGTGAGAATCTATCCAATGAGGTACTAAAGACCCAAATGGATCTAGATAAAGTGAAAGCACAATTATCCAAAATTAAGTAAACTTGATATTTTGAGCAACAAAAATGTTTTCTTAACTCTAAAGTTGCAAAAATCACTTAAACATCAGAAAAGTGGAATGTTGGCAGCAGCAATCAAGGCACTGAAGGACTCACAAGACAAGGAAGCCAAAGAAGGGAGCCAGAGTGGAGAGAAGGCACAAGCAGACTAAGCAGTCAACGAAGATCTGGCAAGTAGGCCATTCAAATTTTTCCAAAACAACATCTTCATAACAGTGATTCTCATCACTACAAATCATTGTAAATACCATTTCACCTTTTTGTAACTCCATTTTGTGCAAGCCGAGGAGTCCTCGAGCTTGAGGAGTATTAGCATCGTACCAATTTTCATAATTTTTAGACTTCGTTTGAGCCTCCAAATAGGCCCTAGAACCTAATTTCGTTTGAGCCTCCAAATAGGCCGGACACTAGGTCTGGACAGGGCCAAAAGCTAGTGAAAAACTATAAATAGAGCTAGAGAGCTCATTTTTGAGGTTAGCTTGTAATTGAATTGAACTTGTATGAGCATTTTGGAAGTAATCTAAAAGAACTCCATTGTCTTCCTCTTTGTTCTTGTTGTGTGTGTGCGTGTGTGTGTATGTGTGTGCATGTTTGTGTGCTTCTCACTCACGCACTTGTCCCTTCACTTGCTCGAGGTCATCATACCATCCTCACATCTTCCCGGATTGACATTAAAGGAGGTGCTACTCATCACTGAGCTACACCAAATTTTGGCACCGTTGCCGGGGAATCGAGCTTTGAGGACGAGCGTGTGATGGTAAGAGGTAGAGTTGAGGAGTTGGAGTCATAGGTATTTCCTTCACTTTTATCTATGTTCTTTTGTGTTCTTTACCATCTTCATTACTATCATCATCATCACCATCTCCCACCTCCATCTTCATCATCGCGAAAATTTCAGTTTTTGGTCAGATCACCACACCCACACCATTTCCCTCATTTCACTTGTGAGAGAGAGCGAGACATCGTTTATGTGCTTGTGCTTTTCTGTGTTTTTTGAGATTTTTTGAAGGAATCAACATCCCCAGCAGCTGCACCAGCTCCAGCAGGTTAAAAAAATCTGACTGTGCAGGTCCCGAGGCGTTGACCTCTGTCAATCATGACCGACAAAAAAAATGATCTTTTTGCTAAACAAAGTACATAATCATGATCTACATGCCTAGAGCTTCCTAAATATGTGTTTAAAATTTTAAAACTCCTCTGTTTTCTGTAAATCACGATTGACCCGTCAATCGCGATCGACAAACGACGACGGACACTTGCCGACGGTTCTGTCAATCACGACTGACACCTCGATCGCGACCGACTGAGTCAACGATCGACTGATCACGACCGACTGAATTCGCGCGCACCACGTGTCAATCGCGATCGAGCCATCAATCGCGATCGACCCATCAATCGCGACTGACAGACCCGATGGACCTGTCAATCGCGACTGACCTAGTCAATGACTATTTGACCACGATTGATAGACCCCTCGCGACGGACCTGTCAATCGCGATCCACCCATCAATCGCGATTGACAGAGTCAACGACCCTTTGACCACGATCGACTGAAAATCCGGGCCACGTGTCAATCGCGATTGATCCATCAATCGCGACTGACAGCCATGACGGACCAGTCAATTGCGACTGACACGTTGATCGCGACTGACATATCAATCGTGATTGATAAAGCTTTCGATCGCGATTGACGGGCAAATTCGGCCAATTTTTTTAGGGCAAAAATAGTGGTCTAATTTTTGGCAATTTGTGGGGAGCTTTTAAGGGTTAGTAGAGCATTGTGGGGCCAATACCCAAAGCATTTCAAGAAGTCATGTCTACCTATTAACCTGTTTTAAATCCTATTTCAGCCCCAAAACCCTAAATTGGCATAACTTTCTCATATGAAATCCGATTGCTGTGATTTTTGTTTTGCCGGAAAGTTCGTGGGGAGTACAACCAAAACTTCCACTGTTTATGGTAAAATTAATATCAGGATTATTAGATAGGGTAATTTTAAGTTGATCATATCCCGAGGCAGGGAAAAAACTGAGGCTCTCTTGGGATTGTTTTTCATAAAGGCAAAATGCAAGTTGGTTAGTGAATTACATGCATGAAAGTGATCTGTCTGTCAATCTAATTTAAGTCTTGAGCTAACTTTGGGACTTTTTCAGGTTCTTTGAGAGCATCGAAGGGTACTCGAAGCAAGAGTAAGTGCAAGCTTGGGAACACGCTTCCTGGGCACACAAGGGCAACACACAAGGATAGAAACTCAAGGTTGGAAATTCTCAACTCCCTCTGTCCATTCCTAGCTTAGGCTAAGTGCGAGTAGTGCTAGAAGTAAGTCAGGGCAACGATAGACACGAGACAAGTCAAGACTATCTAAGAAATCAAGTTCAAGTCAAGAGATAACCTGTGTGTGACCGACAACTTTAAAGGAAAAGAACCAACGTGAGACGATCAACATTCAAATGCGGAAATTAACTCAAGTGTTCCTGACGACGTGATATCAGACAAGATCATAAACACAATAATCAACTAAAAAGAATCAAGTAGCTGATACAAAAGAACTCAGTAACGAGGTTGTGCCTTGGGTAAAAATTGGGATTGCTCAGCTAAGCATATGAACCTTCGATCAGGACGACACCTAGGAAGAGATAGACAGAGTCTTAGATCTTCAAAGGCTAGTGTCAATCATATTGCTAGGTCTTGGGCCCAGCAGTTGAGCCATCATTCGTACTACCCTAGCTCTGAGACTAGCGAGTCTGAGATGTCCCACGGTATGGAGAGACCTACAGGAAGTTCAAGAGTGCCATATTTACATAGGGTAGAAGGCCCTTACAAGATGCAACTCGAATACCTTAGGACCAACCGATTAGGTGCTTGCATCTATGAGGACGGCCTAGGAAGATCTATGGTCCAAATTAAAAACCCTGACCAATTCATTGGACTAGAGCACCCAGCTGTCAAGTTTGAAAACAGAGCATACCTAGACAAGGAAGGAACCATATATGTAGTCACCAGTCATCTAGATAGGACAGATGAATTTGGGAATGTGATCCTAGAAACGGACTTAGGTGACTTGGAGCAAGGAAACATGGGTGTAGAACCTAGAACCCCCCGAGGTAAATCTGTTCTCACTAGGATTATCACACCAGAGTGGATTCCCTAAGACAATAAGAGCATAGATCTACTCCTGAACCGAGAGACTGATGAAGCCTTTTGGAGGTATAGATCGGATCAGCCGAATGAGGTAGGAACAATCATGATATATGAGTTCAAAGATCCTGATAGCCCAGGCAGAGTGACCTACTTACTTAGATCACGCTTCAGAGAGGGTCTTTGTGGTTACAGAAAATGATAGGCATGCTTACACTTGGAAAGGTGAATTTATTTTCCCCCAACCAAGATCGAATGTGTCCTTTGGTCACCCAGGAGCTGGAACATCCCAAGCTCATGGAGCTCAAAGAGACAGACATAGAGATAGACCGGAGGTAAGCTTTGCCAACCCAGTGGGAAGAGAAAGAACGAGAACAGAAACAAATAGAGTGGAACCTGAGGGACTTAGAGCCCCAAGGAACCAAAGGAATGCAGATGAATTCCCTCTACCAAGACCTAGAGAGCACACGAGGACTTTGAGACCGACTCAGCTAGTTAAGTCCATGAAGAAATACTTCGATGGCACAAGAGACCCATATGATCATGTGGCTGAGTTTAGGCAAGTCTTGAGAGATGAACAAGTTGAGGACCTATTGACGCAATATAATGCCTTTGGTCTAACCCTTAGGAACACAGCCCTTACGTGGTTTCAACCATTGAATGAGAGATAGTTCAGGAGCATAGACCAACTCTTAGAGGCTTTCATAACTGAATTCTTTAAAAGTGGCATAAGGCATAATACTTCCTCATTGATACACAGCTTCAAGCAGACCCCTCAAGAGACCATGAGACTTGCAGGAAGAAGGTTTAGGCAATATCTAGAGAGATGTCCTATTCCTGAGTTACCCACACCAGCCAAACAAGTGGCTTTATTCTTGGATGGATTGCTAAGTACCAAATTGAGATCATATGTGTACTTGAAGGACCCTAGGACTATAGAGGAGTGTCTACGCATGTGCATTGATATCGAGGATAACCTAGGGAAGGAGTTGGAGCTTTCAAAAATCTACAGAGATTCAGATAGTTCTTCTAGCCTCTCTTCCACGCAATCCACATCTATTGAGGAACTCGCGGAGAAAGTAGCTCAAAAACTAGGTGTCACTAGCAAAAAAATCCCAAGGTTTGCCCGAGTAAAGAGGTGCTATACTTGCGGTGGTGACCATATGGCAAACGTATGTCCCATCATGGCTCAACCCCAAGTGAACCCTAGCAGTCAATATTGCACCATAGAACGGAGATACACAAATCACACAGCACAAGACTGCCCATACAATAAGCAAACAGTTAGGCAAACCTACCCTCAGTCCTATCCACAACAAGGAAGATACCAGAACCAGTACCCTCCATAGCAATATCGTAGACCACAGCAATCCTATCAACAACCCTACCAAAACCAACAAAGGCCTCAACCTGTGTTAGCTCAACAACCTCCAACCCCTGCTAATGTGATTCCTGTAAAGTATGCAGCTGCTGAGGAAAATTTGAATAGAGCCATAGTCCCAGTGACTCCGTTGCTTTCAGAAAGTGACCCGAGTGATCATAGTTTTGATTCCAATCACATAGATAGTCCACAGGCTTACTATATGCAGTCTCCTGAACATGGTGAATCCTACTATAGTGAAGAACCGAGTGAACCTAGTTGGGAGCCAGAGTATGCAAATATCATGTACACAAATCCCAACACTAGACCTCAACCTAGGCAGGTAAGACCCCCATTCCCTAGGGGACCATGCTATAGATGTCAAGGAGATCACCTCATTCGTGATTGCCCAATGCCTGCATCGACACAACCGTAGTCAGTAACAATACATGGCTTTTGTCAAGATTGCGGAAAGGAGCATCTCTTACGAGATTGCCCAAAGAATCCCAATAATATGCCAAAAATCACTCCTATTAATGTTATTGGGTTAGTAGTAGACTCAACCGGAAGTGTAACTTCCACTGCACCTGTGCAAGTGGTCACCAGAGCTCAAGCATTGCAGCAGAACCAAGGGTTAAGCCAAGAAAAGAGTGCCGAGGCTAGTGAAACTGAGAGCGTAGTTAAGAAACGAACGAGAGCCTGGAAAGATAGCCGAGAAAGAATGAAAAGACAATGGGCTAAAAGGATGAGCGAATTAGAGGAAAGCATACGAGAAACCAAAGCCAAAATTGTTGAAGTCACCTCTCAACCAAACTCTCACATGCCACCCCCACCTCCATCCCTATCACTTTCTCCACCACCCTCCATCCCACCTCATCATACCCTTCCACCACCCCCTAGAGTAGGATCAGTTCTAGCTGACCCCACTCCTGAAGACATAGACATGATGCTCAAGGCATATCAGGCCAGAATCCAACAAGGGCCACATGTGACAGATCATGACAAGTGCTACCCTAGAGCTGACCTAGAGATAGAAAGAACCAAGCTTTGTGCTAAGATGGTGGAATTGGCCCAAACCATGTTTGAAGCTAGTCGCCTCTTTAACATCTCTAGTTCCGCTAAGACGTAGTTGCACTTTGATGGACTGTTAGAAAGATTGGAGAGGCTAGTGGCACAATCAGAGAAGGAGCCCACCCCTCCAACTAAGGACAAGGCTAGTGAAAGGATAAGCCTTCCTCCCTAGGAAGCTTATGTGCCTAATTCCACTGAACCAAACACCTCTTCTTCTATGAATCGGTATTCGCCAGAGTTCCTGCAAGAGATTAAAGAAGAGAAATGGGCTAAAGAAAGTGAAGTCCCTCCTCCCATAGAACTTGTGGATGACGCGCATGATCAATTCCCACAAGACATTCCATCTATTTATGAGGAGCAGGAGAGTACTCGATCTCAGAATAGATTAGACTTCGACTCTAATTCCATACAAGAACTACCCCATTTCATAGGCCCATGGGAAGCAATGTCCACTTGTATGAGAGCACCCACAGTCATGGTAAGAAATGAAGACTCAGTCATACCTAGGAACACAGAGGTAGTGAAAAACACCAAAGTGCAGTGCAACCTTACTTTAGAAGAACTACTCAAGGTTAGGCCAGAGCTATGGAAACATGTATCCAAACAAGTACCTGAAATAGCTAAATCTCGTTCCTAGGTAGGTTCTCATAGAACAGTGCCAGAAATTCCTCTAGACAAGATAGGAGACATGAGCGAAGGAGAAGAAGGCAACACCTATCTTCCCATCACCCATCAAGGGTACACAACCAAGGCAATTTTGGACTCTGGTGCAGGGGTTGCAATTGCTACCAGCTCCCTATGGAAGCGTTGGGGCAAGCCAGCACTCAGGCCCACGAGGATGAAATTGCAGATGGCCGATGGTCACATTGAGAGACCCTTAGGATTGCTAGAAGGAATAACTCTCACTACTTGTGGTGTAGAGTTTGAGCATACATTTGCCATATGTGACTTTAGTAAGAACCATGCCTATGAGATGATTTTGGGAAGACCATTTATGCGACAATTGCAAGTGGTACAGGATTGGGGAACCAATTCCTTGTACTTGCAACACTTAGGTGTTACAACCAAAGTCAATCTCCAGGATTACTCTCATAGAGATGTACCTCCCATCCAATGGAACCCCGTCCATAGAGCCAAAGATGATACTGAGTCAGTGCATTCCATAGGATCAGGATCCTCATGGATGCATGAAGACACACACCTATGGATGTGCAAAGTGGCAGTAGAAGAAGAGAAGAGAGAAGAAGCCAAAGAGATAGGTGCGAAGGAAACACATAGATCAATTCAAGACCCAGCCTATGCACCTGTAGTATTTCCTGACGAAGAATTTGAACCTCATAGCTGGGCAGAAATTCTAGCAACAATGGATGTAGCCATCAACGAAGAACAATGGACACCCCACTGTGATGAGGATGGCTATGACATTTCAGTCTTCTTCATAGAGCCAATCATGGGAGATGTAGTTTTAGAAGAGTGCGAATCGAGCCCTGATGCAGTTGAGGATGCAAGTGACTCCGATTTAGAGTCAATCATTATGGACCCACCCTTTGCATCAGAAGAAGAATACTTCTACGAAGTAGAAATTCATCCTCAGAGACATGAAGAGATGACGAACGATGTACGACTGACCACACAAGTAACTGCTAAGAATGATAGCAAGAAACCGAAGAAGAAAGAAGCCACACCTGAGGAGGAAGAATCTTTGTTTGAGGTCCCAGAAAATTTAAAAAATATGAAATAGACGATAGGAGGGTCATGATAAGAATGCCCAGACGTGAAGCACAATCAAGGGAGGCCTATGATAACAAAGAAACCACCAAGAAAGTAGTTGTAGCCATAGAAGAAGGAGAAGAAAGATGCACGTACATAGGCCATGACTTGACAGAAGAAGAAGAGCATGAGTTGATAACCTTGCTAAGAGAATACAGAGATGTATTCGCTTGGAGCTACAAGGACCTAAAAGGTGTAGACCCTGACATATGCTCACACACAATTCCCATGACCTCAGATGCAAAACCCTCGAAACAGAAGCCATACACATACAACGATAATTATGCTGCTAAGATCAAAGAGGAGATAGATAGACTGGTAGAAGCTGGATTCATCTATGAAATTGAGCACATTGAGTGGGTATCCCCCATTGTAGTGGTGCCCAAGAAGAATGGAAAGCTACATGTGTGCATTAACTTGAAGAAGGTTAATGCAGCCACTATCCGAGATAATTATCCACTTCCTATCACGGAGCACCGACTAGAAAGAGTAGCAGGCAAGGAAGTGTACAGCTTCCTTGATGGATTTTCGGGCTACAATCAAGTAGCCATTGCACCAGAAGATCAGCATAAGATGGCTTTTGCCATAGAGTGGGGCATATTTGCCTTTAGGGTAATGCCATTTGGGCTTACCAATGCACCTGCTACCTTCCAGAGGCTGATGTGGCATGTATTTAAAGAGTTCTTGAGAAAAAATTTGGAAGTCTATGTTGATGATCTTTGTGCCCATTCCAACATTAGACAAACACATATACCTGAACTCAGACAAATCTTTGACAAATGTAGAGAATATCAAGTCTGCTTGAACCTAGAAAAGTGTGTTCTTATGGTCAGGCAAGGCAAGATTCTAGGACACATAGTGTCAAAGAATGGCATCTCTACGGATGAGGAAAAAGTTAGAGCCATTGCAGAGCTACCTAGGCCAAAGAATGTCAAGGAAGTACAAGCTTTCATGGGGTATTGTGGTTATTACTGACGATTTATACACATGTATGCCATCATTGCAAAGCCTCTGTACGGACTCCTGACTAACTTTGAGTGGATTGATGAATGTGAGAACTCCTTCAATGAGCTTAAACGACGATTGTGTTCAGCACCAATCTTGACCACTCCAGATTGGAGTAGCCCTTTCATGTTCATGTGGATGCATCCAATTATGCTATTGGATGTGTACTCGCGCAACCTACTGGTGAAGGTAATATGGACCTTCCAATTGGCTATGCTAGTAGACAATTGAATGCTGCTAAACGAAATTATACCACCACTGAACGGGAAGGATTAGGCATGGTGTATGCGGTTAAGAAGTTTAGATATTATTTGCTTGCAAATAAGTTTAATTTTTTTTTTACTGATCATCAGGCATTGCTGTACTTGGTAAACAAACCTTGCAATACTGGCAGATTAGTAAGATGGTTCCTCTTGCTAATGGAATATGACTTTGAGGTTGTGGTGAGGAAAGGTAAGACTCACTTGAGAGTGGACCACCTCTCAAGACTCACATCAGGAGAAGCCCCACAAGGAGTATCAGATGACCTTCGTGATGCTTACTTGTTTAATTTGGAAGTTGTACCTCAGTGGGCTAAGCCATTAGTGCCAGTATTGACATACGGGCCTAATCACCCAGTCATAAGCACTAAAGATAGGAAGGTAGTAAAGGCCCAAAAGTACCATATCATGGTAGGAAGTATCTACAAGCACATAGATCAAGGGATCTTGGCTTGTTGTGTGGAAGAGGATGAGTACGCTAAATGGTTGCAATAAGCACATGTAGGTGCATTAGAGCAACATTACTCAAAGCAACGAACCTTACAGACATTAAGGAGACTTGGAGTGCACTGGCCGACTATGGAGGCCGATGTCCGAAAGTTGTGCAAGGAATGCCCAATCTGCTGCACTAAACCACCTGTGGAACATGCCACTCTTTATCAAGTGTCCATAGTGCCAGATTGGAGTGAACCACTAGTAGCCTTCCTGAGGACGAAAACATTCCCCCAAGATATGACCTTGGCGAGGAAAAGAAGTTTAGAACAAGAAGCCCTAGACTACTCACTCATTGGAGACAACTTATACAAGCGTGGTAAGGATGGTTGCCTAAGATTGTGTGTCCATGAGAGTGAATATCTTAAGATTTTGGAAACTGCTCACCAAGTTGTAGCAGGAGGAGACTTTGGACCAGATTGAGTGATCAAGGCAATCCTATTTGCAGGCTTCTGGTGGCCGACCCTTCACATGGACGCACATACCTATGTGAAGAGGTGTGATGTCTGTCAGTGAACTCAGTATCCTATACGCAAAGATGAGATGCCACTGAAACCTATGATGGGGGGACGGGCATTCTCTAAGTGGGGAATAAACTTTGTAGGTCCTATTAATCCCCCAGCTAAGGGTTCCCATGCTGAATATATCATTGTAGCCACATACTATTTAACCAAGTGGGTAGAGGTAAAGGCCACCACAAAGAACGATGCTCAAACGACAGCTAAATTCTTATTTGAGAATGTGTTCACTAGATACGGGCTACCTATTGAGCTAGTAAGTGATAGAGGGACTCACTTCTTGAATGAAGTTATTGAAAATCTTCTCCAAGAATTCTTGGTTATACACAAGAAGTCTGCCCCCTATCATCCACAAGCTAACGGGCAAGCCGAAAGCACAAATAAGATTTTGTGCAATGTGTTGACCAAACTAGTGAATAATAAACACTCTGATTGGGACAAACAGCTACATCATGCTGTTTGGGCATACCGAGTTGCCTATAAAACGGTACTCCAAGCCACACCCTTTCAGATGGTGTTTGGCCAAAATGTTGTGCTACCATTGGATTTCTTCATACCCACATTGAAAGTAGCACAAGAGCATGATTGGACAGGTCATGAGCTCTCCTCTAGGATTTTTGATCTAGAACGAGTAGGTGAAACAAGACTAAGAGCGGCAGCGGGAATATATGCAGCTAAGAAGAGACAGAAGGCATACTTTGATGCCCACTTTAAGGATAAAGGCTTGAAGGTAGGATATTTAGTTTTAGTCTACACATTGAAGCAACATACAAGAAAATTTGAGAAACGTGGCTATGGACCTATGATCATAAATAGGATCTCAACGAGTGGAGGAGTACAACTAGCCACATTAGAAGGCGATATGCTTCCTAGCTACATAAGCGGATGCAGAGTCAAGTTATATCAGGAACCTTTGACTGAAGAGATGCTAAATCGACTCAACACTGCCAAGAAACGCAAAGAGGAAGAAAAGCGAATTCGAGAAGAAGCTCAAGCAGAGGCTTTAGAACGCATCCGAGGGATGAAGTTGAGGAGGCAGGGTAGAGACCAACCTAGGACAAGTACCTATGAGGATCCAGGATATCATATGGCAATGTGCGAAGTCTCAGGTGTAAGTTCCCATAGAATAGTTGATCGACGTCCTTTTGTAGCCTTAGAGATAGGACAAGGAATTAGTGCAAAAACTGTGCGAGCATTGATTGACTCAGGTGCAGCCACTAGTGCAGTGAGACTCTCTTACTGTCAAGAATTGAAATTAAAAGTCAATCCTATAGAAGCATATCTCATAGGATTGGGAGGTGTGGAAACCCCTTGTATGGGCGAGGTGGAATTTCCCCTCTACATTCAAGATGTTCTAATGACAGTTAAAGTACTAGTGTGTCAAGATGAGGATCTCACTGAGCCTCTTGTCTTGGGTCAAGACTGGATTTATGATCACGCAGTCAACCTCAACCTAAGAAGTGGACTTCTTCAGGTTTGGGTAAATCAGAATCGCATTACAATTGAGTTAGAAAATGAAGCTGTTGAAGCTCAAGGTCAAGGACAAAGCATGGAAGCACATCAAAGAAGTGGACATAGAAGAAGAGAGAGCAAGTAGGGAGCTCCAAGGAGTGTATGTCAATTTTTCACAAGAATTCCCTACAAAAATAGTGATTTTCATCACTAAAAGCCATTGTAAATACCATTTTCTATTTTGGTAACTCCATTTTGTTCAAGCCAAGGAGTCCTTGAGCTTGAGGAGTATTAGAACTATCATCCTACCAAGTTTCATAATTTTTAGACTCCGTTTGAGCCCTCAAATAAGCCCTGGAACCTAATTTTTAACTAGGCCGGACACTAGGTCTGGACAGGGCCAAAACTAGTCAAAAAACTATAAAAAGAGCTAGAGAGCTCATTTTTGGGGGTAGCTTGTTAGAGAATAGAACTTTTGTAAGAGAACTCTTTTGCAATCTAAGCTTTCCATTGTTCCTCTCTTTGATCTTACTTTGTGCGCGTGTGTGTGTATGTGTGTGCATGTTTGTGTGCTTTCACTCACGCACTTGTGCCTTCACTTGCTCGTGGTCTTCATACCGGTCCTCACGTCTCCGCGGATTGACAAGTAAAGGAGGTGGTGCTTACGCTTGAGCTACAGAAGCACTCAAGGAACTAGGAAAGGCACACACTCCTGGTCCTTCCAGGAGTACACATGAAGATGACCATGCTATTCTTGTCCAAAACTATGTGATGCAGAGGGATGATTATCTCAATAAAGAAGCTAAGGAGACGGTAGAACTCCTTCTTTTCCAAAAGCCACAGGGATGCAGCAACCAAAGGCGAATCAAACGCAGAAGAAGCCGACGACTTATGCTCAAAACCAAAAGAAAATACGAAGCAAGATGTCTCAGCAAGTGTGGGTGCGGAAAGGCAAACATCCTGTTGCGATCAAGCCAACAACACGGGCAAAACTTCTTATTAGTAATCAACAACTCGACACTAAAAAGGGGTCTTTCAAAAATTCTTCTGTAGAAGTGAAGTCTATTTGGGTACCCAAGAAGTCGATGAAGGCAAGCCCACAATCAAGACAAATTTGGGTGCCCAAGGCTTGCTTGCGGGCTCAACTAGCTACACAGAGACCACACCATGTACACCATGGTTCACTCACTCGATCAGTCGATACCCACTCGTATTCAACATGCACAAACACGCATTGGCCCAAGAGCACGAGCAGGATCATTGGTAAATGGGTTCCTAAAAAGCCTCATTTCCAAGCAGACACTCTTATAAAGCCCCCCAGAGCTTCCACAAAATCAAAACTAAAACCCATTCACTGTGTTTGGCAACCCAAAGCTTGTAATAGACCCCCCGAGCCATTTTGTAGATTCATCTCCACTACCTAACAGCATCATTCTCACACTGCACCTTTTCACTTAGCTCTTAGGACTATTTGTTCATTAACTACACGCATAATCATCGAGCACTCACTGACCCACTAACCCATCACTCACCTCATGTTAATGTTGTAACGGGGACAAAAATTGTTCTATCTTGTCCATTACAATGTTAACGCATGATTCTATATTCTCACAGAACCAGCAAGCAAGCTGTAACATGGTAGAAATCGGAGGCACCAGCTCCCAGGCACGGTCTAGCGCCCAGATAGTGGACATTGAAACCCTCCTTCTGGAACCACAACTCACTAAGAGACCTCAAGAACTTAGAGCTGTGCAATTGCTCCCTATTCAAGACCCGCCTCAGGGGCACACTTCTCAAGTGGGGAAGCATGCACATTGGTTCAGTGATGTCGCAGGGCCATTGGGAGACGGCACCTACTTTTGGGAGGCAAAACTTGAGTTTAATGGCAAATGGGGACGATATCATTTCTTCACTCGCGAATTTGAGCAATATCAGAATGCAAAAGTGATGCGATCAGTATGGACCAAAGCGGGCTTGGATGGCTATTTCCGGGGACATTTACCTAAGCCAGATTTCCTGCGCTGTTCCTATTTTATCAGTACCATCACCCCTAGCAGGGCCAAGGGAGGCGATAGTACTTTTGTGCTACCTTCACTGATGCCAGGCCACGAACTCAAAAGATTCAAACTGAACCTCAACCTAGTACGAGAAGCATTGAAGATGCAAGGTATGCATATTCCCACTGAGAAAGAAACAATGATTCCAGGCAAGATGAAGCACAAGGATCTCAACAAATTGAAGGACATGGTAGCAATGACACCAATCATCGCTCTCCACCTACGAACAATCATGCAGCACTTCGCTTTCCCTGCCCAAGAACGCTTCACAATGCCACCTAAAAAGATATGGTTTAGCTTGTACTTGGCAGAGATAGAGAATCTCACCATCAATCTGCCACACTAGATCATCGATCAAATCCATCTAGCCCATCAACGATGGAATAAGAAACAGAAGAATGTGCTTCATGGGTGTTGTGCTTTGACAAAAATAATTTACAGGTGCTTAGCGTACAACGTGCCCATTCAAAGAGCACTAGTATGGTCCAGGGCCCAAGAATTCCAAAGACGGCTGTCAATGACGGGTCCTCCATCGAGGAAAATGAGAGGGGGAGTTCAATTACCATGTGCCCAAGCAAGGGGAGCCACCACCACACAAGAGGTGACCCCTCCACAAACGCGACGTGTCCGACCATTTACCATTCGCCTACCCAGACCAAGTGCGGAAGGACCCAATCTGGTGTTTCCCCCAATTCCATCAGACTTGGAGTTTCCATAGGGCTACACCCTGAATGATCTCACTGATGAAGAAGTTGCTAGGTTGATCTACGAATCTAATCTCGAGACGGAAGCAGAGCAGACCCAGGAACCACAACCCACCACGACCGCTTCAGCCCCGACCCAACCGGAAGTAGTAGAAGTAGAAGCGGATGATGAAGAGACAGAAGAAGAAGAAGCAAACGAGGAGTATGATCAAGAATATGAAGAACTTTCAGAACTAGAAAGTGCCCCAGCCTACTCGGCCCAAATAAAAAGATTGTATGAAACCATGAAGCGAGTCCAAGAACAGCACAAACTATCGCTTGAAACAGGAAAGGTGCTCATGAGCCAAATGTTAGCCGAGGAAGGTGTGGATGACATGTTTATTGAATCATTGAACCTGCACGCAGACACGGTAGGCTTAGATGAAGCCGTTCATGCAGCCATGGCTTATATTCATCGATTTGAGAAACGAGTGCCTACCCGCCCCATGCGATCCGACAAGAAAATTCACATCAATGTATCAGAACTAGGAGATAACACACAAACAGAAGAACATCAGGCGGAACCACTCTCACCACACACCTCACCTCTCACTACACAACTCACCTCACCACATGGCACTACCACCCCTATTTCTGCCATTACCACATATGTCATGGGAATTCCTCTCTCTCCCGGCATCCAATTCGGAGGAGCTACCATGCCCACTTTCACAACACTCTTCACAAACATCACATCCACCCCACCCACTGTTCCCATCTACACAGTCACACGCACGTTCGACACAATGGAAACATCACCAGCCACAGCACCACTCCCTCCCCTCACGCAGCCTCAATCTCCCATACCCCCTCCACCCACCTCACCACTTGACTCCACAGCATTCACGACTCCCTTTCCCCTCCCCATTCCCCCTGCATCCTCCCCTTTCCCTGAATTCTTTAATGTAAATAATATGTTTTCAACATTACATCAGTGTGTGTATCAACTTCAGAGTGAGTATCAGGCTCTCGAAGACGATCATCGTCAACTGATTACGAATCACCAACAACTACAGAGACGGCTAATAACCATAGAAGATGAAAAGGCGGACCTCAATCAACGCTATACCACACTCGAGCAGGCCCATCAAACCCTCTTGGAGGCACCCCAACCATCACAAGTGCGAGGTGTCAAACAACTCGAAGCTTAACTGGAAGTCTACCAAACAGATAATCTAAGAGTCCGACGCAATTTGAATCTACTCAGAAAACACATGGCTACCGCCCTTGAAGAAAACAAACGTCTGCAGAAGCAAAACGAAGAAAACCTGGAAGCTGCCATGGAAGGCTCTCCCCACGAGATCCACCCAGAACAATTCAAAGCAGTCCCCTCAGAAACAATGAAGACAATCTTGGAAAGCTATGCCGATCTATTAGAAGCACATGATGATTTGGAAAAGGAACGAGACGTGCTACGCCGCCAGCTTAGGGAACAGGAGGCACAACCCAAGATCATAGAGACAACCACGACTTCAGAGGAAGTAAAGGCATTAACAGAGCAGGTGGCAGAATTGCAGAAGAAGTTACTGGAATATGAAAGACAGCCCTCTCCAGTTGTAGAACCAGAGCCAGATGAATTGGTACCCATTGAGGTGGATGAATCGTATGAGGAACCATATGTTCCTATGCGGATGCCAGGAGGTCAGCAAACCTCAGAAGGAATGGACACCTTGGAAGTCGAAGTACCCGAATGGCTTCAGACACTCGAAAAGATAGCGAAAACCCATGAAGATCGAGTGGCAATCCAAATCCAATCAATGGCCAAATTAGAAGACACTATCATAAAGTCAGAGTATTTCCGTAGTATGTCTCATCATAGATGGATAGGCACCAACGACGATCAATATGTGCCATATTGTGTACTCTTGGCAGATTACAACGCAGAGATTCAACGACGATGTGGCAAGGCTCCAACCTTTGCCACACAATTTGGGCCCGATGATATCCCTGAGAGTGCTAAAAAAGGATCCATTCATCAACCCACCTGGAGGATCCGTCTTCTTGAGACCTATCCCGAGATGGTTCGTACTTGGACTAACATGCCACTATTTATCAAATACAACCCCTGTTATGTTCCAGTCTTCCGCAGATGCACGTGGCCCGAATTTACCATTGCTGTAAAGAACATCAAAGGTTGTGCAAAGTGGTTAAATTATGTCTATCTAGCACCTCCACAAGGACCTCCCACTGTTGCTTACATGATTTCTAGAATCCGTCACTAGAGCATTCGACTACGGTACACACCTGATGTGATGGCTCATCACATTCAGGACATTCAAGAACATCAAGGACCCCCACTTTTTCAGGAGTTGGCTTCACTGCAGGCAACCAAGATCTGGTATATGACATGAGCACTACCCCCTCAATAAAGGTAGTATATGCATGGCACGCAAGAATAAAGTACCTCCCAGCATGCTTCAAGCAGACCTTTGAGGAGATTTTGATCACAGGGTTCCGCGAATATCACTCAGAAATATTTGTACCCAAGCCCTCACATCTCCTCCAACTATTCACTGTGGAGAGGACCATCCACTCACATCAATTGCGGGTGCCCCATCCAAACGTCCCAGGTCCAGTGGATTGGGATGCATTGTTAACAGACCTATCACGGGGGCTACGACTAGAAGAACACCACCTTGCTTCCAATGTGGTTCAATATTATGTCCAATGCACAACTAGACAAGGGTCTGTCAGAGACGACAGGTGCGAGAGAGGGGGGGGTGTTGGCAGCAGCAGTCAAGGCACTGAAGGACTCACAAGATAAGGAAGCCAAAGAAGGGAGCCAGAGCGGAGAGAAGGCACAAGCAGACAAAGCAGTCAACGAAGATCTGGCAAGTAGGCCATTCAAATTTTTCCAAAACAACATTTTCATAATAGTGATTCTCATCACTACAAATCATTGTAATACCATTTCACCTTTTTGTAACTCCATTTTGTGCAAGCCGAGGAGTCCTAGAGCTTGAGGAGTATTAGAAGTAGCATCGTACCAATTTTCATAATTTTTAGACTTCGTTTGAGCCTCCAAATAGGCCCTAGAACCTAATTTTCAACTAGGCCGGACAGTAGGTCTGGACAGGGCCAAAAGCTAGTGAAAATCTATAAATAGAGCTAGAGAGCTCATTTTTGAGGTTAGCTTGTAATTGAATTGAACTTGTATGAGGATTTTGGAAGTAATCTAAAAGAACTCCATTGTCTTCCTCTTTGTTCTTGCTGTGTGTGCGTGTGTGTGTGTGCATGTTTGTGTGCTTCTCACTCACGCACTTGTGCCTTCACTTGCTCGAGGTCATCATACCATCCTCACATCTTCCCGGATTGACATTAAAGGAGGTGCTACCCATCACTGAGCTACATGGAAGTTGGAGGCTACAAAACTACAAAGAAAGTATGAACAATGTGAAGAAGAAAAAGTATGCCTCTCAACTAGAAGTAAACTTTTTGAGACACAAATCAAAGGCTACAGGGATGAGGTAGAATCCTGAAGAAGTAGAAATAAAAAGTTAATGACATCATTATTGCTTAATCAACCAATACATGCATCAACATCACTAAATGAATAAATTCAAAGCCTCAAAACACAATTAGATACATATGCAAATCAGTTAAAAACACAACAAATGCTTCCTGTGCAATGGGAATCAAAATATGCTTAGGAAACAGTGGAGCTAAGAGGAAAATGGAACGAAGCAATCCACAAATACATAGAACAAAGCAATCAAGATGCAGATCAACTTCAAGAATTATGTGGAAGCCAAATCAAAGTATAAGCAAAGCTCAAGGATGTACAAAGACAGAGCAACAAAAAAGATCAAATCATCCTCAACCTCCAAGCTCAACTCATGAAAATTTAGAGTGAGAAAGAAACTCAACCGAAGAACATGGGGACACTAGTAGTGCAAGACACCAATTTGGCTCCTAAGGAGACTGAGGCACTTCCTCTTTCTACCGCATTTTTCAATCTCCAATGCACAATGAACAAGAGGAAACACATGATGGAATGCCAATGTTGTACACTATAGAATTAGACTAGAAAGAATGAGCATTACTGGTGTCTCGCATGACACAAAATTTTGAAGCTGCAATTGCACATGTGATGAACAATGTCAAAATAAAAAGCAAGGCTCTTGATGGAATTATAAATCCATTCAATGTACCTCATGGTATTATGAAGGACCAAACATGTAGGTATATCAAGAAAACTAGCCAGTAGGATCCACACCAAGAATTGAATTTGAAAGACACTACTTTCAATTAAACACAAGAAGAGTTCAAAAAAGGCCGATTGTGTCTCAAGGAAAAGGTTTTTGGAAGAAATCCATCTTTTCTAGATGCACTAGCAAGAGGCCCCATAATTACTATAGGTCAATTTGGCATTTTTACATGCACCCAGGCATTTCCCATAGCCACAATTTTGGGAAGAACAACAAAGCAGCAAAATAAATAAGCAATCACTCAATTTTCCCCTACTACCAAGCCCGACACATAAGTACCTGCCTACAGAAGATTATATTGTCTAAACTATTGAATTTTGGCTATCTAGATATGCACATATACCACATCTAAATATCAATCTTATGAATAAGATCCTCAGCATGATCCTAACAGTATTGGAAGTCTTCAAGCACATCGAGTACATGTTGAACTTCATCAACAAAGGCATCGATGCCCTGATTTTTTATTTTTTTGTCACACCTAGTTGCTTAAATATCATGGCATATTACTTATGCCTCATGTTTTTTCCAAGTCCCTATTTACAAACCTTCAAAGAAGCAATTTTTATAGGATTTTTTGAAATGCACTAAGAGATTCTTAAACATATTGAGAAACCTAATGCCAGACTCATTGCATATGAGCTGAATTTTTCCTGGACCATCATCAAGCACTAAATGATGGTGTGAAGTCAAAGCAATGGAAGCAATTCATGATCAGAGAATCCAGCCTTATAAACGCCACTGCACAAAAAGGCTACCAAATGTATATGCATTGACAACAAAAGCATGTCAAGGATGACAAAGTTCGGGAGGAGGGATGTGTGGAGAGAGAAACAAGTAAAAGAAGAAGAAAGAGAAAATAAAAAAATGATAATTCATTAAACAATACTCTTTGCCCAGAGTCGAGCATGCATCAAGTTGCAATGAGACACAAGGAAACAAATGACATGGGCTGAAGGAATGCAACAGGTCTTGAAGGATGTAAATAAAGAAATATAATGACGACCTTTGAAGCACCACCCTCCAAGACATGGACGCAATCCTAGCCACTGGTTGCATGCATGGCCAACAAGGATAATACAACAACCCTAGTGTATGAATATAAGAAATATCATGGTCAAAATGGAAGCATCGGATTGAGGCTTGGATAAGGTAACAAATTGCCTTTGAGTTTTGAAGGTCTCCTCAACCACTAGTAGCATGCCATTAAAAGAAATTCACATAGGGGAATTATAGCATCAAGTTGGAGAGGAACAAGTTGGCAAGAGGAAAATGAGGACAACAAGCCTCATTTACCATATGTATCCTAGGTTCTGCCACTTGTTGCATGTTAGGAAAACGCACAGAAGCCTATCAAGGGATGCTAGAGACTAAGAGGGGGAGTGTGTTGCAGTAGACTGAAGACAAGAGAGAGCAAAAAGGAAAAGAAAGGAGAGAAGAAAAGCAGGCCCTCAAAATTTTTGAGAAATGGCTGATTTTCATTTCCAAAAATTCCATTGTAAAATTTTCAAAGGCTTTGTAATTTCTCTAGAGGAGTCCTATAGACACATGATTCTTGAAGAATGTAACATAACTCTTGTACAATAGTAGGAACTTAGCAATTTATAGAGAAAGTTGTGGTCTCTTATGTGAAAGGACCAAAATGAGGGCACATGTATACAAGTCACTTGTGACTCTTTTGTAAAGACTTTTTTCATTTTGAAGAGCTAACTTGCAAAATTTTCAAATTTGCTTTTTTTTGCCTATGTAGCTTCTTCTTCATGAGTTTCTGTGTATGTTTTTAGCAAGGATTGTGTATGTACAGGTGTTCTCATTCAAAATGAACCCATATTGACTATATTCTGGTATCAAAGCTGAGACAAATTTCTTGATTTGTGTGTGTTGATGCACGAAGTATCGGGATACACACCATTGTATAAGAGGTGTCATGCAAGGTGGATCTTCCCTTTTTTGCATGTATTACTTGAACCTTCCATACATTACCTATGATTTAAGCACATCTCTTCATACACATGATTAGGTTAGACTCTGGGATTGATAATTTAATGTGTGTATCAATGCCACCACTATATGCATTTGCTTGATGATTGAGATTTAGTTTCTTTCATCTCAAATCCCTAAGACATTGTGAGCTTAGGTACACATACATGCAAAAATTATTATATGAGAGAGACAGAATAGGTGAGCAATATATATAATCAACAAGATTTTAGAGACTAGTAGTGGGAGCCCAAGAGAGTTTAAAGTAAAACCACTAAAGGTTAGTGAATCCATCACAAGATCTCATTCTCGAATGATACCAATGCATACATGGTAGAAGTGTGGTATAAGACACTTAAGTTTAATACCAAGGATGAAGTCCAGGTCGCTAGAAGTTGTTTCCTTCATGCAACTACCTTAAAAATGTGGGCATAAAACTATTTAAAGGGCTATAAATTTCATTTATATGGAATTAGCTTATAAATGCATTAAAAAATTATCAATTTCATTTTTGGCTTGTAAGTTTTAGAGAATGCATGCCACTTGAATCACAAAATGTTAAAATCTCTACAAAAATATCTCAATGAAGTGAATGATGGCAAGGTATGCACAATAATAGTGTGTACTACAAATCACTTCACTTTAATCCCATGGGTGCCCTCCACATCTCCATGAAGTGACCCCTTCACTTGGATTATCTCTTTGTTCTAGATCTATGTTTGTCTATCTACAAAGTGTGCACAAAAATCTAATTAAATTATCTATAATGCTCACATATGTGTGATTTTGGTGAAACTATTGCATATGGATATTTTCCATGGCACATGGATCACTTTTCCAAAGAAAAGATTTTGAGATAATGCTTGGAACTCTACAACAAAACAAGGGGAATTTTGTGTAATGAGTGAGATTGTGTGAGAGAAAAAAAGACTAGGTGAGAAATATGTATACTTAACAAGCTTATAAATTTATACTATCTATCCAAGTTTTGTCCATGTAACTACATGTGATTCAAGTGTCCCAATTAACTAGAGTTAGAACCTTCTAGAAGCTTGTGCATGGTTTGGGTAAAATATATGCTATTGTCCATGCTACTTGCAGGACATGAACCTAGGGCATCCCTTTAGAGGCTCAAACAACTTAATCTTTAAGCCACCCCACTTTACTTGTTTTAGAGACCATGTGAGCTTATATCATGTTGGGGATCCTTTAGTTGAAAGGGGCTTGAGTGTTTGTAGGAGAAAAATGGAGAAGAAGAAGAGAGAAAAATTCTATTTGAAACCTTTGCGCTTGCTTAGCATAAAAGATTACAATAGCTTTGTCTAGAATAAGAAAAGTTGTTCTTTGTGCATAGCCATTTAAGCCAAAGAAGTAGGCATAAAAGTATACAAAATATCACAATTAATTGTGCGGTCAAACTTCGCATCGGTCCTTGACCTTTTCTAGTGGCTTGCCCTTGTGCATCCCTCTCACTCAAGCTTCCAATAAGGTTGAAAGCTTGGTCACTTGTGTTGCAAACTTGCAACACCTACTTGATAATACTTTTTCTCACTTTAGTTGCTCTATGTACACTCTCTATGCATACTTTGTCACATTATTTGCACACTTTGTCTCTCTCTTTGCCCACTTTGTCTCTTTGCACACTGTCTAAATGAGCATGTCTTGCGCTAAATTGCTCTCACACTATAGTGTGTGTTCTTGCTCCCTTATTCTATCTCCAAGAATGCTCCTTTATGGTCTTGAATCCTATTCTGTGTTGGAACATCAATCTTACAGTATGCTTGATATGGATCTGATCTACATCAAAAATCTATCATTTGGATTATGTAAAAAAATATCCATTGAAGAGTTCTTTTATTTATGCTCATTTATTGTATTTTTTCCAAAGTTTTTTGTGGGTAATCTACCAATGTAAAAGCCTAGAGATTTATACATGTTCAAGGAGAAAAGGAAAGCTCAAGTTCCATGACTTTGGGGTGGTTGAGCTTGAAAATTAATCAATCAATCAATCACCTAACAATAGTTCAAATTAGATCTTTGTTTTTCCTAGATTGTAGGAAAGTGAATTGATTCTCTTCCATAACCTTTTCACCTTCATTTGAATTCAAAATCCACTTCTACAAGTTGTGGAACACTTCAAGGATCTAAATAGAGACTTCAAATCACTTTTACATTACTTACTTGGAAGCAATATACATACACTTTTGGCCATCATTGTCTTGCTCCTTCATTTCTCTGCACCATCTTCTTCAACAATAGTCAACTTGAAGAGGCTACTGCTCTCTGTACTGAGCTCTACATTGAATGAATCAGCATTCATCAGAAATTTATTATGGTCTAGTTTTTGTGTACACATTTTCAAATAATTTGGGTACATTAATTTGGAGTAAGCACATTTTTTAATGTCTCAGGGTCTATCTGTATGGATCCCTAAAAAAATGGGCATATCTATGTTGAGTGTCAAGTTCATTCTAGAAGCATATCTTGCTTATTACTTGTACTCTTGTGCTCAACCTAGAGAAAGGTAAGAGAGAGACTTGGAGGGGGGATCTAGTAAAAGAATCCCCTAACAAATTCCATTAAAATCCTAAAATTTTTTATTAAAAATACGAGGTGATCCAGAAGAATTCAATTTTGATGATGATGATGATAAGCCTTGAGCCTAGAGATGTTTGCTAGCGTGGCGCCTTGCTAGCCAACATCTCTAATTGCATGATAATCCATTGTAGCATTTGTCTATTTTTGTACAGTCCTTCCCAATGAGGAAGCCACTTGTCTTGCAATTGTGTATGTAATTGTGGTGTATGTAAGAGAACTAACATACCATTTGTAATATGTTTGTCCATAAATTTTTGTCATGAGCTTCCTTCCTTTTGCTTTGTGTCTCCTCCAACTGCTTTACTACATCTAGTCAAATTTCCTCCAATTTGTTGAGTGTTGATAGTCTAGTAGAGAGCCAAGTATCCTTTCTTACATGCATATATTTTGTTTGAAGAGGGCCATGTAAAAACTCAAAGGGCTCAATAGGAATTAATCCATAAACCAGTTAAAGGAGGAGTGGCTTGTGGCTTCTTTGCATGCCGACCTGTATGGCCATAGTGTGCCTACATAAGCAATGCCCCAAGTAGTGGGTTTTAACAAGAATTCTTTCCTCAGGAGATCTATCAATACTTCTTTTGTGGAATTTTTTTGTCCATTGGCCCTTGGATAATATGCACATGAAGTATTATAAAGAACCTTGTACTTGTTAAGAACCTCATACAAAACTTTATTAAGAAACTGTGTTCCTTGGTTAGTGTAGATTTCAATCAAGCAACCAAGTCTGTAGAAAATGTTGTTGTACAAGAAATTAGCAACTGTTTGGGTTGTGCATCTGGAGAAGCAATAGCCTCAACCCACTTTGTTGCATAGTCAGTGGAAACCATTAGATAATTATCCTATCTTGGAAAGGTTGCATGATAGATAGGGCCTATAAAATCTAGACCCCCTTCTCAGCTGGTTTCCATGCTATGGAGACAACTAATGGATTTTGTCTCAGCTTAATGGGTTGTGGACCACATCTTTGATAGACATCACATGTCTAACCATTTTTCTTTCCATATCTGAATAATCTTGGGTAGCACTAGCATCTAAGATTCTATGGCTCATAATATAGCCAGGGAGGTGCCCACTAGCTAGTCCTTCATGTGCCATTTTGATAGTGTGCCTTGCCTCCTCTTCTTCCATGCACTTTCTAAGTAAATTCTCCTTACCATATCTATGTAGTTTTCCTTTAATAAATGTAAAAGCCCTACTCTTTATTAGCAATCTCTTCCTTTGCAAAAAATTAGCTTTATCTGGATACTTACCAATCTTGATAAAATCCTTGATATCATCATACCACCCTTGTGCTCTAACTGTGAATAGCTTAGCATCCAAGAATTCATCCTCCACTCCAATGGCCTGGTTCTTTAGGCTAATGCGAGAGATAGAATAAGCCATAACATTTTCCTTTCCTAGCCTATGCACTAGAGTGAAATCAAATTCTTGAAATAATAGGAGCCACCTCCATAATCTACTTGTTGCTTGTGGCATGTTTAATAGATACCTTAATAGTTGGTGATCAGTAATAATGATAAATTCTACCCCTAGCAGGTAATCACATAATTTTTTGATAACAAATAACATTTTCAAGGCCTCCCTCTTGTTGATACTATGGTTCTTCTTACCTTAGTTAGAATCCAACTTGCATACTAAATGGGTCTATCCAACTTACACTCCTCAATGTGTTGTGTGAGAGCTACTCCCATTGCATAAGCACTAGCATCTACATGGACATGGAAAACCTTAGACCACTCCAATGTAATAAGGATTGATTCAGCCACAAACTTGGACCTTAAAGCCTGATAAGACATGTCCTTTTCATTATTCCACTTGAGTAGGAATTCCTTACCCATCATCCTAGCCACTGGTCTAGTTATGACTGCATACATCTTAATGAATCTCGTGTGGTAACTAGTATGACCCAAAAAACTTTGAATATCTTTTGGTGTCCTAGACTTGGGTAGATTTAATATGGCTATGATCTTATCTAGATCAAGGATCATACCTTTAGCACACACCACATCTCCCGAAGGGTACCTTCTATCACTAGAAAGTGACACATTAGGATTCAATTTCAACTTTTTTCCCTTGTATCTATTGAAGAACTATCATAGTTGTATCAAATGATCATCTAAGGAATCCATAAGAGTACCACTACAAGTATCTTAGAAGGAAGAAAAAATCATCCATGAAAATCTGAAGAGCATCCAAAAGCAAAGGTCCCAAAATAAGGTTCACTATTCTATTGAAACTGGTTGGAGAATTTCTGAGTCCAAAAGACATCTTAACATAAACATATGTCCCCCATGGTTTGATGAAAGAAATCTTTTCTAATTTTGAAGATGGATGGATATTTGCTTATACCCACTAAATGTATCCATGAAGTTATAGAGCATATGTCCAACCACTTCTTCTATAACATGTTTTGCAAAGAGCATAGTGAACCATCCAGAATTGTTACTTGTTAAGTGCTCTAAAATCCACCCATATTCTGATTTTTGTGTAGTCTTTTTGGGCACAATGACCATGGGGAGATCCACTCTGAATGCTCCACTCGAATAATAATTCTAACATCTTCCATTTTTTGGATATCTTGGTAAACGGATTTATCATACTTTGGATTCAATATGTAACTTCTCCCCTTATTGGTTTGACTCCTTCAATCAATGGAATAATATGTTCCTGAAAACTTGTAGGTACTCCTTCCAAGTCTTTGTAATTCCATGCAGATATATTTACATAAATTTTCATAAAAGAATTTACCATCAAAAGCATCGTTGGATCATTTCTTAACTAGGTGGCCACTAGTATAGGATGAGAGTTATCTGTGTTGCCTAGCTGAATTTCTTGGACATACTTTATATCCATCAATGTGTCTAGAGGTTCTTCTCCATATTTGGGATCTTCTATCACTTTGTCCCACATAGTCTTAGTTTCATCTGCATGAACACTTTGGATATCAATTTTTCTTTCTTTTCCTGCATCCACCCTACACGGATTTCATGAATTGGAAAAGAAATTTCTTCAATGGATTGCTTTACCTTGTAGGTAGTTTCCTTCTTTGTATTTGAATTAGCTTCATCTATGTTACACTTTACAGGTGTTTTCTCCCTCTTTTATGGCATGTCACAGGTTCGTCCAATCCAACAACTTGTATGGTCTCCTCCCTTTCTTCATAAACTTCTAGAATTGAGTCATTTGGAAAAACGTTATAGAAAGAAAATGAGTTACCACTTGCAGTTAGGCCAAAATGTCCTCTTCCTCATCTAAATCCAATTCTGTGTTGTCCATCAACTCTTCATCCATACATATGCCAGCTGTTTGCATCATGTTGGTTTGTCCTTGGTTGTCTGGTCCTTCTTCCAAATATATACGTTGTTTTCCTTCATGTTTTCCCCACATAGATTCCTTACCCCAATCATGTAAAACGCTGGCATGCCTTAGCCAAGGTCTCCCAATCAACAGAGGAAAACCTCCATCTACCTATGGCAGTCTTAATACAACAAAGTCCAAGTTACATTGTACCTCAAATGGAACTTGTATTTTTAGTATATCAGATTTATATTGAACTAGTTACTAAACTAGATGAGATGGTGGAGTGACCCGTATTATTAAATGACCATAGAATTGTTCATTTCTTTAGTGGAGTCGGTGATTTGGTTTGTTAAACAATTATAGAACTTGAAAATTTGTCATTGGGTATCTCCGAGTACTTATGTTGTGCACATATGGACTCATTGGGCCTAAGAGGGTTTCCAAGAGTATGCCCAAGGTGAGGAGTGCTTTTTTCTTGGTAGAAATGGTAGATAAAAAGTAGAGAGACTAGTTGTGTACTTTTTGAGCATCAAGTAGATCAAGCACCCAACATACTCTACTCTTATTAGTTGGGTTATGATTCTTACTTTGCTCTAGTCAGCCAATGTCATGGTGAAGGGTCTTGGTCTTGATGGTTGAAGCCCAAGCTTGTCCATAGTATGTTCAAGAATCAATTTAATGTCTAAGTCACCATCCACTATATTTCCTTATAGGTGTCATTTTCTAATTCTGAAAGTGAGTTGTGGGCTCTTATAATCAGTAAGGAGGGCTTCCCCTATAACTTTATCCTCATTCATAGCATTAGCCTTTGCAACCACTGTGGATGTGGAAGCTTCATCAATGATCTACATAACTTTTGACTTGAATTTTGCATCCATTTTTAATAGATAAAGAATATTAACCTCCATTTCAATAGATTTAAATAGTTTTGAAGCCTTAGATTCCATAGGGGCATGCACTATGTGTGAATTCTCAAGATCCTTTATGTGGAGACTTCATCAATGATCTACATAACTACTCACTTGAATTTGGATCCATTTTAAATAGATAAAAAATACTAACCTCCTTTTTAATGGATTTAAATAGTTTTGAAGCCTTGGATACCATAGGGGCATGTGCTATTTGTGAATTATCAAGATCCTTTATGTGGAGGCTTCATCAATGATCTACAAAACTTCTGACCTAAATTTTGCATCCATTTTTAATAGGTAAAAAATACTAATACCCTTTTTAATGGATTTAAATAGTTTTGAATCCGCAAATTCCATATGGGCATGGGCTATGTGTAAGATCTTCTTTTGATTATGTCTCTTCACTTGGATAGGTCTTTCATGAAGTGTCCCCTTTTCCTTGTTCAGTCCATTTGTACTTGAATGTTGGCACATTTCTTCTTCAAGGGCTTTCCCTCTTTTCATTTTTTCCATAACAAAAGTTTCAATTTATTCTCGATGTACCACCATAGCACAGGGTGATAACATGATGGTTTCTTTTGCAACTCCTTCCTAACTCACATAGGTAATATGAATATGAGCCCCTGATGTGGATGATTTTCCACAAGTTATTTATGACATTGTTTGATATGATGTGATCACTATGGACTAACCAGGCCCCCCATATATGTCTATTGATGATCGGTTTATGGTAACCATTCTGAGTTGGATAGAAGAGGATCTCTCGAATTTTTAAAAAACATATATAGTACCACTTGAGCATGGAATGGGAGAACTTTCGTTGTTATGAATCACAGAGCCATAGGAATGATTCTATCCTCCATGTAGGGAGAAGGAAAATTTTGAAGAACACTCCATGATTTCATGTTTATTAGTTCTCACTATGATTACTCACCTATTTGTCCTTATCATGTTGAAAGAAGTGTCTGACTTTAATCTCATGCATGCATCTATGTGGTGTATAAAGTTTGGTTGTATGGGACATCAAACTTTGTATTATACCTATGTGTAGGAAGGTACAATTTCCACCTCTTTAGAGAAATGGTGTGGACTTGCATGCTTCAACAATAGATAGTAGGGAGACAGACACATGGAGTGATAGATTGCTAGAATGTACATTCTTTGGGGGACATTCACTCCATTCATTTTTTGCATTTTGGAGATTGTCTAGGAGCTTTGTGCACTTGTACATGACTTCCATATATGAGGAGTGCCTCCTTGAAGAAGAGATAATCAACATCCTATGCTGGCGAATATAACCCCAACAAAAAGACATAATGGAGTAGTGAGGAAATGCCATGTGTTCAAAAGATTAGCTTTCCAAGAGTGAAGATTCACAATGGAACCACCTTCTAGATGTAGAAACATCAAAAGTTACTTCCAGACCTTATAAGAACGCTCTTTTTCTAGCAAGAAAAATTAGAGCTTGGAGATTGATCCCAAAGACAACTTACAACAAAGAAAGATAACATATCTTCTAAATTGTAGGCATAAGCTAGAACGTATATCGAGAACTCATGCTATTAATCAAGGTTTGCACTAGGTCTACTAGCCACATAATCCCTATTGATCCCTGTTGAGGAGGAGGAGGACATATCATGGGGTACTTTAGAGATTCTTCTTACCTCAGTTAGAATACGACTTGCATACTGAATGGGTCTATCCAACTTATAGTCCTCATTGTGTTGTGTGAGAACTACTCCCACTGCATACGCACTGACATCTACATGGACATGGAAAACCTTAGAACAATCCAATGTAATAAGGATTGGTTCGGCCATCCTCTTGGACCTTAAAGCATGATAAGATATTTCCTTTTCATTGTCCCACTTGAATGGGACTTCCTAACATGTGAGCCTAGCCACTGGTCTAGCTATGACTACATAAATCTTAATGAATCTTGTGTGGTAAGTAGTATGATCAAAACAACTTTAAATATCTTTTGGTGTCCTAGGTTTGGATAACCTTAAAAGGATATGATCTTATCTAGATCAGAGTCCATACCTTTAGCAGACACCATATCTCCAAGGAGGGTACCTTCTATCACTAGAAAGTGACACTTATTAGGATTCAACTTCAACTTTTTTCCCTGTATCTATTGAAGATCAAATGATCATCTACGCAATCCATAATAGTAGCATTGAAGGTATTTTAGAAGGAAGAAAAATCATCCATGAAAATCGAAAGAGCATTCAAAAGCAAAGGTCCAAAAATAAGGTTCACTATTCTATTGAAAATGGTTGGGCCATTTTTTAGTGAAAAAGGCATTTTAACATAAATGAAAGCTGTCTTTTCTAATCCTTAGGATGGATGGATATTTGGTTATACCCACTAAATGTATCCATGAAGTTAAAGGCATAGGGAACCATCTAGAATTGTTACCTTGTTAAGTGCTCTAAAATCCACCCAAATTCTGATTTTGTTTGTATTCTTTCTAGGAACAATGACCATGGGAGAGAGCCACTCTGAATGCTCCACTCAAATAATAATTCTAGCGTCTTTCATTTTTTGGATCTCCTAGTAAACGAATTCATCATACTTTAGATTCAATATGTAACTTTTCCCACTTACTAACCTCCTTTTTAATGGATTTAAATAAATTTGAAGCCTTAGATTCCATAACGGCATGGGCTATGTGTCGATTCTCACGCTCTGTTATGTGGAGGCTTCATCAATGATCTACACAACTTCTAACATTAATTTTGCATCCATTTTTAATAGATAAAAAACTACTAACCTCCTTTTTCATGAATTTAAATAGTTTTGAAGCCTTAGATTCCATAGGGGCATGGGTGATGTGTGTTGGAGTTAGACGTCTGCAGAAGCACGTGAACAACACAAGGAAGAAGAAGAAGCTTGGAGCTCAACACACAATACTGAATGTATTACCACTAGAATGTACAAAGATGCATAACCCGTTAGGGCAATAGGTGTATATATAAGCCGGGGCAAAAAAAACCTCCTAAAGAGGGACAAAAGTGTCCTAGTGGTCCTAGTGTGTTCACACACATCACTACCTAAATATATCAACAAATCCCCCCTGGGAGTGATGCAGTGAACAAGGAGCTAGCACTCATGTATAAGGAAGTGCCAAGCTATGTGGAAATCACTTCACAAAAGGAAGTAAGCCCAAAGCTTTTTTGAAAGCTTCAAACTTCTCCCTAGGCAGAGCCTTCATGAAAAGGTCTGCAATGTTCTCATGCGTGGGCACATATGCCAAGCTGATCTCCCCAGTAGAGAACCTCTCCCTAACATAATGATAATGCACCTCAATGTGCTTAGTGCGAGCATGGAACATAGGGTTCCTCGCAATTGGCAATGCGCTCTGACTGTCAGTGAAGATGGTGGTGGTAGAAGACTTACCAACACCCAAATAAGACATAAGGCATCTGAGCCACACACACTCAACAATTGATGTGAAAGCTGCCCTATACTCAGCCTCAGCCACTAGTGGACACACGAGTGTCATAGCAACCAGTCCAATCAAAGTCAGAAAAAGCATGCAAATCTGGTGGTAGTGATCTCCCCTTGGGATGAAACAACCCAAGTAGCCTAGTACCACTCAAGTAGCGAAAGATGCACTTAACTGCCTGCCAATGCTTGACTCTTGGGCAATGCATAAACCTGCTCATCTGTGAGACATCAAACTGAATATCCGCCGAGTAATACATGAGTAAATCAAGCATCCAATAGCCTGCTGATAGAGAACAACATCAAATGCATCTCCAACATCATGAAGACTTACTCGTAAACTTGTCTATATGGGAGTGGCAATAGGTTTACAGTCTTCAAGGCCCACACACTATTTGGAAGAAAACATCCATTAGTTGTTTAATGTATGGTTTGCAAACATCATTATTTTAAGTATATCACATTTATATTTAGTTAGTTACTAAACTAGATGAGATTCTAGAGTGAATCATATTATTAGATGAGCAAAGAATTGTTCATCGCTTTAGTGGAGTAAGTGATTTTGTTTGTTACACAATTTTAGTACTTGAAAAGTTTTGATTGGGTATCTCCGAGTGCTTATGTTGTGCACATATGGACCCCTTGGGCCTCAGAGGGTTCCAAAGAGTATGCCCAAGGCTAGGAGTGCTATTTTTCAAGTATTTCAAGCACCCAACACACTCTAGTCTTATTAGTTGGGTTATGATTCCCAAATTTATAGCTTCTTCTATATTATTGAGGGCAATGACCTTTAGAAGAGGGAGAGAGTGTTATATTCTAGAGATGAACATGGGTGGACGAAGCACAAGTTGCTTGTGTTGATATATTTAGGTAGTGATGTGTGTGAACTCACTTGGACCATTGGGGCACTTTTTTCCCTCTTTAGGAGGTTTATTTCCCCTGGCTTTTATATACACCAAAGCCCTAACAGGTTACTTATCTTTGTACATTCTAATGGTAATACATTAAGTATTGTGTGTTGTGCTCCAAGCTTCTTCTTCTTCCATGTGCTATTTGCATGCTTGAATAGACCTTGACCTCCAACAATTAGTATCAGAGCAGGTCGCTACTTCATCTAGGGCATTGACACCCATCCGGTCACAGTCTCAGAATCATATGAAATTTGGTAAGCATACTCACGGTGATTAAGAGATCAAAACATCTTTGCTTTTTTTTACCGAAATCGTGATCTAAGCTCGTTTCTGAATGCACTATCATAGTGCTTGTGCAGGCAATTCTGACTTTTTGTGCCAAAGATATACATAGGTTTCAATTCGCCAATATAAGGACCTCGAAGTCTTCTATAGATTTAGCAGAAGTCATCGGGGTAATTTTGTTCAACATTTTCAGATACAATTATTTTTTGGCATCAAGGTATTTTAGTCAGTGGCCATGCCTCAAAGCACTCATGTATTTCATATGTTGGTTATTGAGGATAAGTTGGATGGTACCAATTACCCATTATGGGCTTATGTCATGCATCATGTATTGGTTGCAAAAGGACTAAGGAATATTGTGCAAGGTGTTGAAAAACGTCCTATTACACTTACAAATACAATTATTGAAGGTGATACAGATGCCATTGAAGATGACGATTTTGTTCGTGCTCATGTTCGTGCTGCAGGTCCTACTGCACCTACTCTATAGCAATTTTTTTGGGATGGCAGAGATGCTCACGCACATGCATTGATAGCCTTGTGTGTCAAACATGCCATTATTCCTCACATTTGTTCTTGCAGAACACCTAAGGATGCTTGCGATACACTAACCACATTATAGTAGGCAAGGAATAAAGCTCATGTTGCTTACCTCTGAAAACAATTTGGGAGTGAGCACATGAATGAAGGAGATTCCATGGATAGTTTCTGACAAAGATCAAAGATTTAAATGAACAGTTGATTTTTACTGATGAAGTCTTGCTTGACATTTCACTTGTGCAGACTGTTCTCAATGGTCTTCCTAATTCATAACAGAGTTTTGCTTCTACTCTTCATTTGTTGATGAAAGGCAATCCAAATGCCTTAACATTTGAGAAGTTAGTCTTTGTTTTGTTGTAGGAAGATGAGTCTAGGAAGAATAGGTCCATTATGCGTGTTGTAGATCAATCTTTCTTGGCTAGTCAGAAGCACAAAGGTGAATGGAGCTCTTCCACTAGTAAGTAGAAATCTGCTAATTCTCCACAATCAAAGAAGGAAGACAGAGACAAGAAGAAAAGAGAAATACAAAAATTGTTCTGTAAATACTGTAAAGGAAATCATGTCATCAAGAGCTAACCAGAACTGGCTGCTAAAGAGGCAAAGAAGAAAGAGGCTGGAATAGTTTTTGCAAAGGCCTCCATACCCAAAACAGAGTCTTCTAATCTTGCAGAGAATGAACAATGGGTGTTTACTATTGTTTGCAGCTTTGACCCATCTTCTCATGAACAATGTATGTATGTAGTAGAGTCAGATGTTTGGTACTTTGAGAGTAGGGCAACCAAACATATTACCTTGTAGCGCAGTTTCTTCACTTCACTTGAGCTTGTCCCTACAGGGAATACTATCACATGTGCAAAAAAATCCTCCTATCCTATCATGGGAGTCGGTAAGATCATTCTGACTACTACTGATGGTAGTTCTTTTACATTGTCAGATGCTTTATTTGTGCTAGGGATCAGGAAAAATATGTTATCAGTTTCTGCATTAGCGAAGATTGGCTTGGTTGTAAAATTTGTTGATAATAGATGTACACTTCATGATGTGTCAAATGGCGATGTGATTATTTCTTTTGGCATCTTATGTCATGGGCTATATAAGCTCATAGAATATGAAAAATCAGTGAATGATTCAACATGTGCAGTACATGATTCTCAGGCTATGTCAAATGCAAAGCTTTGGCATGCATGCTTTGGTCATCTGAATTTTGCTAGTTTGCTATGCTTGCAGAAATATGAAACGATGTCCTCTTTGCCCAAACTTGAGGCACCCAGAAAACATGTCTGTGAAGGATGTATTTTGGGAAAAATGTAGCATTCCTCCTTCCCAAAAGATGGTTCAATTCGAGCTATTCCGAAATTGCAGCTTGTTCACAGTGATGTTTGTGGTCCTATGCAGACACCTTCTTTTGTGAACTATCTTGACTTCGTGAATTTCATTGATGATTTTTCTAGGCATGCATGGGTTTATCCACTAAAAGCAAAGTCTGAAGTGTTTATGTGCTTCAAATAGTTTTTGGTTCTTGTATAAAATCAATCAGCATGTAAAATGGGCACCCTTTGTTCTGATCGAGGGGTAGAATATATGTCTTCTAAATTTAATGCATTTTTGGCTGAACATGAGATAAAACATCATTGTAAAGTGCCGTATACACCTCATTAGAATGAAGTTGCTGAACGGAAGAACATGTTACTCATGGAGATGGCGAGGTGTATGGTAAAGAGTTAGGCTTTACCACATAGTTTTTGGCTTGAGGCTTTTATGTGTGCAACATATGTACTTAACAAATGGCCCACTAAATGACTGTAGTCTATCACTCCATATGGGGCTTGGAATGGTTGCAAGCCATCTGTTGCTCATTTGTGTGTTTTTGGTTGTTTGGCATATGCAATAGTGCATGAAAAACAATGCAGAAAATTGGATGATAAAGTACTGAAATGTATTTTTGTTGGGTACAGTTGTGAAAGCAAAGGCTATTGTACGTATCATCCATAGACTTAATGCATTTTGGTTAGTTGTGATGTTGTTTTTTTGGAAGATGCTATTCAACCATTACTTTCATGTACTAAGGAGACATATGTTAGCCCCAAAGACATATGACACCTTGCTACCTTTCTTTACTGGTGGACAGTCTAGTGCTCATCCAAATGCGACAACTTTTCAGCCTTTATAGGTTTCACGTGATGATGCAGATCACTGTATTTGTAAATTTACATGATGCACTTATTGATGAGAGAGCTGATATTGAGGAGGCAAAAACTATGCCAAAATGGCTGATGCAGACTCTACGTGATAGCAAATTAGAAGCACTTTTGTCATATCATACTCATTTAAGCTCTCACAGTTCCTCTTTTGGATCAGATTGGTATGCAATGGCTACCTCTAGTCTTTTGATGAGAGTGAGCCTGTTTTGTTTGATGAAGCATAAAATTCTGAAAATTGGATGGCTGTTATGCAATGTGAATATGATGCTATCATGAGAAATGGTACCTGGTCCTTATATGACTTGCCTCTTGGAAAGAAGGCCATTGACACTAAGTGGGTATACAAGCTGAAGGTTAAGCCTGATGGAAGAGTTGGCAAGTATAAGGCTAGGCTTGTTGCAAAAAGGTATGCTCATGAAAGAGGCATTGATTTTGATGAGACCTTTCTACTTGCCGAATGACTATTGTTCATAGCATCTGTGCACTTGCAGCTCATGATGGTCCGAATGTACATTAGTTGGACATTAAAACTACATTTTTGAATGGTGACTTGCATGATGAAGTGTATGTTTTTCAACGCCATGGCTTTGTGCAAAAAGGGCATTATAAACAAGGCATTATATGGTTTGAAGCAAGCACCATGTGCTTGATATGAGATGATTTATGCCTACCTCATTGCACATGGTTTTGGGAATAGTACTACCTCATTCACAATGGGACCACCTTCCAGATGTACAAAGATCAAAAGTTACTTCCAGACCTTATAAGAATGCTCTTTGCCTAGGGAGAAGTTTGAAGCTTTCCACAAAGCTTTGGGCTTACTTCCTTTTGTGCATTGATTCCACATAGCTTGGCACTTCCTTATACATGAGTGCCAACTCCTTTTTCACCGCATCACTCCCAGGGAGGATTTGCTGATATATTTAGGTAGTGATGTGTGTGAAAACACTAGGACCGGTGGGGCATTTTTTTCCCTCTTTAGGAGGTTTTTTCCGCTTGGCTTGTATATATGCCTATAACCCCAAACAATGTTCAACCTACCTTAAGCATCAATGAAGCCTCGTGTTCTACTACATGTGATCATCTAAACCCTCCTTCTCAAGAGATCATATCATAGTGCCTTAATGAGGTCATTCATTCTAGAGAGGAACCTGAAAAATTGTGAACAAGCCCAATACAAGGAAGAAATAGACAGCAACCAAACAAGAGAACCAAGCATGAATGGATTTGTAGGGACCAAATCTAGGAATGTAAATGCAAGATACACCAATCACAACTAATCAACCATACACCAAGAAGGCTAGTCATTAAAGACAAAGTGCAACAAGTCAACTCAAGGAAAAATCAAGTATGGCTTCCCAAACAACTCATTGAAACACAAAGAATAGAAAAACAAGTATGGATCCAAAAGAAGACACTAGAGAAAGCCAACAAAGATCTTAGAGCATTAGCGAAGGAGATCAATCACTAGCAATGGACCATGGGAGACAGCCACTAGGGGCATGGGCTATGTGTAAGCTCTTCTTTTGATTGTGTCTCTTCACTTGGTTGAGGTGTATCATCAAGTGTCCCCTTTTCCTTGTTTACTCCATTTGTACGTGAATGTTGGCACACTTCTTCTTCAAGGATTTTCCCTTTTTTCATTTCTTTCATAACAAAAGGTTCATTTTCTTTTTGATGTACCACCATATAAGCATATGGTGATAGAATGATGGTTTCTTCTACAACTCCTTCCTTACATAGGTAATATGAATATGAGAACCTGATGTGGATGACTTTCCACAAGTTAATTATGACATTGTTTGATATGGTGTGATCACTACGGACTAACCAAGCCCCATATATTTGTCTATTTATGATCGGTTTATGGTAACCATTCTCACATGAAGAGAGTAGAATCTGTCAAAACTTTTACAAACATATATAGTACCACTTGAGCTTGGAATATGAACTTTCATTGTTATTAATCACACAGTCATAGAAATGATTCTGTCCTCCATGTAGACAAAAGGAAAAACTTCAAGAACACTCAATGATTTCATTTTTATTAGTTATGGTTGTAATTACTCACATATTTGTCCTTATCGTGTTTAGAGAAGTGTTTGACTTTAATCTCATACATGCATCTATGTGGGGTATAAAGTTTGGTCGTATGGGACATCAAACTTTGTATTCTACCTAGGTGTAGGAAAGATGGTATCGGAGGGAAGTCATTGAGATCATATCATTTTTGGCATGGAGGTCATTTGCATGATCTTTGTACTATTAGAGAACAAAGGGGCAATCAAGATAATTACTTTATATGTGATGGAAAACAAGGCAAGTCCATAGGCAAGTGGCTTAGAAGTGGAAATGCAAGTTTTGCACATAAGAATCTTTGAATAGACAATTGCATTAAGAAGTAATTCATAGTGTACGTACTACATTATTTGGTATGATTGACGTCAAGCCATGTGTGTATATGTAGTATGTTTGAGATGAGCTAGATGCTTGGCTTACTATGTGTGTGCACACATGTACTTGTCATGCAACTATATATTTGGTGGACTCATATTATGGGACTTCATAATCTCAGTGAGTACCAGAGTATTAGAGATAGATTCTATAGAAGTGTTTTACTGGAGATATCTCATTCATAGCTTGACACACTATTTGGAAGAAAACATCCATCAGTTATGTGTAATGTATGGTTTGCAAACATGATTATTTTTAGTATATCAGATTTATATTCAGTTACTTAGTAAACTAGATGGGATGGTGGAGTGAATCATATTATTAGATGCACATAGAATTGTTCATTGCTTTAGTGGAGTAAGTGATTTTGTTTGTTACACAGTTGTAGTACTTGACAAGTTGTGATTGGGTATCTCCGAGTGCTTATGTTGTGCACATATGGACCCCTTGGGCCTTAGAGGGTTTCCAAGAGTATGCCCAAGGGGAGCAGTGCTATTTTTCTCAGTAGAAATGGTAGATAAAAAGCAAAAAGACTAGTTGTGTACTTTTTGAGCATCAAGTATTTCAAGCACCCAACAGGATCTACTCTTATTAGCTGAGTTATGATTCCAAAATTTATAGCTCCTTCTATATCATTGAGGATAGTGACCTTTAGAAGAGGGAGAGAGTGTAGCCTCTATGTTGGGTGTAGAGGCCTTTGCAACAACCATTCCAACCTCTTTCTTCTTTGCCTCTTTAGCAGCGAGTTTTGATGAGCTCTTGATGACATGATCATTTCCTTTACAGTATTTGCAAAACAATTTCAGTTTTTTGCTTTTCTTCTCATCACTGTTTTCCTTCTTTGATTGTGCGTAATTAGCATATTTTAGTTTACTAGTAGAAGAGCTTCATTTACATTTGCCCTACTGACTAGCCAAGAAAGCTTGATCTGCAACACGCATAAAGAACCTATTTTGCGTAGATTCATCTTCCTGCAATAGAATAGAGACTAGCTTCTCAAATGTTAAAGCATTTGGATTGCCTTTCATCATCAAATGAAGAGTAGAAGGAAAAATCTTATATGAATCAGCAAGACAATTCAAAACAGTCTGCACAAGCGAACTGTCAGGCAAGACTTCATCAATAGAAATCAACTGTTCCTTTAAATCTTTGATCTTTGTCACGAAATTGTCCATAGAATCTCCTTCATTCATGTGCTCACTTTCCAATTGTTTTTAGAGGTAAGCCTCATGAGCCTCATTCCTTGCCTGTTATAATGTGATTAGTGTATCCCAAGCATCCTTAGTTGTTTTGGAAGAACTAATGTGAGGAATAATGGCATGTTTGGCAAACAAGGCTATCAATGCATGTGCTTGAGCATCTGTGCCATCCCAACAAATTTTCTCTACAGTAGGTGCAATAAGTATTGGTGCATTTTACCCAAGCCTGCAAGCTTGATATGCTTGATATTATGATCATTTGTAAGTCATATGTGTAGTCATGTGAACACCTCTTGTAAAAGAGTACATTTTATCTCTTGTAATTGAAAAAAGAAAAAAGGAAAAGGATGGCTTACCTCATCCATGATGTAAAAGCAAAGTCGTGGCTCCAACTACCTAAAACCACAAATCTTTGAGTTGAGGGAATATCTCCTAACTTTGCGGATCACTTTTAGGTGGAGCCATTCGAATTCAAATTCAAAACTCCCTCCAAGAATAGCTATAAAAGAGCAAGAAGGAAGAGGCAATTAGCAAGCCTTGTACGTGACTTCATGTCATTTTGTAGAGATTGAAGAGCTTACTCCATAGCTCTATCATTCTACTCCCATTGTGCAAATATTAATTGCCAATGTGGTTGTAATCATATGTGAATCTATATATTTGTCATTATCTACTTCTCTGTTTTGTTCTCTGTTATACTCACTTAGAGCAGTAACTTCAGAAGCTCATAACTCGAGCTATACTCATCCATTTTCAGTGTTTTAACGTGCATTGGATAGCTCTCAAAGTCTAATTTTTAATATAAATTTTCATGGTCATTGGGTTTTAGTCTGAGAGAAATCTCCAATTTATTGCTCACTCATCTACCTCTGTAGAGCCCCGAGAATGGTGGGCATGTTCGAGACTTTGCAAAAACTTGTTCTCAGTTCTCAGTTAATCATTTGAAGTGTTTTAACTTGGATTTGGAAGCTTGCTAAGTCTATTTGCTATGCCCAAATGGAATTTATCTAATTCCTACCAAGTTGAGAGCACTGTTCATTTTTTTCAATAGGTGTATGTTCACAAATAGCAAGTTTTTGGGAGCTAGTCATCTTGCAACTTGTCTTTCTTGAGTGAAAATTTTGAGATACATGTTCCAAAGTACTTGGATGATATTTTGGTGGATTTAGGAATCTCAAAGGGTCTACTAATCAACTCTCAAGTCTCAGTTGGCTGGTGTGAAGCCGGTTGTAGTAGCACCAACTCATCTTCGGATTGCATCCACCATCTATCTTCACAGTAAGAACCACAACATGGACACAAACATGAACAATATTGTCATCTTCAATGCTGTGAGTATCATCTTCAAAAACTGTGTGTGCAAGTGTAATATGACATTTTTCAACACCTTGCAAAATATTCCACAGTCCTTTTGCAACCAACACATGACGCATGATATAAACCCATAATAGGTAATTGGTACCATCCAAGTTATCCTCACCAACCAACATACGGAATACATCCCTACTTTCAGCTATGGCAACTAAATAAAATACCCTTATGCTGTACCTAAAAATGTTGAACAGAATTACCCCGAGGAGTTTTGCTAAATCTATAGAGACTTCGAGGTGCTTATACTGGCGAATCAAGACCTGTGTATATCTTTGGCACAAAAAGAAAAAAATTCCTACACAAGCACTATGATAGTGCATTCAGAGGCCAAAATGAGCTCAGATCGCGATGTCGGCACCACAAAGTAAAGATGTTTTGATCTCCTAATCACCATGAGTGGAGCACAACAAAGAAGACAATGCTTGGAGCACAACACACAATACTGAATGCTTGGGCATATATACAAGCAGGGGGAAATAAACATCCTAAAGAGGGAAAAAAAGTACCCCGGTGGTCCTAGTGTGTTCACACACATCACTACCTAAATATATCAACACAAGCAACTTGTGCTTCCTCCACCCATGTTCATCTCTAGAATATAACACTCTCTCCCTCTTCTAAAGGTCATTATCCTCAATGATATAGAAGGAGCTATAAATTTTGGAATCATAACTCAGCTATTAAGAGTAGATCCTGTTGGGTGCTTGAAATACTTGATGCTCAAAAAGTACACAACTAGTCTTTTTGCTTTTTATCTGCCATTCTACTGAGAAAAATAGCACTGCTCCCCTTGGGCATACTCTTGGAAACCCTCTAAGGCCCAAGGGGTCCATATGTGCACAACATAAGCACTCGGAGATACCCAATCACAACTTGTCAAGTACTACAACTGTGTAACAAACAAAATCACTTACTCCACTAAAGCAATGAACAATTCTATGTGCAACTACTAATATGATTCACTCCACCATCCCATCTAGTTTACTAACTAACTGAATATAAATCTGATATACTAAAAATAATCATGTTTGCAAACCATACATTACACATAACTGATGGATGTTTTCTTCCAAATAGTGTGTCAAGCTATGAATGAGATGTCTCCAGTAAAACACTTCTATAGAATCTATCTCTAATACTCTGGTACTCACTGAGATTATGAAGTCCCATAATATGAGTCCACCAAATATATAGTTGCATGACAAGTGCATGTGTGCACACACATAGTAAGCCAAGCATCTAGCTCATCTCAAACATACTACATATAAACACATGGCTTGACCTCAATCATACCAAATAATGTAGTATGTACACTATGAATTACTTCTTAATGCAATTGTCTATTCAAAGATTCTTATGTGCAAAACTTGCATTTCCACTTCTAAGCCACTTGCCTATGGACTTGCCTTGTTTTCCATCACATATAAAGTAATTATCTTGATTGCCCCTTTGTTCTCTAATAGTACAAAGATCACATGCCAAAAATGATATGATCTCAATGACTTCTCTCCGATACCATCTTTTCTACACCTAGGTAGAATACAAAGTTTGATGTCCCATACGACCAAACTTTATACCCCACATAGATGCATGTATGAGATTAAAGTCAAACACTTCTCTAAACATGATAAGGACAAATATGTGAGTAATTACAACCATAACTAATAAAAATGAAATCATTGAGTGTTCTTGAAGTTTTTCCTTCTGTCTACATGGAGGACAGAATCATTTCTATGACTGTGTGATTAATAACAATGAAAGTTTTCATATTCCAAGCTCAAGTGGTACTATATATGTTTGTAAAAGTTTTGACAGATTCTACTCTCTTCATGTGAGAATGGTTACCATAAACCGAACATAAATAGACAAATATATGGGGCTTGGTTAGTCCATAGTGATCACACCATATCAAACAATGTCATAATTAACTTGTGGAAAGTCATCCACATCAGGTTCTCATATTCATATTACCTATGTAAGGAAGGAGTTGTAGAAGAAACCATCATTCTATCACCATATGCTTATATGGTGGTACATCAAAAAGAAAATGAACCTTTTGTTATGAAAGAAATGAAAAAAGGGAAAATCCTTGAAGAAGAAGTGTGCCAACATTCAGGTACAAATGGACTAAACAAGGAAAAGGGGACACTTGATGACACACCTCAACCAAGTGAAGAGACACAATCAAAAGAAGAGCTTACACATAGCCCATGCCCCTATGGAATCTAAGACTTAAACACTATTTAATCCATTAGAAAGGAAGCTAGTATTCTTTATCTATTAAAAATGAATGCAAAATCTAGGTCAGAAGTTATGTAGATCATTAATGAAGCCTCCACATAAAGGAGCCTGAGAATTCACACATAGCCCATGCCGCTATGGAATTTGGGGCTTCAAAATTATTTAAATCCATTAAAAATGAGGTTAGTATGTGGGAAAAGTTACATATTGAATTCAAAGTATGATGAATTCGTTGACCAAGAGATCCAAAAAATGAAAGATTCTAGAATTAATATTCGAGTGGAGTATTCAGAGTGGCTGTCTCCCATGGTCCATTGCTAGTGATTGATCTTCTTCGCTAATGCTCTAAGATCTTCATTGGCTTTCTCTAGTGTCTTCTTTTGGATCCATACTTGTTTTTCTCTTCTTTGTGCTTCAATGAGTTGTTTGGGAAGCCATACTTGATTTTTCCTTGAGTTGACTTGTTTCACTTTGTCTTTAATGACTAGGCTTCTTGGTGTATGGTTGGTTAGTTGTGATTGGTGTATCTTGCATTTACATTCCTAGATTTGGTCCCTACAAATCCATTCATGCTTGGTTCTCTTGTTTGGTTGCTGTCTATTTCTTCCTTGTATTGGGCTTGTTCACAAATTTTCAGGTTCCTCTCTAGAATGAATGACCTCATTAAGGCACTCTGATATGATCTCTTGAGAAGGAGGGTTTGGATGATCACATGTAGTAGAAAACAAGGCTTCATTGATGCTTAAGGTAGGTTGAAAATTGTTTGGGGTTATAGGCGTATATACAAGCCAAGCGGAAAAAACCTCCTAAAGAGGGAAAAAAATGCCCCACGGGTCCTAGTGTTTTCACACACATCACTACCTAAATATATCAGCAAATCCTCCCTGGGAGTGATGCGGTGAAAAAGGAGTTGGCACTCATGTATAAGGAAGTGCCAAGCTATGTGGAATCAATGCACAAAAGGAAGTAAGCCCAAAGCTTTGTGGAAAGCTTCAAACTTCTCCCTAGGCAAAGAGCATTCTTATAAGGTCTGGAAGTAACTTTTGATCTTTGTACATCTGGAAGGTGGTCCCATTGTGAATGAGGTAGTACTATTCCCAAAACCATGTGCAATGAGGTAGGCATAAATCATCTCATATCAAGCACATGGTGCTTGCTTCAAACCATATAATGCCTTGTTTATAATGCCCTGTCTGCACAAAGCCATGGCGTTGAAAAACATACACTTCTTCATGCAAGTCACCATTCAAAAATGTAGTTTTAATGTCCAACTAATGTGCATTCGGACCATCATGAGCTGCAAGTGCACAGATGCTATGAACAATAGTCATTCGGCAAGTAGAAAGGTCTCATCAAAATCAATGCCTCTTTCATGAGCATACCTTTTTGCAACAAGCTTAGCCTTATACTTGCCAACTCTTCCATCACGCTTAACCTTCAGCTTGTATACCCACTTAGTGTCAATGGCCTTCTTTCCAAGAGGCAAGTCATATAAGGACCAGGTACCATTTCTCATGATAGCATCATATTCACATTGCATAACAACCATCCAATTTTCAGAATTTTATGCTTCATCAAACAAAACAGGCTCACTCTCATCAAAAGACTAGAGGTAGCCATTGCATACCAATCTGATCCAAAAGAGGAACTATGAGAGCTTAATTGAGTACGATATGACAAAAGTGCTTCTAATTTTCTATCACGTAGAGTCTGCATCAGCCATTTTGGCATAGTTTTTGCCTCCTCAATATCAGCTCTCTCATCAACAAGTGCATCATGTAAATCTACAAATACAGTGATCTGCATCATCACGTGAAACCTGTAAAGGCTGAAAAGTTGTCGCATTAGGATGAGCACTAGACTGTCCACCAGTAAAGAAAGATAGCAAGGTGTCATATGTCTTTGGGGCTAACATATGTCTCCTTAGTACATGAAAGTAATGGTTGAATAGCATCTTCCAAAAAAACAACATCACAACTAACCAAAATGCATTAAGTCTATGGATGATACGTACAATAGCCTTTGCTTTCACAACTGTACCCAACAAAAATACATTTCACTACTTTATCATCCAATTTTCTGCATTGTTGTTCATGCACTATTGCATATGCCAAACAACCAAAAACACACAAATGAGCAACAGATGGCTTGCAACCATTCCAAGCCTCATATGGAGTGATAGACTACAGTCATTTAGTGGGCCATTTGTTAAGTACATATGTTGCACACATAAAAGCCTCAAGCCAAATACTATGTGGTAAAGCCTAACTCTTTACCATACACCTCACCATCTCCATGAGTAGAAAAATCATCAATGAAATTCACGAAGTAAAGATCGTTCACAAAAGAAGGTGTCTGCATAGGACCACAAACATCACTGTGAACAAGCTGCAATTTCAAAATAGCTCGAATTGAACCATCTTTTGGGAAGGAGGAATGCTACATTTTTCCCGAAATACATCCTTCACAGACATGTTTTCTGGGTGCCTCAAGTTTGGGCAAAGAGGACATCGTTTCATATTTCTGCAAGCATAGCAAACTAGCAAAATTCAGATGACCAAAGCATGCATACCAAAGCTTTGCATCTGACATAGCCTGAGAATCATGTACTGCACATGTTGAATCATTCACTGATTTTTCATATTCTATGAGCTTATATAGCCCATGACATAAGATGCCAAAAGGAATAATCACATCACCATTTGACACATCATGAAGTGTACATCTATTATCAACAAATTTTACAACCAAGCAATCTTCGCTAATGTAGAAATTGATAACATATTTTTCCTGATCCCTAGCACAAATAAAGCATCTAAAAATGTAAAAGAACTACCATCAGTAGTAGTCAAAATGATCTTACCGACTCCCATGATAGGATAAGAGGATTTTTTTCCACATGTGATAGTATTCCTTCTAGGGACAAGCTCAAGTGAAGTGAAGAAACTACGCTACAAGGTAATATGTTTGGTTGCCCTACTCTCAAAGTACCAAACATCTGACTCTACTACAGACATACATTGTTCATGAGAAGATGGGTCAAAGCTGCAAACAATAGTAAACACCCATTGTTCATTCTCCCCAAGATTAGAAGACTCTGTTTTGGGTGTAGAGGCCTTTGCAAAAACTATTCCAGCCTCTTTCTTCTTTGCCTCTTCAGCAACCAGTTTTGGTTAGCTCTTGATGACATGATCATTTCCTTTACAGTATTTGCAGAACAATTTCTGTTTTTCTCTTTTCTTCTTGTCTCTGTCTTCCTTCTTTGATTGTGGAGAATTAGCAGATTTCTACTTACTATTGGAAGAGCTCCATTCACCTTTGTGCTTCTGACTAGCCAAGAAAGTTTGATCTACAACACGCATAATGGACCTATTCTTCCTAGACTCATCTTCCTACGCCTGCACAAGCACTATGATAGTGCATTCAGAAACGAGCTTAGATCATGATTTTGGTACAAAAAAGCAAAGATGTTTTGATCTCTTAATTACCGTGAGTATGCTTACCAAATTTCATGTGATTCTGAGACTGTGACCGGATGGGTGTCGATGCCCTAAATGAAGTAGCGACCTGCTCTGATACTAATTATTGGAGGTCAAGGTCTATTCAACACACAATACTGAATGTATTACCATTAGAATGTACAAAGATAAGTAACCTGTTAGGGCTATAGGTGTATATACAAGCCAGGGGAAATAAACCTCCTAAAGAGGGAAAAAAGTGGCCCAATGGTCCTAGTGAGTTCACACACATCACTACCTAAATATATCAACACAAGCACCTTGTGCTTCGTCCACCCATGTTCATCTCTAGAATATAACACTCTCTCCCTCTTCTAAAGGTCATTGCCCTCAATGATATAGAAGGAGCTGTAAATTTGGGAATCATAACCCAACTAATAAGACTAGAGTGTGTTGGGTGCTTGAAATACTTGAAAAATAGCACTTCTAGCCTTGGGCATACTCTTTGGAACCCTCTGAGGCCCAAGGGGTCCATATGTGCACAACATAAGCACTTGGAGATACCCAATCAAAACTTTTCAAGTACTAAAATTGTGTAACAAACAAAATCACTTACTCCACTAAAGCGATGAACAATTCTTTGCTCATCTAATAATATGATTCACTCTAGCATCTCATCTAGTTTAGTAACTAACTGAATATAAATGTGATATACTTAAAATAATGATGTTTGCAAACCATACATTAAACAGCTAATGGATGTTTTCTTCCAAATAGTGTGTGGGCCTTGAAGACTGTAAACCTATTGCCACTCCCATATAGACAAGTTTACGAATAAGTCTTCATGATGTTGGAGATGCATTTGATGTTGTTCTCTATCAACAGGCTATTGGATGCTTGATTTACACATTTATTACTCGGTGGATATTCAGTTTGATGTCTCACAGATGAGCAGGTTTATGCATTGCCCAAGAGTCAAGCATTGGCAAGCGGTTAAGCGCATCTTTCGCTACTTGAGTGGTACTCGGCTACTTGGGTTGTTTTATCCCAAGGGGAGATCACTACCACCAGATTTGCATGCTTTTTCTGACTTTGATTGGACTGGTTGCTATGACACTCGTGTGTCCACTAGTGGCTTTTGCTTCATGCTTGGTACCTCATGTATATCTTGGTCGAGCAAGAAGCAACCTACTGTGGCCACTTCTAGTTTTGAGGCTGAGTATAGGGCAGCTTTCACAGCGATTGTTGAGTGTGTGTGGCTCAGATGCCTTGTGTCTTATTTGGGTGTTGGTAAGTCTTCTACCACCACCATCTTCACTGACAGTCAGAGCGCATTGCCAATTGCGAGGAACCCTATGTTCCATGCTCGCACTTAGCACATTGAGGTGCATTATCATTATGTTAGGGAGAGGTTCTCTACTGGGGAGATCAGCTTGGCATATGTGCCCACGCATGAGAACATTGCAGACCTTTTCATGAAGCTCTACCTAGGGAGAAGTTTGAAGCTTTCCGAAAAGCTTTGGGCTTACTTCCTTTTGTGAAGTGATTTCCACATAGCTTGGCACTTCCTTATACATGAGTGCCAGCTCCTTGTTCACCGCATCACTCCCAGGGGGGATTTGTTGATATATTTAGGTAGTGATGTGTGTGAACACACTAGGACCACTAGGACACTTTTGTCCCTCTTTAGGAGTTTTTTTTCCCTCGGCTTATATATACACCTATTGCCCTAACGGGCTATGCATCTTTGTACATTCTAGTGGTAATACATTCAGTATTGTGTGTTGAGCTCCAAGCTTCTTCTTCTTCCTTGAGTTGTTCACGTGCTTCTGCAGACGTCTAACTCCAACACACATCACTCATGCCCCTATGGAATCTAAGGCTTCAAAACTATTTAAATTCATGAAAAAGGAGGTTAGTAGTTTTCATCTATTAAAAATGGATGCAAAATAAATGTTAGAAGTTGTGTAGATCATTGATGAAGCATCCACATAACAAAGCTTGAGAATCGACACATAGCCCATGCCGTTATGGAATCTAAGGCTTCAAATTTATTTAAATCCATTAAAAAGGAGGTTAGTAAGTGGGAAAAGTTACATATTGAATCTAAAGTGTGATGAATTCGTTTACTAGGAGATCCAAAAAAATGAAAGACGCTAGAATTATTATTTGAGTGGAGCATTCAGAGTGGCTCTCTCCCATGGTCATTGTTCCTAGAAAGAATACAAACAAAATCAGAATTTGGGTGGATTTTAGAGCACTTAACAAGGTAACAATTCTAGATGGTTCCCTATGCCTTTTGTAGAACATAGGATTAGAAAAGACAGCTTTCATTTATGTTAAAATGCCTTTTTCACTCAAAAATGGCCCAACCATTTTCAATAGAATAGTGAACCTTATTTTTGGACCTTTGTTTTTGAATGCTCTTTGGATTTTCATGGATGATTTTTCTTCCTTCTAAAATACCTTCAATGCTACTATTATGGATTGCGTAGTTGATCATTTGATCTTCAATAGATACAGGGAAAAAAGTTGAAGTTGAATCCTAATAAGTGTCACTTTCTAGTGATAGAAGGTACCCTCCTTGGAGATATGGTGTTTGCTAAAGGTATGGACTCTGATCTAGATAAGATCATATCCTTTTAAAGTTATCCAAACCTACGACACCAAAAGATATTCAAAGTTGTTTTGATCATACTACTTACCACACAAGATTCATTAAGATTTATGTAGTCATAGCTAGACCACTGGCTAGGCTCACATGCTAGGAAGTCCCATTCAAGTGGGACAATGAAAAGGAAATATCTTATCATGCTTTAAGGTCCAAGAGGATGGCTGAACCAATCCTTATTACATTGGATTGTTCTAAGGTTTTCCATGTCCATGTAGATGTCAGTGCGTATGCAGTGGGAGTAGTTCTCACACAACACAATGAGGACTATAAGTTGGATAGACCCATTTAGTATGCAAGTCGTATTCTAACTGAGGTAAGAAGAATCTTTAAAGTACCCCATGATATGTCCTCCTCCTCAACAAGGATCAATAGGGATTATGTGGCGAGTAGACCTAGTGCAAACCTTGATTAATAGCGTGAGTTCTCGATATACGTTCTAGCTTATGCCTACAATTTAGAAGATATGTTATCTTTCTTTGTTGTAAGTTGTCTTTGGGATCAATCTCCAAGCTCTAATTTTTCTTGCTAGAAAAAGAGCATTCTTATAAGGTCTGGAAGTAACTTTTGATCTTTCTACATCTAGAAGGTGGTTCCATTGTGAATCTTCACTCTTGGCAAGCTAATCTTTTGAAGACATGGCATTTCCTCACTACTCGATTATGTCTTTTTGTTGGGGTTATATTCGCCAGCATAGGATGTTGATTATCTCTTCTTCAAGGAGGCACTCCTCATATATGGAAGTCATGTACAAGTGCACAAAGCTCCTAGACAATCTCCATAATGCAAAAGATGAATGGAGTGAATGTCCCCCAAAGAATGTACATTCTAGCAATCTATCACTCCATGTGTCTGTCTCCCTAACTATCTATTGTTGAAGCATGCAAGTCCACACCATTTTTCTAAAGAGTTGGAAATTGTACCTTCCTACACATAGGTATAATACAAAGTTTGATTTCCCATACAACCAAACTTTATACACCACATAGATGCATGCAAGAGATTAAAGTTAGACACTTCTTTCAACATGATAAGGACAAATAGGTGAGTAATCATAGTCAAAACTAATAAACATGAAATCATGGAGTGTTCTTGAAGTTTTTCCTTCTCCCTACATGGAGGATAGAATCATTCCTATGGCTCTGTGATTCATATACAACGAAAGTTCTCCCATTCCATGCTCAAGTGGTACTATATATGTTTTTTAAAAATTCGAGAGATCCTCCTCTATCCAACTGAGAATGGTTACCATAAACCGATCATCAATAGACATATATGGGGGGCCTGGTTAGTCCATAGTGATCACATCATATCAAACAATGTCATAAATAACTTGTGGAAAGTCATCCACATCAGGGCCTCATATTCATATTACCTATGTGAGTTAGGAAGGAGTTGCAAAAGAACCCATCATGTTATCACCCTGTGCTATGGTGGTACATTGAGAATAAATTGAATCTTTTGTTATGGAAAAAATGAAAAGAGGGAAAGCCCTTGAAGAAGAAATGTGCCAACATTCAAGTACAAATGGACTGAACAAGGAAAAGGGGACACTTCATGAAAGACCTATCCAAGTGAAGAGACATAATCAAAAGAAAATCTTACACATAGCCCATGCCCATATGGAATTTGCGGATTCAAAACTATTTAAATCCATTAAAAAGGGGTTAGTATTTTTTACCTGTTAAAAATGGATGCAAAATTTAGGTTAGAAGTTTTGTAGATCATTGATGAAGCCTCCACATGAAGGATCTTGATAACTCACAAATAGCACATGCCCCTATGGTATCCAAGGCTTCAAACCTATTTAAATCCATTAAAAAGGAGGTTAGTATTTTTTTTATCTATTTAAAATGGATGCAAAATTCAAGTGAGTAGTTATGTAGATCATTGATGAAGTCTCCACATAAAGGATCTTGAGAATTCACACATAGTGCATGCCCCTATGGAATCTAAGGCTTCAAAACTATTTAAATCTATTGAAATGGAGGTTAATATTCTTTATCTATTAATAATGGATGCAAAATTCAAGTCAAAAGTTAGGTAGATTATTGATGAAGCTTCCACATCCAGAGTGGTTGCAAAGGCTAATGCTATGAATGAGGATAAAGTTATAGGGGAAGCCCTCTTTACTGATTATAAGAGCCCACAACTCACTTTCAGAATTAGAAAATGACATCTATAAGGAGATATAGTGGATGGTGACTTAGGCATTAAATTGATTCTTGAACATACTATGGACAAGCTTGGGCTTCAACCATCAAGACCAAGACCCTTCACCATGACATTGGCTGACTAGAGCAAAGTAAGAATCATAACCCAACTAATAAGAGTAGAGTATGTTGGGTGCTTGATCTACTTGATGCTCAAAAAGTACACAACTAGTCTCTCTACTTTTTATCTACCATTTCTACCAAGAAAAAAGCACTCCTCACCTTGGGCATACTCTTGGAAACCCTCTTAGGCCCAATGAGTCCATATGTGCACAACATAAGTACTCGGAGATACCCAATGACAAATTTTCAAGCTCTATAATTGTTTAACAAACCAAATCACCGACTCCACTAAAGAAATGAACAATTCTATGGTCATTTAATAATACGGGTCACTCCACCATCTCATCTAGTTTAGTAACAAGTTCAATATAAATCTGATATACTAAAAATACAAGTTCCATTTGAGGTACAATGTAACTTGGACTTTGTTGTATTAAGACTGCCATAGGTAGATGGAGGTTTTCCTCTGTTGATTGGGAGACCTTGGCTAAGGCATGCCGGTGTTTTACATGATTGGGGTAAGGAATCTATGTGGGGAAAACATGAAGGAAAAGAACGTATATATTTGGAAGAAGGACCAGACAACCAAGGACAAACCAACATGATGCAAGCAACTGGAATATGTATGGATGAAGAGTTGATGGACAACACAGAATTGGATTTAGATGAGGAAGAGAACATTTTGGCCTAGCTGCAAGTGGTAACTCATTTTCTTTCTATAACGTTTTTCCAAATGACTCAATTCTAGAAGTTTATGAAGAAAGGGAGGAGACCATACAAGTTGTTGGATTGGACGAACCTGTGACATGCCATAAAAGAGGGAAGAAAACACCTGTAAAGTGTAACATAGATGAAGCTAATTCAAATACAAAGAAGGAAACTACCTACAAGGTAAAGCAATCCATTGAAGAAATTTCTTTTCCAATTCATGAAATCCGTGTAGGGTGGATGCAGGAAAAGAAAGAAAAATTGATATCCAAAGTGTTCATGCAGATGAAACTAAGACTATGTGGGACAAAGTGATAGAAGATCCCAAATATGGAGAAGAACCTCTAGACACATTGATGGATATAAAGTATGACCAAGAAATTCAGCTAGGCAACACAGATAACTCTCATCCTAACTAGTGGCCACCTAGTTAAGAAATGATCCAACGATGCTTTTGATGGTAAATTCTTTTATGAAAATTTATGTAAATATGTTTGCATGGAATTACAAAGACTTGGAAGAAGTACCTACAAGTTTTCAAGAACATATTATTCCATTGATTGAAGGAGTCAAACCAATAAGGGGAGAAATTACATATTGAATCCAAAGTATGATAAATCCGTTTACCAAGAGATCCAAAAAATGGAAGATGTTAGAATTATTATTCGAGTGGAGCATTCAGAGTGGCTCTCCCCATGGTCATTGTGCCCAAAAAGACTACACAAAAATCAGAATATGGGTGGATTTTAGAGCACTTAACAAGTAACAATTCTGGATGGTTCACTATGCTCTTTGCAAAACATGTTATAGAAGAAGTGGTTGGACATATGCTCTATAACTTCATGGATACATTTAGTGGGTATAAGCAAATATCCATCCATCTTCAAAATTAGAAAAGATTTCTTTCATCACACCATGGGGGACATATGTTTATGTTAAGATGTCTTTTGGACTCAGAAATTCTCCAACCACTTTCAATAGAATAGTGAACCTTATTTTGGGACCTTTGCTTTTGGATGCTCTTCGGATTTTCATGGATGATTTTTTCTTCCTTCTAAGATACTTGTAGTGGTACTCTTATGGATTCCTTAGATGATCATTTGATACAACTATGATAGTTCTTCAATAGATAAAGAGGAAAAAAGTTGAAATTGAATCCTAATGTGTCACTTTCTAGTGATAGAAGGTACCCTCCGGGAGATGTGGTGTGTGCTAAAGGTATGATCCTTGATCTAGATAAGATCATAGCCATATTAAATCTACCCAAGTCTAGGACACCAAAAGATATTCAAAGTTTTTTGGGTCATACTAGTTACCACACGAGATTCATTAAGATGTATGCAGTCATAACTAGATCAGTGGCTAGGATGATGGGTAAGGAATTCCTACTCAAGTGGAATAATGAAAAGGACATGTCTTATCAGGCTTTAAGGTCCAAGTTTGTGGCTGAATCAATCCTTATTACATTGGAGTGGTCTAAGGTTTTCCATGTCCATGCAGATGCTAGTGCTTATGCAATGGGAGTAGCTCTCACACAACACATTGAGGAGTGTAAGTTGGATAGACCCATTTAGTATGCAAGTTGGATTCTAACTAAGGTAAGAAGAACCATAGTAACAACAAGAGGGAGGCCTTGAAAATGTTATTTGTTATCAAAAAATTATGTGATTACCTGCTAGGGGTAGAATTTATCATTATTACCGATCACCAACTATTAAGGTATCTATTAAACATGCCACGAGCAACAAGTAGATTACGGAGGTGGCTCCTATTATTTCAAGAATTTGATTTCACTCTAGTGCATAGGCTAGGAAAGGAAAATGTTATGGCTTGTTCTATCTCTCGCATTAGCCTAAAGAACTAGGCCATTGGAGTGGAGGATGAATTCTTGGATGCTAAGCTATTCACAGTTAGAGCACAAGGGTGGTATGATGATATCAAGGATTTTATCAAGATTGGTAAGTATCCAGATAAAGCTAATTTTTTGCAAAGGAAGAGATTGCTAATAAAGAGTAGGGCTTTTACATTTATTAAAGGAAAACTACATAGATATGGTAAGGAGAATTTACTTAGAAAGTGCATGGAAGAAGAGGAGGCAAGGCACACTATCAAAATGGCACATGAAGGACTAGCTAGTGGGCACCTCCCTGGCTATATTATGAGCCATAGAATCTTAGATGCTAGTGCTACCCAAGATTATTCAGATATGGAAAGAAAAATGGTTAGACATGTGATTTCTATCAAAGATGTGGTCCACAACCCATTAAGCTGAGACAAAATCCATTAGTTGTCTCCATAGCATGGCAACCAACTGAGAAGGGGGTCTAGATTTTGTAGGCCCTATCTATCATGCAACCTTTCCAAGATAGGATAATTATCTAATGGTTTCCACTGACTATGCAACAAAGTGGGTTGAGGCTATTGCTTCTCCAGATGCACAACCCAAACAGTTGCTAATTTCTTGTACAACAACATTTTCTACAGACTTGGTTGCTTGATTGAAATCTACACTAACCAAGGAACACAGTTTCTTAATAAAGTTTTGTATGAGGTTCTTAACAAGTACAAGGTTCTTTATAATACTTCATGTGCATATTATCCAAGGGCCAATGGAGAAACAAATTCCATAAAAGAAGTATTGATAGATCTCCTGAGGAAAGAATGCTTGTTAAAACCCACTACTTGGGGCATTGCTTATGTAGGCACACTATGGCCATACAGGTCGGCATGCAAAGAAGCCACAAGCCACTCCTCCTTTTAACTGGTTTATGGATTAATTCCTATTGAGCCTTTTGAGTTTTTACATGGCCCTCTTCAAACAAAATATATGCATGTAAGAAAGGATACTTGGCTCTCTACTAGACTATCAACACTCAACAAATTGGAGGAAATTTGACTAGATGTAGTAAAGCAGTTGGAGGAGACACAAAGCAAAAGGAAGGAAGTTCATGACAAAAATTTATGGACAAACATATTACAAATGGTATGTTAGTTCTCTTACATACACAATTGCAAGACAAGTGGCTTCCTCATTGGGAAGGACTGTACAAAATTAGACAAATACTACAATGGATTATCATGCAATTAGAGATGTTGGCTAGCAAGGCGCCACACTAGCAAACATCTCTAGGCTCAAGGCTTATCATCATCATCATCAAAATTGAATTCTTTTGGATCACCTCGTATTTTTAATAAAAAATTTTATGATTTTAAAGGAATTTGTTAGGGGATTCTTTTACTAGATCCCCCCTCCAAGTCTCTCTCTTACCTTTCTCTAGATCAACCCCACTCCCCCCCACACCACAGGTCATATGATAAAATTTTATCCTATGATCTAAAACCTTTGCTTTTTTGTTTTTTTAAATATGCATTCTCCATGGCTCTAGATTGCACTCCGACTAGCCATTTTTTTAATCTTGGAGTCATTTTCATGTTTCTCGATTAACTTTGAACTAAGTTTTATCATTATTTTTCCCAATTCCCACCATCATTCCTTCTTTTGGTCAAACCCCATATGTTTTGTCCAAATCATACATGTGATTTCTCACCTGCAAGTATTTCACATGGTCCATTCCCTCTTCATTTTTCCACATGTTTCACATTTTTCATATGCATCACATGTCTCTTCTCCTTTTTACATTTTTTTCTTGTCACCAACCCCACATCCTAGTCCATGCCCCTTCATTATTTGCCCCTCCGTCAGACTATCTGATCCATCCATCCCATGTTATCCTTCATTTTCATTGCTTCCTAATTACTTTCTTCACCATTTTTGCTGCTTGTTGTGGAGTCTAGTTTTGATGTTACCTTGCGATGGTTTTCTTTCCTTCTCTCGCTAGATTTCTATTTTCAAGGTTTTACCCCAATCTTGTGCTGCAATGACAAATCTTTTCTCGTGGTTTGGCTATTCACTATTTGAGATGGAGAGCCCACTAGTTCATGGGTAACTGTTGAGCTGATAAAAAGGGGCATAGGTGGTGCACAAGTCACCAAGGACATGGGTCACAGGTAGTGCACAAGTAGTTTGTTCTCAATGTTCTTGCAAGAAAAAGTTAAATGAAGGTTGGGAAAAAGGTTTTTTGAAGGGTTTTGAAGGCTTTTAAAGTGTTATGCAAGGTCTAGGTGAACCCTCTCTTATGCATACATATTGGAGAAACTAAGGTCAAAAGTGGAAAAGAGGAAGTGAAGATGATATGCTTATGTGTGCCCCCTCCATTTTTTGGTTTTTAGAAAGGTCACTACCAAAAAAATAGGGAGCCATTAATATTTACATAAGAAGGTTCATGGGATAAAAACATTAGCATCAAGATAGAAAACTAGTTGGGAAGTGAAGGAGCATACAGAATGAGAGGACTTGGAGAAACTTGTATGAGGTAGAAAAGTGAGTTGCGAAGTGACGAAGTTTGCTCCAATCAACCAGCATACGACCAGCCCTTGGACTTATGGAGAATCAAATAGACTTTATAGGCATGTGATTAGTGCAGTGAAATCCATCATGTAATTTGGAGCATCAAGGAGAAAGAGTTGATGCAAAATAGATAAGTTTGCACATTGAGTAGCTAAAAAAAATTGTTATCTTTGGATGAAACAATCAACTTCAAATGCTCATAGCAGCCAACATGATTACAATTGAAAAGTTTCCTTTTGGAGGAATGCTACACATAGGGTTGAGCACAAGAGTACAAGTAATAAACAAGTATACAGAATGAACTTGACACTCAACATAGGTATGCCCAATTTTTTAGGGATCCATACGGATAGACCCTGAGACATTAAAAAATGTGCTTTCTCCAGATTAATGTACCCAAATTCTTTGAAAATGTGTACACAAAAACTAGACCATAATAAATTTCTGATGAATGCTGACTCATTCAATGTAGAGCTCAGTACAGAAAGCAGTAGCCTCTTCAAGTTGACTATTGTTGAAGAAGATGGTGCAGAGAAATGAAGGAGCAAGACAATGATGGCCAAAAGTGTATGTATATTGCTTCCAAGTAAGTAATGTAAAAGTGATTTGAAGTCTCTATTTAGATCCTTGAAGTGTTCCACAACTTCTACAAGTGGATTTTGAATTCAAATGAAGGTGAAAAAGGTTATGGAAGAGAATCAATTCACTTTCCTACAATCTAGGAAAAACAAAGATCTAATTTGAACTATTGTTAGGTGATTGATTGATTGATTAATTTTCAAGCTCAACCACCCCAAAGTCATGGAACTTGAGCTTTCCTTTTCTCCTTGAACATGTATAAATCTCTAGGCTTTTACATTGGTAGATTACCCACAAAAAACTTTGGAAAAAATACAATAAATGAGCATAAATAAGAGAACTCTTCAATGGATATTTTTTGACATAATCCAAATGATAGATTTTTGATGTAGATCAGATCCATATCAAGCATAGTGTAAGATTGATGTTTCAACACAGAATAGGATTCAAGACCATAAAGGAGCATTCTTGGAGATATAATAAGGGACAAGAACACACACTACAGTGTGAGAGCAATTTAGCGCAAGACATGCTCACTTAGACAGTGTGCAAAGAGACAAAGTGGGCAAAGAGAGAGACAAAGTGTGCAAATAATGTGACAAAGTATGCATAGAGAGTGTACATAGAGCAACTAAAGTGAGAAAAAGTATTATCAAGTAGGTGTTGCAAGTTTGCAACACAAGTGACCAAGCTTTCAACCTTATTGGAAGCTTGAGTGAGAGGGATGCACAAGGGCAAGCCACTAGAAAAGGTCAAGGACTGATGTGAAGTTTGACCACACAATTAATTGTGATATTTTGTGTACTTTTATGCCTACTTCTTTGGCTTAAATGGCTATGCACAAAGAATAACGTTTCTTATTCTAGACAAAGCTATTGTAATCTTTTATGCTAAGCAGGCGCAAAGGTTTCAAATATAATTTGTCTCTCTTCTTCTTCTCCATTTTTCTCCTACAAACAATCAAGCCCCTTTCAACTAAAGAATCTCCAACATGATATAAGCTCACATGGTCTCTAAAACAAGTAAAGTGGGGTGGCTTAAAGATTAAGTTGTTTTAGCCTCTAAAGGGATGCCCTAGGTTCATGTCCTGCAAGTAGCATGGACAATAGCATATATTTTACCCAAACCAAGCACAAGCTTTTAGAAGGTTCTAACTCTAGTTAATTGGGACACTTGAATCACATGTAGCTACATGGACAACACTTGGATAGATAGTATAAATCTATAAGCTTGTTAAGTATACATATTTCTCACCTAGTCTTTTTTTCTCTCACACAATCTCATTCATTACACAAAATTCCCCTTGTTTTGTTGTAGAGTTCCAAGCATTATCTCAAAGTCTTTTCTTTGGAAAAGTGATCCATGTGGCATGGAAAATATCCATATGCGATAGTTTCACCAAAATCACACATATGTGAGCATTATAGATAATTTAAATAGATTTTTGTGCACACTTTGTAGATAGACAAACATAGATCTAGAACAAAGAGATAATCCAAGTGAAGGGGTCACTTCATGGAGATGTGGAGGGCACCCATGGGATTAAAGTGAAGTGATTTGTAGTACACACTATTATTGTGCATACCTTGCCATCATTCACTTCATTGAGATATTTTCGTAGAGATTTTAACATTTTGTGATTTAAGTGGCATGCATTCTCTAAAATTTACAAGTCAAAAATGAAATTGATAATTTTTTTATGCATTTATAAGCTAATTCCATATAAATGAAATTTATAGCCCTTTAAATAGATTTATGCCCACATTTTTAAGGTAGTTCCATGAAGGAAACAACTTCTAGCGACCTGGACTGCATCCTTGGTATTAAACTTAAGTGTCTTATACCACACTTCTACCATGTATGCATTGGTATCATTCGAGAATGAGATCTTGTGATGGATTCACTAACCTTTAGTGGTTTTTACTTTAAACTCTCTTGGGCTCCCACTGCTAGTCTCTAAAATCTTGTTGATTATATATATTTCTCACATATTTTGTCTCTCTCATATAATAATTTTTGCATGTATGTGTACCTAAGCTCACAATGTCTTAGGGATTTGAGATGAAAGAAACTAAATCTCAATCATCAAGCAAATGCATATAGTGGTGGCATTGATACACACATTAAATTATCAATCCGAGAGTCTAACCTAATCATGTGTATGAAGAGATGTGCTTAAATCATAGGTAATGTATGGAAGGTTCAAGTAATACATGCAAAAAAGGGAAGATCCACCTTGCATGACACCTCTTATACAATGGTGTGTATCCCGATACTTCGTGCATCAACACACACAAATCAAGCAATATGTCTCAGCTTTGATACCAGAATATAGTCAATATGGGTTCATTTTGAATGAGAACACCTCTACATACACAATCCATGCTAAAAACATACACAGAAACTCATGAAGAAGAAGCTACATAGGCAAAAAAAAAGCAAATTTGAAAATTTTTCAAGTTAGCTCTTCAAAATGAAAAAAGTCTTTACAAAAGAGTCACAAGTGACTTGTATACATGTGCCCTCATTTTGGTCCTTTCACATAAGAGACCACAACTTTCTCTATAAATTGCTAAGTTCCTACTATTTTACAAGAGTTATGTTACATTCTTCAAGAATCATGTGTCTAGAGGACTCCTCTAGAGAAATTACAAAGCCTTTGAAAATTTTACAATGGAATTTTTGGAAATGAAAATCAGCCATTTCTCAAAAATTTTGAGGGCCTGCTTTTCTTCTCTCCTTTCTTTTCCTTTTTGCTCTCTCTTGTCTTCAGTCTACTGCAACACACTCCCCCTCTTAGTCTCTATCATCCCTTGATAGGCTTCTGTGCATTTTCCTAACATGCAACAAGTGGCAGAACCTAGGATACATATGGTAAATGAGGCTTGTTGTCCTCATTTTCCTCTTGCCAACTTGTTCCTCTCCAACTTCATCCTATAACGCCCCTATGTGAATTTCTTTTAATCGCATGCTACTAGTGGTTGAGGAGGCCTTCAAAACTCAAAGGCAATTTGTTACCTTATCCAAGCCTCAATCCGATGCTTCCATTTTGACCATGATATTTCTTATATTCATACACTAGGGTTGTTGTATTATCCTTGTTGGCCATGCATGCAACCAGTGGCTACGATTGCATCCATGTCTTGGAGGGTGGTGCTTCAAAGGTCGTCATTATATTTCTTTATTTACATCCTTCAAGACCTGTTGCATTCCTTCAGCCCATGTCATTTGTTTCCTTGTGTCTCATTGCAACTTGATGCATGCCCGACTCTGGGCAAAGAGTACTGTTTAATGAATTATGATTTTTTTATTTTCTCTTTCTTCTTCTTTTACTTGTTTCTCTCTCCACACATCCCTCCTCCCAAACTCATGTCATCCTTGACATGCTTTTGTTATCGATGCATATACATTTGGTAGCCTTTTTTTTTAGTGGCATTTATAAGGCTGGATTCTCCGATCATGAATTGCTTCCATTGCTTTGACTTCACACCATCATTTAGTGCTTGATGATGGTCCGGGAAAAATTCAGCTCATATGCAATGAGTCTGGCATTAGGTTTCTCAATATGTTTAAGAATCTCTTAGTGCATTTCAAAAAATCCTATAAAAATTGCTTCTTTGAAGGTTTGTAAATAGGGACTTGGAAAAAACATGAGGCATAAGTAATATGCCATGATATTTAAGCAACTAAGTGTGACAAAAAAATAAAAAATCAGGGCATCTATGCCTTTGTTGATGAAGTTCAACATGTACTCGATGTGCTTGAAGACTTCCAATACTGTTAGGATCATGCTGAGGATCTTATTCATAAGATTGATATTTAGATTTGGTATATGTGCATATCTAGATAGCCAAAATTCAATAGTTTAGACAATATAATCTTCTGTAGGCAGGTACTTATGTGTTGGGCTTGGTAGTAGGGGAAAATTGAGTGATTGCTTATTTATTTTGCTGCTTTGTTGTTCTTCCCAAAATTGTGGCTATGGGAAATGCCTGGGTGCATGTAAAAATGCCAAATTGACCTATAGTAATCATGGGGCCTCTTGCTAGTGCATCTAGAAAAGATGGATTTCTTCCAAAAACCTTTTCCTTGAGACACAATCAGCCTTTTTTGAACTCTTCTTGTGTTTAATTGAAAGTAGTGTCTTTCAAATTCAATTCTTGGTGTGGATCCTACTGGCTAGTTTTCTTGATATACCTACATGTTTGGTCCTTCATAATACCATGAGGTACATTGAATGGATTTATAATTCCATCAAGAGCCTTGCTTTTTATTTTGACATTCTTCATCACATGTGCAATTGCAGCTTCAAAATTTTGTGTTATGCGAGACACCAATAATGCTCATTCTTTCTAGTCTAATTCTATAGTGTACAACATTGGCATTCCATCATGTGTTTCCTCTTGTTCATTGTGCATTGGAGATTGAAAAATGCGGTAGAAAGAGGAAGTGCCTCAGTCTCCTCAGGAGCCAAATTGGTGTCTTGCACTACTAGTGTCCCCATGTTCTTCGGTTGAGTTTCTTTCTCACTCTAAATTTTCATGAGTAGAGCTTGGAGGTTGAGGATGATTTGATCTTTTTTGTTGCTTTGTCTTTGTACATCCTTGAGCTCTGCTTATACTTTGATTTTGCTTCCACATAATTCTTGAAGTTGATCTGCATCTTTATTGCTTTGTTCTATGTATTTGTGGATTGCTTCGTTCCATTTTCCTCTTAGTTCCACCGTTTCCTAAGCATATTTTGATTCCCATTGCACAGGAAGCATTTGTTGTTTTTTTAACTGATTTGCATATGTATCTAATTGTGTTTTGAGGCTTTGAATTTATTCATTTAGTGATGTTGATGCATGGATTGGTTGATTAAGCAATAATGATGTCATTAACTTTTTATTTCTACTTCTTCAAGATTCTACCTCATCCCTGTAGCCTTTGATTTGTGTCTCAAAAAGTTTACTTCTAGTTGAGAGGCATACTTTTTCTTCTTCACATTGTTCATACTTTCTTTGTAGTTTTGTAGTCTCCAACCTTCACTTTTCTCATGTTTAAGTGATTTTTGCAACTTTAGAGTTAAGACAACATTTTTGTTGCTCAAAATATCGAGTTTACTTAATTTTGGATAATTGTGCTTTCACTTTATCTAGATCCATTTGGGTCTTTAGTACCTCATTGGATAGATTCTCACTTAATGCTTTAAATTGATTTCTCTCCACATGAGCTTGTTCATACTCATTGTCAACCTCCAATAATTGTTGTTGAGTGTCCATGGCAATTTGAATCATGTATTTCAGTACCCATTTTAGTTTCAACCATGTTTGTGGTAGAATTGGAGGTCCACTAGTTAGCATGTCTTTCCCTTTCATGGTCTGTAGATTTTCATTAAGCCACTATCAAATTTGTAATTGAATTTGCATCTCAACGTCTTTCTCATGGGCCAATTTTGTGCTATTGTTTGCATGTTGTATGTCCATCAGAGATGGCTCTACTATGACCCTTATTGGAATAACATGCACCTCAGTCTGGGTCTTTGCCTCCACATGCTCCTCTTCCTTGGGGTGGATCATAGTTTTGACACCTATTAAACTTACTTCTCAAAACTGCAGCTTTGTTGCCTCATTGACTTGCAATGTGAATGCTCCATCAAGTCATGATGTTTGTGGAACTTCTTCATCGGCCACTTCTTGCTCCTTTTCTTATGGCTTACTCACCACTTCTTGTTGATCCACCATTTGTTCTAATTCATCCCAGTGACCATCATCATGGATGTTAGTGTTAAGATCATCGTTTATCATTGATTGATCATCCTTATCATTAGAACTTGAGCTTGAGCTTGAATTTTCCAGATCCAATTCCTTATAATGACTCATTTTAGACAACCTTTTTCCTGTTGATTACTTTGTTTTAGCATCACTCATATGTCTAGATGGTATCCTTGGATAGTGAGGTTTACTTGCCCTTCTGTATAAGGGTGTGTAGCTTGGAGGGATTTTTCCAACTCTACTTCTATGATTGGAGGTTGTTGAGCAAGAGTTCACCTCGGAATTGAATGAATTACTTTTTTGAAAGGAGCTACCTCCTCAAAATCTTGCATTCGTTTAGATCCCCTCATGGTAGGTTGAGTGCTTGTTTGTTCCTTACCAGCGATCGCCACACCATGTTTCTTCTTATGTATAGTGGCCGATTTGACTTATTTTGCCACTCCTAGAGTAGATGGCATTTCCCTTAAGTATTCACAGATATTGCATGATATCTCAATATTGTCAATGATGTACAACCATTCAAAAAGTTTCACATTCCCCATTGGTTCTTAGCTTCAAAAAATTGCTCTTGAACATAAGGGGTCAGATTGATTTGATTTCGGATTTTCTTGATTGTGTGAGAGAGTAGATGGACTACAATCTTTTGTGGCACTGTATATCTATGCATGTTTGGGAAGTAGAAATGTTGGTGCACTAATTGAACTTCTTCCTCAATATGCATTCAATTAATGTCCAGCAAGGTATGCTTCTTTGCTTCATGGATTTCATCTTAAAGATCTGTAATTCCATCTTTGATCCATCCAAATGCTTCCTTGATTAATTCATGAGTGAAGTGGATGGTTTTCCAATCAGATTGTAAGTCCATGACCTTGGCTTCCATGACAAATGATTTATATGTTGATGGATGCAATGTGTTCATGACTTGCATGCATCTTTCGAAGTCAAGCTTATAGATTGGAATCTTCAAGTAAACTTCTATTCCAGCTTTAGTCCAAGTGTCCATATTCTTACTAATTCATGTAGGATTCAAAAATCTTCACTCATCACTAGAAATTAATGGTCATGGTCCATGATTCTGATGGTGATAAAAAAGAGGTGTTCACTAGCTGGTTGGTCATCCAAGAACGAGTGACCTCTTGCCTCAATTGCACATTCCAAAGGAAATTCATTTACTTCCATTATTTGGGTTACCTCTAAACCTTTAGAAGCCATTTGCACTTAGATCCAAGATTTGATTAACAATCGAGAGTAGGACAACTTTTATTTCTCTAATTGCTCATGCATTCGATGTGTGTCCTTTTAATGAGTCCCCTCTCACCAAAGTTGAGAGAAACATGATACCTAGATATATATATTTTTTATTTTTTTATTTGCTAAGAAGAAACATAAAATGGTTAGTCATAGTCGAAACAAAATTTAGTTGTAGTCAGTAGAAATCCTATACTACTATAGTACATGTGAGGATGTATTTTCCTTGAAGGAAATGTGCATCACTAAATAGTCTAAAGAAACGGTGTGTCAAATACGAGGCCTTGTAGTGTGGCCCTATTGTGCATACTCTAGGTGCATTCAGCTCATCATGAGTGAAGTTTTGACACTACTCTACTTGTTGTGTTGCCTTAGAACTCATTGGTCTCCAAATTTGATGTCTTTGTAGCTCTCTTTCTATTTTCCCCCATTGTTGGTGTGTGTGGTTCTAATGTCACTTTCTCTATTTTGATCTGCCAAATGTACTTACATTGAGCATATGTGTTCTTTAGTTTCTTTGGCCTTTTTTGTCTTAGGCTTGTTTGATATTTTGTAGTAGTCCATTGCTCGTGATTGCTCTCCTTTGCTAATGCTCTAAGGTCTTCCATAGCTTTCTCTAGTGTCTTCTTTTGGATCCATACTTGCTTTTCTTGTCTTTGTGCTTCAATGAGTTTTTTGGGAAGCCATACTTGAATTGTCCTTGAGTTGACTTGTTGTGCTTTGTCTTTCTTGACCGGCCTTCTCGGTGTATTGTCAGTTAGTTGTGATTGGTGTATCTTGCATTTACATTACTAGATTTGGTCCCTACGAATCCATATATGCTTGGTTCTCTCGTTTGGTTGCTATCTATTTGTTCCTTGTATTGGGCTTCTTGACAACTTTTCACGTTCCTCTCTAGAATGATTGACCTCATTGAGGCTCTCTGATATGATCTCTTGAGAAAGAGGTTTTGGATGACCACATGTAGTAGAACATGAGGGTTCATTGACGCTTAAGGTAGGTTGAAGAATTGATTCTTGAGATATGGAGTTAGGATTCTAACTCATGCACACATTGATTTGGTCCATTGGAGTTTTCTATGTCAACTATCTTTAGTGTTTTCTCGTATAAAAGACTAAAGACTTTTCTATGTCCCACCTTGGGTGATATGTAACCTTGGGCCAAATGTATTATAACCTCATCCTCATAAGTCCAATCTTGTCCTAGAACTAGTTCTTCTAGTAGATCAGATTCTTTACAAAGGAAAATTCTTTGTTCCATAGTATTGTTTCCTAGGTGTAAGGATAAGGATACTTCTCCTAGGAATTCACTTATATTACCTCTTATCCCAATCATATAAGCTTTTGTAGGAGTGAGTGACATCTTTAATTCTTAAACCAAAGAAACACGTACACTACTTAGGGTTGCTCCTATATCAATTAAAGAATCAACCAAATGATATTATTCCTTTCCAATCCCTAGGTTTAGCTAAGGTTGCCTTGGTATGTTTCCTAGGGTTTTGATATTTATGGGATGGTAATTATCCATGGGAATGGGTTCTTCACCTCATAAGTATCTCTCATCCAACTCTCTGATCCATTCCTTACGTTTTCTAATTCTTTCTAGAGCTTCTAGTTACTTCCTACAATGTGTAAGCTTGACTAATTTGCTTATAATAAACTTATGACACATCATATCATGACATGTTGAGAGCTTAGGTGTTTGCCAAGTTTGAAACATTGAGAAGAAGCTAGATGTATTATTCACCCCTTACGATATCCCATCTCTATTGTTTTGGAGTCTCACAAACTGACACAATGAACTATATGATAATGGCTAAGTGTAGTGTGATCATAAACATGTACATTTTATGTAATTCCTCCAAGTCCAATACGTCCAAGTGATCAAGATTCTTGTTAGATCCATCCATTGGTGGTCTTTGGTTTCATCTACAAAGTATGCAACTGGATGAGGTTGAGGTTGCAAATTGGAATCATGGAATGGAAACAAACACCTAAAATCAGCCTTCTATTAAGTCCAGTATGCATGGAAGGCCTATGAACATGTTGTAGACTGTGTAACTTTCCTCATAATGTGTGCCATCAATAACATCATCTACACAGACTAGAGGAGACAATGGTGCTATGGTGGAAGGAGAACAAACAAGAAAAACATGAATTCACCACTAGAGCTACCTTTAGAAACACGCACAGAGTGGTAGAGTTGATTGAGGAAAAAGGAGTTATGATAAAGTTATGATCCATAATCTCATGACCTGTTGTGGTCATAGGTTCTTTCCCATATTCAAACGTTCAAAAGAAGCTAAATGTATCATTCACTCCTTATGAGATGCCATGTGGTATTGTTCTTTATATATTGCACTAGTTGTATTTTTGTTTTAGGTCATTCTTGTGAATTCCTTTTATGTAATAGAAGAAGAAGAAGAAGATCATTCTTCGTTGCCTCAATCTATTTGTGCTCCTCTTTCCCATTTTCAAACGTCGAGAAGAAGCTAAATGTACCATTCACCCCTTATGAAATCCCATGTGGTTTGTGTTGGAGTCTCACAACCCATCACAATGAAGCACATGATAATAGCTTGCAGAGAATTGTTGTGGTCTTGGAGAGAATCGCGATATGAGAGAGTGCGGAGAAATAAAAGAAGATTATGCGGAGCCGTGGAAGTGGAAAACAATCTCATGTAGAAGAGAACGCATGAAGTTTTGTATACATGAAGATCGCAAAACCGTATCATTCTACATATACCACGCAGAAAAGGAGGAAAGAAGAACAAAAAGATTAAATTAGAAATAAGAATAGTAATTGAAGATATGTGTTGATTCTTGGTTGCCTAGTAGAGTGTGGTGGAAGTGGAAGAAAAGTCTCATGTCCTATCCCATATCACATTCGCACAAGCTTATAAAGCCCACACCATAAGATGTTAGAAGCAAAGATATCATCACAATTCAAGAGACCAAGAATTGTACACCTATCATCAATAAATATAACAACCAAGCCAATTTTGACTAGTGTTGAAACTAACAACAAATTTTTCTTGATCATTTGCACATATAAGGCATGCATGGAAGGCCTATGAACATGTTGTATACAATGTATCTTTCATCATAGTGTGTGCCATCACTTGCATCATCTAGAGGTGAGCATGGTGCTAGGGTGGAAGGACAATAAACAAGTCAAAGATGCATTCTTTGGTACAACTACCTTTGGTTATAGACACATTGGTACAACTTGAAAGAGGACAATAGAGGGACAAACACAAAGTTGATTCATGATGTATTGAAAACTAATTTGGCATGGTGTGTACATAACTTCCTACAATGTTTAAGACTTGCTTATGATAAACTTATAACCCATCATCTCATGACATGTTGAGAGCTTAGGTGTTTGCCAAGTCTCAAACATTGAGAAGAAGCTAGATGTATTATTCACTCCTTACGATATCCCATCTCGATTGTTTTGGAGTCGGACAAACTCACACAATGAATTATATGATAATGGCTAAGTGTAGTGTGATCATAAACATGTACATTTGATGTAATTCCTCCAAGTCATATTCATCCAAGTGATCAAGTTTCTTGTTAGATCCATCCGTTGGTGGTCTCTGGTTTCATCTGTAAAGTATGCAATTGGATGAGGTTGAGGTTAGCAAAAACCTAAAATTATCCTTCTACTTATTCCAATATGCGTGGAAGGACCATGAACATGTTGAAGACGGTGTAACTTTCCTCATAATTTGTGCCATCGATCACATCATCTACAACAAACTAGATGAGAGAATGTTGCTATAGTGGAAGGAGAACAAACAAGCCAAACATGCATTCACCACTAGAACTACCTTTAGAAACTCACACACAATGGTAGAAATTGATCAAGGAAAATGGAGTTATGATAAAGTTATGACCCATAATCTCATGACCTCTTGTGGTCATAGGTTTACTTATTGAGGTAAATCTAAAACTTTGTAAGTTTTTTTGAATAACTTTCACTTGTACTAGTTGCCCAACCACTAGAGAGTATTGTGTTAAAATTTCGTAGAAAAATTTAATCATTTTATTCGTCAATGAGTGAGTTTTGTGAAGCAGACTTGCCTGAGTGAAGCTATGTCTCACAGAAGAGTTAATTTCCCATATTTTGGTAAAGAATGCAAAAAATTGGTGAAAGTATTGAGCTATGCTTGAAATAAAGGTATATAGCTTTTCATTTGGAGATTAACCATCTCCATCAGCATTCACCACTACAACTACCTTTAGAAACTCACACATAGTGGTAGAGCTTGATCAAGGAAAATGGAGTGATGATAAAGTTATGACCCATAATCTCATGACCTCTTGTTGTGGTCATAGGTGCTTTCCCATTCTCAAACATTCAGAAGAAGGTAAATGTATCATTAACTCCTTATGAGATCCTATCTGGTATTGTTCTTTATCTAATTCTTGTAAATTTCTTTTATGTAATAGAAGAAGAAGAAGAAGAAGAAGAAGAAGAAGAAGAAGATCATTCTTCCTTGCCTCAATCTATAGTTTGGATGATCACATGTATTAGAATATGAGGCTTCATTGATGCCTAAGGTAGGTTGAAAAATTGATTCTTGAGATATGGAGTTTGGTTAGGATTCTAACTCATGCACACATTGATTTGGTCCATTGGAGTTTTGTGTGCCAACTCTCTTTAGTGGTTTCTCGTATAAAAGACTAAAGAATTTTCTATGTCCCACCTTGGGTGATATGTATCCTTGGGCCAAATGTATTATAACCTCATGCTCATAAGTCCAATCTTGTCCTAGAAGTAGTTCTTCTAGTAGATCCGATTCTTTACAAAGCAAAAGTCTTTGTTCCATAGTATTGTTTCCTACGTGTAAGGATAAGGATACTTCTCCTAGGAATTCACTTATATAAGCTTTTGTAGGAGTGAGTGACATCTTTAATTCTTAAACCAAAGAATCACGTGAACTACTTAGGGTTGCTCCTATATCAATTAAAGAATCAACCAAATGATATTATTCCTTTCCAATCCCTAGGTTTAGATAAGGTTGCCTTGGTATGTTTCCTAGCTTACAACTACCTTTAGAAACTCACACATACTAGTAGAGCTTGATCGAGGAAAATGGAGTGATGATAAAGTTATGACCCATAATCTCATGACCTCTTGTTGTGTTCATAGGTGCTTTCCCATTCTCAAACATTCAGAAGAAGGTAAATGTATCATTCACTCCTTATGAGATCCAATATGGTATTGTTCTTTATATATTGCACTAGTTGCATTGTTGTTTTAGGTCATTCTTGTAAATTTCTTTTATGTAATAGAAGAAGAAGAAGAAGAAGAAGAAGAAGAAGATCATTCTTCCTTGCCTCAATATGTGGTTTGGATGATCACATGTAGTAGAACATGAGGCTTCATTGATGCCTAGGGTAGGTTGAAGAATTGATTCTTGAGATATGGAGTTTGGTAAGGATTCTAACTCATGCACACATTGATTTGGTCTATTGGATTTTTGTGTGTCAACTCTCTTTAGTGGTTTCTCGTATAAAAGACTAAAGACTTTTCTATGTCCCACCTTGGTGATATGTATCCTTGGGCCAAATGTATTATAACCTCATGCTCATAAGTCCAATCTTGTGCTAGAACTAGTTCTTCTAGTAGATCCGATTCTTTACAAGGCAAAAGTCTTTGTTCCATAGTATTGTTTCCTATGTGTAAGGATAAGGATACTTCTCCTAGGAATTCACTTATATTACCTCCTATCCCAATCATATAAGATTTTGTAGGAGTGAGTGACATCTTTAATTCTTAAACCAAAAAAACACATGCACTACTTAGGGTTGCTCCGATATCAATTAAAGAATCAACCAAATGATATTATTCCTTTCCAATCCCTTGGTTTAGATAAGGTTGCCTTGGTATGTTTCCTAGGGTTTTGATATTTATGGCATGGTAATGTTCCATGGGAATGGGTTCTTCACGTCGTAAGTATCTCTCATCATATTCTCTAATCCATTCTTTACATTTTCTAATTCTTTCTAAATCTTATAGTTTAGATTCTTCTCTTATTTTCTCCTCCTTTGTCTTTTTCTATTTTGTGCTCCTAAGAGTCTGGTCAACATCTATTTCATCAAGGGTTCCATGTATTTTTTCACTCTACAAACACTTATGCAGTTTGGTAGTATGTCTCCATCCAGTGTGGCTAATTTAATAGCTCCAAGTGAGGCTAAGTGTATAGTTCACACCTTATGAGATCCCAAATAGCTTGTTTCGGAGTCTCACAACCCAACCCAATGGAGTATTTAATAATAGATAAGTGTAGTGTGATCATAAAAATCTACATTTGATATGATTCCTGTGACTCAAATCTATTCAAGTCATCGACCTTCTTGTCAAATCCATCCATTGGTGGTCTCTGGTTTCATCTACAAAGTATGCAACTCTTTGAAGTTGAGGCTACAACTTGGAATCATGGAATGGGAATGAGTGACTTAGAATTAGCCTTTTGTTTTTCTTGGTATGCATGGAAGGCGTATAAACATGTTGTAGACAATGTAGCTTTCATAATCGGTTGTGCCATGGGCTAGGGTGGATGGACAATAAACAAGTCAAAGATGCATTCTTTGCTACAACTACCTTTGGAAACAGACATAGTGGTACAACTTGAAAGAGGACAATAGAGGGAGAAACACAAAGTTGATTTGTGATGTGTCGAAAACTAATGTGACATGGTGTAGAAGTACATAACTTCCTACAATGTGTAAGCTTGAGTAAATTTCTTATAATAAACTTATGACCCATCATAGCATGACATGTTGTTGAGAGCTTAGGTGTTTTCCAAGTTTCAAACATTGAGAAGAAGCTAGATGTATTATTCACTCCTTACGATATCCCATCTTTATTGTTTTGGAATCTCACAAACTGAGACAATAAATTATATGGTAATGGCTAAGTGTAGTGTGATCATAAACAAGTACATTTGATGTAATTCCTCCAAGTCAATTTCATCCAAGTGATCAAGATTCTTGTTAGATCCATCCATTGATGGTCTCTAGTTTCATCTACAAAGTATGCGATTGGATGAGGTTGAGGTTGCAAACTGGAACCATGGAATGGAAACAAAAACCTAAAATCAGCCTTTGATTAAGTCCAATATGCATGGAAGGCCTATGAACATGTTGTAGACGGTGTAACTTTCCTCATAATGTGTGCCATCGATCACATCATCTAGAACAGACTAGAGGAGAGAATGGTGCTATGGTGGAAGGAGAACAAACAAGCCAAACATGCATTCAACACTAGAACTACCTTTAGAAACTCGCAAAGAGTGGTAGAGCTTGATCGAGCAAAATGGAGTTATGATAAAGTTATGACTACTAGTAAGCTTGATCTATTAGAAAGCAAAAATTTGCTAATGCTACACAATCAAAGAAGGAAGACAAAGATGAGAAGAAATAAAAAAAGAAAAAAATTTGTTTGGCAAGTACTATAAAGGAAACAATCATGTCATAAAGAGTTGTCCAAAATTGACTGAAAAAGAGGCAACAAAGAAAGAGGCTAGAATAGTGGTTGTAGAGCCCTCTACACCTTGTTGGATAATCTTGTGCAAATGAAGAATTGGCATTCACTACTATTTGTAGTTATGACCCATCTTCTCATGAACAGTGTATGTCTAGAGTAGAATAAGATGTTTGGTGCTTTGATACTGAGGAAACCAAATATATTACCCTGCAACATAGTTTCTTCACTTCACTTGAGCCTCCCCTATAGGGAATACTATCACATGCACCAACAACTCCTCTTATCCTATCATGGGAGTTGGTAAGATCATTCTGACTACTCTTGATGGTAGTTCTTTTACATTGTCGGATGCTTTGTTTGTGCCCAAACTTGAGGCACTTGGTAAACATATCTATGAAGGCTATACTTTTCGAAAAATGCAATGTTCCTCCCTCCCAAAAGATGGTTTAGTACGAGCTACTCAGAAATTGCAACTTGTTCACAGTGATGTTAGGAGTCCTATGCAAACACCTTCTTTTGGGAACTACCTTTATTTTGTGAATTTCATTGATGATTTTTCCAGGCATGCATGGGTATATCCATTAAAAGCAAAGTTTGATGTGTTTATGTGCTTCAAACTATTTCTTGTTTGGGCTGAAAATTTTTCATCATGTAAAATGGGCACCAACCATTCTGATGTTGTCTATCAAATCACATGATAGAGAATTGCTTTAAGGATCCAAGGAATCATAGAGGAAGAGTTTGAACTATTCCACGTTGACTAGAGTAGACATTTGCTAATAGTGTAAGTGGTCTAGATTAATAAGACATTAATGAAGGTGAGAGATCAAAGACATGTTGTAGATGGTGTAACCAAATATATTACCCTGCAACATAGTTTCTTCACTTTACTTGAGCCTCTCCTATAGGGAATACTATCACATGCACCAACAACTCCTCTTATCCTATCATGGGAGCTGGTAAGATCATTCTGACTACTCTTGATGGTAGTTCGTTTACATTGTCGGATGCTTTGTTTGTGCCCAAACTTGAGGCACTTGGTAAACATATCTATGAAGGCTATATTTTTTGAAAAATGCAATGTTCCTCACTCCCAAAAGATGGTTCAGTACGAGCTACTCAGAAATTGCAACTTGTTCACAATGATGTTAGGAGTCCTATGCAAACACCTTCTTTTGGAAACTACCTTTACTTTGTGAATTTCATTGATGATTTTTCCAGGCATGCATGGGTATATCCATTGAAAGAAAAGTTTGATGTGTTTATGTGCTTCAAACTATTTCTTGTTTGGGCTGAAAATTTGGCATCATGTAAAATGGGCACCAACCATTCTGATCGAGGGGGGGAATATATGTCTTCTTATTTTAATGCATTTTTTGGCTGAACATGGGATAAAACATTAGTGTATAGTGTCGTATACACCTCAACAAAATGAATTTTCTGAAAGGAAGAACAGGTCACTCATGGAGATGGCAAGGTGTATGGTCAAGAGTCAGGCTTTGCCGCATAGTTTCGAGCTTGAAGCTATTATGTGCGTAGCATCTGTACTTAGTAGGTTTCCCACTAAAGCATTGCAATCTATCACTCCATATTAGGCTTGGCATGGTGGAAAACCATCTGTTTCTCATCTGCATGTCTTTGATTTTCTGGCATATGCATTAGTGCCTGAACAACAACACGCGAAATTGGATGATAAAGCAATGAAATGTATTTTTGTTGGGTATAGTTCTAAAAGAACTTTGTCTTTATCGTATCATCCATAGACTAAATGCATTTTGGTTAGCCTTGATGTTGCAAGTGCTATATTTCAATACACTCATGGGGAAACTCTTCATGCATGAAGCCTAGCTCATGAAGAATGGTGAGAACCAGAAAGGTGAACAATCCTCTGCTCTTTACAAATATAAGAACAAAGGGAAGGACAACAAAGGAAAAGGTAAGAAATCTGATGATGAAGGAGCAGAAAGCGAATTTTTGAGGTAGAGATAGAGGTTCAAGAGGAAGAGACAAAGGTTGTAGAAAAGGTAATGTTGTCTATCAAATCACATGATAGAGCATTGCTTTAAGGATCCAAGAATCATAGAGGAAGAGTTTGAACTATTCCACGTTGACTAGAGTAGACATTTGCTAATAGTGTAAGTGGTCTAGATTAATAAGACATTAATGAAGGTGAGAGATCAAAGACATGTTGTAGACGGTGTAACTTTCCTCATAATGCGTGCCATTGATCACATCATCTACATGAGACTAGAGGAGAGAATGGTGTTTCTGAGATCAAAACAGCTTCGTTATGTGGTGCCGAAATCGTTATCTGAGCTCGTTTCGGCCTCCGAACGCACTATCACACTGCTTGTGCACGCTATTTCATCTTTTTGTGCCAAAGCTATATACCAGTTTCTGTTCGCCAGTTTAAGCGTCTCAAAGTCTGCTACAGGTCTAGCAGAACTCGTCTTGGCAGTTCTGTTTAGCTTTTTGAGATACAATCAATTTTCTACATCAAGGTATTTTAGTCAACGGCCATGGCTGAAAACAGTGATGTATTCCGTATGTTGGCTGTTGAGGACAAGTTGGATGGTACCAACTACCCATTATGGGCGTATATGATGCGACATGTATTGGTTGCAAAAGGATTGTGGAACATTGTGCAGGGTGTTGAAAGACGTCCTGTTACACCTCTAACTACAGGTATTGCAAATACAGGTGCTGGAGCTGATGAAGATGGTGTCGAAGATGATATTCCGCAGATTCCTATTCGTGCTACTGTTTTTGTTGCACCTACTGCAGAGCAGATTTGTTGGGATGGCAGAGATGCCCAGGCACATGCATTGATAGCTTTGTCTATCAAACATGCCATTATTCCTCACATTCGCTCCTGCAGAATAGCTAAGGATGCTTGGGATACATTTACCACATTGTACCAAGCTAGGAATGAGGCTCGTGTTGCTTACCTCCGAAAACAGTTGGAGAGTGAGCACATGAATGAAGGTGATTCTATGGACAGTTTCCTAACGAAGATCAAAGACTTGAAGGAACAATTGATTTTTGCTGATGAGGTTATACCAGATAGCTCACTTGTCATAAGGAGTTCTCCAAAATTGACTGCAAAAGAGGCAAAAAAGAAAGAGGCTAGAATAGTGGTTGTAGAGCCCTCTACACCTTGTTGGATAATCTTGTGCAAATGAAGAATTGGCATTCACTACTATTTGTAGTTATGACCCATCTTCTGATGAACAATGTATGTCTGGAGTAGAATAAGACGTTTGGTGCTTTGATACTGGGGAAACCAAGTATATTACCGTGTAACATAGTTTCTTCACTTTACTTGAGCCTCCCCTATAGGGAATACTATCACATGCACCAACAACTCCTCTTATCCTATCATGGGAGATGGTAAGATCATTCTGACTACTCTTGATGGTAGTTCTTTTACATTGTTGGATGCTTTGTTTGTGCCCAAACTTGAGGAACTTGGTAAACATATCTATGAAGGCTATATTTTTCGAAAAATGCAATGTTCCTCCCTCCCGAAAGATGGTTCAGTACGAGCTACTCAGAAGTTGCAACTTGTTCACAGTGATGTTAGGAGTCCTATGCAAACACCTTCTTTTGGGAACTACCTTTACTTTGTGAATTTCATTGATGATTTTTCCAGGTATGCATGGGTATATGCATTGAAAGAAAAGTTTGATGTGTTTATGTGCTTCAAACTATTTCTTGTTTGGGCTGAAAAATTGGCATCATGTAAAATGGGCACCAACCATTCTAATCGAGGGGGGAAATATATGTCTTCTTATTTTAATGCATTTTTTGGCTGAACATGGGATATAACATTAGTGTATAGTGTCGTATGTTGGGAGTGATGATTGGATGCACTCAGGAACTGAGTTGGTGCTGCAAAACCTGCTTCACACCTGCCCTCCTTTGACTCCAGATATGCTTAGTACACTTGCTTAGCTTCCAAATGACACCAAAATATGCTATATGTACTTTGGAAATGAGTTGAATAATGAGTTGATCAAAACAGACTACTTGTGACTTCAAGAATCCTGAAAAACTTGCTATTTTGGTATTGACACCTGCTCAGTGTTATGCTCAGTGTGACCAGTGTAGTTACAATTAGCAAAATTCCTTCTAGAGATATTCTATTAGCTTAGTAAGCTCCCATTTGCAAGTGGAATGAAAGGAAATGATAAACTATACTCAGAGAAATCACTTTAGCAAAATAAGGTACACCCCCGACTTTTTAGGAGACTTACAGTCACAGACCAGTGAGCACCTCGATTGAGATTTCTCTGTAATGGTTGATCCAATGGCCTTGAAATTTTGTAGTGTATAGTAGACTTTGAGCTGAATCCAATGCACTTTAAATCATCCAATTTGGTTCAGTAGATCTTGAGATATGCCTCTTGGAAGTTGACAGAGTTGGAGATGGTCACTCAGAGAAACCAGAGATTATGAATGTAAGTATATGTATTAGATCTATTGATTGTACATTCCCATTGGCATAGAATGTGATGCTCAATGGTACTCAGATGTGTAGGTTATGGTGTAGCACTCACACACTCAGAGATAGACTCAGAAATGCCTCGGGAAGAGTGAAGTATTACCCGCGATTTTTTTCTTCACATATATATGTTTTGAGTGAGGATTTGAATTTGAACTCTAATTCAAATCTCCTAGAATCTTGTAACTAAAAGTGAATGAGATATTCTCTCAATCATTCACCCACTCAATCAATCAAATTTTCCACGACTTAATCAAGTAGGTATGATTACATGTACATGCCAAGTCACAATGACTTTTACAACAAGTAAAAAGTTAGAACACATAAGCATGAGTTCCTATGGCTCATTCTTCAAGTGATATCTTCATGAATTAACCCAAGCTAGGCTTCCAAAGTCCAAGCTTTATGTTGAGTCTTCAAGGTTGATATCCAAGCCAAGTGTTAAGGCTTGAATTACACCAACAGCTCCCCCTCAAGCCAAACACTTTGGCTCAAGTCTTCATCTCTAGTCTTCAATTACTTCCTGCAATCCAATCATGGATTTAAATCTGCATAGCTTGCTTCCATCCAGAGCTTTAGTAAGCAAATCTGCACATTGCATATTAGTAGACACATATGACAATTGAATATCTTTGCTAAGTAACTTCTCCCTCACATAGTGGTAATGAACCTCTATGTGTTTTGTCCTAGCATGATAAATTGGATTAGCTGCAAGGTGAAGAGAACTTGTGTTATCCCCAAAGATAATTGGTGGCCTTATGTATAGGCCTAATTCTGAATATAAAAGCTTCAACCAGATGGCTTCTTGAGTGGCATTTGCTAGCCCTCTATACTCTGCCTCAGTAGATGATAAAGCTACTGTGGGTTGTTTCTTGGATGACCAAGAAATTGGTTTATCACCTGCAAAACATATGTAACCAGATGTGCTTCTCCTGTCATCCTTGCAACCTGCCCAATCTGCATCTGAATATACCTTAATATCAATGTTTGATGAATAGGGAAAGTACAAACCATGATTTTGTGTTCCCTTTAGGTACTTTACTATTTTCTTTGCTGCCTCTAAATGAGGTACTCTTGGTTTGTGCATAAATTGGCTAAGTACACTAACACCATAAGATATATCAATCCTGGTTAAGGTAGCATAATTTAGACTACCTACCAAACTTTGGTAACCTGTAATATCTTGGAGTTCTTCTCCTTCATGAGCACTGAGTTTATGGTTGACCTCCATAGGAATGCTTGAGATTTTAGCTTCCTGCAAATTAAACTTCTTGACCATGTCCTGAATATACTTCTTCTGAGTAATAAAGATACCTGAATTTGTATAGACCAATCCAAGTCCTAGGAAGTACTTCAATAATCCAAGATCATTAATCTTGAATTCCTTCATCATCTGTCCTTTGATGTGTCTAATTCCCTGAACATCATTTCCTGTAATAATGATGTCATCAACATAGACACACAAGTATATTACCTCTGAATTGTTCCTTTTGATGAACAATGAAGTATCTACTTTACTCATTATGAATCCTTGGTCTAGGAGGTAGGTTGTCAACCTGTAATTCCATGCTCTAGGTGCCTGCTTCAATCCATACAGAGCCTTCTTCAATTTACAAACATGATTTACCTTCTTGGGATCTTCATAGCCAGGTGGTTGTGACATGTAGACTTCTTCAGATATCCATCCATTCAAGAATGCATTCTTCACATCCAATTGGTACATGTTCCAATTCTTGGATGCAGCTACACTCACCATAACTCTGATAGTTGGCATCTTGGCCACAGCTCATAATCAATGCCTTGGGTTTGTGCAAAACCCTTGGCTACCAACCTAGCTTTATACCTGTTTATTGTACCATCTGAATTCCTTTTGAGTTTGTAGATCCATCTGGATCCTATCACCTTCATAGATTCTTTCTTGGGTACCAAGTCCCAAGTATCACTTTCCTTGAGAGCTTCCATTTCCTCATCCATTGCTTCCTTCCATTCTGGTTTAGTGATTGCTTCTTCAAATGAACCTGGTTCTTCATTCAATAGATCCTTTGCAAGATATACAGAATGCTTGGTTACAAGGGAAGTATCATACCCATACCTAATAGGTTTCTTACTTTCTCTCTGAGATCTTCTCATAGCTTGAGTTGAGGATTCTGGTATATCCTCTAGCTTCTTCATCTTCATTTTCCCTTTGGATTTCCAAGCCTTGAACTCTTCAATGTTGATGGTGTCTTCATCATCTGAGCTTATGTCCTCTTTCTGAATTGGTTCTTCCTTGATAAGCTTGGGGAAGTCTTCTTCCATGTCATAAGGTAGACTAACCTTCCTGCATTCATTTTCATACCATGAATCATTCTCATCAAAGATGACATCTCTGCTTACCTTGAAGCCTTTATTTGAGGGGTTGTAGAATCTGTATCCCTTTTGATTCAAATCATAACCAATGAAGATACATTTTTCAGCTTTAGGGTCTAGCTTTCCCCTTACCTGTGAGGGAATATGCACATATGCAACACAACCAAAGATTTTGCAATGATCCAGAGATGGTCTCTTACCATGCCAAGCCTCATAGGGTGTCATTCCATCAAGTGTCTTTGATGGCAATCTGTTAATTAAATATGTGGCAGTAGATACACTCTCTGCCCAAAGATAATTTGGCAATTTCTTTTCATTTAGCATAGACCTAGCTGTCTCTACAATGAGTCTATTCCTCCTTTCAGCTACCCCATTTTGTTCAGGTGAGTACCTTGTAGTAATCTCCCTCTTGATGCCTCTTTCCTGCAAGAAATCTTCAAAGTCATTGGAGAAGTATTCTCCACCACCATCTGACCTTAGTTTCTTCAAATGTCTACCTGTTTGATTTTCAACTAGTGCAAGGTACCTCTTGAAACAATTAAATACTTCATCTTTATGTTTAATGAAATATAAGACAGTCCACCTGCTATAGTCATCAATGAAGGACACATAGTACCTTGATCCAGATATGGATGGCTCCTTGCTAGGTCCCCAAACATCTGTATGCACCAATTCCAGATAATCTTCATGCATAAAACCTTTCTTATTATAGGGCAATCTGTGTGACTTACCAAATTGACAAGCCCCACACTTGTATATCATGTGTTGCTTGGATACATTAGGTATCCCAAGCACACATTGATCCCTGCTCATTTGTTTTAAGGTCCTCTCTCCAATGTGACCTAATCTCTTGTGCCAAATCTCCAATTCTGATAGGGTTTGATCTTTATAGTTGTACAAAGCAATATTCTTAGTGTCTTCAAGTTCAAAGGTAAACAATCTACCTGATTTTTCTCCCTTGGCTATCCTTCTGAATCCATGTCTTGGATCCTCCACATATGCACCATGTTGAGTGAACCTGACCTGTAGACCTTTTTCCACAATCTGACCTACACTCATCAGATTCTTGGTGATTGTTGGAACATACAATACTCTGCTCAATAGATTCTGATTACCATCACTAGTTTTGACATTGCCTACTTTAACAACTGAATGTTTAGTGTCATCACCTGTCTGCACTTGGTGCTTGCCTTTGGGTTCTTCCAAATCAGAAAGTAATGCAACATTTCCAGCTACATGATTAGAGCAACCTGAATCAATATAGAATAAGTGATCATCATTGATACCTGACTTAGATGTCATATTCATTATCAATAGGGAGTCATCTTGCTCCTCTGTGTAATTGTTGTAATCCTTCCTACTTCTGTATCCACTTTGATAGTTGCCATTGTGGTTGTAGTTGTAATTGTTGTTGTATCCATTGTAGCTTTGGTGTTGATTGAATCTGCCTCTTCCTTGAGAGTATCCTCCTCTTTGGTGACCTCTTCCTCTTTGGTTCTTGTAATTTTTGTAGCATTCATCTGTGGTATGGTTAGACAAGCCACAAATATTGCATGGAGATTGGTTGTAGGGTCTCCCCCTACCTGACTTACCTCCTCTGCCTCTACCTCTTGAAGATCTACCTCTCCCTGCATAGTTTGCTTGGGAGGTAGAGCCTTCTTCATCAACCTTCTTGCTTTTACCTTCTTATCAGTATAAAGGGCAGAGGGATTATTACCTTTTGATTGCTCTCCATTCTTTGTAAGTTTAGCTTCATATGTGAAGAGTTGTCCAATCAGAGTTGTTAGATCAGGTGCTTGGATGTCCATGTATAAGTCCATTGCTGTGGTAAAGCTCTCCCACTTGTCATCTGCCTTTAGTCCATTGATTACTTGTCTGACTATTTGCTCTTCCTCAATCTCTTCTCCAACACTTGCAAGTTGGTCTGCAATGTCCTTGACTTTGGTAACAAAATCTGAGACAGATTGCTTTGATTGCTTCCTAAGAGTGGTAAACTCAATCCATAGCTGATTCTTTCTGGCTCTTGTGCTTGATGAAAAGTAAGTTGACAAGGTTTCCCAAGTCTCTTGGGAAGTTTTGCAATTCCTTATGTGTGGTAGAAGGAAATCAGAAATAGAGTTTAGAAGATATGACCTTGCCAAAGCATCTTTTGCACACCATTGATTGAGTCTCTCTTGCTCTTCCTTGGTGGGTAGGCCTCTAGCTTTAAATGAGGGCAATTCCTCATCTCCTGATATGAATCCAAACAAGCTCCTTCCTTCTAGATAGGTCTTCATTCTTAGAGACCAAGCTTGGTAGTTGTTCCTGTCTAATTTGTCAATGAAGGAAGGGAAACCATCACCCATGTTACCTTATAAGCTCTGATACCACTGTTGGGAGTGATGATTGGATGCACTCAGGAACTGAGTTGGTGCTGCAAAACCTGCTTCACACCTGCCCTCCTTTGACTCCAGATATGCTTAGTACACTTGCTTAGCTTCCAAATGACACCAAAATATGCTATATGTACTTTGGAAATGAGTTGAATAATGAGTTGATCAAAACAGACTACTTGTGACTTCAAGAATCCTGAAAAACTTGCTATTTTGGTATTGACACCTGCTCAGTGTTATGCTCAGTGTGACCAGTGTAGTTACAATTAGCAAAATTCCCTCTAGAGATATTCTATTAGCTTAGTAAGCTCCCATTTGCAAGTGGAATGAAAGGAAATGATAAACTATACTCAGAGAAATCACTTTAGCAAAATAAGGTACACCCCCGACTTTTTAGGAGACTTACAGTCACAGACCAGTGAGCACCTCGATTGAGATTTCTCTGTAATGGTTGATCCAATGGCCTTGAAATTTTGTAGGTGTATATTAGACTTTGAGCTGAATCCAATGCACTTTAAATCATCCAATTTGGTTCAGTAGATCTTGAGATATGCCTCTTGGAAGTTGACAGAGTTGGAGATGGTCACTCAGAGAAACCAGAGATTATGAATGTAAGTATATGTATTAGATCTATTGATTGTACATTCCCATTGGCATAGAATGTGATGCTCAATGGTACTCAGATGTGTAGGTTATGGTGTAGCACTCACACACTCAGAGATAGACTCAGAAATGCCTCGGGAAGAGTGAAGTATTACCCGCGATTTTTTTCTTCACATATATATGTTTTGAGTGAGGATTTGAATTTGAACTCTAATTCAAATCTCCTAGAATCTTGTACCTAAAAGTGAATGAGATATTCTCTCAATCATTCACCCACTCAATCAATCAAATTTTCCACGACTTAATCAAGTAGGTATGATTACATGTACATGCCAAGTCACAATGACTTTTACAACAAGTAAAAAGTTAGAACACATAAGCATGAGTTCCTATGGCTCATTCTTCAAGTGATATCTTCATGAATTAACCCAAGCTAGGCTTCCAAAGTCCAAGCTTTATGTTGAGTCTTCAAGGTTGATATCCAAGCCAAGTGTTAAGGCTTGAATTACACCAACATCGTATACACCTCAACAAAATGAATTTTCTGAAAGGAAGAACAGGTCACTCATGGAGATGGCAAGGTGTATGGTCAAGAGTGAGGCTTTGCCGCATAGTTTCGAGCTTGAAGCTATTATGTGTGTAGCATATGTACTTAGTAGGTTTCCCACTAAAGCATTGCAATCTATGAGTCCATATTGGGCTTGGCATGGTGGAAAACCATCTGTTTCTCATCTGCATGTCTTTGATTTTCTGGCATATGCATTAGTGCCTGAACAACAACACGTGAAATTGGATGATAAAGCAATGAAATGTATTTTTGTTGGGTATAGTTCTAAAAGAAAAGGCTATTGTCTTTATTGTATCATCCATAGACTAAATGCATTTTGGTTAGCCTTGATGTTGCAAGTGCTAGATTTCAATACACTCATGGGGAAACTCTTCATTCATGAAGCCTAGCTCATGAATGAACAAACAAGCCAAACATGCATTCACTACTAGAGCTGCCTTTAGAAACTCGCAGAGAGTGGTAGAGCATCTACGAGTGTGAGATAGCAAGAATGATCTTTCCAACTCCCATGTAGAAGAGAACGCATGAAGTTTTGTATACATGAAGATTGCAAAACCGTATCATTCTACATATACACACACAGAAAAGGAGGAAAGAAGAACAAGAAGATTAAATTAGAAAGCCTATAAATGCTCTCTTGTACGAAACGCAATTCGGATGTGTGGTACGTCCTATGCTCCAAAGCCGATGCACAACTCCTTGAAAGGAGGATGAATAGGGGCGCTTTCTATCGCATGTTGGCATAATATTGATATGATCTGCTTGTTTGGATGGATGGAGGCCCTTGTCCATAACAAGCCAGCCATTGGGAGCCCTCTATACAAGCCAGCCATTGGGAGGCCCTTGTCCATAACAAGCCAGCCATTGGGAGCCCTCTATACAAGCCCACCCTTTTGCACCATTTTCATGATGCAAACTACCATTGGTTTTGCGTGTCTATCTATGGACACCAACCCCAACTATTGAAGGTCTTTCCATACAAACATGCGCATATCAAACATGCAAGAGATTGCATGAAGAAGAAGGGTATTGATTGTGGGCTTCCCAGCCATCCATCCAACCAATAACATCACTCGTGAAGGCTTTCTTTATTTTTGGTTGAGCACAACGGTTTAGAGGAAAGCGAGGTGTGTCATTTTCATGAATCCGAGAACTCGGAATCAAGAGGAGACAAAAGCATAAACGGAGGATGGGGGAAGAGACATTTGCATACACAAATGCAAACTACATTCCATTTCAAAACCTACGCGTCTATACACTCCTTCCCAATGGACGCCATGCGAATCAAATCACATCGAGTGAAAGGGACCAGGTGCTGCATCATGACATGCATATCTCCTTCATTGTTGGAAGGTGCTTGCATTCAACTCTTGGTGAAGGGACAAGAGACACATTGGTTCCTACAAGTGCTGCCGTCTGTGGGAATCGAACCCACGACCACGTGGTTAAAAGCCACGCGCTCTACCGGCTGAGCTAAGACGGCTGGTTGGGTACAAGGCTTCATGCTTTTGCCCACTCCCAGGCCAAGCTATTGGGAGCTAGACAAGAAGGAATGAGGGGAGGTAATTGGAATGAGGGGAGGTAATTGGGAGACAAGAAGGTCGAGAGCGAGAGACTCTCTTCACACTCTTTTCAACTCCTGGAGACGAACAAAAAGAGGGGGACTCCATTTCGTTTCGTGGTTTTGGGCATCCCACGAGTTCCTTCTACATGAGTACGATAAGAGATAGCCAACACACGTTTCTATCGCTCCATGTGTCTATCTCCCTAACTATCTATTGTTGAAGTATGCAAGTCCACACCGTTTCTCCAGCGAGGTGGAAATTGTACCTTATCATCTTATGACCATGGAACTATCTTGAATATTCTTCCCTCATTCTTTTCTATGCTTTCCACATCACAACTCCATCAACGTAACTTGTATTCCAGTGTAATTCAAAGTTGGAAAAGTGTTCGCACTTGTTGGAGGTGGAAACTCACCACACGATTCCGATAGCTTAAAAGAGAGACAAGGTGGCCGGGATGGTGCCAATCAACCCGAGCCACGAAGCATGATGGACATGTGCTAAGGTCAATCCGGGGTCCTTAGCCTAGCTTTTCCAAACTCCTACTATTTCCGGGCTAGCACATCGACATCCTCTACACCTAGTTTTGCATTCATCTTATCTCTTTATCCACTTATCATCTTTACTTGGTCGGCCAACGTGAAACATGTTATGGAGGCAAATCCCAATCACAAGAGATCCTCCTAGCTCAAATCCAACTATGACTTCCATAGGGGGCAGCATGGCACGAGAACACATGCTAGATTGCAACAAACATGGATAACCCTAACTTCTAATTAGATTTAGTTTGAAAAGTGGAGAGTGGCATACCTCATATGCACCCCCCAGCCTATGTATAACCCTCGCCTAGTCCTCTACTCATCTTGCCATCATGAGTAGCTACCTCATCTCAACTCTCTGGCTTTTGGCCTTGGCTATCCCCCCTTGCAAGTTGTTGGAGTTCGAGGTCTACGGAAGCACACGAACAACACAAGGAAGAAGAAGAAGAAGAAGAAGAAGCCTGGAGCACAACACACAATACTCAATGTATTACCACTATAATGTACAAAGATAAGTAACCCGTTGGGGCTATAGGTGTATATACAAGCTGGGGCAAAAAAAACTCTTAAAGAGGGAAAAAAGTGCCCCATCGGCCCTGGTGTGTTCACACAGATCACTACCTAAAGATATCAACAAATCCTCCCTGGGAGTGATGCGGTGAACAAGGAGCTCGCACTCATGTATAAGGAAGTGCCAAGCTATGGTGAATCAATGCACAAAAAAGGAAGTAAGCCCAAAGCTTTGCGGAAAGCTTCAAACTTCTCCCTAGGGAGAGCCTTTGTGAAAAGTTCTGCATTGTTCTCCTGTGCGGGCACATATGCCAAATTGATCTCTCAAGCAAAGAACCTCTCCCTAACATAATGATAGTGCATCTCAATGTGCTTAGTGTGACCATGGAACATTTGGTTCCTCGCAAATGCCAATGCACTCTGAATATCAATGAAGATGCTGATGGCACAAGATTGACTAACACCCAAGTCAGCCATAAGGCATATGAGCCACACACACTCAACAATCACTCTGAAAGTTGCCCTATACGTAGCCTCATAACTCAAAGTGGCCAAAAGTGGCCAGAACATGTTGCTTCTTGCTCAACCAAGATACGCATGAGCTACCAAGCATGAAGCAAAAACCATTGGTGGACACATAAGTGTCATAGCAACTAGCCTAGTCGGAGTCAGAAAAAGCATGCAAATCTGGTTGTAGTGATCCCCCCTTGGGATAAAACAATCCAAGTAGCCGATTACCACTCAAGTAGCAAAAGATGTGGTTAACCAACTGCTAATGCTTGAAACCTAGGAAATGCATAAACCTGCTCATTGTTGAGATATCAAGCTCAACATCTGATGATCCAGGATGACACGTATCAGTTTTTCGTTTCTCTGACATGTATAGTGGTCACTCCGATATATGTCAAGGATACTTCATTGAGCTTTGTTAGATTTATCTACCGAGAGTGATGGCACATTTGTTTCTTGCTAGCTCACTCACTCGTGGACATTAGTTTTTTCCTTATGTATTGGCCTTTATATATTGCACTTGTTGTATTCTTGTTTTAGGTCATTCTTGCATAAAGTAAATGCCCAAATAATGATGCAAATGCCTAAAATCTGACATCTCAAATGAGACATGGAGATTAGTCTTAAAATGAGCAATGTGCTTCTCATGAAGACCATTGAAAAGCATGTCATCAACATACACAACAATGATCAGAAGCACATCATTTGCACGCTTAGCATATAAGATGCTCTTAGTTAGACTGTTCTCAAAACCATGTGCAATGAGGTAGGCATGAATCTTCTCATAGCAAGCACATGGTTCTTGGTTCAAACCATATAATGCCTTCTTTAATGTACACACTTGGTTTCAATGCCCTTTCCACACAAAGCCACAGGGCTGAAAAACACACAGTTCTTCATGCAAGTCACCATTCAAAAATGCAATTTTAATGTCCAACTGAATCGTAACATTCCAGCCATGATGAGCTCCAAGTGCACAGATGCTAGGAACAATAGTCATTCAACAAGTAGGAGCAAATGTCTCATCAAAATGGATGCCTCTTGTCATCGACTAAAAGAGGCATTGATTTTGATTAGAACTTTTCTCGTACTTGCTGAATGACTATTGTTCCCAGTATCTGTGCACTTGCAGCTCATCATGGTTGGAATGTACATCACTTGGACATTAAAACTACATTTTGGAATGATGACTTGCTAGCCTCTAGAGCTGCCTGGATACTTTCTACGAAGCCTCTTGATCCAAAATCAACAAAAAAAAAAAAAGCCTAGAGCACAACACACAATACTCAATGTATTACCACTATAATGTACAAAGATAAGTAACCCGTTGGGGCTATAGGTGTATATACAAGCTGGGGCAAAAGAAACTCTTAAAGAGGGAAAAAAGTGCCCCACCGGCCCTAGTGTGTTCACACAGGTCACTACCTAAAGATATCAACAAATCCCCCCTGGGAGTGATGCGGTGAACAAGGATCCGACACTCATGTATAAGGAAGTGCCAAGCTATGTGGAATCAATGCACAAAAAGAAAGTAAGACCAAAGCTTTGCGGAAAGCTTCAAACTTCTCCCTAGGGAGAGCCTTTGTGAAAGGTTCTGCAATGTTCTCCTGTGTGGGCACATATGCCAAACTGATCTCTCAAGCAAAGAACCTCTCCCTAACATAATGATAGTGCATCTCAATGTGCTTAGTGCAACCATGGACATCCCACGAGTTCCGATAGCTTAAAAGAGAGACAAGGTGGCCGGGATGGTGCCAATCAACCCGAGCCACGAAGCATGATGGACATGTGCTAAGGTCAATCCGGGGTCCTTAGCCTAGCTTTTCCAAACTCCTACTATTTCCGGGCTAGCACATCGACATCCTCTACACCTAGTTTTGCATTCATCTTATCTCTTTATCCACTTATCATCTTTACTTGGTCGGCCAACGTGAAACATGTTATGGAGGCAAATCCCAATCACAAGAGATCCCCCTAGCTCAAATCCAACTATGACTTCCATAGGGGGCAGCATGGCACAAGAACACATGCTAGATTGCAACAAACATGGATAACCCTAACTTCTAATTAGATTTAGTTTGAAAAGTGGAGAGTGGCATACCTCAGATGCACCCCCCAGCCTATGTATAACCCTCGCCTAGTCCTCTACTCATCTTGCCATCATGAGTAGCTACCTCATCTCTCTCTCTGGCTTTTGGCCTTGGCTATCCCCCCTTGCAAGTTGTTGGAGTTCGAGGTCTACGGAAGCACACGAACAACACAAGGAAGAAGAAGAAGAAGAAGAAGAAGAAGAAGAAGAAGAAGCCTGGAGCACAACACACAATACTCAATGTATTACCACTATAATGTACAAAGATAAGTAACCCGCTGGGGCTATAGGTGTATATACAAGCTGGGGCTATAGGTGTATATACAAGCTGGGGCAAAAAAAACTCTTAAAGAGGGAAAAAAGTGCCCCATCGGCCCTAGTGTGTTCACACAGATCACTACCTAAAGATATCAACAAATCCCCCCTGGGAGTGATGCGGTGAACAAGGAGCTGGCACTCATGTATAAGGAAGTGCCAAGCTATGGTGAATCAATGCACAAAAAAGGAAGTAAGCCCAAAGCTTTGCCGGAAAGCTTCAAACTTCTCCCTAGGGAGAGCCTTTGTGAAAAGTTCTGCATTGTTCTCCTGTGTGGGCACATATGCCAAATTGATCTCTCAAGCAAAGAACCTCTCCCTAACATAATGATAGTGCATCTCAATGTGCTTAGTGCGACCATGGAACACTTGGTTCCTCGCAAATGCCAAAGCACTCTAACTATCAATGAAGATGCTGATGGCACAAGACTGACCAACACCCAAGTCAACCATAAGGCATCTGAGCCACACACACTCAACAATCACTTTGAAAGCTGCCCTATACTTAGCCTCATAACTCAAAGTGGCCAAAAGTGGCCACAACATGCTGCTTCTTGCTCAACCAAGATACGCATGAGCTACCAAGCATGAAGCAAAAACCATTGGTGGACACATGAGTTTCATAGCAACTAGCCCAGTCAGAGTCAGAAAAAGCATGCAAATCTGGTTGTAGTGATCCCCCCTTGGGATAAAACAATCCAAGTAGCCGATTACCACTCAAGTAGCAAAAGATGTGCTTAACCACCCGCTAATGCTTGACACCTGGGAAATGCATAAACCTGCTCATTGTTGAGATATCAAGCTCAACATGTGATGATCCAGGATGACACATATCAGTTTTTTGTTTCTCTGACATGTATAGTGGTCGCTCCAATATATGTCCGGGATACTTCATTGAGCTTTGTTAGATTTATCTAGCGAGAGTGATGGCACATTTGTTTCTTGCTAGCTCACTCACTCAGGGACATTAGTTTTTTCCTTATGTACTGGTCTTTATATATTGCATTTGTTGTATTCTTGTTTTAGGTCATTCTTGTACATTCCTTTTTATGTAATAGAAGAAGAAGAAGAAGATCGTTCTTCCTTGCCTCAATCTGAGTGTGTGCTTCTCTTTGATTGTGAGAGTGTGTGTGAGCTCTCTTCCTTATCTCCTTCCCCGTGACATGGTATCAGAGCCAGTGTGGTTGTAGAAAGCTTGTCGAGAAGGCGACGGTGAAGAGTACGCAGCAAGGCATGGAGAAAACGCGATTCACAATCGACCTCTGTTTGCTACGAAGTTTCAGAGCCATCTCAACCTCCGTTTTGAGCCCGCAAGGTGGGGCCCACATAAAAACCAGATCAGAAGCTTGAAGCACAAAGATAAGTAACCCATTGGGGCTATAGGTGTATATACAAGCTGGGGAAAAGAAAACTCTTAAAGAGGGAAAAGAGTGCCCCACCACTCCTAGTGTGTTCACACAGATCACTACCTAAAGATATCAACAAATCCCCCCTAGGAGTGATGCGGTGAACAAGGAGCTATCACTCATGTATAAGGAAGTGCCAAGCTATGTGGAATCAATGCACAAAAAGGAATTAAGCCCAAAGCTTTGTGGAAAGCTTCAAACTTCTCCCTAGGGAGAGCCTTTGTGAAAAGTTCTGCAATGTTCTCCTTTGTGGGCACATATGCCAAACTGATCTCTCAAGCAGATAACCTCTCCCTAACATAATGGCAGTGCATCTCAATGTGCTTAGTGCGAGCATGGAACACTTGGTTCTTCGCAATTGCCAATGTGCTTTGACTGTCAATGAAGATGCTGATGGCCACAACAGGCTGCTTCTTGCTCAACCAAGATATGCATGAGCTACAAGCATGAAGCAAAAACCATTGGTGGACACACGAGTCAAAATCAAAAGAAACATGCAAATCTGGCGATAGTGATCCCCCCTTGGGATAAAGCAATCCAAGTAGCCGATTACCACTCAAGTAGCAAAAGATTTGCTTAACCACCCACTAATGCTTGACACCTGGGAAATGCATAAACGTGCTCATCTGTGAGATAGCAAGCTAAATTTCTGACCGAGTAATGCAGGAGTAAATCAAGCATCCAATAGCCTGCTGATAGAGAACAACATCAACTGCATCTCCAGCATCATGAAGACTCAACCGTAAACCCATCTCCATAGGAGTGGAAATAGGTTTGCAGTCTTCAAGGCCCTAATGTTGCAATAATGTGTCAATATATTTTGTTTGACACAAAGCTATTCTACCATCAACTTGCATAAACTAAATGCCCAAATAATGATGCAAACGCCCCAAATCTGACATCTCAAATGAGGCATGCAAATGAGCCTTAAAATCAGCAATGTGCTTCTCATGACAACTAGTGAGAAGCATGTCATCGACATACACAACAATGATCAGAAGCACATCATTTGCACGCTTAGCATATAAGATGATCTTAGTTAGATTGTTCTCAAAACCATGTGCAATGAGGTAGGCATGAATCTTCTCATAGCAAACACATGGTGCTTGGTTCAAACCATGTAATGCCTTCTTTAATCTGCACACTTGGTTTCAATGCCCTTTCTACATAAAGCCACGGAGCTGAAAAACATACACTTCTTCATGCAAGTCACCATTCAAAAATGTAGTTTTAATGTCCGACTGATAACATTCCAACCATGATGAGCTGCAAGTGCACAGATGCTAGGAATAGTAGTCATTCAGCAAGTAGGAGCAAACGTCTCATCAAAGTCGATGCCTCTTGTCATTGGCAAAAAGAGGCATTGATTTTGATGAGACCTTTTCTCCTACTTGTAGAATGACTACTATTCTTAGCATCTGTGCACTTGCAGCTCATCATGGTTGAAATGTACATCAGTTGGACATTAAAATTGCATTTTTGAATGGTGACTTGCCAGCCTCTAGAGGTGCCTGCATACTTTCTGCGAAGCCTCTCGATCCAAAATCAACCACTCAAAGACCACTTTCCGTGCTATAGTTGGGATCTAGCCTAGCCTTCTCCTTGATCATGGATGTCAAAACATCCCTCAAGGCCTAATTTTCTAGCTCCTTCGGTTTCCCTTAGGTTTTGGTATCTCATTCGGGTAGCGGTGGACTTGGGTCTTAGCCAGGATCGAAAGGAAGCTAACTATTGGAGAGGTATGCAAATCAATCTTGCAATTTGCACAATGGTTATCAACACGTTCCTCATTTCGTCGACTATTTACTTCCTCTCTTGTTGGAGGCCAAAAGAGAAAGAGTTGTCTAAACTAGCAAGCATTTGCAAAAACTTTCTTTGGATGGGTGACCAAAATAGGAGGGGGTGCCTAAAATAGCAGATCATATCAATATTATGCCAACATGCGATAGAAGGCATCCCTATTCATCCTCTTTTCAAGGAGGAGAACATAGTTGTGCATCGGCTTTGGAGCATAGGATGTACCACACATCCGAATTGCGTTTCATACAAGAAAGCATTTATAGGCTTTCTAATTTAATCTTATTGTTCTTCTTTCCTCCTTTTCTGTGTGTGTATCTGTAGAATGATACGGTTTTGCAATCTTCATGTATACAAAACTTCATGCGTTCTCTTCTACATGGGAGTTGGAAAGATCATTCTTACTATTGTTGATGGTAGTACTCTCACACTCTTAGATGCCTTATATGTGCCAAAGATCAAGAAAAATTTGTTGTTAGTTTCAACACTAGTCAAAATTGGCTTGGTTGTTATATTTATTGATGATAGGTGTACAATTCTTGGTCTCTCGAATGGTGATGATATCTTTGCTTCTAACATGTTATGGTATGGGCTATATAAGCTTGTGCGAATGTGAGATGGGATAGGACATGAGACTTTTCTTCCACTTCCACGACACTCTACTAGGCAACCAAGAATCAACACATATCTTCATACAATATTCTTATTTCTCCCCATATCTTTTTGTTCTTCTTTCCTCCTTTTCTGTGTGTGTGTATGTAGAGTGATACGGTTTTGCAATCTTCATGTATACGAAACTTCATGCGTTCTCTTCTACATGAGATTGTTTTCCACTTCCAGGGCTCCGCATAATCTTTCTTTTATTTCTCCCCACTCTCTCATATCGCGGTTCTCTCCAAGACCACAACAATTCACCCCACTTGGCGATGGGAATTCTCTCTGAAAATTCTCATCGAATTGTACATCCCATCGTTTCTAACTACCCATCGAGGGCATACATGATGCATCAAGCATTGGTAGAAAAAGGCTTTTGGAATATTTGTAGAGGATGTTCAAATATGTCCTTCTACACCTGCAATTGTCGAAGATAATGTCCTTCAATTTCTTGGATACAGTTCTTATTACACATGCGAAGGCACTCTTATTAAACATGCCATTTTCCCTCATATTCACTCATGCAAAATAACAAAACATAATCCGGACACTCTTACCACACTATACCAAGCCGGAAATGAGGCCCATTTTGCTTACCTTCGAGAACGCGTGGAGGAGTGAGCAAATGAATGGAGGAGATTCAATCTGCACGTTTCTCACAAAGATCAAGGATTTGAGAGAGCTAATGATTTCTATCGATGGAAACTTGCAACATTGATTACTTGCAAAAACTCTTTTTGATGGTCCTCCAGATTCTTATGAGACTTTTCCTTTGCTCTTCGTTTGATGAGGAAACGAAATCCAAATGCCTTAACCTTTGAGGAGAGGAGGCAACACAAAGTATACTATTAAGTGGGGGATCTACAATGTTAAGTAGCCCATTAGGGTTACAACTATAGATGTTTCAAGAAACTCTACCACGCCTCATGTTCTTGGGCTCATCATTGTATAAACCTTCTCATCATCACTTTATAGGTTTGCAATACATCCTTGAAGATCTTGTATGGATCCAAATTTAGAGCATCGGTATCTACTCTAGGCATAGATTTGGTATTCTTTAGACCACAAACCTTGTTCATACATTTCACTCATAACTGTTTAACTCCACGACATCTATTGTTTCTCGGTCCGATTCATAGAAAACTCTTGGAGTTAGATGTCTGTGGAAGCATGCGAACAACAGAAGGAACAAGAAGAAGCTTGGAGCACAAAACACAATACTAAATGTATTACTAGAGAATGTACAAAGATAAGTAGCCCATTAGGGCAATATGCGTATATACAAGCCGGGGGAAAAAACCTCCTAAAGAGGGAAAAAAGTGCCCCGGCGGTCCTAGAGTGTTCACACACATCACTACCTAAATATATCAGTGATGCGGTGAACAAGTAGCTAGCACTCATGTATAAGGAAGTGCCAAGCTATGTGGAAATCACTCCACAAAAGGAAGTAAGCCCAAAGCTTTGCGGAAAGCTTCAAACTTCTCCCTAGGCAGAGCCTTCGTGAAAAGGTCTGCAATGTTCTCCTGTGTGGGCACATATGCCAAGCTGATCTCCCCAGCAGATAACCTCTCCTTGACATAATGATAATGCACCTCAATGTGCTTAGTGCGAGCATAGAACACAGGGTTCCTCGCAATTGCCAATGCACTCTGATTGTCAGTGAAGACGGTGGTGGCAGAAGACTGACCAACACCCAAATCAGCCATAAGGTGCCTGCGCCACACACCCTCAATAGTAGCTGTGAAAGCTGCCCTATACTCAGCCTCACAATTGGAAGTGGCCACAGTAGGCTGCTTCTTGAGATATACAGAAAAAAACATGCAAATCTGGCGGTAGTGATCCCCCCTTGGGATAAAACAACCCAAGTAGCCGAGTACCACTCAAGTAGCGAAAGATGCGCTTAACCGCCTGCCAATGCTTGACTCCTGGGCAATGCATAAACCTGCTCATCTGTGAGACAGCAAATTGAATATCTGGTCGAGTAATGCATAAGTAAATCAAGCATCCAACAGCCTGCTGATAGAGAACATCATCAAATGCATCTCCAGCATCATGAAGACTCAATTGTAAACCTGTCTCCATAGGAGTGGCAATAGGCTTACATTCTTCAAGGCCAAAATGTTGCAATAATGTGTCAATATATTTTGTTTGACACAAAGCCATTCCACCATCAATTTGCATAAACTGAATGCCCAAATAGTGATGCAAATGCCCCAAATTAGACATCTCAAATGAGGCATGCAAATCAGCCTTAAAATCAGCAATATGCTTCTCAATAGGACCAGTGAGCAGCATGTCGTCAACATAGACAGCAATGATTAGAAGCACATCATTAGCACGCTTAACATATAAGGTGCTTTCAGTTGGACTGTTCTCAAAACCATGTGCAATCAGATAGGCATGTATCTTCTCATACCAAGCACGTGGTGCTTGCTTTAAACCATATAATGCCTTCTTTAACCTGCATGCCTGGTTTTGAAAAACATACACTTCTTCATGCAAGTCACGATTCAGAAATGTTGTTTTACTGTCCAACTGATGTACATTCCAACCATGATGGACTGCAAGTGCACAAATGCTCCGAACAGTAGTCATACGACATGTAGGTGCAAAGGTCTCATCAAAATCAATGCCTCTTTCCTGCACATAACCCTTTGCAACAAGCCTAGCCTTATACCTGTCAATTGCACCATCAGGTTTATGCTTCAGCTTGTATACCCACTTAATGCCAATGGCCTTCTTGCCAGGAGGCAAGTCACATAAAGAACAAGTACCATTCTTCATTATAGCATCATATTCAGATTGCCTAGCAGTCATCCAATTTTTTGAATTTTGTGCGTCATCAAACGAAACATGCTCAATCACATCACAAAGACTAGATGTAGCCATAGCATAGCAATCTGATGCAAAAGAGGCACTATGAGAGCCTGAACGAGTACGGTATGACAGAGGTGCATCTAATTTGTTGTCAGGCAAGGTCTGCACCAGCCATTTTGGCATAGTTCTTGCCTACTCAATATCAACTCTCTCATCAATAAGTGCATCATGTAAATGTGCATCAGAAGTGGAATGATCTGCATCACCACATGAAACCTGCAAAGGCTGAGAAGTTGCCTCATTGGGATTAGCACTAGACTCTCCACTTGTAAAAAGAGGCAGCAAAGTATCATACATGTCTTTGGAGCTAACAAATGTCTCCTTGGTACATGAAAGCAATGGCTGAATGGCATCTTCCACAAAAACAACATCATGGGTAACCAGAATGCGTTTAGTATGTGGATGGTACAAACGATAGCCTTTACTTTCAGATTTCTACCCAACAAAAATACATTTTACTCCTTTATCATCCAATTTTCTACGGTTGTTTAGGCACTACTGCATATGCCAAACAACCAAAAACACGCAGATGAGCAACAGATGGCTTGCGATCATGCCAAGCCTCATATGGATTGATAGACTACAGCGCTTTAGTGGGACACATGTTCAGTACATGTGCTGCACACATGACAGACTCAAGCCAGAAACTATGTGGTAAAGCCTGACTCTTCATCATACACCTCGCCATGAGTGACCTGTTCTTTCGTTCAACAACACCATTCTGTTGAGGTGTATAGGGCATTGTACACTAGTGTTTTATCCAACATTCAGCCACAAATCCATTAAAATCAAAAGACATATAATCCCCCCCTCGATCTGAACGAAGGGTGCCCATTTTACATGCTGTCACTTTAGCACAATGTTGAGTACCAATGTGAGGAGATACACCTCATAAATGTCAATCCGCGGAGACATGAGGACCGGTATGAAGAACAAGAGCAAGCGAGGTGCACAAATGCGTGAGTGGAAGCATACAAGCATGCACACACATACACACACACGCACACAAGGTAAGAGCAAAGAGTGTGACAATGGAAAGCTTCGATTATGAAAGAGCTCTCTTACAAAGCTGAAATCTACAACAAGCTACCCTCAAAAATGAGCTCTCCAGCCCTTTTTATAGGTTTTTGAGTGGTTTTGGCCCTGTCCAGACCTAGTGTCCGGCCTAGTTAAAAAATAGGTTCTAGGGCTTATTTGGGGGCTTAAACGGAGTCCAAAAATTATGAAAATTGGTAGGATGATATTTCTAATACTCTTCAAGCTCGAGGACTCCTCGGCTTGAACAAAATGGAGTAACAAAAATGGAAAATGGTATTTACAATGATTTTTAGTGATAAAAATCACTATTTTTATAGGGATTTCTTTTGAAAATTTGACAGGTGCTTCTTGGAGCTCCCTACTTGCTCCTTCTTCTTGTGTGTCCACTTCCTTGATGCGTTTCCATGCTTTGTCCTTGACCTTGAGCTTCAACACTCCCCCCCTCTTGAGTCTGTCGTCCCTGACAGACCCTTGTTGTAGTTGTTGTTCCATGTAGTACGTTGAGAGGTAGTGTCCTTCATGTATCAACAGAAGCGGTCCATCTTCCCAATGTAGCTTGGTCGGTTGTCAGGTTTTTCAATTTTCCACCACTAACCTACGCGAGAGTTGGTCCTTGGTAGGTACTTCATCATTGGACTTGAGTTAGATGGCGTATTTTCGTGCTTTCACAGACTACTAGTTGCTCAAAAGAGGTTGTCAATATTGATCCTAAGCAGTTGTTGATGTTGAATGGCTTCATAGGTACTGATGTTGTACACTTTATGTATTTGGAGCTTTGAACATGAGTTTCATAGTAGGATGCCAAGTACTTTTGACCCGTAATGATTGATGGGTAAGTGCATTAGTACATGAATTGAGAAAAATATGTGCCTTATGCACGGCCTTGTAATGTAGCCCTATGCATGCATACTTGGGAAATGCATCGGAAGAATTATGGTGCAAGAAGTTGGGTCTTGAGCTAAGTGCTCACGGGTATGCCGACGAAGAGGTTTCCTAATCTATCATGGTTATAGCGTTGTTGAAGCATGCACGTCTTACCATGGTGAAAGGTTCGTCGATCTTCATCTCTTTGTGTTGTACTCCATCATGGTGTTTGACCATTGGCTTGTTGTTTTGTTGATGGTCGTCCTTGCTGATGGTTCACTGATGAGACTCTTCAAAGGCATGGTTTTGTCTCCTCTCATTGTCTTTTCTACTTCCTCCTGTTTCTTTTTTGTCTTTCTTTCTTTCTTTTTCTCTCTTCCCCCTTTTCTTTTTGGAACAATGGCATAAAACAAGATGAAAGGTGTTAGCGTCAATAAAATATTTTACATATGTCAGATGTGTCACATGTGCCTGGGACTCTCGATTGTGTCTATGCACGGCCGTGTAATGTGGCCCTATACTAATGCATACTCTGGAAATGCATAGCCTAAATGGTGCAAAAGACAAGGTTATGCCAAAGGCACATGGTTGTTGTTGGTCGAGTCTTTTGATATTACTACAAGTGTTGATGCAGCCTTTGTTGGAGGTATCCCTTGGATGTCAAAAAGACCACTGATTTTAGGGACCCATTTCAGAACAGTGTGGGGCTGCATACAAGTCCTTGTTGACTTCTTCATCTTTGGGTGCTTTCTAAACTTTGGTATCCATTGTGGTTGGCTTTTTTGTGTTGTGGAGACTACTAATACTTTTGGCATCCAAACCCATATCCTTGATGATTGCCTACTTACTGTTGCCAAAGGATTGATTTGATCTTCTTTCGGTCGTTGTGCTCTGTTCTTACCCTTTGCTCTCCTTCGCTTCTGTGTTGAGACCTGTTGCATGGGTGAGAGCATAGGTTGTTGTGGATGTAAGAGCTTCTTAGGTACCCACATCTATAATCGCCCTTGTTGAGCTGTAGCTAATTTCTTAGGCACCCAAATTTTTCGGAGACCTTCTGGGTGAGCTAGTCTTGATTGTTTGGTTCTTGTTTTTGCATGGTTGGCTTGCCTAGGTGGGAAGTGTGTTGGCAAGGCTGGTGGTTGTTCTCCTTTTCGGACCCAGATTTGCTTCATGCCCGGAACTACTTCCTTCTTGAAGGCTCTTTGTCTATTTGATACACCAATTGTCTTGTACTGTTTCGCTTGCCTCTGTGGTTGAACTTCTATGGATGCTTTACTCCTCGAAAAAGAAAGACGGTCTACGTGCTCTTGCAACTTGTTTACCATGATTAAGTCCGTCCGGGTCATAGAGCTTTTAACACACACAGCATCTTGTTCATGAAGAATGGTCTTAGAGGAAGTAAGAGAGTGTGTGGTGCCATGATCTGTGAGCATGCAGTTGTCTAACTCTAATGTAATGCATTGTTTATGTACCCAAACTTGAAGAAGTTGACTTCTTAGGTTCAAGTTGACTACATGGCCATAAATCCAATCTTGACCTAGGACAAGTGGCTCTGTAAGGTCCACACATGCATAATCATATGTACACACACATAGACTCATATAATCATATTTACATGCATGTATACATATACACATGCATATATACACACACAACACATGCATATGCACATATAGATACACATACATACACAACACATGCATACACATAAATAAATAAATAAATAAATAAATAAATAAATAAATAAATTCTATTTCAAAAATCCTAAATTGAAAACACTAATTTTGATATTAGGGTTTTAAAACCCCTAATTTAAAAACTCGAATTCAACCTTTTAGCCATATGTTTGAAGTATATGTACACATTGCATCTATTCCTCCGACGTCCTACTAGAGAGGTCCTCCCAACCTTATGCCTCTATATATAGCTACTCGAATCAATGAGGATCATAATATATATAAAGATACATACACATTATGTAGATAGGATACATAAATATAAAATGGAGTAGATATATTATGCATCACACATACATGCCTAAATGCACACATAAATATATATATACATACTAACATATTTACATGTACACATTTACACATAGACATATATACATATATACATGTACACATCACATATACATGCCTACATGCACACATAAACATATATATGCATGCATACATATTTACATGTACATATTTACACATAGACACATATACATATATACATGTACACAATTATAAACACTTGCATATATTACATGAATACATGAATATTTTACATAAATGCATATGCATATATACACATATGCATATTTAACACATGTATACATATATCACACACATGCAAACACATACATATACATGAAATACATATATATGCATACTAACATATGTATACATATAATACACATGAATACACACACATATGCATACATACATGATAAAAATTTGCTCCTCGAAGATAAAGCTATATATAAAATAATTAGGCATACCCCCGAGCTTCATGTTCTAACTTAGAAGAACATGATTTCATCTCTCTAGTAGGATTCATAGTTATTCAAGTTAATAAAAAAATCTATTATCTGATATCCATTCAGAAGCTTCAAGTTATTGATCGATAACTAGAGTAGAATTTACTATCTAATCTGCTCATATGTTTTCATTATTGCCATCATTTTGGTAAGACATCAATATAGTCTCATCTTCATTATCCTTATTGATTTCATTTATTTCTTCTATTGTTAAATCTATGTTCTCATGAATCACATCATCTATTGATGGATTAATATCTATTTCTGGTAATTCCTCTTCCTCATTAGTAGAATCACCATGTAGAGAATTATCCTCTTCATAAAAAATATTAGTATCATTATCACGTATAACGATTCTAATTTCTATTTCAGATGTTGATGTATCAGTATCTGATGCTGAATCATCAAGAGGACTTTCTTCGATCTCTCTAACAATAAACTGTTCAAACAATGACCTACCTCTAGGTTGCACATGAATGACTTGCCACCAAGGATGAGCATCTGGGTTTTTTTTAAAAAATGCTTGTCCAATATGCCTAGGAAGAATATATGGTTCTTTAGTAGATCGCATTACCTTGAAGAATCAATTGCCCAAAACCCAGATAATTCCTTTCTTAATGTGGAATTACTACCTTTATACTCTGCTCGAAACCACTCAACCTTCAAAATATATAACAACAAAAACCCATTATTAGGTGCTTAAAAAAATAACTAACTCTATAAAAAAATATAAACTTTTTTATACCTGTTTGAATGTACAAAATGAAATTTCGTAGATACCAACAATAGTTCCTACGTAACCAAGTTCGCTATCTATAAGGTTCGTGTCTTTTGAGCTAGCACGTGATAGTTGCTTGAAAGAAGCAACAATACTAGAATCCTCTGTTTTACATAAAGAATCAATGGCTTTGATTCTAATATGCTGTCCAAAAACGCACATATTAGTGAACATTCGAGCCTGCAAAATAAATTCAATTAGTAAATAGAAACTAACATACATATATGAAAAAAATAAAATATTATTTTAATAAAATTACCTTTCGTTCACAACCTATCATTAACTCTCTTTGCTCATCTAAAATTTCTTCATTATTTGCGTTGGCACGTTGCAAACGACTATATAACCAATCCGTGAAAGAAGATATATCTGTAATCTCATTATTATCTAGATTACGTCTAAATCTTTTGTTTTTTTGCCTTTTACTTCGGAGATTTTGAAGTTCCTCGTACTTGCTAAGGAATGCTTGCATGCATTCGCTATTATATGCTACAAAAGTAGAAACATCATTTTTTTCTTGAAATGTAAATAAGAATGGAACCCCTGTTGCTCTAGCACAATGGTAAGTACCACGTTAAGAAGCTTCACCTCCTTAATTGTCAATCTGCGGAAGAGATAGGAGTGATATGAAGATCGTGAACGTGAGATGAAGTGAGAGTGAAGGTGAGAAGCACAAAGATGCACACACACATACACACACACTACGAAGAGACAAGCAAGACACAATGGAAGGTGAGAAATCAATTCTATTACTCAAGAACACTCTTACAAGTTCAAAATAGCTCTAAGCTCTTCTCTAATCAAACAAGCTAACCTCAAAAATGAGCTCTCTAGCTCTTTTTATAGTTTCTAGACTAGTTTTGACCGGTTTCACATCTAGTGACCGGCATAGTTAAAAATTAGGTCCTAGATGCTATTTGGAAGGGTAAACGGTATCTAAAAATAACAAAAATTGATACGCTTGCTCTACCTAAGCTCCTCAAGCTCGAGGACTCCTCGGCTTGCACAAAATGGAGCTATGGATTACAAAATGGGATTTTCTATGTTACATATGTTACAATAGTGATAAAAATCACTGTTGGAGGTTTTTGGAAAGTATTTGAAAACATAATTATTTGAAAAAAACGATTCGACTGGCTCTCTGCTTTGTCGTTACATGCTTCCGTGTCGTCTGTGCCTCTGGCTGCTTCCAACACCCCCCTCCCTCTCGCTTCTGTCGTCCCTCACAGAACCTTGCTGTGAGTTCTGCCGGATATAGTTCTGTAGGAGGTCTTGAGCGAGGGTGTGCTCGGAGATACGAATGCCTTGGGCCAGGTCTGCCTCGAGTTTCTCCCAGTCGATTGGTTGCGGTTCTTCCGGTGGCGGGAGCTGATAATGTGTGGAATAGACCATTCGTTCACAGGCAAATAATTGTAATAAATGTGTAGGCCTGCTTATGAATACCTCTGAATGGTATTCCCAAAAGCCGGTTGTGAACATCTCTTCGAATGTCTGCTTGTAGCACGCCGGTAGGTACTTTATTCTGCAGTGCCAGGCATAACAAACCCGTAGCGATGGCGTTGTACTCATATCATATACCAGATCGAAATTGCCATGCTCAAAGCCCGGGGTGTTGACATGTGGTGCCTTGACTCGTCGGAAGACTTTAAAAATCATTTGCATCATGTCAAAGATTTTGACAGTCATATGCGCTGCTATATCATCCATATGCTTTAATCTAGGGAGCCAGTGGCGAATTGTAGCCATCATGTAGCCAACAGTTGGTAACTCAATGGGTGGCTTAAAATAGGGGTAATTCAACCAGTCTTGGCACTGCTTATTGTTTTGTACCTTAATAGCAAAGGCAGTCCAGGAGCGACGTCGTGGCACTGGTCCCCAACACGGGTTATACTTCAAGTGCAAAGGTGCCTTTACCCATGTACTCATCATCTCTGGATACTGCTGTAGTAAATTTTTTCGCCACTCTGGTTGATAGATCTCTCCTTGCTGCGCATCTAGTGGCAAATCGTCTTCCTCGAACTGAGTCGCATGCGATGGTTTCTTACCTGTCTCTTTCTCAATGGCTAACTGGTATTCGGCCATTAACATGAAAATATGGTTTATACTGTAGCTCGTGCCCAGATATGTATCATCGCGGGGCCAAATGAGCAAAGAATGGAGTCTGTAATATCTTTTCTTCTATCATCGCCATGGCATGTAATTGTGCCTCTACTCTTGCTGAGTGCGTTGTTCCAATTTCCTCAATAGTCTTCATCCACGCGGGGGTCGGGAGTTCGTACGTCATCTGACCTTCGGCCGTGACGCGTCCGCCTGGGATGGGTTGTGGCTCGTACGCTTCTTCAAACGTTTCCTCCACCGGGATGGTGATCGTTTCTTCCTCAGCTGGAAGCTCAGGTGAGGAATCTGGCCTTGGTGGCGCGTCATATACTGCAATCCTTGCTTCAAGGGTCGATACCTGGGCCCGTAATGAGTTGAGTTCCTCTAGGAGGTCAGGAGAGGGGTCCACAGGTGCTGGTATGTCGTGGTGTGCCGGTTCTCGTAACTGGAGTAATTTGTGATCTTCTTTGAGTTTCTGTAACTCCTCGTTCATGCGGTCGTATTCATCTAGCAATCTTACATGATCGTCTAGCAGCATTCTCATCGAGTCTGAAGGAATGGCTTTGAACCTGCTAGGACTGAGTGGTTGGTCTGGGTGGTCGAGTGCTGCTTCTAAGTTTTCTCGGTTCTGATCTTGTAAGCGCTGGTTTTCTTCCTTGGCGGCTGCTAGGTGTCTTCGTAGTAAGCCCATGTTTCGTGTTAGCGTTGCATTGCGGACTGTCTGGGCTCTTAATAAGTTGTCCAGGTCAGCAGTTGCTTCCTTGGTCTTGTCTTCGCTTTCTAGTTCCAATTTGTGATAAGCCTCGCGTAATTCCTGGTAGCGGGTGTTCAGAGAGGCATTCTCAATAGACAATAAGTTAAGCTGCGACTGTAAGTCATGCAGCTGCTGATAATTATCACCAAGAGATGTGAACTCATCTCTTACTTGCGTCATACACATGAACATCTGTCGGAATGCATTATCTACAGTGGGTGATAGTATTAACGGAGTGCTAAATGAAGATGCAGTTGGTGTAGATGCAACGGGAACGGGGAATGGGGATGGGAAGGTGGATGATGTAGTTATTGTTGAAAATTGTGATGTGCCTAAAAATGTTTGTGCCGTGAGTGAAGGTAGTGATGGTGCAGTGGGTGGTGAGATGTCCATGTCGGTGGACGTATCTAGTGCGGTGACCGTGAATATGGGTGTGATCGTGGGTGCGCGTGCTGGTGTAAATACGGGATTCACAAATGTTGAGGGGTAATTTACAGGGGGGCTGGCTGGAGCAGCTTGGTGGAAAGGGGAAAGAGGTGTTACCGTGGGTCGGGGAGGTGAGACGGGGGAGAAGGTTAATGGCGGGGGGAATGGGAAAAGGGGTCTTGGAGTTGTGGGGAAAGATGGAAAAGATTGATGAAGGAATGGGTTGGGTAGAAAGGTGGGTGTGGGAGGGGGTAGATTAGGGCTAATGGGCACGGGAATTGTGGGGTGAGTGGTCGTAAAGACGGTTTCTGCAACACCACCGGCGAATGAAGATGTGGGTCTGGGGGAAGGAGGGTGAAGAGGGGAGGCTGGATGGACGGGCGGTGAGAGAGGAGCGATTGGGGTGTCGGTACTTCAGTGACTACTGAGGTAGGTACAATTGTAGCGCGGGGTGGGGAATCTACAATGATGGTTTCTACGGCCAATGAACATTCGGGGACGAGGCGTGCCTCCCTGGCTTGTTCTGAAGATTGTGCTCCGGTTGGTACACGAATGTATTCGCCGGGCTTTGAAAGTAGTCGTACTCTGCGGGGGTCAAACTGTGGTAGTGGCTTTCTTTGCAAGTACCTGAGTGCCTCGTTGGAGCCTACTGATTGGACTAATTCTTTGAATCCTTTGATGTATGCGTCTTCGAATCCACCTGTGACAAGTTCTTGTTCTATTATTTTTTGGCTCTCTTCCTCTATCAGCTTTTTGCGTGCCCAAACTTTTTCCATAGTTCTATACAACTTCTTGATAGCTAGTGTGTAAGCTGCTGCCTCGTAAGTTTCATCTTCATGGGTACTTGTATCGCCATGTGTGTCTGTTTGTTGGCCTTGGCCATCTGTCTGTTCCTGCTCTTGGGATTCATGTGTTCCCTGGCTAGCTTCGTCGTCACCTTCGTCGTCATCGGTCGCTGTCCTTTCGTCATCAGAGCTGGACACGACCTGTCCTTGTGGCTGATCCCTAGGTGTGATAGGGTAGCTAGGCCTTTCAAATTCTTGAGAAAACATTTGTCCTTCTGAAAACTGGAACTCATTGGAGAATGCATCGGGCATCTCAAAATCAAACGTTTGGTCTAGTGGTTCTGCTTGTCCTGGTTCTAAATGCGGTATTGGAAAAGAGAAAGCTTCCGCACTGATAGTGGTGGGAAGTTCAGCTGCTGTGGTGATAGGTTCTGTGGTTGTGGCTGCTTGGGGTGCGACAGTACTGGTGGTGCCCTCCGTTACCACTGGTCTAGATAACCTTATGCGAATAGGTTGTACTGTGGGAGTGGCTGCTGTTGGTGACTGCTCTGGAGATGGTTGTGGCGAGGGTGATTCTGGGACTTGTAGGCACGGGATAGTACCTCTCATCCGCTTTCCGGCTCTGCCTTTGCTAGACTTTCTAGCCTTCCTAGTGGTCCCTTTGAATGCTTTCAGTTCCTCACTGGTCATGGCACGCTCTATGGGTAAATCATATGCCAAGCACATATATATGATCCTGGTGAGGGCGCAGCACCCATTGATTACCTTCTTTCGCTCCCATCGATGTTGTGCCAAATAGAGCTGATCAATGATCCAGCTGGCTAGATCAACTGTTTGCGGTCTAGTACATGCTAAGTATAATCCAAACCAGATTCTCTTGTGGGGCATGGTAAAACGATCCTGAGCTGGGAAAGCAAAGTGCTGCATGCATATCCATAATGGCTTAGAGAGCTCAGGTGTTATAGCAGAAATATCCTCCCACTTAATTACGTCACCACGTTTCATCTGCTCTGGGACTAGCCGTTCTTTCTCCGTTGGAGTGTGTGTTCCATGTATCTTGATGGCCGCTCTGATTAAATCCTTCGAAAGATAAAATCTTTTGTAAGGTGGATCATCCACTAAAGAAGGCAAAATAAAGGTTCCTGGGATGTCCTTATTCTCTGAGGCCAGCAAAGTGGTGATTAAGTAATAACACCTATAAAAGTCAGGTTTGGGCAGAGGATCACTGAAATACTCCGTGAAGCCGGCTCTAGCCCAAACATGAGTTAAGTCCTGGGTGTTCTGTAGGCCTTCGAATTCTCTTGAGAAGAATTGATACTTGCCCCATGTGCGGTCATCAAATGTCATATTTGCTTCAAAAATGAAGTCAGCATCAGCTAATGGTCCTGCTAGGCCTTGGAACTAGTGAGAGTTACGGTGTATCTTCTTTGTGTATCCCATAGGTGGGTTATCAATTGGCATGGGTCCCGGAAATCCCTGGAACTCTGGCGGTGGAGCGGTTGGGTGGGATTCTCCGCGTAAAACATTGAGGGGCACCACAGCGACGCTGGGGCCTGCTTCCGATGGTCCTGCTTCGGTTTGCATGATGACTGATGAGCTAATGGAAAAGATCTGCTACAAAAGATTAACACATTAGTATGGAAATTAATTATGATCCCATTAAGGTGAGACCGCAATCCCTTTCCATAACCGATGTGTAACCCGTGTAGCCAAGTGTCGTGAAGTGATTGATGCAATGATTATTTGCAAAACTAATGCAGGTCTCTAGACGCCTACATGGTTCAGATTATGCATACATTTCTTGATGAGCTGTTATTATGCATGATGTGGGGTTTGGGTGTATGAATTTATACAAGGTTTGGTTGAAGGTGAATTAGTACAAGGGTGGAGTTTAAACGGGGTGGGAGAATTGTTAGATATGATGGTACAAGAAGACGTTTGGATACATTTCGGTATCCATTTCCTAAGAGTCTTGGAGTGGGTGGTATGTTTCTGCTGAGGGACAAAAAGTGGTATCGGGTTTGGTGGTATTGAAGGATGAAAAGGTTTCTGAGGGGTATATATTACATGGCTTGAGGGTTGGGCTATAATACATTGTTTAGGTACCCAAATCTGCATGGGTGTGGGTCGATTGATAAGATACTTCTTGGCGATCCAAATCTGTCGAGTATTTGTACTTGTAGAAGAAGATCGAGGGGACGTTGGATACTGACTCTGCTTCTTTTTAAATTTTGTCCTATTCTTGTCTGCAGTGTTGCCAATAGCCTGTGGTTGCTGTCCTTTTGGCACCCACATTTGTTTTGTGCCACTTGTTCCGTGATGTTGATACTTCTGCTTTCTTTGCCTTGTCTGGTGATGTTGTCGGTCTGGGTTCCTCTGTTGTGGTTGACTCGTTCGTGATTGGGTTTGAGAGGTCCATTGGACGCTCTGCTTTGGAAAAGAAGGGAGATCCAACACTTGCGTGACCTGCCCATTAGGAAGTGATTCGTTATTTATCGTTAATCTAGGCCAGTCCGCAGCAAGTTTGGAAGGATGAGCACCGTAGGGTGTTGTGCTCATTTGGCCGCTGATGCAACCCACCTGACCGCTGATTGTGTTCAACTGCCCTAGTGGTTGGGTAGCTGCCCCTTCTAGTTTGCAGGAAGCCCCAGGGAAGATCTCCTGTCGTCCTTCTGATTGACAATTGTCCTTAGCCAAGCCCGAGTGGGTTGGTGTAGACGTAACGTGACTGGTCTGACCCAAGATCTTCCGGTCTTCCGTCGCATGCGTTTCATAGGGTCTAGGGTTACTAACCTCAATCAAAATGCCGTTAGGGAAGTCAAGCGGTATCACTCGCTTCTGTTCTAAGGTTCCAATCTGTAAGGAGCCTTGTCTAAGATTTAGGTCCACTGAGTGATCGTATAGCCAATCTTGGCCAAGGATTAGGGGTTCTATCAGGTCGTCATCATGGCACACTAGTAGCTTCGCTGTCATGGTCACATCCTTAATGAGGATAGGAAGGTCACTTCACCCATGCAAGGGGTTTCCATGCCTCCTAGGCCTATGAGGTATGCCTCAATTGGCCGCATTTCTATTCCTGAATCCTTATAGTGGGACCATCTAATCGCACTAGTCACAGCACCTGAGTCAATTAAAGCCCTGAGCTCTTGGCAAGGGTTGCCGTGCTCTAACCTGACTGTAATGAATGGTCTCCTGTCCACTATACTAGGATGAGTGGTTGACTTTACTTGACACATGGCCATGGGATATCTGGGTGTAGTTTCCAGATGGTTATAATGTTCTCTCCCTAGTCCTTGTCTTCTTAACTTCATGCGTTTAATGCGTTCTATTGCTTCTGCCTGAGCTTCCGCTCGTATTCTATTTTCTTCCTCCTTACGCTTCTTTGCCAACGTGAGTCGTCTAAGCATATCCTCAGTAAGAGGTTCCTGATATAGCCTGACTCTACAGCCACTAATATAATTAGGCATTATATCTCCTTCTAACGTGGCTAATTGTACTGCTCCACTTGTTGAGAGTCTGTTAATGATCATAGGTCCATAACCTCGCTTTTCTAACTTACGTGCGTGTTGCTTTAGCGTATATACTAGAACTAAATCTCCTTCTTTTAAGCCTTTATCTTTCACATGTGCATCAAAATATGCTTTCTGTCGCTTCTTTGCTGCGTATATGCCTGCTGCTGCCTTTAGCCTGGTTTCTCCTAATCGTTCCAAGTCCATTATCCTTGCTGATAATTCATGGCCGGTCCACTGATGTTCTTGTGCAACCTTAAGGGTCGGTATCAAGAAGTCCAAAGGAAGCACAACATTCTGACCAAAAACCATCTGAAAGGGAGTTGCATTGAGTACGGTCTTGTAGGCCACTCGACATGCCCAAACAGCGTGGTGTAACTGTTTGTCCCAATCTGAACGTTTGTTGTTCACGAGTTTCGTCAGTACGTTGCAAAGGATCTTATTAGTGCTTTCAGCCTGACCATTGGCCTGAGGATGATATGGTGCGGATTTCTTGTGACTCACCATAAAATCCTGTAACAGATATTCAATGACTTGGTTTAGAAAGTGAGTGCCTCGATCGCTCACTAACTCTATAGGCAGTCCATATCTTGTAAAGACATTTTCAAATAAGAATTTTGCAGTTGTGTGTGCATCATTCTTTTTTGTGGCTTTTGCCTCTACCCATTTCGTCAGATAATCTGTGGCAACAATAATGTATTCCGCATGTGTACCTTTTGCAGGGGGGTTAATGGGTCCTACAAAGTCTATACCCCACTTTGAAAATGCACGTCCGCCCATCATGGGTTTCAATGGCATTTCGTCTCTGCGAGTAGGAAACTGAGTTCTTTGGCACACATCACATCTCTTGACATAGGTATGAGCATCCATGTGAAGAGTGGGCCACCATAATCCTGCAAAGAGGATGGCTTTGATTATCCTATCGGGTCCAAAATGACCTCCTGCAACACCTTGGTGTGCAGTCTCTAGTATGCTCAGATAATCGCTCTCATGAACACATTGTCTTAGATATCCATCTCGTCCTCTTTTGTATAGGTTATCGCCAATAAGTGAATAATCTTGAGCTTCCTGCTCTAGACTGCGTTGTCGAGCTAAGGTCATACCTTGAGGGAATGTCTTCGTCCTCAAGTATGTCACTAATTGTTCACTCCAGTCTGGTGTGAGAGACACATGATATAGTGTAGCATGCTCTACTGGTGGTCTTTCACAACAAACGTTGCATTCCTTACACAACCTGTAGACATCTGCTTCCATCGTAGGCCAATATACTCCTAGTCTATGCAGAGTCTGTAATGTTCGATGTTTTGAATGATGTTGCTTTAATGCACCTACATGTGCTAATTGCAACCAATTCGCATGTTCTGATTCATCTACACAACAAGCAAGAATCTTTTGATTATCCTGTTTATATATACTTCCTGCCATTATTTGGTATCTCTGAGACTTGGTAATCTCTCCTTCTTTGATCTTTATCCTAGGATTCTTGGGTCCGTACGTGAGAATAGGGACTATAGGCTTAGCCCATTCTGGTGCTATCTCAAGGTTAAACAAATATGCATCTGGTAGATCATCTGCTACTCCTTGAGGAGCTTCTCCTGAGGTTAATCTTGAAAGGTGGTCAGCTCTGAGATGTGTCTTTCCTTTCCTGACTACGACTTCAAAATCATACTCCATGAGTAATAGAAACCAACGTATCAGTCGTCCTGTGTTACATGGTTTGTTGACTAGGTACAATAGTGCTTGATGATCTGTAAAGAACTTGAATTTGTTGGCCAACAGGTAGTGCCTAAACTTCTTTACCGCGTAGATCATTCCTAATCCTTCTCGTTCTGTCGTGGTGTAATTTCTTTCTGCTGCGTTCAATTGCCTACTAGCGTAAGCTATGGGGAGATCTATGTTACCTTCATTCGTGGGTTGTGCTAACACACATCCTATGGCATAATTGGATGCATCCACATGTACATGGAATGGCTTACTCCAATCTGGGGTTGTCAATATAGGTGCTGAGCACAAGCGTCGTTTAAGTTCATTGAATGAATTTTCACATTCATCTGTCCATTCAAAGTTGGTTAAAAGAGAGTACAAAGGCTTGGCTATGATTGCATACATGTGTATGAATCTCCTATAATAACCGCAATGGCCCATAAATGCCTGTACCTCTTTCACATTAGTTGGTCTAGGTAATTCTGCAATTACCTTCACCTTTTCTTCATCCGTAGAGATTCCATTTTTTGACACAATGTGTCCTAGAATTTTGCCTTGTCTGACCATGAAAACACACTTTTCTAGGTTCAAACAAACCTGATATTCTCGACATTTGTCAAATATTTGTCTTAACTCTGGAATATGTGTCTGTCTTACATTTGAATGAGCACATAAGTCATCGACATAAACTTCCAAGCTCTTGCGTAAGAATTCCTTAAAAACATGACACATGAGTCGCTGGAAAGTGGCGGGTGCATTTGTTAAGCCAAATGGCATCACACGAAATGCAAATATGCCCCATTCAGTGGCAAATGCCGTCTTGTGTTGATCTTCTGGAGCAATGACTACTTGATTATAGCCTGAAAATCCATCAAGAAAGCTGTAAACTTCCTTGCCCACAACTCTTTCTAATAGATGTTCTGTGATAGGAAGAGGATAACTATCTCTAATCGTTGCGGCATTAACTTTTTAAAGGTTAATACACACACGCAATTTTCCATTCTTCTTGGGCACGACCACAATGGGGGATACCCATTCGGTATGCTCAATTTCGTAAATGAATCCTGCTTCTATCAAGCGATCTATCTCCTCTTTAATCTTCGCAGCGTAGTTATCATTGTACGTGTACGGTTTTTGTTTTGTCGGTTTTGCATCTGGAGTCATAGGGATTCTACGAGAACATATATCTGGATCTACTCCTTTCAAATCTTTGTAACTCCACGCAAAAACATCTCTATATTCGCGCAATAGGGCAACTAGCTCTTCTTCTTCTTCCTTTGTCAAATCATGCCCTATGTATGTACATTTTTCTTCTTCTCCTTCTATGGCAACTATTATTTTCTTGGTTTTCTCTCGATTATCATATACTTGACCGTCATTCGCCTTTCTATTAGGCATTCGTACCATGATTCTTCTATCTTCGATTTCATATTTCTTGAAGTTCTCGGGTACTTCAAATAAAGATTCTTCTTTTTCTGACATGGTTTCTTTCTTCTTTCTTTTCTTGCCTTCACTCTTGCTAGTCACTTGAGTGGCTAACCTCACCTCATTCGTAATTTCCTCGTGTCTCTGAGTGTGAGTCTCTACCTCGAAGAAATATTCTTCCTCTGATGCAAAGGGTGGGTCCATGATAATTGATTCTAAATCAAAATCGCTTGCATCCTCAAATGCATCAGTGTTAGGTTCACACTCTTCTAAAATTGCATTGCCCATGATTGGCTCTATCGTGAAAACTGAAATGTCATAGCCATCCTCGTCACAGTGGGGTGTCCATTGTTCTTGATTGATGGCTACGTCCATGGTTGCTAGGATTTCTGCCCAACCATGGGGTTCAAACTCTTCGTCTGGGAATACTACAGGTGCGTAGGCTGGATCTTGAAGGGTTCGTGGATTTTGTTCTGCACCTAAGGTCCTTGCTTCTAATCTTTCTTCCTCTTGTTTGGCTACTTTACACATCCATAAATGAGTATCCTCATGCAACCAAGAAGGATCTGATTCTAATGAGTGCACGGATTCCGTCTCTACTGGTGTCTTATGGATGGTATTCCATTGTATTGGGGGTACATCTCTATGTGAATAGTCTTTAAGATTGACTTTGGTAGTCACTCCTAAATGTTGCAAGTACAAAGAATTAGTTCCCCAATCTTGTACAATGTGCAACTGACGCATGAATGGTCGTTCCAATATCATCTCATAAGCATGATTTTTTGCAAAGTCACAAATGGCAAAGGTATGCTCAAATTCCACACCACAAGTGGTGAGAGATATGCCTTCTAGTAAGCCTAATGGTTTTTCTATGTGTCCATCAGCCATTTGTAGCTTCATCCTGGTGGATCTCAATGCTGGCTTACCCCAACGTTTCCATAAAGCGGTGGTAGCTATGGCTACTCCGGCTCCTGAATCTAAGATGGCTTTCGTGGTGTAGCCCTGATGGGTTATCGGAAGATAAGTGCTACCTTCCTCTCCTTCGCTTACATCTCCAATCTTTTCTACGGGTATCTCTGGTACCTTATTTTGTGATCCTATTTGTGAGGGAGTAGTAGCAAGCTCAGGGAATTGATTTACTACATGCTTCCACAATTCTGCTTTTACCTTTAACAACTCCTCTAGAGTGAGATTACACTGTACTTTAGTGTTCTTGATCACTTCCGTGTTTCTAGGGATTATTGATTCTTCATTCCTCACTATTATCCTGGGTGCTCTCATACTAATAGACTTTGCTTCCCAAGGTCCTGTGAACTGAGGTAATTCTTGTAAAGAATTAGATTCAAATCCTGTGTGTTCACTTCGTTGTTCTTCCTCTACATCATCGTATATAGAGGGAATGTCTTGGGGAAATTGTTCCTGCAAGTCGTCTATTTCTTGAATAGGAGGATGGGTTCCTGTTTCCTTTCTCCATTTCTCTTCTTGTATTTCTCTCAAAAATTCATGTGAGTACCTATGTATGGAAGACAGGTTGTCTTGACTTTCTGTATTGGGTACTTGAGACAGGGATGGCGCATTCCTTTCCTGTGTCTCTGGGACAATAGGGTTCCTATACTGATCCTTTTTCTCTTTGCTCTCTATCAAGTATTCTAGCCTCTCCATTAGTCCTTGAAAGTGTAGTTCCGGTTTTGCCATGTTATTCCAATTAAGATATCTAGAGGCTTCGAACAAAGCTTGTGCTAGTTCTACCATCTTCATGCAAAGTTTAGTTCTCTCAATTTCTAGGTCAGCTCGAGGGTAGTTTTTGCTCATTTCAGCTACCTGAGGTCCCTCTTTTAATCTAGCCTGATATGCACGAAACATCATGTCTAGATTCTCTGGTATGGGTTCCGCTAAAACTGATCCTGATTTCTGGTGGATTCTCTTGATTTAAGTCCTGTGAAGTCAATTCTTGGATTTTGGCTCTAGATTCCTTTAAACTTCCTTCCAACTCACTTATCTTTTTACTCCATTTTCTCTTTATCCTTTCTCTAGAATCTTTCCAAGATTTTGTCTTTTTACAGCTAGATTCTGCAACTTCACTACTTCCGACTACCTTCTCCTGATTAAGAGGTTGGTTATGTAAGAGCGCCTGGGCTCTTGTTATAGCTTGGATAGGCACGTATGTAGGGTTGGATCCATCTGCGTTATTTACAATACCTATCACATTGATCGGTGTCACATTCGAAGCATTAACAGGGTTCTTAGGACAATCTTTTATTATGTGCTCTTTGCCACAATCAGCACAAAAGCCTTGGATGTTATAGTACTGTGACTGTTCTGCTATCGGGGGATGTGGACAATCCTTTAAGAAATGATCTCCTTGGCACCTAAAGCATGGTCCTCTAGGGCCCTGTGGTCTCTGTTGTCTTACTTGGGGCCGTGGATTTGGGTTTGTGTACATCACATTAGCATAGTCGAGCTCCCAACTAGGTTCCACTGGTGGACTATCATAATGATATGTCTCCACATGTTCTGGTGACTCTGTGTAATATGCGGGTGGACTATCTACATGCGTAGAGTCAAAACTATTTGAGTGTGGGTCACTCTCTGTGATCAAAGGTGAAGAAGTAGGTTCTATTCTGCAGCAGCGTATTTGACTAAGACAGGTTGAGGTCTCTGTTGAGCCTGGTATGGGTAGTTCTGAGGAGGCCTATAGTAATAAGGCTGAGTATTGTATTGGCCTTGATACCTACCTGGCTGCGGGTATGCTTGCAGATAGTTCTGTCTCACGGTTTGTTTGTTGTATGGGCAGTCCTGAGCCGTATGATTCGTGTATCTTCTCTCAATTGTACAATATTGGCCACTAGGGTTGGCTTGTGGTTGTGGTGCATTGGGACACACATTTGCCATATGATCACCACCACAGGTGTAACAACGCTTGTTAGTTAGCACCCTAGGTTTACTAGAAACTCCTAGTTTCTCAGCCACTTTTTCTGCTAGGTCCTCTATCGAGCTAGACAATTTTGTGGATGCTAGAGATGAACAGTCTGAGTCCTTATAGACCTTTGAGAGTTCCAACTCGTCTCCTAAGTTGTCCTCAATGTCTATACAAATTCTTACACATTGCTCTAGCGTTCTGGGTTCTTTTAGGTACACGTAGGAGCATAGTTTAGAGCTCAACAAGCCATCTAGAAACAATGACTCTTGCTTGGCTTGTGAGGGTAGCTCTTGCATTGGACATCGTTCAACATATTGTCTAAACCTACGTCCTGCCAGTCTTACTGTTTCTTGAGGGGTCTGTTTAAAGCTATGAATCAACGAAGACGTGTCATGTCTAATCCCACTTTTAGAGAATTCAGTGATGAATGACTCTAAAAAGTGATGGATGTCTCTAAATTGCCTTTGTTGCAATGGTTGGAACCAAGTTAAAGCGGTATTCTTTAACGTTAGTCCAAATGCGTTGTATTGCGTGAACATGTCTTCAACTTGTTCGGCTCTTAGTACTTGCTTGAATTCTGCGACGTGGTCATAGGGATCTCTTGTCCCATCAAAATAATTCTTCATTGATTTTACTAACTGTGTGGGTCTCAATATTCTTGCGTGTTCGCGTGGTCTAGGTAGAGGAAGATCATCTCTACCACCTAGTACTCCATGATCTCTTTGTCTGTCCGCTCTATTAGTGTCTGTGGTTATTCTATCTCTCCCTACGGGATGATTAAAGCTTACTTCCGGTCTCTCTTTATTTCCCTCTCTTTGATTTCCATGGGCTGATGATGTTCCCACCCCTTGTTGACTTGTATTCATGTTTGTTCTAGATGGAGGGAATACCAATTCACCTCTCCATGTGTATGTGTTTTTAGCGCGGTCGGGTACCACAAAGACTCTTTCTGAAGTCTCATCCAGGTATACAACCTTTCCAGGTGTATCCGAGTCCTTGAACTCGTATATAGTGATGATACCTACCTCACTAAGTATTTCGGTCTTGTATCTCCAAAAGGCTTCATCAGTTTCTTTATTTACAAACAACCCTATGCTTCTGTTGTCCTGAGGGATCCAATCTGGGATTAGTACTCGTGTCAGTACAGATTTCCCTCTAGGTGTTCTAGGCTCTTCTAATGGTTCTTTTCCTTGAGATTTTGCTTCCGTCTCTGGTTGAATCACGCCAAACTCGTTGGTATTGTTTGGCTGCGTACTTAATATGTACATTGTTCCTTCCTTGTCTATGTACGCGTCTCTCTCGAATTTCACCACTGGACGTTCCAATCCAATGGGTTGATCGGGGTTGTGCATTTGCACCACTTGCCTTCGCAAACCATCCTCATAGATGCAAGCACCTAATCGGTTGGTTCGGAGAAACTCTAGTTGCGTTCTATAGGGTCCTTCTGGCTTTTCTAAATAGGCTACATTCGACCCTCCTTCTGGTCTGTCTGTGCTAAATGCCATTTCTGATTCGCTAGTGTCTGAGTTCTCGTAGGGATAACTAGTGTTCAATTGTTGAGCCCACGATCGTGCAGTAGTTCTTACACTTGCCTCTGATGATCTAAGGCTTCGCCGGTCTGACTTACCTATATGTTTGCCCGATCTAAGGTTCATTAATTTTCTTCCTTGCACACTCAGTACACGCTCAGATCGTCAATGATTCTTTGTTATTACTGTATTGATTCTTTTTAGATTTCTTTAGATTCTTGTCTTAATGTATGCGTCAGGAATTCGACTTTCCGTTATAATTTTGAGTTCTCGTTCCGTCAGACTTATGTTCTTTCCTTTAGGTTTTCGTGTCACACACCTTTACTTTAGTCTTGAGCTTGATAGAATTAAATATCTTGAACTTGAGGTGTTCCTATCGTCTTAATCCACAATGCTAACGTTTATCCTAAGCTAAGAATTGACTGAGGGGGTTGAGTAATCTTCCAACCTCGAGTCAGCTTTTCTGGTTGCTCTGATGCCCATGAAGCCGCGCTTCCCAAGCTTTGTGCCCTTCACTGCCTTGCCTTGGTTGCCTTCGATTGCCCTTGCTAGACCTGAAAAAATTTGATATTAGACCAATTCACAGTTGGATGATCAAGCACTTGAGTATATACACCTTTTAAGTCCTTTCCCTTTTGCCCAACTTTTTAATGCTTGCCCCCTGGCTTCCTAGTCCCAAACTAGGTCAACCTCAAAATAGCTTGTCTAAAAATAGACGTATCCTTTAAGAAAAAAACAGTTGAGGTCACGTAGTACTCGTCAAGAGCTTTCTAATGAGCTATTAAGCTCAAAAAACGGACTTCGGATGAAAAAGTTATGACCGTTCAGGCCCTGGGGGGTAAAAACTGACAAACAGGTTTTTCTCCAAATATGAGCTAAGGGGTCTCCTATGAGTCTAATCACCCAAAAATTTCCCAAAAATAGCCCCAAAATTGGCCAAAAAATGAAACCCTAAAATTTGCGATGGGGGTGCACAATCGCGATGGTCTGAGATGATCGCGATGGTCTGGGACCGTCGCGATGGCGTGAGGGTGCACCGTCGCGATGGCGTGAAATTGGACAATCGTGATGGTCTGAATTTGCACAATCGCGATGGCGTGAACTTGGACCGTCGCGATGGCGTGAACTTGGACAATCGCGATGGCGTGAACTTGGACCGTCGCGATGGCGTGAACTTGGACAATCGCGATGGCGTGAAAGTGCACAATCGCGATGGTGTCAGTCAACGGTCAACATGCACAATCGCGATGGTCTGAAGAGCACCGTCGCGATGGTCTGAGCTTGGACCGTCGCGATGGCGTGAACTTGGACAATCACGATGGCGTGAAAGTGCACAATCGCGATGGCGTCAGTCAACGGTCAACATGCACAATCGCGATGGTCTGAAGAGCACCGTCGCGATGGTCTGAGCTTGGACCGTCGCGATGGCGTGAACTTGGACAATCGCGATGGCGTGAAAGTGCACAATCGCGATGGCGTCAGTCAACGGTCAACATGCACAATCGCGATGGTCTGAAGAGCACCGTCGCGATGGTCTGAGCTTGGACCGTCGCGATGGCGTGAACTTGGACAATCGCGATGGCGTGAACTTGGACCGTCGCGATGGCGTGAACTTGGACAATCGCGATGGCGTGAAAGTGCACAATCGCGATGGCGTCAGTCAACGGTCAACATGCACAATCGCGATGGTCTGAAGAGCACCGTCGCGATGGTCTGAGCGCGATGGCGTGAGCCAATCGCGATGGTCTGGGCGCGATGGCGTGAGCCAATCGCGATGGTCTGAATTTTTGCAGTGTCGCGATGGTCTGAATTGCACCGTCGCGATGGTCTGAATTGCCACGTGGCACCGTCGGCGTGATGGCGTGAGCCAATCGCGATGGCGTGACACGATCGCGATGGTCAGAGACCGTCGCGATGGTCCGGCCAAGCCGTCGCGATGGCGTGAGCCAATCGCGATGGTGTGACACAATCGCGATGGTCAGAGACCGTCGTGATGATCCACCAAACTATGAATTTTTGCAATGCAGCTATGGATTCCTATAGGCGCAGGTGTGCTCTTCACGCTGGTGTGGTCGCCTTCTCCAAATTCCGAACTTTGCAGACCATCGCGATGGTCTGACATAGTCGGAAATTTCTGACAGAAACTGAAAATTTTACCTTTTCCAAGCTTTCTTGATGCACTGGAGCTCTGTACCTGCAAGAAAGCTCAAGAAAACAAAAGTACACACAAGCACAAAAACTCTCTCTCACTCTCTCGCATGCACAAATGAGGGGAAATGAGGAGAATGGGTGGATATGGTGAATTTTCTGATTTTTTTGGAGATGAAGATGATGATGCGGTGATGAAGATGGAGTGTGGGGGAAGTGAAAAACACTAAAAACTAAGTAAAAACAACAACAAAAACTGAAATTTTTACCTTCCAACGCCACTTCTATACTCCTACCATCACACATTAAAACTGAAAAACACTAAAAACTAAGTAAAAACAACAACAAAAACTGAAAAACACTAAAAACTAAGTAAAAACAACAACAAAAACTGAAATTTTTACCTTCCAACGCCACTTCTTGCTATACTCCTACCATCACACATTCGTCCTAGACTCGATCCCCGGCAACGGCGCCAAATTTGGTGTTGCTCTAGCACAATGGTAAGTACCACGTTAAGAAGCTTCACCTCCTTAATTGTCAATCCGCGGAAGAGATAGGAGTGATATGAAGATCGTGAACGTGAGATGAAGTGAGAGTGAAGGTGAGAAGCACAAAGATGCACACACACATACACACACACTACGAAGAGACAAGCAAGACACAATGGAAGGTGAGAAATCAATTCTATTACTCAAGAACACTCTTACAAGTTCAAAATAGCTCTAAGCTCTTCTCTACTCAAACAAGCTAACCTCAAAAATTAGCTCTCTAGCTCTTTTTATAGTTTCTAGACTAGTTTTGACAGGTTTCACATCTAGTGACCGGCATAGTTAAAAATTAGGTCCTAGATGCTATTTGGAAGGGTAAACGGTATCTAAAACTAACGAAAATTGATACGCTTGTTCTACCTAAGCTCCTCAAGCTCGAGGACTCCTCGGCTTGCACAAAATGGAGCTATGGATTACAAAATGGGATTTTCTATGTTACATATGTTACAATAGTGATAAAAATCACTGTTGGAGGTTTTTGGAAAGTATTTGAAAACATAATTATTTGAAAAAACGATTCGACTGGCTCCCTGCTTTGTCGTTACATGCTTCCGTGTCGTCTGTGCCTCTGGCTGCTTCCAACACCCCCTTACCTGATAATACCTCATCTGTTATTTTTGAAGAAGACTCGTTGGTCCATGCACGTGGAGCTTCTTCATGAAATCTTTCAAGGTACTCACTAACGTAATACATGCACTCTTCAAGCATCCAACCCTTTGCCATGGATCCTTCTGGTTTCGCTCTTTGTCGCACATAACCTTTTAATACTCCCATAAATCACTCGACCCAAAACATCCATCGAGTGTTGACAACACATGCAATCTCTATTTCATCTACAAGATGGACTAATAAATGAACCTGAATATCAAAAAATGAAGTAGGAAGTTCTTTCTCCATCAAACATAGTAGCTCTTTGCATTCACGTTTTTTTTGTGGGATTGAGTTTTTGTCAATCTCTTTGGATGTAATCCACCTATACATATCATAAAAACAATTATAAAGAAGTTAATTAAAAAATAAAAGATATCCAATATTCATACATATTAAATATAAAAGTATCATAATTACCTTATAAGTGATCCAAGACGATAGATCACATCTCGTACTCCTTTCGTTGTACATCAATCGATAACCAAAGGTAAAATTCGTTTCAAAAAGTTATGCGAGTCATGGGTCTATAACCCAGATAAGCTTCTTATCATCCATAGTAAACATGTTTTGAAAAGATGCTCCATATCCTGTAGGAGTCTTAATCAATTGAATTCTATTGTTGATAGTTTGTATCTCTTTTGTTGTAAGTACCCAAGGAGCAAGTGCATAAGTCGTTTCTTGTCGATGTCTATCAAAAACTGGCCATAACTTTGGTTTGGATTTTTGATCTTTCAAATCATTCCTTGATGCTGTGGTATCTTTTAGTCCAAGAAGATGCTGCCATAGTGAATAACCAATATTTTTGAATATATGCATAGGATCAAGAAGATGACATACTTTTAACTCTTTCCAATACTCCAAAGAATACCATATTGATATGTTCTCTACGAGTGCCAATTTTCCTTTACCTCTGTTCACATACTCATTATCTGAATCATCACTGAAGATTTCTGCTTCTGGATCTATGAGAGGTCCATCTGTCCATTTTTTATACCAATCCATAGGCGTCATAGGTTTTGGCCACTGACTGTTTCAAGCTTTCCATTAAAATGTATCGCTTCTCTTTTAGATCTTAATAGATGATCATCAGGCAAGAATCATCAATGTCGAAGATAAATATTTTGGTTGAGATTCTTACTATAGATTGATCTCAACCGATCACCACAATATGGACAAGCTTTATAACTCTTAGTAGATATTCCTGCATCATGGAAAATGATAAAAATATAATTAGATTAAATCCTATTTATTTACATGCATATTGAATAAAAAAATTACATCAATACCTGAACAAACACCATATCCTGGAAAATCGTGAATAGTCCAAGCCACAATACCACGAACCGTAATATGTCTTTCATTGATGCTTTTCGATACATCAATGACATTAATACCTCTCCATAACTCTTGAAGATCGTCAATGAGAGGAGCAAGATATATATTCATATCTTTAACTTGTCTTTGGGGAGGGGTAGACAACAGTCCTACACACACATTCCAAGCATTACACACTCATACAAGATCAAAGAGAAGATGGAAATTTGCAAGAAAGAGGCAAATTCAAAATTTTGGAGAGCTCCTTCTTCACAATGGTAAAAAGTGTCTACAAACAGTCACAAAGTGACTTATATACATGTGCCCTAAGTTTGGTCCTTTCACATAAGAGACCGGCACTTTATTACTAAAAAGTGAAGCTCCTACTAATTTACAAGGGATATTTTACAACAAGTTGGGATTATGCAACTAGAGGACTCCTCTAGTGCATTTACATGGCTTGAAGGAATTCTCTAGGACTTTGAAGAAGAAAAATCATGCCCATTAATTTGAAAATTTTGGGGCTCTCCTTGTGCTTCTTTTCTCTGCAACACTCTCCCCCTCTTTGTCTCTGTCGTCCCTTGACAGGCTTTAGCTTCTCGTCGGCTGCTTGCTTAAGTCTTCTGAATACACACACCCAGCGGTCAAAGCGACGACAAGGATTGTCAGAGAATTTTTTATTTTATCCGATGTAAGTCCTTTGCTTCTGTTTTCCCCTTGATATCCCGTACATCACAAATCTGGGTTGCTGCATTGAGTCGGGCTGCCACGCACGCCACCAATGACTAGGAATGTGCTGTTCTTCATCACCTCTTTCTAGCTTTTGGTCTTCTGATTTGTCTTGGTTGCACACATCTGACCCTGTTATATTGTTTTGAGCCTGTTTACTTTGTTGACAACACACGCTATCAGCGGAAGGATTACTACCTGCCAGATATTGTCTTGCACTTCTTCATGTATGGTTCTTGGCCCTAGTCCGTCCTTCCCATGAAATGTCCTGGTTCTGATTGATCTTTAATTCCAATCCTCAGGACCTGGATGATTCACGTTGTTGCCTGATGCGTGCCCCTACGGGGCTTTGGGCAGAGGGTGGTTCTTCTGTATTATGATCTTCATTCTTTATTGAGCCGTTTTTGACTTTGATCTTCTTCTTCTTCTTCTTCTTTTCTTGCTTGCTTCCCCTTCCACACGTCCCTCCTGAACTCTGTCGTCCCCGACAGGCTTTTTGTGGCGACGTGTATAGGTTTGTATGGCTGCTTGCTCTTGTTGGTTTAGCAAATTAGCATGACATATCATAAATTCCTTCCACTGTGTGGACTTCACTCCATCCTCTGGTGCTTGTCGATGATCCGCAAAAAAGCTTGTCTCATAAGCCACCAGACGTGCATTAAGGTTCGAAGTCATTTTAACAAAAAATTATGAGTCTATTTCGAAGAAGCCGGTGAAAAATGTTTCTTCAAATGTGTGCATGTATGTTGACGGCAAAAACATAAGTCGAGAATAATACGCCATAAGTGTTAAGCGGCTCGGAATAGTAGATAGGTCAAAAATGAGTGCTTCAGAGCCTTGTGTAATGCCGATGAAATTCAAAAAAGTATATTTTGCGTGTTGGAAGACTTTCATTACAGTAAGTAGCATACTGAATATCTTATTGGTCATTTTAACTACTAAGTCCGGAACTGTGGCATATCTGGCAATCCAAAATTCCATTGTTTTTACCATATATTCTTCCGTTGGTAGGTAATTACTAGGTAACAATGGGTAATTCAGCCATTGATTATTGATGCTTCCCTGGCACTGTCCTTCCCAAAATTGCAACCAAGAGCGTCTGCGGGGTACTGAGCAAAAAGATGGGTTTACCTGAAGCACATATGGTGATGCTTCCCACTGTACCTGCAGTGTAGGATTCTTTTCCAAAAGCTTCCTCCTCCAGATAGGATCAGCCCTCTCGAACTCCTCTTGAGTGTAATTGAAAGTATCCTTGTTGAACTCGAGGTTTCTGTCAGGTTCTTTATTTGTCATCGTCTTTATATATTGTCGTGTTTGTTCTTTAAGTAGTCCATAGGGTACATTGAATGGCTTCAAAATTTGGTCCAAGTTTTTGCTCTCTATTTTAGCTTCCTTCATGATTTGTATAATTTGATCTTCGAATTCTGCAGTAAGCTGGGACACCAGTAGTGCCCTTTCCGGTCGGCTCAGTTTTGCAATGTCCCGAGTAGTATGTTCAATTTGGACCTCCTGTTCCTCCCTTATCGGTGAATGATGTGAGGGGGGAGAGAGAGGACTTACCTCAGTCTCCTCAGTAGCCGTGGCGGATTTTGGAACTATTGGTGTCCCCTCAAGTGTTTGCTGTGCTAATTGCTCTTGAAGCTGTTTGATCAATTCATCTTTTTGCTTTATTTCTTCAGTAGCCTGTGCAATAGTATCCTTGTGTTTGAGAAGTTCTTTAGCAATGATATCAAGATGATCTGTGTCTTCTTTACATTGTAGAAGATAATGATTCTCAGCTTTTTGCCATTTAGTTCTGAGAGCTGTAGTGTCATCCATGTACCTCTTTTCCCATTCGGCAATGGTGAGTTGCTCCTTGTTGAGCTGATCTTCATACTTAGCTATCTTTGCCTCCAATTCTTTGATATCTTTTTCTGGTCTTTCTTGAACTTCCATTGGCTGATCACTGAGAAGGACTGTCATGAGCTCCTTGTTTCGGTTCATTTGGTTTTCTGCTTCCTCCATGTATACCTTGATCTATGATTCCAGTATTTTGCTCCCGGCGTTCATTCGTGCTTTCTCAGCCTCGTTAGCTTCATATCTCTTTGTGAATTCCTGAAGTTGTTCTTTCAATCTGGCATTTTCCGTCTCTAGAATTTTGTACTGCATTTTGACTTCTTAAACTTCATTTTCTTTCCTTAGGATCTGTTCCTTTGCTGTCTTTAAATCAGTAGAAAGATTCTTACCAATTTGTTGAAGTTCATTCTTGTCTTGCATCGCTTGATCATAATCTTCATCAGCCTCAAGCATATATTGTTGTGTGTCCAGTGCGGTTCTGATCATGTCTTGTATGATAGGCTTGAGTTGAGCGATGTCGACATTCAACCATGTCCTTGATATGCTCGGAGCTTTGCTGGTTTGCACATCTTTTCCCTGCTCCACATGGATGGTTTCGTTGTGTGGTTGTCTAATTTGTAGGTGTATTTTTGGTTCGTTGTCTTCTTTATCCAAATCAATAGCTTTTGTGGCACTTCCTTGAAATGTGACATCCATGGGGGAGGGTTCTGCCACGACCCTTACTGGTGTGAAGGGTTCTTCTTCTTTGGCTGTCTCGTCTTGAGGTTCTTTCTTTGGCATCTTTATGGATATCTCACGTAGGGGTGTTGCCTCCTTGATATGAATAGTGGATGTCTCATTAATTTTTATCACATGTGTACCTTCCTGGTTTGCTTCCTTACTTGCGGTGTCGTGATCAGGGTGTGTAGTGTAGTTCTTCATCTTTATGCCCTCTTCTTCTTCATTGTAGTTGACTGCATTCAATTCCACCCATTGTCCATCATCCTTTGATTCACTTTGAATATCCACATTCAATAATGAAGTGTCGGGTTCTTCTTGTGCATCCGAGGATGAGCTTGAATTGTCCAACCCTAATTCTCTATAGCGATGGACTTTGGTGGGCTTCCTTTTGGCCTCTATCTCTTGTTGAGTTTGCTGATAATGATGCCCTTGCACGGGTAAATTGACTTGCCCTTCTGTATATTGGTGCATTTCTTCCAGGGCCTTATTTAAGTCTTCCTGTGTAATTGGCCTTTGCTCTTCAATCGTTGTCTTCGGAAGTACATGTGTCCTTTTGGTGGCTGGAATTTCCTCTTCTACTTGCTTGACTTCCCTGAGTCTCTTCGTGCCTCTCATTCTGGATTGAGAGCTAGTTTCCGCTTCTTCAACAAGTTGGACTGCTCTTTTCTTTCTTGGTACTGTCGCGACTTTGACATATTTGGCCATGGCCGTTGCTGATGGCATTTCTTGCAGATGCTCTCTAATGCCTAAAGCATGGTAAATCAATATAGTCAGAGCCACGCTGCCATTGAGGAACTTCTTATTATTCCATTGCTTTTTTGCCTCTAATAACCTTACTTGGATGTAAGGAGTCAGATTAATCTGATTGCCAATCTGCTTGATGGCGTGTGAGAGCAATTGAACAATAATCTTTTGAGGGGCCATGTACCGATGCATATTCGGGAAGCAGAAGTGCTGGTGAATAAGCCTTACTTCCTCTTCTATGTCAATTCTATTGATATCCAGGAATGTTCGTGTTTTTGCGCCTCGACTCTCTTCTTTCACTACCGTAATTCCATCTTTTTCCCATCCAAAAGCTTCCTTAACCAAGTCATGTGTGAATTGAATAACGACCCATTTGCTGACTTTATCCATCACTTTAGCATATGGCACTAAGGGATCATGCAGAGCTGGCTGTAATGTATTCATGACCTGTGTGCATCTTTGAAAGTCGGGCTTATAGATTGGTAATTCAAAATATTTGTGAATGCCCGCTTTCCTCATAATGGCAATGGTAGATGGGAGTTCATGCAAAATTCTGAAGTCCTGGGACATGATCGGAAATTGATGATCTGTATCCATTATTTTTATATTTGCCAGGAACAGATACTCCCCAGCCGGTTGATCTTCTCTGAACCAATGTCCTTTTGCTTTGGTGATACTCTGGAGTGGAAATTCCTTCCTCTCGTACCGTTGCTTCAGAGTCTTTGGAAACCATCTGCACTTGTAAGGAAAAGTGCATTAGCTTCAATGGAAAGTATAGCAACTTGTATAGTGCATTTCAGTGAGTTGTTGTCGTTTCATCACTCCGTTTCCCATGTTTCCATAGGTGAGATCTCTTACCACATCTTTTTATTATTATTATTATTATTATTATTATTTTTTCGGAAAGAAAACAAGCATTAGTATACCCGATGCATTATTTATGTACATAGTTGTCCATTTCTAAGAGAGTTAAAGCTATGATCTAATCTCCATTAGAGAATGTGTACCATTAATTTGATCAGGTACATCATGTGCCAAATGTGTGGCCTTGTAATGTGGCCCTACTATGCATACTTTAGGTGCATCTGATACTTCATGAGTGCAATTGGCGTATCCATTGTTTTGATGGTCCACTCCTTGCAGTTGCTTGGGTTTCCAAATCCATTTCATGGGCGGTTGGGTAGGTCTTTTTCTTTCTTTGATTCCTCGGGCTTCATATGTTTTCTTTGTTTCCTCCAGTTTCCTAGTGATAGAGGTGTTTCTCTTCCTGTTTCTAGGACGAATCTGTTTTGGCTTTGTCATTCGCCTATTCTGATGTAATGCATCCTCCTGAGTGCTTATCTCTGGTTTGGCTGCCTGTATTATCTTCTTGGGAATCCATATCTGATGTCGTGCTTTCTGGGCTTCAATCAAAGGTTTGGGGAGCCATACTTGCAAAAGTTCTTTTGGTTGGGACTTTAGTGAAACTGACTTTTTGATTTCTATTTTCTCCTTATGAGTTGATGCTGACGTCTTCTCTTTCTGCACCTGATCCTTGCGTACCCATTTGTATTTGACCGTTCCTTGATGTAAGTATCTGAGTGTTGGATTCCATATTGGTGGTCCTTTGTCTGGGTGAGAAGCAGCATGAGAGTTGGTTTCCTTAGTGTCTGGCTGCTCCTCAACTGAATGGAGTGATTTCCCTTCTTCTTTGGAAATTTTAGGGTTTGAACTTGCTACTTCTTCTAGTTTGGTTTCTGAGGTGGTGGGACTGGGATCATGTTTCAATAGTTTTTCTTTGCATCTCCTTGAACTCTCGATGGCCTTTGGTTGTAGTAAGTGCTTCTCTCCTAATAGACTGAAAATTTCCTTGTGCCCTATCTTCGCGGAAATGTAGCCTTGAGCTAGGTTGATGCTTACTTCATTCTCAATGATCCAATCCTGTCCTAGGATCAAATCTTCTATTAAATCTTCATCTCTGCACACTAAAACTCTTTGTTTCATGGAAGAATTTCCTAGGTGGAGGGACACTATTGTTGTTCCAATGCATTCAAGGGTTTGACCTCCAATTCCTCTCAATTGGGCTTTTGTGGGACTCATAATCATTTGCAAATCTTTTATGACCGTATTATGTATGCAACTAAGTCCTGCTCCTGAGTCTATCAAGGCATTTATCAATTTGTATTCTGTCTTGCCAATCCCTAGGTTTAGGTAAGGCTGTGACATGTACGACTTCGCTGTGTCAGATTTATGGACTTGGTAGTTGGCCATAGGGATAGGATCTTCTCCTTGGAGATAGCATTCATCTCGTTGTCTTATCCATTCTTTCCTTTTTTTAATGCATTCTAGGGCTTCTTGTCGGGCCTCCTCTCTAATCCATTCTTCTTCTTTCTTCTTGTTTTGAGCACCTACTAGGCGTGCTAGCATTTGATCCGTCAATGGCTCCATGAACCGTTTAACTCTGCATCCACTTATGTAGTTAGGAAGAATGTTTCCATCTAGAGTGGCCAGATTAACTACTCCACTAGTAGAGATCCTATTGATTATCAAAGGTCCATATCCGCACTTTTGTAACTTCTTGGCATGTTGCTTTAAGGTGTAAACTAGGACTAGGTCTCCTTCTTTAAGTCCTTTGTCCTTTATGTGAGCGTGCCTTTTGTCTTCTCTTGGCTTTGTAGATTCCTGCTACTGCTTGTAACCTAGTTTCATGTAACTTCTTGATTTGGTCTAATTGTTGGGATAATTCATGTCCGTTCCATTCATACTGTTAGGCTACTCTCAATGTTGGGATTAAAAAATCCATTGGCAAAGTTGCATTCTGCCCGTACACTAAATTGAATGGGGTAGTTCCAATAGCGGTCTTGTATGCTACTTGGAAGGCCCAATTGCGTGATGCAAATGTTTGTCCCAGTCAGACCTCCCATTATTGACAATCTTTGTCAATACGGTGCATAGTACCTTATTGGAACTTTCTGCTTGACCATTGGCTTGGGGATGGTATGGGGTTGATTTTTTGTGAATCACTAAAAACTCATTCATTAGCGACTCTATTACTTCATTAAGGAAGTGCGTTCCTCGATCACTCACTATCTCAATTGGTAATTTGAAACGTGTGAATATATGCTCAAAAAGGAACTTAGCAGTGGTTTGAGCATCGTTCTTTCTCGTAGCTTTTGCTTCTACCCATTTGGTCAAGTAATCTGTGGCTACTATGATGTACTCAGCATGTGATCCTTTGGCTGGTGGGTTGATGGGTCCTATGAAGTCAATACCTCATTTGAAGAATGCTCTCGCACACACCATAGGTCTTAATGGCATGTCATCTCTCCGAATTGGGCATTTAGCCCTTTGGCACGTTTCACAGCTTTGTACATATGTCTCCGCATCCATGTGTAAAGTTGGCCACCACAAGCTGGCGAAGAGGATCATTTTGACAATTCTCTCAGCTGAAAAATGACCTCTCGCAGCACTTGCATGTGCCATCTCTAATATGGGTAGATATTCTCCTTCATGCACGCATAATCGTAATTGGTTATCTTTTCCTCTCCTAAACAATTGTTTTCCCATAAGTACGTAATCCTTGCTCATTTCTTCTAGGGATCGTTTTCTTGTTACGCTAATTCCTTCCTCATGCTCTCTGATCTTTAGGAATTTAACCAATGTTTTACTCCAATTGGGTGCTATGGTTGAGAAAGGTATGGACATATGATCCTCGAGGATTGTCTCCTGGCATTCTGCATAATTACTTACATAATCATGGACATCCTTGGGTATGTCAGGCCAGTACACTCCTAATCTTTTTAATTCTCGGATGGTTCCATGAATCCCTTGATGTGTTCTCCATTTGTTCATATGTGCTTGTTCGATTAGCTTCTTTTGTTCATCCTCCTCGACACATCTTAGCAAAACTCCATTGGGTTCTTTATAGTACACGCTCCCAGCAATAATGTGCAAATTTCTCGATTGGAGAATTTCCTTTTTGCTATCCTTATTGATTGAGTGATGTGGGCCATGGGTGAGTATAGGAATTAGTTTCTCTGCCCACCTTGGACAAACTTCCAGATTAAACAAATAAGTGTCAGGTAGATCATCGGGTACTCCACTTGGCGGTTCTCTGTGGGTTAACCTAGAAAGGTGGTCTGCTCTTACATGCGTATTTCCTTTTTTTACTACCACTTCAAAGTCGAACTCCATTAATAGTAAGAACCATCTTACTAATCTTCCCGTGTTACAAGGTTTATTGACTAAGTACAGTAAAGCCTGATGGTCTATGAAGAACTTGAATTTGTTGGCTAAAAGATAGTGTCTAAATTTCTTCACCGCGTAGAACATTCCTAATCCTTCTCATTCGGTAGTGGTATAATTCCTTTCAGCTTGATTCAGTTGTCTACTCGCATAGGCAATTGGATGATCTAGCTTTCCTTCATCCGCTGGTTGGGCTAAGATACATCCTATTGCATAATTAGAGGCATCACATGAATATGAAAAGGCTTGTTCCAATTTGGTGTTTTCAAAATTGGGGTTGTGCTAAGTCTCTTTTTTAACTCATTGAATGTTTTCTCGCACTCTTCTGTCCAAGTGACTTGAGTTAAGAGGCCATACAAGGGTTTGGCGATTATGGCATACATGTGGATAAATCGACGATAATATCCACAATGTCCCATAAATGCTTGTACTTCCTTCACATTCTTAGGTCTTGGCAGCTCTAAGATTACCTTAATCTTGTCCTCATCCGTGGATATTCCATTCCTGGAGACTATGTGTCCTAGGATCTTTCCTTGTCTCACCATGAAGACACATTTTTCTGGGTTTAGGCAAACTCGATACTGGCGGCATTTATTAAATATTTTTCTCAACTCGAGAATATGATCTCATCTTTGATTCGAGTATGTACATACATCATCTACATACACTTCCATGCTCTTTTTCAGGAATTCCTTGAAAACATGACACATCAATCGTTGGAAAGTAGCAGGTGCATTAGTGAGTCCAAAAGGCATCACCCTGAAAGCATAGACTCCCCATTCGGTTGCGAACGCGGTCTTATGTTGATCCTCAGTAGCAATAGCCACTTGGTTGTATTTGGAGAATCCATCTAAGAAGCTATAGACTTCCTTTCCTGCTACTCTTTCCAATAGATGGTCCGTGATGGGTAATGGGTAGCTATCACGTATGGTGGCTGCATTGACTTTTTTCAAGTTAATGCACACCCTCAATTTTCCATTTTTCTTAGGCACAACTACTAATGGCGATACCCACTCGGTGTGTTCTATCTCGTATATGAATCTTGCTGCTAATAGTTTGTCTATTTCTTCCTTAATTTTAGCAGCGTAGACCTCGTTATATGTATATGGGCGTTGTTTTGATGGTTTTGCATCTGCCGTCATTGGTATCCTATGAGAACAAATCGAAGGTTCCACGCCCTTGAGATCCTTATATGTCCATGCGAACACGTCTCAATATTCTTGGATCAGTTGTATGAGTTCCTCTTCCTCCTCTACTGATACATCTTTGCCTATGTATGTGCATCGTTCTTCTCCGTCTTCCACTGTTACTACAATTTTTTTTGTTTGTTCTTTGTTGTCATATGCTTCTCCATCTCTAGCCTCTCGTTTAGGCATTTGAATGGCTACCTTTCTCTCTTCTACTTCATATCTTTTGAAATGTTCAAGAACTTCAAACAGATATGGGTCCGGTTTTGTCTTACTCATGTCTTCCGCTTGCTTTTGTACCATGGAAGAAGCTTCGATTGCTAAGATCTTGGTTGGTTCTTGTCCCTCTTTGCTTTGAATGGTGTCTAGGTAACTCTCTTCGGAGTCAAATTCTGGTTCCATTTCTATACTCTCATATTCCTCTTTCCATTCTTTTTCCAAGATTTCCCCTTCTTCTACTTCTTGAAGGACAACCATATAAAGATTTACATCATAGCCTTCCTCATCTATGCACTCGTTCATTGTCAATACTTCCTCATTCACGCACACATCTAAGGTGGCTAAGATTTCCATCCATCCATGCGGTTCAAAGGTCTCATCCGGAAAGATTTGAGGCATGTATCTTGGGTCCTCTACTGATCGGTAGTTAGGATGTCCTATAGGCCACATTTGTCCTTTATTGTCCTCTTTCTTGGCTTCTTTGCACATCCATAACTGAGCGTCCTCGTGCATCCATGATTGATCACTCGATCCAGCACTATGAATGGATAGGTCATCTTCCTCCTTGTGTATGGGATTCCATTGTAGTGGAGGGACGTCTCTGTAGGAAAAGGTGTGAAAGTTTATCTTGGTTGTATTTCCTTGATGTTGTAGGTACAATGAATCTCTTCCCTAGTCTTGCACTACCCACATTTGTCTCATAAAGGGTCGTCCTAATATCATCTCGTAATTATTAGCCTTTTTGAATTTACAAATGGCTAGTGTGTGCTCAAATTCAACTCCATAGGTCGTTAATTTGATTCTTTCCAGTATCCATAGGGGTTTCTCCACATGACCGTCTGCTAATTGGAGCTTCATGCGTATGGGTTGTAAGGCAGGTTTTCCCCATTTCTCCCAAATCTCCTTGGTGGCAATTCCTACCCCGGCTTCCGTGTCTAGGATAGCCTTGGTCATGTACCCATTGTAAGTGACAGGTAGACATGTATTACCTTCGTCTCCTTCACTAAACTCTCCCACTTTATCAATTGGGATTTGTATTTTAGAAGTGTTTTCTTTTCCCCTTCCTTCCTTTTCTTCCTTCTCTGACTCTAATTCTAATTGACTCGCTAATTGTCTCCATAATTGTGGCTTCACTTGAAGTAACTCTTCCACAGTCAATTTGCATTGTACTTTTGTTTTCTTTAGTTCCGTTAGATTGTGTGAACTCTTTTCTGAGTTTCCTTTTCCTTTTCCATGTATTGTGGGTGCTCGTATTATTATAGACTCCTTTTCGTATTCTCCCATGTAATTAGGTAAGGTTGAAACACTCAGGGTTTCCTCTCTATTTCTATCGAGTCTTGATACCTCCTCATATACTTCCTCCAGATTGGGATTTGGTTGATAAACTTCCACATCTATTTCCTCGAAAGGAGGCTTTGATACTCCATTTTTCTTCCATTGTTCTTCTCGGAGTCTATTCCATAATTCCTTCGGCCATTCTGCCTCTAAGTCCGGTATTATTGACACACGTTCATCTTGAATTTTCATTTGTTCACCTTTGTCATCCTTCGTTCTAAGTTCTTTACCTTTGGATTTGACACATTCTTCGTATTGATCATCTGCTATCCTTGTCTCTGGTAGAGCTAGGATAGCCTTTTCTAGGGTTGCTCGTGCCACCTCTATAAGCTTTCTACATATCGCTAGTCTTTCTTTTTCTAATTCCCCTTGTGGGTAAAGTTTTTCGTGTTGCTCTACATTCGGACCCATCTTAATTCTCGCTTGGTAAGCTTTCAGCCACATGTCTAAGTCGTCAGGTTTCGGGTCAGCTAGCAATGATCCTGGTTTCTCTATCTCTTGGATAAGTAGTGGCACTGGAATCTCCTCTTGAATCCTTTGTTCTTTATGCTCATTCTCGTTTAAAATTTTTTTGACTCTCATTTTTTGCCCATTTATCCTTGAGTTTTTCTCTTCTTTCCTTCCATTTTTGTGCTTTTGTGTTCTGGGTACTCTCACGTGGGTCCTCAGAATCCTCAACTACCTGAACTTTAGGGCTTATTGTTTTATCGCTCTCTTGTTCATGTTCTGGTTGTTTTCCTTTTTGTTGCCTTGTCCGAGCTCTTGTAATGGCTTTTAATGGCATTGTATATTCCTTCTCACTTCCAGATCCTTCTATTACTTCAATTACGTGGATTGGTGCAGTATCTTGGACTTTGGTTGGATTCTTGGGACAGTCCCTGAAAAGATGTTCCTTTCCGCAATCATTGCAATATCCTTCCTAAGTCCTAGGTGGTGGTGGATTGTAAGGTCGAGGGCACTCTCGAATAAAATGGTCTCCTCCACATCTATAACACGGTCCTCTTGGCACAGGTGGTCTAATGGTTGGTCTCATGGGTGGTTGTGCTTTAGGAGCGGTATACATTAGAGTTGTGACCTCTGTTCCATAGCTCTGGTCATAGTTTTCATATCCATAATAAGCCGAATCATAGGTTGGTTCGTAATCTAACATGTTGGCTTCATATGGGTAGTAATCTCCTGGTGGTAGCTCATATCCAGGGTTAGCTGATTCCACATTGATTGGCGATGATGCTGGCACTATGGCTCTTTCCAAATTTTCTTCTAACTGGGCATACTTCACAGGTATTACCTGTTGAGGTTGTGATAGTTGGGGTCCTAATACTGGTTGTGGTGGTGGATACGATGCCTGTTGGATAGGGATTGTATCTGGGCATCTCTCTGCCTTGCTCTCTAGGTGGATATCCATATGGCCGGTACTGTGGTGCTCCTACTGGTGTTGGATAGGGATTGTATCTGGGCATCTCTCTGCCTTGCTCTCTAGGTGGATATCCATATGGCTGGTACTGTGGTGGTTGGAAAGGTCGTGCTTGCCTATTGAATGGACAATTTCAATAGTGTGATTAGTGTATTTTTGTTCTATGTGGAAATACAAAGTGGTTCCTTGTTGGTGCTGTCTGTTGTATGGGTATGTTTGATGTGCACCGGTCCCTCCTCGCACACACATGTGTGTGGGGTGATCTCCTCCACATAGACTACATCTTCGTAGCATAGGCACTCTTTGGGCTGGGTGTTGGTAAGTTCTTTGTCCCTGGACCCCTAGTTTCTTTGCTAATAGCTCTGCTAATTCTTCCATATTACTGGAGTTGGAAGTAATGGTACTTCGTGAGTCTTCTGATTTAGTGGGGTTGGGTGTGCTCTTGAGGTCCTCAGCTAGGTTATCTTCTAAATCAATGCATTCCTAGAGACATTCACTTAGGGTTTGTAACCTCTTCACGTAAACTAAGGTTCTTAGGGTTCCATTCGTGAGTCCATCCAAAAATAATGAAATCATTTTTGCTGAGTGGGTCTCTCAGCCACTGGGCATCTATCCACATACTGATTGAATCTTCGGGCAGCTGTTTTCACTGTCTCATTAGGGTTCTGTTTAAAACTGTGGATTAAAGATGCAGAATTGTGTTTAATCCCTCTCTTAGTGAATTCCCCAATGAATTCTTGAAAGAATTGCTCCATGTTTCCAAATTGATTAGGATCTAATGGTTGGAACCAAGTTAGAGCCGTTCCTGTGAGGGTGAGTCCAAAAGACTCATACTGCACAAAGAAGTCGTCTACTTGTTCTGCCCTTAGAACTTGTTTAAATTCAGCAATGTGATCGTAGGGTTCTCCCAATCCATCATAATGATTTCTTACACACTTGGCCACTTGGATAGGTATCAGTCTTCTCATTGGTTCTAGCGGTCTAGGCATTACAGGGAAGACAGGAACTACTGGTCTAACTGGGGGCATTCCCGGTTGTTCTCCTACTGGTGGTCGTGGTCTTACTGGTGGTCGGTACTGATTACCTACCCCTGGGTGGGTATGATTGTGTGTTTGCACTTCTGGAGTCGCAAATTGTACATGGGTACGGTTTGGCACACTTCGTTGGCTGGTTTGTCCTGACGTGGTGTGTTCTGTCTCTTGTTGATTTCCAAAGGGGTTCTGCCTAGTAGTTGCCTGATCTCTCTGAGGGAATATAGGCACACACATGTATTTCAGTCGAGCCCTGTCCAAGGCACTAACCAACAAGTATCTTCTCTAGGTATGTGATTCTGGTTTCATCTTCTCGATCCTTCCACTCATAAAATGTCATAGGGCTTTCTTCTCTCCCTAGAGCCGGTAAGTCTATTTGAAGTAATAAGTCTGATCCATGGATCATATAGACTTCCAATAGGTAGTCGTCTTGAGGTATCAAGTCTCCTCTCAAGACTCGTGTTACTTGGGATCTACCTCTAGGAGTCGTCACTAGCTCCTCAGGGTTTGGTCTTCCTGAGTTTTCTGGTTCCACTAAATCTCCCCTTTCATTGATCAACTCCGGAAATTCGGTCACTATGTAGATGTGACCCATTTTGTCTATGTATGCTCCTCCCTCATACTTGACAGCAGGTCTAGGCACGATCGTGGCATCCATGGAGGTTACCATCCTAGCCACTGATATGTTTAATGATGGAGAGTGTTAATCTCCAAAAGAACAAGTTAACCTTGAATTTAGATCACCTCTATATCAAGATCAACTTTAGACTCCACCAAATTTAGAGATCATTCACCAATTCATCAGGAAATTGATTATTCTGAAAAATTCAGTTTCTTCAGAAAAGTCTGCTGCAGATTAGTCACTCATTGACTAATCAATCCTGTAAAGTTTTTGATAAAACTTTGCACAACACTTTGCCTTAAGGTTGCGCAACTTTCCCAAGTTAAATCTCTCAAAAAGATTAAGCATACACTGAGAAATGTGTGAAACACTTTACCTATGTCTGAAAATGCTTCTCTGCAATGGCGACTTTGACACCTGCAATTTCTTAGCACTGGTTCTCCCAACTCTGAACCCGTTTGATCAAGATCTTTTAGCCATAGATGGCTTACCTTCCAACTTAGATTTTAAGTCCTCATTTGTGTAAAACTTTACACTGTGGACTGAGCAATGATCATTTCATTGAAGATGAAATGTGCGCCAGATTTTACGACTCTTAGAACATTCTTACATATGAATGTTCCTAATCAAAATTCTCTCAGCCTGATTACAATTACCTCTCAAATTCTAGCCATAGATAGATTAGCTATGGACTTAGACACGTGCAGAAGGATTTCTCAAAAGATTAAACACAGAAGAAGCAGACAGCAAAATATCGGGCGCAAAATTTCTCGATTTCTCAGAAAACTTACATCTAAGTGAGAATGAATCATTCACTCACTTTTCATGTGTCTAATGACACTAATTTCTCTCTCCCTATTCTCAAATCTTCTTCTGCTCTATTTGCCCGACATTTTCCAACATATTTATAGATGAATATATACAAGTGTATGACTAAACAAAGGTATAAGTCAGCTAATGTACATATGTGTTCATGTCTTTGGATTTTCTGAATATGTCCTTCCTTCAATCATCTGACTTTGTTTTCTTCTTGACTCCTTGACTTCATTCCTCCATAATTCTTCAATTGATGATTGTCATGCACCAACAGCTCCCCCTCAATCATTAATTGAGGTTCTTTTCTATCTTCTTTACTCCAGCCATATCCTTGAATCTTTGTAGTTTTGGTCCATCTAGACTTTTAGTCATCATATCTGCAACTTGATCTTTTGTGGGAGTGTGTATGACTTCAATCTCTTTCTCAATGACCTTCTCTCTCAAGAAATGATACTGTATTTCAATATGCTTAGTTCTAGCATGAAACACAGGATTAGCTGCCAAGTATAAAGAACTCATGTTGTCTCCACAAACAATAGGAGTACTCTGAATCACATCAAAAACTTTCAAAAGTGTCTTTAGCCATATTACCTCTTTTGCAGCTTCCACCATACCTTTATATTCTGCCTCTATGGATGACAAAGCAACTGTATGTTGCTTCTTAGAACACCATGAAATCAATTTGTCTCCTACATAGCATAAGTATCCATGTGTTGATCTTCTATCATCCACATTACCTGCCCAATCTGCATCACTATATATCTTGATTCTTGTATCTGAAGTAAACCCATAGTACAACCCTTCTTTGAGTGTACCCTTGATGTACCTAAGTACTCTTTGTCCTGCAATCCAATGGTTCTTCCTAGGACAATGCATAAATTGTGAAAGCACACCAACTGCATATGACAAGTCAGGCCTTGTCAATGTAGCATAAATCAAGCTACCAACCAAACTTTGATAGAGTTTCATATCACTGAACTCTTCTCCTCCAAACCTAGACAATTTATGGTTCACTTCCAAAGGTGTAGGTGCAACCCTGCAATCTTCCATTTTAAATTTGGTTAGCAAATTTTTAAGATACCTTTCTTGGGTCACATATACTCCATGTTGAGTATAAGAGATCTCCATTCCCAAGAAGAATGATAGGTTCCCCAAATCACTGATTTTGAACTCTTTCTCCATTTGCTTCTTGATCATTTGTATCCCCTTATCATCTGTTCCTGTAAGTATTATGTCATCAACATAAATACACACATAAATGAATCCATTTTCACTTGCTTTGACTAGCAAGCTACTATCTGCCTTTGATGCTTGAAATCCAAGATCATTCAAGAATTTTACAAGCCTATAATTCCAAGCCCTTGGGGCTTGCTTCAACCCATACAAAGCTCTCTTGAGCTTACATACATAATTTGGACTCACTTGATCTTTGAACCCATCTGGTTGCTCCATGTAGACTTCATCTGAAATGTAACCATTTAAGAAAGCATTTTTAACATCTAATTGGGACAACTTCCAACCTTTACAGGCAGCAATTGCAATGAGTGTCCTGATAGTTGTCATCTTTGCCACAGGACTATAGGTCTCATCATAGTCCACTCCATATGTCTGTGCATACCCTTTCACAACAAGTCTAGCTTTGTACCTAGACACACTTCCATCTGCAAATCTCTTTGTTTTGTAAACCCACTTACAACCAATGATTTTCTGACTATTAGGTTTAGGAACCAAATCCCATGTTTGATTCTCTATCAAAGCATCATACTCCTCTTGCATAGCATCTTCCCAATTCTTCTTCCCTTTGGCCTCTTCATATGTAGAAGGGTCTTCATCTGCTTTTACCAAATAAGCATAATCTTTAGTAGTCAAGAATGAAGTGTCATAGCTATACCTTGTAGGTTGCCATTTGTGCCTAGATGACCTCCTAACTTCTGCACTTCTTGAGGTCTCTGGTTCATCACATTCTGGATCAAACCTTGGCCTCTCTTCAACTTCAATCTGCACTTCATTACTCTCACTTTCATCAAGTAATTGAATCTTTGCTTTACCTTTCGTTTGTTCCACTACTTCTTCATCATCTGCATGTACATTATATTTACCTGCATACCAAGTACCTTGCTCATCAAATGTAACATCCTTGGATACAATAAATTGCTTTGTGGATGGACTCCACAACCTGTATCCCATTTGCTTATCATCATAACCAATGAATACATACTTCTCTGCCTTAGGCTCCAACTTATGCCTCAATTGAGATGGCACATATGCATATGCCAAGCATCCAAATATTCTGCAATGATCCAAGGTAGGTTTCTTACCCCACCAAGCTTCATATGGTGTCATACCCTGCAAAGCTTTACAAGGCAATCTATTAACCAAATATGTAGCTGTATTAACAGCCTCAGCCCACAAATAATTTGGGCAATTCTTCTCTTTCATCATGGACCTTGCAAATTCAACAAGAGTCCTATTTCTTCTTTCTGCTACCCCATTTTGTTGAGGAGAGTACCTGCAAGTAACTTCTCTCTTTATACCTGCATTCCACAAATAATCATTGAACTCATTTGAAAAATACTCTCCCCCTCCATCTGACCTTAGTCTCTTCAATTTTTGACCTGTAATCCTTTCTGCATATGCATGATAGTGTTTAAATGTATTAAACACTTCTGACTTTTCCTTAATCACATAAATTGTGATCCACCTGGTAGCATCATCAACATATATGACATAATATCTTGAACCATTTATACTAAAGTCCTTTGAAGGACCCCACACATCTGTATGCACCAATTCAAGTCTTTCTGAATACATAAATCCATGCTTGGAATAGGATTGCTTATGAGCCTTACCTAATTGACATGCCTCACATCTGTATGTCATGTGTTGACCTGCAATGTTAGGCATTCCAAGCACTGAATCATTGTTAATCATTTCTTTGATACCTCTTTCATTAAAGTGTCCAAGTCTTTTGTGCCAAAGATCCAACTCTGACACCTTCTGCTCTCCATATGTGAACATAGCATGTCCAACATTTCCTTGTACCTTCAATGTGAAAAGCCTTCCTTCTTTCTTTCCTGCAATAACTTGTTTATACCCTTGACTAGGGTCTTCCACATAAACTCCATCATTGGTAAATCTTACCTCATAACCTTTTTCCACAATTTGACCTACACTGATCAAATTCTTTGGAATTGTGGGAACATAAAGTACCTTACTCAGAAGAGTGCTCCCATCCTTAGCTTTGACTGAACCAATTGACTTTACCTTATGCTTTGTATTATCACCTGTCTGCACTGTATGATTAATTGCATTATGATCTAGGTCAGTCATCAAAGCAATATTTCCACTTAAATGATTACTACATCCTGAATCAATATAGAACACTCTCATGTCCTCATGTGAGGTTTCACATGTATTCATAATGAGAGTCGAATCCTCCTTTTGATCTGATGCATAGTTGTAGTAGGTGTTATTATAGGATTGATTTTCTTCCACCACCTCTTCCAAAAGAATTCCTACCACCTCTACCTCTGAAATTTCCTCTCTGAAATCTACCACCTCTTCCTCTTTGATTAAAGTTCTGATAATTGCCATTGTTTTGATTATTATGCCAACAATCATGAGATAGATGATTGGTCTTACCACATATCCAACAAGCTCTTGCATTTTCTTTGTTGTTTCTGCCTCTTCCTCTACTTCTGCCATTTCCTCTTCCTCTTATGAAGTTTGCTTGGTTTGATGTACCTTCTTCTTCACCTGATTGTTGCTTCCCTTTGTTAGCTTTCTTCTTGTCTTTAGAATACATTGCATGCCCTGCACTCTTATCAACATCTCCTTTGACATCATTCTCAAAAGTTAGCATATGACCTAACAATTGATTCAAATCAGGAGTAAAATGATCTAATGAAAGTTCTGTAGATAAAATGAAAGGCTTCCACTTCTCATCTCCTCTTAGCCCTGTGAGTATTTGTCTTACCAATTTGTCTTCTTCAATATCTTCATCAACTGCACCTAAAGAATCTGCAATGTCCTTCATCTTTGTCACATAATCAGAAATTGATTGTGAGGCCTTCTTCTTGAAGGTAGTAAATTCTGCCCATAATGAAGCCTTCCTTGATTTGGTTGTATTTTGGAAATGCTCTTCCAAAGCATTCCAAATGTCACAAGCACTCTCAAGTCCTCTAATGTGAGGAAGCAAATAGTCATTGACTGCCATGTAGATGATGCTTCTTGCTTGAGCATCCTTCTTCATCCAATTCTTCAAATCTGCAAGCTCCTCCCTAGTTGGAACACTAGAATCTCTGAATTCTGGCTTTTCTTCATCTCCTGTGATGTATCCTATCAGATCTTTGCTCATAAGGTGAGCTTCCATCCTCATAGACCATGCAGGATAGTTCTCTCTATCCAACTTTTCAATTTGGAGACTATCTCCCATCTTTACTTCACCTGTAGCTTCAAATCTTTAACCTTTACAGATAATAAATGTACCTTTACTTCGAATGTTGCTCCTTCTGATCTTTTTGATGCTCTTTGTATGTCTTCCTTTGATCTTTCTTCAACCTTTACCCTTCTGCACCTTCAAAATGTAAAGATTTGTACTTCTGCAATAGTCGGAGTCTTCTTCTTCTCAATTTTGACACAACCTGCTCTGATACCACTGATGGAGAGTGTTAATCTCCAAAAGAACAAGTTAACCTTGAATTTAGATCACCTCTATATCAAGATCAACTTTAGACTCCACCAAATTTAGAGATCATTCACCAATTCATCAGGAAATTGATTATTCTGAAAAATTCAGTTTCTTCAGAAAAGTCTGCTGCAGATTAGTCACTCATTGACTAATCAATCCTGTAAAGTTTTTGATAAAACTTTGCACAACACTTCGCCTTAAGGTTGCGCAACTTTGCCAAGTTAAATCTCTCAAAAAGATTAAGCATACACTGAGAAATGTGTGAAACACTTTACCTATGTTTGAAAATGCTTCTCTGCAATGGCGACTTTGACACCTGCAATTTCTTAGCACTGGTTCTCCCAACTCTGAACCCGTTTGATCAAGATCTTTTATCCATAGATGGCTTACCTTCCAACTTAGATTTTAAGTCCTCATTTGTGTAAAACTTTACACTGTGGACTGAGCAATGATCATTTCATTGAAGATGAAATGTGCGCCAGATTTTACGACTCTTAGAACATTCTTACATATGAATGTTCCTAATCAAAATTCTCTCAGCCTGATTACAATTAACCTCTCAAATTCTAGCCATAGATAGATTAGCTATGGACTTAGACACGTGCAGAAGGATTTCTCAAAAGATTAAACACAGAAGAAGCAGACAGCAAAATATCGGGCGCAAAATTTCTCGATTTCTCAGAAAACTTACATCTAAGTGAGAATGAATCATTCACTCACTTTTCATGTGTCTAATGACACTAATTTCTCTCTCCCTATTCTCAAATCTTCTTCTTCTCTATTTGCCCAACATTTTCCAACATATTTATAGATGAATATATACAAGTGTATGACTAAACAAAGGTATAAGTCAGCTAATGTACATATGTGTTCATGTCTTTGGATTTTCTGAATATGTCCTTCCTTCAATCATCTGACTTTGTTTTCTTCTTGACTCCTTGACTTCATTCCTCCATAATTCTTCAATTGATGATTGTCATGCACCAACATTTAAGCCATCCAGGTAGATGGGGATCTCCTGGGCATTAGTAGATACATACTGTAAGGAAGTACGGTAATCTCCTTCTAGAGCGGTCATGAAATTTCTACTTGGAGCGAGACCCTGCATGTCTTCCGAAGCCATGGGTATCTCCTCCTCTGATTCACTAGAGGTATCTGAATAGACAGAGTGGTGACTAACCTAGGCAGCACTTCCCATAGAAGATATGACACTTCTTCGGCTACTTAGCACTCTCCCTGACCTCAAGTTCATTCACCCTCCTGAAGCTCTCTAGGTCTCTAAAACTCTCCTTGAGTGGCTCTTCCAATGCCTCAAGTTTACCCTACAAAATGTTAAAAAATCCTGGGCGATACTACTCTGGGCGATACCAAGCTAGCCACGATATGATACCTAAAACCTACGCGATACGATACTTGTTGTGTAGACGATACGATACTGCTGTTGGTCGCGATACGATACTAACTATTCTGACGATACAATACTTCCAGAATAGACAATACGATACCTGGGATTCTCTCGATACGATACCAAACTCCAAACGATACCAGACACTCCGTCGATACGATACTGAAAGAAGTCAGACGATACGATACTGCTGCTGATGACGATACAATACTGATATGGTATCATGATACTAAACTAGGACCTGGCATGATACGATACTTCAGGGGTTGGCGATACGATACCAAGATCTGGGATGATATGATATCAACGGTCCTTGTGATACGATACTAGAAATCCAGGCGATACGATACTAGGGTGGGGCACGATAGGATACCAATGCAAGTGGCGATACGATACCACCAACTTGCACGATATGATAATGGTGTGGTATCGCGATACTAAATTGGGAAGTGGGCGATCCGATACCACAGTTGGTAACGATACGATACCCCTGGGGTAAAGTGAGATCGCGATACCAACTTGGCGATACAATACCAAAAGTGGTATCGTGATACCAAGATTGGTAATCGACGATACGATACTTCGGTGAGTATCACGATACAAGGGAATTTTTGGTATCGCGATACCAAAAACTCAACTGATCACGATACTCAAGCCAAAATACCTCCAAATGCAAAAAATTTTACACCCACTTGCTTCTCTCTCAACCCTCCTCACTCCTAGCCTACTGTCTCTTTCAAGAAAGCTCAAAAAACAAACTGTTTCCCCCCCGCGATACTGAATGTGCAATTAATAACGTGTTGTTGCACTTTTAGTGTGTTTTTGACAAGGAATTCTTGTTGACTCTTACCTTTATGGTGTCCTGATTGCAGCTTGAGCTCAATACCTAGCCTTGTTAGCCTGTAGCGCGCGATATCACACCCACGATACCGGTCGTTGCTCGCACATGATACCAAAATGCAGGAAAGTATCAAATGAGTCAACTTTTTTGGTTTTTATACTTTTTGTGACAGAAACTGAACTACACTAACTTGGCAAATATTTGAGATTTTTCTTGGTCTTGACCTAGTCCTACTTCACTCCTCTCCTTCTCTCCTCTCCTTCTAACCTAACCCTAACTCCTCTTACTCTTCCTTCCTACTAACCCTAAACCTAAAAACTCATTACACACACCTCCGGGATGTGAAGTAACAAGTGCTGAGGTGATTGACTACTTGCCACGGAATGATTTCACTTCTACAAGTACGATTTCATCACACTCGATCTATAACCATCACGAAGGCACCTTGACTGAGTGTTCTCCGACAACGGCGCCAAAAATGTGTGTACCTAAGTCAAGAAGACTCAAGGACTTGTGCCAAAGAGACTATACCTCATTTGCAACACAAGTGCATATAGTGGGAAATTGACACACGCTTATATGTCAATCCGATCAAACGACCTAACCAAGTGTATTAAGACATGTGCACACATGATGGAAAAAATGAAGTGGTTCAGCTGATATGCATGAGAAAAGATTAATCCACCTCTCAAACTCACTGAAAGACTGAAGGTGTCTGCCTAGATACCTCTTACAACAGTTTTCAGTAAATCAAGGATTTCTCCTAGCTCCGAACCCAGAATATAGTCAATAATGTACTTCTTTCGAAGCTCTCGACAAGACGCATCTATTGGAAGTGGTTTCACTCGATTCTGACAACCTTGCTTCAAGTTATGACCAAAATAGTGAATGGCGGGAAGCACCTACACTCACGCCACAACTCCTACAAGCTCACACATGCCCTACAGTAGCTGAAAAACAGTGGGGAGGGGTAGAAAACAGTCCTACACACACATTCCAAGCATTACACACTCATACAAGATCAAAGAGAAGATGGAAATCTGCAAGAAAGAGGCAAATTCGAAATTTTGGAGAGCTCCTTCTTCACAATGGCAAAAAGTGTCTACAAAGAGTCACAAAGTGACTTATATACATGTGCCCTAAGTTTGGTCCTTTCACATAAGAGACCGGCACTTTATTACTAAAAAGTGAAGTTCCTACTAATTTATAAGGGATATTTTACACCAAGTTGGGATTATGCAACTAGAGGACTCCTCTAGTGCATTTACATGGCTTGAAGGAATTCTCTAGGACTTTGAAGAAGAAAAATCATGCCCATTAATTTGAAAATTTTGGGGCTCTTCTTGTGCTTCTTTGCTCTGCAACAATGGTCCTTTAGGGGCTTGTGGTCTCATTTGTCTCAATTGGGGCATAGGGTTAGGATTTGTGTACATGACATTGGAGTATTCTAGCTCCCAATTTTATTCCATAGGTGGTGCCTCATATTGATACGAGTGAATCTCACTATGCTCAGGCGACTCTGTGTAATAAGCATGTGGACTATCTTCATGGGAGTAGTATAAACTATGAGCATGAGAGTCATTTTTTGGGATCAATGGGGTTAGTGGCACCAATGCTCTATTGAGGTTCTCTTCTGCCATTGCATACTTAACTAGAATCACACTAGCGGGAGCTGTTGGTTGGTTTCCTAGGACTGGTTGTGGCCTATATGGTGCCTGATATTGCTGTTGTGGTCTATGTTTTGATACCTACCCTATGGGTAAGATTTCTGATAACTCTATCTAACAGCCTGTCTATTGTATGGACAATCTTGAGCCGTATGGTTCGTGTATTTTCTCTCAATAATGCAGTATAGAGCATTCCTTTCTCTTATGTTCAAGTTTTTCATTGGGCAAACATTAGCCATGTGGTCCCCTCGGCAAGTATAACATCAATTCAATGAGGTGACTCTTGGTATTTGTCTTTTTTGGAGTCCTAGCTTCTTGGCAGCCTGATCAACTATCTCATCTATCTTAGTGGAGGTTTTGGAAGTATGACTAATAGAACAGTATGAATCCTTGTAGAGGGTTGGATAGTCCTAACTCCTCACCCAAGTTGTCTTCTATGTCAATGCACATGCGCACACACTCTTCTGTGGATCTAGGCTCTTTCAAGTACACATATGATGTTAACTTGGTGCTCAATAAGCCATCTAAGAACAAGGCCACTTGTTTGGATGGTGTGGGTAACTCTGGAATAGGAAATCTTTCTAAGTACTGTCTGAACCTTCTTCCTGCTAGTCGCACTGTTTCCTGGGGTGTCTTCTTGAAGCTGTGGATCAAGAATGATGTGTTATGCCTGATACCACTCTTGGAAAATTCTATAATGAATTCGTCTAGCAGTTGATCTATATCTCGATAGTTGGGATTGTTTAGTGGTTGAAACCAAGCTAAGGCAATGCCCTTGAGAGTCAAACCAAATGCCTCAAACTGGGTGAACAAGTCCTCAACCTGTTCAGCTCTTAACACTTGTTTGAACTCGGCCACATGATCATAAGGATCTCTTGACCCGTCAAAGTAGTTCTTCATTGTCTTGACCACTTGAGAAGGTCTAAGGGTTCTTGGGTGCTCACGGGGTCTGGGCAATGGAAAATCATGTTCATCTCATTGATGTCTTTGTGCCTGATGTCTCTCTCTTTCATGTCTTTCACCTTCCATTCTTGATCTATCTCTACCCATATTGTGTGTAAAGCTTACCTCAGGCCTCTCTCTGGCTCTTTCTCTCTAGTTTTCATGAGCCTTGGATGATCCTACACCTTGGAGGCCATGGGAAACATTGGATCTTGGTGGAGGGAAGATCAATTCACTCTTCCAAGTGTATGCATGCCTATCATGTTCTGTTACCAAGAATATTTTCTCTGAAGTGTTATCCAGGTAGACAACTTTGCCTAGTGTCTCTGAATCTTTGAACTCGTAGATGATGACTATGCCCAATTGGCTAGGTTGATTTGGCTTGAATCTCCAAAAGGCTTCCTCAGTTTCTCTATTCCAGAATAGTTCTATGCTTTTGTTGTCTTGAGGGATCCAATAAGGAGTGATCACTCTGGTCAAAACTAACTTGCCTCTAGGAGTCTTGGGTTCTCATCCTAGGTCCCCTTGCTCTAGGTCTCCTATCTCATTCTCAGGAATGACATTTCCAAACTCATCAGTCCTGTCTGGTAGGTTGGTGACCACATACATGGTTCCTTCCTTATCAATTTATGAACCCTCTTCGAACTTGACCACTGGGTGTTCAAGTCTGAAGGGTTGATCTGGATTTTTGAGTTGGATTGCAGATCATCGCAGGCCATCCTCATAGATGCGTGCACCTAATCAGTTGGTCCTAATATACTCCAATTGTGTTTTATAGGGACTTTCTGGTGTTTGAAGATAGGCAGTGCTTGAGTTACCTACAAGTTTCCCCATGTTAAAAGAAATTTTTGAATCACTTGTGTTTGAACTTAGTACGTAAGGATAACCACTTAGTTGTTGTGCCCAAGACTTAGCTATATGGTTGACACTTGCCTCAGAAGATTTAATGCTTTGTCTATCCTTGCCTAGGTGTCCACCAGATCTCAGGTTCATAAGCTTTGGTTAAGAGCCCAAAATTTCCCCTTGCTATAGTTCAAAATCCTTTGGAGTCCCCTTGGTTTCCTAGTCCCACCTGAGGGTCAACTTAAAATTAGTCTTCAAATTAGTCCAACGAGCTATAGAGCTCAAAAAATGGACTTTTGATGAAAAAGTTATGTCAAATCAGGCTCTTGGGGGTCAAAACAGGCAAACAAGACCTTTTGGAAAAATCACGATTTTGTGTGAAAATCACGATTTTTGGGGGGGTCTGAAAATCGTGATGCTGAGAAACCGTAAAAATCACGATTTTGTGAAATCATGAAAATTGCGATGCTGAGAACTTATGAAAATCGCGATCCTCGAGACTAGACAATCGCGATGTTGTGAGACAATCACGATGCTGAGTCGAGTTTGAAAATCATGTCATGAAAATCATGAAAAATGTGATTTTGAGTGAGAATCTTGAAAAACACGATTTTGAGTCAGAATCATGAAAAACACAATTTTGAGAATGATAAAAAAATCACAATTTTGATTGAAAATCGTGTTTTTTCAAAATCGTGTTTTCAACATGAAGATCACAATTTGGAATGAAAATCGTGTTTGGTCAAAGTCGTGTTTGGTCAAAGTCGTGTTTTTGGCTTGAAAATTGCAATTTTAATTGAAAATCGTGTTTTTTGAAAATCGTCTTCTGAAAATCGCAATTTTGTACCGTAGTGAAAATCGTGTTTTTTGAAAATCGTGAAAATCGTGATTCTGGATGAAATTCATGTTTTTGCAAATCACAATTTTGGAGCCAACAGACAATCGTGTTTTCCCAAAATCATATATTTGGCTCAAAATTGTGATTTGTAAAAATCGCTATGTTGATCCAACTGAAAATCGTGTTTTTGGCTGAAAATCGTGATTTGTGAAAATTGTGATTTTGAGCCCAACGAGAGAATCCTGATTCTGAGAGTGACCTTAGAATCATGTTCTTTTCAGAAAGCTTTTAGGCGGGAAATAGAAAATCGCATTTAAAAAAAAAAAGAATTTTATGAAAATCGTGATTTTTAGTCAGAATCATGTTTTTTGGCGGGAAATTCAAATTTTTGAGCGTTGAGCAATGGCAAGCTCCATATGTGCAGAAAATTGTGAAAAAACATAGGCGCTTGCTCTCCCTTGCACTTCCTAACTCCTTCTCGCACAATAATGCATGAAAAATGGTATGAAAATAGTGAAAATGCACTAAAAAACAAGAAATTTATATGAAGATGAAGGTGGATGAAGATGGTGATGATGATGATGAAGACTAAGAAGAAAAATCACAAAATGAACAGAAATGATAGTTTTTTTACCTTCCAACGTCGCAAATCTATGATCTTACCATCACAACGCTTGTCCTCGAAGCTCTTCCTGGCAATGGTGGCAAAATTTGGTGTAGCTCAAGCGTAAGCACCACCTCCTTTACTTGTCAATCGGAGGAGACATGAGGACCAGTATGAAGACCATGAACAAGTGAAGGCACAAGTGAGTGAGTGAAAGCACACAAACATGCACACACATACACACACATGCGCACAAGGCAAGATCAAAGAGAGGAACAATGGAAAGCTTCTATTGCAAAAGAACTCTCTTACCAAAGCTCTATTCTCTAACCAGCTAACTCCAAAAATCAGCTCTCTAGCTCTTTTATAGTTTTTTTTACTTGTTTTGGCCCTGTCCAGACCTAGTGTCCGGCTTAGTTAAAAATTAGGTTCTAGGGCTTATTTGAAGGCTCAAACGGAGTCTAAAAATTATGAAACTTGGTATGATGATGCTTCTAATGCTCCTCAAGTTTGAGGACTCCTCGGCTTGCAAAAAATGGAGCTAAAAAAAAGGTGAAATGATATTTACAATGGTTTCTAGTGATGAAAATCACTATTTTATAGGGATTTCTTCTGAAAATTTGACATACACTTCTTGAAGCTCCCTATGTGCTCCTTCTTCTTGTGTTTCCACTTCTCTGATGCGCTTTGTGTGCTTGTCCTTGACCTTGAGCTGCAACATCCTCCATGGTTTGTGTTGGTTCCATGGATCTATAAAAGAAGAAACCCACTTCCTAAAGATGTGAAAACAATTTTAAGATTTCTTAAATTCAAACGAAAAGGTGAAAGGTGGTTCTTTGGAATTGAAAAAGTAAGAGGGATGAAAGTTATGTTGAGTATAAGTAAAAAGGAGTAGAACACAAGTGAATAGTGTAGTGGCACAACACTTGACTTGTGAATGTGAGGATGTGTGTTCAAGTTTGCTCCTTGGTAGATGCAAGGTTCCTTATTGCCACTCTTTAATAAAAGGTGTTCATGCATAACCAATGGTCACCAAGGAAGCCATGGGTGCCAGGAGAGTGTAAGTTATGCAAAAGTTCTATGCCTTAGTCGACACCTTGGAGCAAGCTGAAGGAGTAAACATAGAAATAAATGTTGGAGTAAACATGGGCATAAATTTCAAGTTCAGGTTTAGGAACTGAAAAAGGAACAAAAAACCAAAACAAGAACAGGAACAAAAATTAGAACTGAAAAATGGAAACATTGTTGATATACTTAGGTAGTGATGTGTGTGAACACACTAGGACTATCGGGGCACTTTTTTGCCTCTTTAGGAGGTTTTTCTCCCCCGGCTTGTATATACGCCTATTGCCCTAATGGACTACTTATCTTTGTACATTCTCTAGTAATACATTCAGTATTGTGTGTTGGGCTCTAAGCTTCTTCTTCTTCCTTGTGCTACTCGCGTGATTTCGCAAACGTCTAACTCCAACAATTGGTATCAGAGAAGGTCGTCGCTTCATCTAGGGCACCGTCAATGCTCCTCCATTTCCAATCTCAGAATCGCACGAATTCGGGTGAGCATACTCAGCGTGTTTCTAAGATCGAAAGATCTTCGCTCTTTGGCGCCAAAATCGCTATCTGAGCTCATTTCGACCTCCGAATGCACTATCATAGCGCTTGTGCAGGCTATTTTGTCTTTTTGTGCCAAAGGTATATACCAGTTTCTGTTCGCCAATATAAGCGTCTCAAAGTCTATTACAGGTCTAGTGGAATTCGTCTGGGTAGTTCTGTTCAACTTTTTGAGATACAATCAATTTTTTGCATCAAGGTATTTTAGTCACTAGCCATGGCTGAAAGTAGTGATGTATTCCGTATGTTGGCTATTAAGGATAAGTTGGATGATTGGAACATTGTGCAAGGTGTCGAAAAACGTCCTATCACACCTGCAACTGTTACAACTGCAGGTACTGAATCTGATGCAAAAGCTGTCGAAGATGATGGTATTCTGCATATTCCTGTTCGTGCTGCAGTTTGTGTTGCACCTACTATAGAGCAGATTCGTTTGGATGGCAGAGATGCCCAGGCACATGCATTGATAGCTTTGTCTGTTAAATGTGCCATTATTCCTCATATTCGCTCTTACAGAACAGTTAAGGATGCTTGGGATATACTTACCACATTGTACCAAGCTAGGAATGAGGCTCGTGTTGCTTACCTCTGAAAACAGTTGAAGAGTGAGCACATGAATGAAGGTGATTCTATGGACAGTTTCCTAACAAAGATCAAAGACTTGAAGGAAGAGTTGATTTCTGCTGATGAGGTTATACCAGATAGCTCACTTTTGCAGACCGTTCTGAATGGTCTTCCTGATTCATATCAGAGTTTTGCTTCTACTCTTCGGTTGATGATGAAAGGCAATCCAAATGCCTTGTCATTTGAGGAGTTAGTCTCTGTTATGTTACAGGAAGATCAGTCTAGGCGGAACAGGTCCATTATGTGTGTTGCAGATCAAGCTTTCTTGGCTAGTCAGAAGGGCAAAGGAAAATGTAGCTCTTCTACTAGTAAGCAGAAATTTACAAATGCTACACATTCAAAGAACCAAGACAAAGATGAGAAAAAATCAAAAAAGCAAAAATTGTTTTGTAAGTACTGTAAAGGGAATGATCATATCATAAAGAACTGTCCAAAACTGGCTGCAAAAGAGGCAAAGAAGAAAGAGGCTGGTATGGTAGTTGCAGAAGCCTCTACACCAAAAACGGAGTCTGCTAATCTTGTGCAGGAAGAAGAATGGGTGTTTACTACTGTTTGCAGTTTTGACCCCTCTTCTCATGAGCAGTGGATGTCTGCAGTAGACTTAGATGTTTGGTACTTTGATAGTGGGGCGACCAAACATATTACCTCGCAGCGCAGTTTCTTCTCTTCACTTGAGCGTGCCCCTACAGGGAATACTGTTACATGTGCCAACAACTCCTCTTATCCTGTTATGGGAGTTGGTAAGATCATTTTGACTACTGCTGATGGTAGTTCTTTCACTTTGTCAGATGCTTTATTTGTGCCAGGGATCAAGAAGAACTTGTTATCAGTTTTTGCATTAGTCAAGATTGGCTTGGTTGTGAAATTTGTTGATGACACGTGTACAATTCATGATCTGTCAAATGGCGATGTGATTATTGCTTCTGGCATTTTATGTCGTGGGCAGTATAAGCTCATAGATTATGAAAGATCTGTAAATGATGTGGCATGTGCAGTACATGATTCTCAAGCTATGTCAGATGCAAAGCTTTGTCATGCATGCTTTGGTCATCTGAATTTTGCTAGTTTGCTACGCCTGCAGAAATCTGAAATGGTGTCCTCTTTGCCCAAAATTGAGGCACCTAGAAAACATGTTTTGTGAAGGCTGTATTTTGGGCAAAATGCAACGTTCGTCCTTTCCAAAAGATGGTTCACTTTGGGCTACTCAGAAATTGTAGCTTGTACATAGTGATGTCTGTGGTCCTATGCAGACACCTTCTTTTAGGAATTATCTTTACTTTGTGACTTTCATCGATGATTTTTCCAGGCAGGGTATATCCATTCAAGGAAAAGTCCGAAGTGTTCATGTGCTTCAAACACTTTTTGGTTTTGGCTGAAAATCTGTCAGCATGTAAAATGGACACCCTCCGTTCTGATCGAGGGGGGGAATATATGTCTTCTGATTTTAACGCATTTCTAGCTGAACGTTGGATAAAACACCAGTGTACAGTGCCATATACACCTCAATAGAATGGAGTTATTGAACGAAAGAATAGGTCACTCATGGAGATGGCGAGGTGTATGGTCAAGAGTCAGGCTTTACCACATAGTTTCTGGCTTGAGGCTGTCATGTGTACAGCATATGTACTGAATAGGTGTCCCACTAAAGCCCTGCAGTCTATCACTCCATATGAGGCTTGGCATGATCACAAGCCATCTGTTGCTCATCTGCGTGTTTTTGGTTGTTTGGCATATGCATTAGTGTGAAGAGATGGATAGGTATGTGCTTGAAGATGAAGAGGTGTTGCAAAATCCTTGATCTACACCAACCAAATGAACTCCAAGAGTATATTGTGGGCCCTTTTAGCTTGCCAATGGATGTATTAGACACCCTATGTACCTTGGAAGATCACTCTCAAAAAGATAGATCAAAACAGATAAGTTGGAGTTAGCTCAGAAGTGAAAACTTGCTATTCTTGGTTCATACACTTGTCCAGTGTTTTACATAATTCTCTGAGCACAGCTGTAATTAGCTTAATTCCTCTTGGGGAAGTCTAGGTAGCTTAAAGAGCTAACTTTCAAGAGTAATCTCATAAAAAATAATGAACCACACACTGAGGATGAGTTTTAACAATTGATGACATCATACCGATTTTCACGGGCTGCTAAAGTTTGAGACCAGTGAGCCGAAAAATGAATATAACTCAAAATGTAGAAATCCAATGATTATGAACATTTGTATGGTTATACTAGACAGTAAGCTGAATCCAACAAGTTTTAAATCACTGAATTTGGATAAGTAACCACTGAGAAACACCTCTGACAAGATGAGTGAAAACGTCGGGTACCTGACAGAGAAGTGAAAATGCACAGACACTGTTGACTTCAACTGAACATAACTGAAGATTGCAACATCCAAATGACATGAAAATTTGCGAGCATATTGTAGACTTATAGAGCTAACTTTAATAAGTTAAATCACTGAAAATGATGCACCAAGCTCAGAGAAAACATCTCTGTAAGCTGACTGAGAAAACTGAGAGTAATGGCAGTGAGTAGTACACTTCACAAGAACATGGAAAGATCAACTCAAATAATCATGAAAATGAAAGTATATTTCTTGTACAATACAATGACTTACTGATACATATGTGTGCCTTGTAATCAAACCTTGATATGGCATAAAGCTCAGCTCTTGGAGGTCTTCACATAGGTCTCTCTAACCACGACTAAAACTGCCATCTATTTATAGTTGAGTTTGGGAGGCTAACTTCCCTCAATCACTCTCCAATCAATCAATGATTGATTTGATTCTCTAACTACCACAAATCACGAACTCGTGGCTCCTCTTTCCATTCTTGATCAAGTGGACTCAACCACTTAAGATTCTCTTACTTTTACATTAAGTAAACTCTTCAAAAGTTACAAGAGGTAGTTCACAAGTGAAGTTTACATAGTCTTCATTTTAAGGCTTTTTCTATGACTTTGTGGGACTCAAGCCAATACTTAGGCTTGTCATAGACTTGCTCCAAGAGCTTCCCCTCAAGCCAAGTATGCTTGAGGTCTTCAATCTTCCAAGATTACCTGCAAACCAATCATAGCCTTGAATTTGCAAAGCTTTGTACCATCCAATGCTTTGGTTAGAATATCTGCACATTGTTGATGAGTGGACACATATGATATTTGAATCTCTTTGCTTAGAACCTTCTCTCGTACATAGTGATAATGAACTTCAATATGTTTAGTCCTTGCATGAAAAATAGGATTAGCAGCCAAATGAATAGAACTCATATTGTCACCAAAAATAGTTGGAGTTCCAAACTCCAATCCAAGATCTTTGAAAAATGTCTTTATCCACATAGCTTCTTGAGTAGCTATGGCAAGACCTCTGTATTCAGCTTCAGTAGAAGAGAGAGCAACTGTGGGTTGCTTCTTGGATGACCATGAAATAAGCTTTGAACCTGCAAAGGTAAGATAACCTGAAGTGCTCCTTCTATCTTCCTTGGAGCCAGCCCAATCTGCATCAGAAAATAGCTTCAAACCTAAATTAGATACATAAGGATAATAAAGTCCTTCATTTATGGTTCCTTTGAGATACTTGAGAATCCTTTTGGCAGCATCCATATGTGGTTTCCTTGGTGTGTGCATAAATTGGCTTAGCACACTCACACTGTAACATATATCTACTCTTGTCAATGTGGCATAGTTGAGACTACCCACTAGACTTTGATATGATGTGATGTCCTCTATGAGTTCACCTTCATGTGAGCTCAATTTGTGATTGACCTCCATTGGAGTACCTGCAATCTTACAATCTTGCATCTTGAATTTTGCCAACATGTCCTTAATGTACTTTCTTTGAGTGAGAAACAAACCATGATCTTTGTAGACAACTTCCAAACCTAGGAAGTAGGTAAGTGAACCCAAATCACTTATCTTGAACTCTTCTCTCATCTGATCTTTGATCTTCTTCATACCATCTGCATCATTTCCTGTCAATATAATATCATCTACATATACACATAGGTAGATGATCTCAGAATTAATCTTTTTAATAAAGAGTGAACGATATGCCTTGCTTGGTTGAAAGCCTTTGTCCTGCAAGAATGAAACAAGCCTGAAATTCCAAGCTCTTGGAGCTTGCTTGAGACCATACAATGCTTTGTTAAGTTTACACACATAATCAGGATAAACTTGATTCTCAAAACCAGGTGGTTGTGCCATATATACCTCTTCTGTTATCCAACCATTCAAGAATGCATTCTTTACATCTAGTTGAAGTATCTTCCAATTCTTGGAAGAGGCAATACTAAGCAAAACCCTAATAGTAGGCATCTTTGCCACAGGAGAGAAAGTCTCCTCATAATCAATTCCCTGAGTTTGTGCAAAGCCTTTTGCTACAAGCCTTGCCTTATACCTGTTAATGGAACCATCAGAATTCTTCTTGAGTTTATAGACCCATCTTGAGCCTATTACCTTCATGGATGAAGTCTTGGGCACCAAATCCCAAGTGTTGTTTTCCTCAAGTGCTTCAATCTCTTCCTTCATTGCATGCTTCCATTCTGATTTTGCTTTGGCCTCTTCAAATGATGATGGCTCCTCTTGGTTTATATCCTGTGCTATGTAGATAGAGCGTTTAGTTACTAATGAGGTGTCAAACCCATACCTTTCTGGTTTTTTCTTTTCCCTCATAGATCTTCTTAGGCCATGATGTGATGATTCTGCCTCATGTCCAAGTTCCTGCAATTTTGCTTTACCTTTAGACTTCCATGCTTTGATCTTTTCCATGTGAGATTCTTCATCATCCTCTGAGGTGTCTTGTTCTTCAATCTTTGATTGTTCTCTACCAAGCTTTGGAAAATCTTCTTCAAGATTATATGGTAAATTGACCTTCCTGCATGAATCTTCATACCATGAATTGTTCTCATCAAAAACTACATCTTTGCTTACCAAGAATCCTTTGTTGGTAGGGTTGTATAACCTGTAGCCCTTTTGATTGTTGTCATATCCAATAAATACACACCTTTCTGCCTTTGGATCCATCTTGCCTCTAACCTGTGAAGGAACATGAGCAAAAGCAATACATCCAAAAATTTTACAATGATCTAAGCTTGGTCTTCTTCCATTCCAAGCCTCATATGGAGTCATCCCATCAAGGGATTTTGAAGGCAACCTGTTAATCAAGTAAGTGGCTGTAGATACAGCCTCAGCCCATAAATAATTAGGTAAATGCTTTTCATTTAACATAGACCTTGCAGCTTCAACAATTGTCCTATTCCTCCTTTCTGCCACTCCATTTTGCTCAGGAGTGTACCTTGTAGTTACCTCTCTTTTGATTCCTCTTTCTTGAAGAAAAGAATCAAAATCATGGGAGAAGTATTCTCCCCCTCCATCTGACCTTAGCCTTTTTAGTGATTTACCTGTTTGATTCTCCACAAGAGCCAAATATCTTTTGAAACATGAAAAAACTTCATCTTTGTGTTTCATAAAGAATAGGATAGTCCATCTGCTGCAATCATCAATAAAGGAAACATAATACCTTGATCCAGATATTGAAGCTTCCTTGCTAGGTCCCCATACATCTGTATGAACCAACTCCAAGAGATCTCCATGCATATAACCTTTCTTCATGAATGGTAACCTGTGAGACTTTCCAAATTGACATGCACTACACTTATAAATCATATGTTGTTTTGACAAATTAGGAAGTCCAAGTACACTTTGGTCCCTGCAGATTTACTTTAATGACCTTTCACCAATATGTGCTAACCTTTTGTGCCATACTTCCAATTCTGTGAGTGTCTGACTACCATTAAAGAGAGCAATGTTTCTAGTGTCCTATAATTCAAATGTGAACAATCTACCTGTCTTTTCACCTTTTGCAATTTTTCTGAATCCTTGACTTGGATCTTCAACAAATGCTCCTGCTTTTGTGAACCTGACTTGCAACCCTTTCTCTACTATCTGCCCAACACTTATCAAATTCTTTGTAATGGTAGGGACATAGAGTACCTTACTGAGTAGGTTGATGTTTCCATCAGGTGCTTTGACATTACCTATTTTCTCCACAGGATGTTTTGTATCATCTCCTATTTGTACCTCATGCTTATTCCTTGGATCTTCTAAATCTGATAGGAGTGCCACATTTCCTGCCACATGATTTGAACAACCTGAATCTATGTAGAAAACATGCTCATCAGATTTACCTTGTGGCATAGCCATGTTCATGATCAATAATGAATCCTCTTTGTTTGAGTCTTCTGTGTAGTTATTGTAGTCTCTCCTTCCTTTGTAGCCTCCTTGATAGTTTGAATGATTGTAGTTGTTGTAGTTGCCATGATAATTGTTGAACCTTCCTCTTGAGTAGCCATAACTTCCTCTATTGTATCCTCTGCCTCTTTGATTCCTGGAATTCCTAAAGCAATTTTCAGTTGTATGATTAGTTAATCCACAAATAGAACATGAGTTGGAGTCTTGGGATCTCCCCCTGCCTTGTCTACCTCCTCTTCCTCTACCTCTGCCATGTCTTCCTCTACCTGCATAGTTAGCTTGATATGTACCTGCTTCATCATCCACTTTCTTTGCCTTTCCTTTGTTATCTTTAGACTTGCTTTTATCTGTGTATAAAGCTGAAGATTGATTACCTTTACAGCTTTCTCCATTTTTGATAAGCTTTGCCTCTTGAGTAAGTAGTTGTCCAATGAGTGTGTTGAAATCAGGTACATGCATGTCCATGTATAAATCCATAGCTGTGGTGAATGCTTCCCAGTTATCATCTGCCTTCAAGCCATTGATGAACTGCCTTACAATTTGTTCTTCATCTGTTACCTCTCCAATGCTTCCCAACTGATCCACTATGTCCTTCAGCTTTGTGACAAAATCAGTCACATTTTGTTTGGGAGCCTTCTTGAGAGTTGTGAAATCCAGCCATAGTTGATGCTTCCTAGCTTTGGTACTTGAAGAAAAGAAAGCTTCGAGTGCATCCCACACTTCCTGAGATGTCTTACAACTTCTAATGTGAGGCAACAAAAAATCTGAGATAGAGTTGAGGAGATAAGACCTTGCAAGTGCATCCTTGGAGCACCATGTGCCAATCTTTCTTGCTCTTCTTGTGTTGGTTGACTTTTGTTCCTGAAACTTGGCATAACTTCCTCTCCAGCCACATAACCATATAAACTTCTACCTTGGAGATAAGCTTCCATTCTTAATGACCAAGCTGAGTAATTACCTCTATCCAATTTGTCAATTGATGAAGGAAATCCATCTGCCATGTTGTCCAACCTTGCTCTGATACCACTGTGAAGAGATGGATAGGTATGTGCTTAAAGATGAAGAGGTGTTGCAAAATCCTTGATCTACACCAGCCAAATGAACTCCAAGAGTATATGGTGGGCCCTTTTAGCTTGCCAATGGATGTATTAGACACCCTATGTACCTTGGAAGATCACTCTCAAAAAGATAGATCAAAACAGATAAGTTGGAGTTATCTCAGAGGTTTCTTGGTTCATACACCTGTCCAGTGTTTTACATAATTCTCTGAGCACAACAGCAATTAGCTTAATTACTCTTGGGGAAGTCTAGGTAGCTTAAAGAGCTAACTTTCAAGAGTAATCTCATAAAAAATAATGAACCACACACTGAGGATGAGTTTTAACAACTAATGACATCATACCGATTTTCACGGGCTGCTACAGTTTGAGACCAGTGAGCCGAAAAATCAATATAACTCAAAATGTAGAAATCCAATGATTATGAAAATTTGTATGGTTATACTAGACAGTAAGCTGATCCAACAAGCTTTAAATCACTGAATTTGGATAAGTAACCACTGAGAAACACCTCTGACAAGATGAGTGAAAACGTCGGGTACCTGACAGAGAAGTGAAAATGCACAGACACTGTTGACTTCAACTGAACATAACTAAAGATTGCAACATCCAAATGACATGAAAATTTGTGAGCATATAGTAGACTTATAGAGCTAACTTTACCAAGTTAAACCACTGAAAATGATGCACCAAGCTCAGAGAAAACATCTCTGCAAGCTGACTGAGAAAACTGAGAGTAATGGCAGTGAGTAGTACACTTCACAAGAACATGGAAAGATGAACTCAAATAATCATGAAAATGAAAGTATATTGCTTGTACAATACAATGACTTACTGATACATATGTGTGCCTTGTAATCACACCTTGATATGTCATAAAACTCAGCTCTTGGAGGTCTTCACATAGGTCTCTCTAACCACGACTAAAACTGCCATCTATTTATAGTTGAGTTTGGGACGCTAACTTCCCTCAATCACTCTCCAATCAATCAATAATTGATTTGATTCTCTAACTACCACAAATCACGAATTCGTGGCTCCTCTTTCCATTCTTGATCAAGTGGACTCAACCACTTAAGATTCTCTTACTTTTTACATTAAGTAAACTCTTCAAAAGTTACAAGAGGTAGTTCACAAGTGAAGTTTACATAGTCTTCATTTTAAGGCTTTTTCTATGACTTTGTGGGACTCAAGCCAATACTTAGGCTTGTCATAGACTTGCTCCAACAATTAGTGCCTGAACAACACCGCAGAAAGTTGGATGATAAAGTAGTAAAATGTATTTTTGTTGGATACAATTCTGAAATTGAAGGCTATCGTCTGTATCATCCACAAACTAAATGCATTCTGGTTAGCCGTGATGTTGTTTTTGTGGAAGATGCTATTCAGCCAGTGCTTTCATGTACTAAGGAGACATCAGTTAGCTCCAAAGACATGTATGATACTTTACTGCCTCTTTTTACAGGTGGACACTCTAGTGCTGGTCCCAATGAGGCAACTTCTTAACCTTTGCAGCTTTCATGTGATGATGTCGATCATTCCATTTCTGATGCACATTTACATGATGCACTAGTTGATGAGAGAGCTGATATTGAGCAGGCAAAAACTATGCCAAAATGGCTCATGCAGACTTTACGTGACAACAAATTAGATGCATCTCTATCATATCGTACGCGTTCAGGATCTCATAGTGCCTCTTTTGCATCAGATTGCTATGCTATAGCTGCATCTAGTCTCCATGATGAGAATGAGCCTGTTTCGTTTGATGAAGCACAAAATTCAGAAAATTGGATGGCTGCTATGCAATCCGAATATGATGCTATAATGAAGAATGGTACTTGGCCTTTATGTGACTTACCTTGAGGCAAGAAGGCCATTGGCACTAAGTGGGTATACAAGTTGAAGTGTAAACCGGATGGTACAGTTGACAGGTATAAGGCTAGGCTTGTTGCAAAGGGTTATGCACAGGAAGGAGGCATTGATTTTGATGAGACCTTTGCACCTACATGTCGTATGACTACTGTTCGGAGCATTTGTGCACTTGCAGCTCATCATGGTTGGAATGTACATCAGTTGGACATTAAAACAACATTTCTGAATGGTGACTTGCATGACGAAGTGTATGTTTTTCAGCCCCGTGGCTTTGTGCAGAAAGGGCATGAAAACTAGGTGTGCAGGTCAAAGAAGGCATTATATGGTTTAAAGCAAGCACCATGTGCTTGGTATGAGAAGATACATGCCTATCTGATTGCAGATGGTTTTGAGAACAGTCCAACTGAAAGCACCTTATATGTTAAGCGTGCTAATGATGTGCTTCTGATCATTGTTGTCTATGTTGACGACATGCTGTTCGCTGGTCCTATTGAGAAGGATATTGATGATTTTAAGGCTGATTTGCATGCCTCATTTGAGATGTCTCATTTGGGGCATTTGCATCACTATTTGGGCATTCAATTTATGCAAGTTGATGGTGGAATGGCTTTGTGTCAAACAAAATATATTGACACATTTTTGCAGCGTTTTGTCCTTGAAGACTGTAAGCCTATTGCCACTCCTATGGAGACAGGTTTACGATTGAGTGTTCATAATGTTGGAGATGCATTTCATGTTGTTCTCTATCAACAGGCTATTGGATGCTTGATTTACTTATGCATTACTCGACGAGATATTCAGTTTGCTCTCTCACAGATGAGTAGGTTTATGCATTACCCAGGAGTCAAGCATTGGTAGGCGGTTAAGTGCATATTTTGCTATTTGAGTGGTACTCGACTACTTGGGTTGTTTTATCCCAAGAGGGGACCACTACCGCTAGATTTGCATGCTTTTTCTGACTCTGATTGGGCTAGTTGCTATGACACTCGTGTGTCCACTAGTGGCTTTTGCTTCATGCTTGGTAGCTCATGTATATCTTGGTTGAGCAAGAAGCAACCTACTGTAGCCACTTCCAGTTGTGAGGCTGAGTATAGGACCGCTTTCACAGTGACTGTTGAGTGTGTGTGGCTCAGACGCCTTATAGCTAATTTTGGTGTTGGTCAGACTTCTGCCACCATCATCTTCATTGATACTCAGAGCGCATTGGCAGTTGCAAGGAACCCTATGTTCCATGCTCGCACTAAGCACATTGAGGTGCATTATCACTATGTCAAGGAGAGGTTCTCTGCTGGGGAGATCAGCTTGGCATATGTGCCCACACAGGAGAACATTGCAGACCTTTTCACGAAGGCTTTGCCTAGGGAGAAGTTTGAAGCTTTCCGCAAAGCTTTGGGCTTACTTCCTTTTGTGGAGTGATTTCCACATAGCTTGGCACTTCCTTATACATGAGTGCCAGCTCTTTGTTCACCGCATCACTCCCAAGGGGGATTTGTTGATATATTTAGGTAGTGATGTGTTTGAACACACTAGGACTGCCGGGGCACTTTTTTGCGTCTTTAGGAGGTTTTTTTCCCTCGGCTTGTATATATGCCTATTGCGCTAATGGGCTACTTATCTTTGTACATTCTCTAGTAATAAATTCAGTATTTTGTGGTGTGCTCCAAGATTCTTCTTCTTCCTTGTGTTTTTCGCGTGCTTCCATAGATGTCTAACTCCAACAAACATAACCGAAATAGGAACAAGAACAGAGATAGAGATAGAGATTAGAATCGGTCACAAAATAGACAATGATCAAACACAAAACCAAATAGCAGTGCAATGCCTATATAGTGACACATGTAGCCTTTGATACCATTGTTGCATGACCTTACATACACACATACAAATAACGTACGGAATCTAAAAACACACAAAAAATTTGAGTTGCACAATAGATGAGATAGTACACAATATTGGGTACAATCACCTGTTAGAAAATAATGATCAAGAGCAATAACACAACAGAATGGGATCATATTGTAGAGTAAAGAGAGGAAAAACACTATAAAAGAACTATACATAGATAGAGAGACTAAGAAATCAAAATTCTCTAATTGCCAGCACCAATGTATATACAACGATGATACTGTCCACTCATGCACTCCCACTGTGGAGCTTTAATTATGATATAGATAGATTCTAGATGAAGGGCTTTATAATGTGCATAACCATGATTTCACCTCAGTAACTAGTCCTACCTAATCCTCGAATTCAGGGCAATATCTTTGAGACCACCTGATGCTATGTTTTAGGCATAGTCCTCAAGATCATCAACAATTTTGAAACATCCATAATTACCAGACTAATTAAACCACTAGATTGAACACCCATCCGACTAGAACCCCCATCAAACTAGACCTCCGTAGTTCCAAACAAACCATTTTAAGTCCGAATTGGACACCCTCTGCACTGGCGATTGAACAAATGTAGACTACCAAACTCGGCACAGTAGTTCCAGACAGGTTGACTACTGAACTGGTCACCATAGTTCTAAACGAGTTGACTATAGAGCTATCATACTTTCAAAATTTATCCAAGACTCCAAAAACATTACCATAATTTTGGATTGATTCACCACCAAACTCTTATACCTCTGAAATTCCGGTGTGACTAAAGTATATGCCCTGGCTAGCCTTCTGATTAGACTCACATAGATCATCTAGAACTTTTTCTAGTCTCAAGACCTCATCACAAATGTTCACAATCTCATAATGTCTTCTCCTCATAATGGGGGCCATACAACTTAGAGTATCATGGATCATTTGCCGTCATATGTGGGTGGAGTATTGAGTATATCTAACACCCCCCTCAATGTCCACCTATGGTGAACTACCTTTTTGGTCAAATGCCAAGCTTCAGAAAATGCAGTTGTTCTCTCCCTAGAGCCTTGGTGAAAATATCTACTCCATTTTCATCAGTTTGACAATAGCTCAGCTCCACAATTCCATCCTCGATCAACTCTCACACATAGTGATACTGGATTTCTATGTGCTTAGTAGGTGCATGACAAATATGATTCTTGGTGATGGCTATGCAACATTGGTTGTCATATATCAATCTTCTAACCTCATGTCCTTCAATTCCTATATGCCATAGGACCCTTCTCAACCATACTACTTCACATGCAACAAAACATGTCGCTTTGTACTAAGCTTTAGTAGAAGATCATGCTACGGTAGGTTGCTTCTTATTGTTGGAGTTAGACGTCTGCGGAAGCACGCGAACAGCACAAGGAAGAGGAAGAAGCTTGGAGCACAACACACAAGACTGAATGTATTACTAGAGAATGTACAAAGATAAGTAGCCCATTAGGGCAATAGGCGTATATACAAGCCGAGGGAAAAAACCTCCTAAAGAGGGAAAAAAGTGCCCCGGCGGTCCTAGAGTGTTCACACACATCACTACCTAAATATATCAACAAATCCCCCCTGGGAGTGATGCGGTGAACAAGGAGCTGGCACTCATGTATAAGGAAGTGCCGAGCTATGTGGAAATCACTCCACAAAAGGAAGTAAGCCCAAAGCTTTGCGGAAAGCTTCAAACTTCTCCCTAGGCAGAGCCTTCGTGAAAAGGTCTGCAATGTTCTCCTACGTGGGCACATATGCCAAGCTGATCTCCCCAGCAGAGAACCTCTCCCTGACATAGTGATAGTGCACCTCAATGTGCTTAGTGCGAGCATGGAACACAGGGTTCCTCGCAACTGCCAATGCGCCCTGACTGTCAGTGAAGATGGTGGTGGCAGAAGACTGGCCAACACCCAAATCAGCCATAAGGCGTCTGAGCCACACACACTCAAGAGTCGCTGTGAAAGCTGCCCTATACTCAGCCTCACAACTGGAAGTGGCCACAGTAGGCTGCTTCTTGCTCAACCAAGATATACATGAGCTACCAAGCATGAAGCAAAAACCACTGGTGGACACACGAGTGTCATAGCAACCAGCCCAATCTGAGTCAGAAAAAGCATGCAAATCTGGCGGTAGTGATCCCCCCTTGGGATAAAACAACCCAAGTAGCCGAGTACCACTCAAGTAGCGAAAGATGCGCTTAACCGCTTTCCAATGCGTGACTCCTGGGCAATGCATAAACCTGCTCATCTGTGAGACAGCAAACTGAATATCTGGCCGAGTAATGCATAAGTAAATCAAGCATCCAACAGCCTGCTGATAGAGAACAGCATCAAATGCATCTCCAGCATCATGAAGACTCAATCGTAAACCTGTCTCCATAGGAGTGGCAATAGGCTTACAGTCTTCAAGGCCAAAACGCTGCAATAATGTGTCAATATATTTCGTTTGACACAAAGCCATTCCACCATCAACTTGCATAAACTGAATGCCCAAATAGTGATGCAAATGCCCCAAATCAGACATCTCAAATGAGGCATGCAAATCAGCCTTGAAATCAGCAATATGCTTCTCAAGAGGAGCAGTGAGCAGCATGTCGTCTACATAGACAACAATGATCAAAAGCACATCATTAGCACGCTTAACATATAAAGTGCTTTCAGTTGGACTGTTCTCAAAACCATGTGCAATCAGATAGGCATGTATTTTCTCATACCAAGCACGTGGTGCTTGCTTTAAACCATATAACGCCTTCTTTAACCTGCACACCTGGTTTTCATGCCCTTTCTGCACAAAGCCACGGGGCTGAAAAACATACACTTCTTCATGCAAGTCACCATTCAGAAATGTTGTTTTAATGTCCAACTGATGTACATTCCAACCATGATGGGCTGCAAGTGCACAAATGCTCCGAACAGTAGTCATACGGCATGTAGGTGCAAAGGTCTCATCAAAATCAATGCCTCTTTCCTGCGCATAACCCTTTGCAACAAGCCTAGCCTTATACCTGTCAACTGTACCATCAGGTTTACGCTTCACCTTGTATACCCACTTAGTGCCAATGGCCTTCTTGCCAGGAGGCAAGTCACATAAAGACCATGTACCATTCTTCATTATAGCATCATATTCAGATTGCATAGCAGCCATCCAATTTTCTGAATTTTGTGCTTCATCAAAAGAAACAGGCTCATTCTCATCACAGAGACTAGATGCAGCCATAGCATAGCAATCTGATGCAAAGGAGGTACTATGAGAGCCTGAACGAGTACGATATGACAAAGGTGCATCTAATTTGCTGTCACGCAAAGTGTGTACCAGCCATTTTGCCATAGTTTTTGCCTGTTCAATATCAGCTCTCTCATCAACAAGTGCATCATGTAATCTGCATCAGAAATGGCATGATCTGCATCATCATATGAAACCTGCAAAGGCTGAGAAGTTGCCTCATTAGGACCAGCGCTAGCCTGTCCACCTGTAAAAAGAGGCATCAAAGTATCATACATGTCTTTGGAGCTAACAGATGTCTCCTTAGTACATGAAAGCAATGGCTGAATAGCATCTTCCACAAAGACAACATCACGGCTAACCAGAATGCGTTTAGTCTGTGGATGATACAAACGATAGCCTTTACTTTCAGAACTGTACCCAAAAAAAATACATTTTACTGCCTTATCATCCAATTTTCTGCGATGTTGTTCAGGCACTAATGCATATGCCAAACAACCAAAAACACGCAGATGAGCAACAGATGGCTTGCGGTCATGCCAAGCCTCATATGGAGTGATAGACTGCAACGCTTTCGTGGGACACCTGTTCAGTACATATGCTGCACACATGACAACCTCAAGCCAGAAACTATGTGGTAAAGCCTGACTTTTGACCATGCACCTCGCCATCTCCATGAGTGACCTGTTCTTTCGTTCAGCAACTCCATTCTGTTGAGGTGTATACGGCACTGTACACTGGTGTTTTATCCCACGTTCAGCCAGAAATGCATTAAAATCTGAAGACATATATTCCCCCCCCCCGATCAGAACGGAGGGTGCCCATTTTACATGCTGACAGATTTTCAGCCAAAACCAAAAACTGTTTGAAGCACATGAACACTTCGGACTTTGCTTTGAGTGGATATACCCATGCATGCCTGGAAAAATCATCAATGAAAGTCACGAAGTAAAGGTAATTTCTAAAAGAGGGTGTCTGCATAGGACCACAGACATCACTATGTACAAGCTGCAATTTCTGCATAGCCCGAACTAAACCATCTTTTGGAAAGGAAGAACGCTGCATTTTGCCCAAAATACAGCCTTCACAAACATGTTTTCCAGGTGCCTCAAGTTTGGGCAAAGAGGACACCATTTCAGATTTTTGCAGGCGTAACAAACTAGCAAAATTCAGATGACCAAAGCGTGCATGCCAAAGCTTTGCATCTGACATAGCCTGAGAATCATGAATTGCACATGCCGAATCATTCACAGATTTTTCATAGTCTATGAGCTTATACAGCCCACGAGATAAAATGCCAGAAGCAATAATCACATCGCCATTTGAGAGATCATGGACTGTACACCTGTCATCAACGAATTTCACAACCAAGCCAATCTTGGCTAATGCAGAAACTGATAACAGGTTCTTTTTGATCTCTGGCACAAATAAAGCATCTGACAAAGTGAAAGAACTACCATCAGCAGTAGTCAGAATGATCTTACCAACTCCCATAACAGGATAAGAGGAGTTATTGGCGCATGTGACAGTATTCCCTGTAGGGGCGGGCTCGAGTGAAGAGAAGAAACTGCGCTGCGAGGTAATATGTTTGGTTGCCCCACTGTCAAAGTACCAAACATCTGAGTCTACTGCAGACATGCACTAATCATGAGAAGATGGGTCAAAACTGCAAACAGTAGTAAACGCCCATTCTTCTTCCTGCACAAGATTTGCAGACTCTGTTTTTGGTGTAGAGGCCTCTGCAACAACCATTCCAGCCTCTTTCTTCTTTGCCTCTTTAGCAGCCAGTTTTGGACAGTTCTTTATAATATGATCATTTCCTTTACAGTACTTGCAGAACAATTTCTGCTTTTCTGATTTCTTCTCATCTTTATCCTGGTTCTTCGATTGTGTAGCATTTGCAGATTTCTGCTTACTAGTAGAAGAGCTCCATTTTCCTTTGCCCTTCTGACTAGCCAGGAAAGCTTGATCTGCAACACACATAATGGACCTGTTCTGCCTGGACTGATCTTCCTGCAACAGAACAGAGACTAATTCCTCAAATGACAAGGCATTCGGATTGCCTTTTATCATCAATCGAAGAGTAGAGGCAAAACTCTGATATGAATCAGGAAGGCCATTCACAACGGTCTGCACAAGTGAGCTATCTGGTATAACCTCATCAGCATAAATCAATTGTTCCTTCAGGTCTCTGATCTTTGTAAGAAAACTGTCCATCGAATCACCTTCATTCATGTGCTCACTCTCCAACTGTTTTCGGAGGTAAGCAACACGAGCCTCATTCCTAGCCTGGTACAAAGTGGTAAGTGTATCCCAAGCATCCTTTGCTGTTCTGCAAGAGCGAATGTGAGGAATAATGGCACGTTTGACAGACAAAGCTATCAATGCATGTGCCTGGGCATCTCTGCCATCCCAACGAATCTGCTCTGCAGTAGGTGCAACAGAAACAGCAGCACGAACAAGAATCTACGGAATATCATCTTCGACACCATCTTCATCAGCTCCAACACCTGTATTTGCAGTACCTGTCGTTACAGGTGTAACAGGACGTCTTTCAACACCCTGCACAATGTTCCACAATCCTTTTGCAACCAGTACATGTCGCATCATATAAGCCCATAATGGGTAGTTGGTACCATCCAACTTATCCTCAACAGCCAACATACTGAATACATCACTGCTTTCAGCCATGGCCGGTGACTAAAATACCTTGATGCAGAAAATTGACTGTATCTCAAAAAGTTGAACAGAACTACCTAGACGAGTTCTGCCAGACCTGTAGCAGACTTTGAGACGCTTAAACTGGCGAACAGAAACTGGTATATACCTTTGGCACAAAAGGACGAAATAGCCTGCACAAGCACTGCGATAGTGCGTTCGGAGGCCGAAACGAGCTCAGATCGCGATTTCGGCACCACATAGCAAAGCTGTTTTGATCTCGAAAACACCCTGAGTATGCTCACCAAATTTTGTGTGAATCTGAGACTGCAAACGGAGGAGTGTCGACGGCGCCCTAGAAGAATCAACGACTTGCTCTGATACCAATTGTTGGAGTTAGACGTCTGCGGAAGCACGCGAACAGCACAAGGAAGAGGAAGAAGCTTGGAGCACAACACACAAGACTGAATGTATTACTAGAGAATGTACAAAGATAAGTAGCCCATTAGGGCAATAGGCATATATACAAGCCGAGGGAAAAAAACCTCCTAAAGAGGGAAAAAAGTGCCCCGGCGGTCCTAGAGTGTTCACACACATCACTACCTAAATATATCAACACTTATTGATCCAAGAAACAATCCTAAACCTAAAGAGAAGCAATGTCTAGAAACTGATTGTTTGGAATCAATATCCCCTGCCCAATCTCAGTCATAGTATCCACTTGAGACGATCCTTCATCGTAAAGAATACCATACTCAATGGTTCCTTGAGTTATCCACATGAATGCCTTCCAATGAATTAGACACTACTTATTAGAGAACATGCTTACTACTCCAACAACATAAGAGATATCCGGTCTGCTATTACACAAGTAAATGAGACTTCTGACTAATCTCCTATATCTTCCAATATCCTTCGGAGGTGAAGTATCTTCAATAGATAATTTTGTGTTGACTTCCATTGCTGTAGAGATTTCTTTGCAATCCTCCATATCAAATGCCTTCAACACCTACCTCACATACTTTTGTTGCGAGATAAACATCTTCCCTCGTTCATGTCAGACTTCAAGTCCTAAGCAATAATGCATTAATCCCAGATCTGTCATTTCAAGTTCTAAACTCAAAGCATCTTTTGTTTGTTTGAGAAGTGCACCATCATTTTGGGTGATTACAAGGTCATCTACATAGAGTACAAGCACAATTTTCTTCCCTGCTGACTTTAGAACATACAAAGTAGCTTTAGAAGCACATATTTTGAATCCAATATCCAAAAGATACCTATCTATTTGCTGGTACCAAGCTCTCAAGGCTTGTTTCAACCCATACATACCTTATTCAACTTACATGCTTTGTTCTCTGAATGGGAAGCCTCAAGCCGTGGTGGCTACAAAACATATATCTCCTCGAGGTTTCCATTTAGGAATGCTGATTTGACATCCATGTGGTATACTTCCCATCATTTATGTGTAGCCACAACTAGTACTAGTCGAATAGTAGTCATCCTTGTTGTTGGGGCAAATGATTCACCGAAGTCAATGCCTTTGACTTAGGAATAGCCCTGTGCAAAAAGTCTAGTTTTGTACTTTTCCAAAGTACCATCAGCCTTATATTTTAGCTTTCAAATCCACTTGATGCTGATGACCTTCCACTTGGGAGGTCACTCCACTAGCTCCCAAGTTCCATTCTTCATGATATTGTTGTATTCTGTTTGCATAGCAGTTCTCCAATCCCGATTTCGGAGTGCTTCTTCCATACTTGTGGGCTCCTTTGCTTGTTTGCTGATAATTTTAGTGATCAATGCTGAGTTTAAAATATGGGCCTCTGCCTAGCTTTGTTCCTCTTATCTTTGTGACTGCCTTGGACCATCCATAACCTGTTCAATTGATTGTGGGATGTCATTTCTAGAATCATAGAGCTGCCTCATCCACTATGGGAATGGCCTTTCCACTTGAGTGACTGTAGGTTGGTGACTTATAGTCTCATCATCCGAGGATGATGCTTCCTTCTCTTCTGTAGAAGGGCTCTAATTAGGCTCATAATGGATTACTTCTTTGTCTGTTGATAGAGTGGAAGCTTTCTTTTCTTCTTCCATCACATGTGGCTGCTCCTTCTTGACTATACCCTAAGAAGATACATTTGGTCCTTTTTGGTTGAAGCCTGTTTCTCTCTTTGTCCGGAATGTGTACATAACACTCACTTCCAAACACTTTGAAATGGGAAATAGAAGGCTTTCTACTAGTGTAGGCTTTTTGTGGAGTCTTTCCATCAAGTGCCTTAGTGTAGCTATGATTCAGGATGTAAACAATTGTGTTTACGACCTCTACCCAAAAATGATTAGGCTATCCTTTTCCCTTCAACATGCACCTTGCCATTTCAATGATTGTTCTATTCCAGTGTTCAGCAACTCCGTTTTGTTAAAGGCTATGCACCATTGTGAGTTCATGCTTGATTCCTTTGCCCTTACAGAAATCATCAAATTCTGTCGACGTAAACTCATTGCAACCATCCATCCTAAACCTCTTCATCTTTTTTCTTATTTCAGTTTGAACAAGCTGAAGCCATTCTTTTAACTTAGCAAAAGCTCAATTGAGCCTTATCACAAAGAAAGTACACCCACATCTTCCTACCATAGTCATCGACGAGTAACATGAAGTAGGAAGATCCTCCCAAGGCTTGTGTAGGCATTTTTCTACACAAGTGAGCATGCACCAACTCAAGAGGACTGCTTGCTCTATTCTTGCTTACTTGTGGAAATGCCTTCCTCTACCACTTGCCCATCATGCAAGCTTCACATGGTTCTTTCATCTTTGGAACCAGAGGGAGGTGAGAAACCATACCTTTTTTATGCATCTCTTTTAGTACCAGGTACCCTATGTGGCCAAGTCTCTCATACCAAAGCTTACTTATGCCCACACTTATTGTGTTTGTAAGAGCAGAAAACTCATACAAGTTGTCCTCCTTATTTTGGTCTAGACAACATTGTTGTTCCAGTTTAGAATCTCAGCGCCTGTCTTGCTGAAAGACACCGGATGGCCTTGATCACTTATAAAAGCTATTGAAATTAAATTTTGTTTGATTTTTGGAACATACAACAATCCAAAAGCTTTCTAATGTCCCCATTATGGTTAATGGAAGACATTGTGCCTTTGTCCTTAGCAGGACATCTTCCTCTAGAGGCTACAGGGAATGGTAAAGGTCTTTCCTGTTTGTCATGTTACAAGAAGCACCAATTTCCAATACCCATGAGTCATTTCTAGCTGAATCTTCAGCTAAGGAACATATTTCCTCTACCATAACAAACAACTCAGGCTCAATTTCGGCAAAATTAGCAACCTCCTTGCACTTACCACTTTTCAAAGAGCCACTCTTCTCCTCTGCCTTCTTAGTGTGAAAGTCTTGGATTGTGTGGACTTTCTTCTTGCAGAGAAAACACTCTCCCTTGAACTTCTTCTTGTCCTTCTTCTTTCTATCCCCATCTTTCGAAGAATCATTTTTGTTACCTTTTGGCATTTACCATGAATGCAACTTCTCCTTTACCACTATCATTCCTTGCCTTGAGCCGCAATTCCTCCTCCATGAGTAACACACTGACTTCTTCAAAGGTTAGCGCTTGCAGTTTGATCTGAGTACTAAGGGCAGTTACTAGACCATCAAACTTTAGTACTTCTTCGTTTTGCTTTTCCGATACTCAAAACCTCTTGGGCTCTGATACCATGTTAGAAAATAATGATCAAGAGGAACAACGCAATGGAGTTAGAACATCAAGTAGAGCAAAAGGAGGCAAAACACTATGAAAGAATTGTACATAGATAGAGAGATAGAGAAATCAAAATTCTCTAATTGCTAGCAGCAATGTATATACAACAATGATATTGTCCCCCCATGCGCTTCCATTGTGGAGAGCTTTAATGGTGATATAAATAGATTCTAGATGAAGGGATTTATAGTGTGCACAATCGTGATTTCACCTCAATAAATGGGCCTGCCTAATCCTTGAATTTAGACAAGATCTTCGGGACCACCTGATGCTATGTTTTAGGCTTAACCATTAGGATCATTGGTAATTTCAAAACATCTGTAATTACCGGAGTGAGTAATCCACTAGACTGAACACCCACTAGATTGGACCCCCACCAGATGGTACCTGCATAGCTCTAGACAAACCATTGTAATTCTAGATTGCACACACCTCTAGATTGGCCAGTAAACAAATCCAGACTACCAAATTCATCACCATAGTTCCAAACAGGTTGACTGCTAAAGTGGTCACCATAGTTCTGGATAGGTTGACTACTGAGATGTCATACTTTTGGACTTCCTCTGAGACTCCAGACACATTATTGTAATTCTAGATTGGTTGACTATCAAACTATCATACCTCCAAAAATTTGGTGTGAATAAAGTATATGCCCTGGCTATCCTTCTGACTAGACTCACATAGATCATCTAGAACTTTTGCTGGTCTCAAGTAGACCTCATCACACATGACACGACTCTCATAATGGCTTCTCCTCATAATGGGGGTCCTAGAACTTAGAGTACCATGGATCATTTGCGGTCATATGCAAGTGGAGTATTGAGTATATCTAGCATCTCCTCCCACACAATCTATTCGACAAGTCTATATAGTACGTTATTTATAGGTTTTTTATTATGTAAAAAATAGAGATTGCAATGAGGGTAATGCTTTGAAAAGTAGGCATGAAAGTAAAAATTTGATTTCTTTTATAGAGAGCCCTCTCTTTTATTTACAAAAATCATGATTTACAATGATCATTATCTTAACCACTATTTTTATGACTTTTTAGAAAGAACCCTCTACGTGGTTCTTTATTCTCTCTCTCTCTCTCTCTCTCTCTCTCTCTATATATATATATATATATATATATATATATATATATATATATATATATATATATATATATATATATATATATAAATATATATATAGAGAGAGAGAGAGAGAGAGAATATAATTTTGCTTATTTGCGTGGAGACACATCTGAAATGTGAATGCACATCCATGCCCTCACAAACCTTCACTTGCTATATCAAAACACAAAACACATTCCATGTGATAAAAACATTGGCTTCTGTTGATAAAGACGTCTTCACTCGGACAAGGAGACCTATACATAGAAGACTTAGATTGATTCTTGAATCCAGATGCTTTACAATTATTCATTTTTTTAATAAAAGAACTTATCAATATGCCCTCATCTCCCACAATAAGGGCATGTAAACTTCATGGATGAATCATTGGAGACTTGCTTAGGAGCATTGCTAGAGTGACTACTAGAGTTCTTAGGCTTGTTGAAGGGTCCCTTATCTTTGATAGCGACTTCTTGATATGTTGAGGACTTTGCTCAAAGTCATGGAGGAACAAGACTCTTCCTATGTTTTCCCAATTTAAGTTCTGACCTCAATTGTAAGCAATCATTTTAAATATCTCACATGACTTAGGTTCACTTAGAGGCCTACTAACCATATTTTTGCTTGATATTTCTCTTCCACACAATGCAATATTGCATTGAGAATCTTCAAAAGTGGCAATGACCTTACTGGGGCCTCATGTCTAGGTTATGGAATTTTTCTTCTATGATGTAAATTATAGAGGAAGTCTTATCTTCATACAAATATTGAAGTATCTTCCAAAATTCATGAGACGTCTTGCAAAAAGTAATGTGCAATTTTGTTAACTCATCACAAGCTAGCAATAATTGTCCTAGGGCTCGCTTATCTTTTACATTCCAAATGTTCCATGCAATGAGGTCACTATCCTCATGAGCCATAGGTTTTGTGCCATCTAAAGCTTCATACAATAAGTTTGTGTACAAGTAAGGTTTGATGGTGTCTTTCCACAAATTATAATCTTTTCTATTCTAGCTTTCATCTTTGGACATGAACGATGGAAAGTACAACATATTTGATGAAGTCTAAAATGGTAGACATCTTAGCCCTTGAAGAAGATAAAACTTCAAAATGAATTACCACACTTGCACAAAAAGAGTCTAAGTCAACACCAAATACGAAGAAGGGGTGTGGGGGCTTAGAGTAGACCTATGACACCTTTAGGGGCTTAGAGTAGCCTTCCGAAGCACACACATAAAATTCTTCTTATCTTTCTTAATGTTACAAAAGTAGTGCGCTTAGTGCCAAAGTGTGCCACAAAAGGTGGTAAACGTTCCTTTGGAAAATACAAAATGTACCCTTATAGTGTGGGCACTTCATTGCTCGGAGTGCCAAAAGCAAAGAGGGACTTATGGTAGGATTGTTCAAGTACAAGGTGGATAGAATAAACTTGCACCTTTACAACTAGCCAACTGCAAACATACTTTGATGGTGGAGTAAAAAAATAATGAGTCTTCCAAAGACAATGAGTCCGTAGAATTGAGGTTGTTATAAGAGTTCAAAATCATTGTTAAATTAATTAATATAACCCCTAAATGATTATGATAAAAATTCTCTTTATATTATACGTGTTTGGTGTAAAAGAATGAATTCATGCACTTTTAGGAGAGAGTAAGTGCGTATGTGAACCAAATTTTCGCAAGCTAGTTATGTGTGAGAGAGGCCTTTGTAAGAGATGGTTAGTATGAGCTAAGGACCAGCACCCTCACTCTTTTTCTCTCTCTCTATGTCAAAAATGAGATGGCATATAGGCTTGTGTGTCTCTCTCTCTCTCTCTCTCTCTCTCTCTCTCTCTCTCTCTTTCTCTCTCTCTCTCCATCTCTCTCTCTCTTTCTCAGTCTCTCTCTCTCTCTCTCTCTCTCTCTCTCTTTGTCAGAGAAAATAGCCAGGTAGTACTATTGCAGATTGAAGGTATCTGATATTGCTTGTTGTCGGGCATGTGCTGCCATGCTAAGAGGACATTGTGCTTTTAGAAAGCCAGCTTGTGGCCCTATTCATTGTGGGTATCTCAAGAAAGGTAAGTTCTAAAGTGCAAAATCTCCACAACACTCTCTAGCTCAATCGTAGCACATTTCACAAGCCTATGGCAACCTTCAAATGAAGAGATGCATTTCTCATTCGTGTACCAAAATAATTAAGCACCTTGACTATTATCCTCGTGTTATGTATAGAGACAATTTCTCTCTTGCTTTTGGAGTTCATGGCTTGCAATGTCTAAGCAGCACTAGGTTCTCTTCTATTAAATTTTATGCTAGCGGACCAAAAAGCTAGAGTAGGGGATACAAAACAAAAGGCTTTTGACAAATCGTTAGGGAATCAACCAAATGAGTTGCACAATGTTGTGTACACCATTCCAGGGAGTGATATTCACCACCATATCATAGATTAGCCTTTTGAACTTCTCACTATACTTCATCGTTTAATGGTAGAGCATAGAGAAGTTGAATCGACTCTCTTGCAATGCTTGGAGAAGAGAAGGGAGAAAAATTGTTGCTAGAGTGGTGTGTGCAGACACTAAGGTATGGACACACTTGTTTTGTACTCTCTCTACCAAAATTTTGCCACAGGAGTGATTCAAAAAGGTGATAGGATTGATTGTAGAAGGATGAAGTTAAGAAAAATGCTAGTTGAGGCTTATCAAGACTCACACTTGGAACCTAATAGAAAGTAGATTCCACACTATGTCTATGTTCCGAAGAACTAAATGTTGTACATATAAAGTAAAGTTTATCTTAAGCTAATAATGAATTTTTAAACAAATTGCATCAAAGTCATGCTATGGAGATACATATTGCATCAAGCTGATGAAAAGATGGCACCACATTGAAAGAGTAGTTTTATTTTGGGATATACCATCAAAGAGTCCTTAAAAGAAGTATGCAAACAACATGGAGATGGACCATCACATTTTCAATGAAAAGAGTAGAAAATGGTGGTTATAATCACTTTTAAAAGAAAATTCACTATTGACTTTATACAAGCATTTATAAACACTTCAAAATATTGTGAGTTACCACCAAATCCTTGAAAAAAGTCACAAAAATGGAGGAACTTGCAAATGCAAGAGTGGGAGAGGGTGAGGAAAGAGAGGTGGAAAGGGGTGTGAGGGTGGGAAAATGGGCACAAAGGAACCCATAATGCCCTATAATAAAAAACCTAAAGGTTCCTCTCTATGAGAAGGAAGCACTACCAAAAACAAGCACCACCACCACCAAATGGACCTCTATAGAAAGAACCACCAAGATATCCACCTAATTCTCTAATACCATGTATTGAGTACACATGCGAAAGCAAAATGAAAAGAAGAGTGTAATCACAAAATGAAGGAGTGTGAGAGGTGCAAAGAGAGTAGACAAAGAAATGAGAAAACTCACATGGATTAGAAATGAGCTTTCCAAGAGCATGAAGTAGGCTCTCCAAGCTTGTAACCAAGTACAAAGTGGGGGCGATGTCCTCCTTACATAGAGTTGGAGGAGGTTCTGTAAAGTACATCACATGTGGAATAATTCTCCTTGAAGGATAGTGAATACAACGGTAGAAGAAAATGTCAAGGTAAGCCAATACAATAAGATACAACTAGAATAATATGAAATGGATTTGTCTCTTAGATACAAAATGGAGATGCACTCATATGGATATAAATGGAAATGAGGTAGACAAAATCATGTACCAATAAAGAATTCATTTTAACTTTGAAAACTTGCATGCTTTCTTTTTAAATAATGAATTGAAAAGTTTGATCTTGGGTCAGGGAGTTGTAGGCCAAGGGATTAAGAGTTGACATAGTATTAAATCTTGTATCCAAGGTTTGAAGCTAGGTAAAAATTTGAGTGAAAGAATAATTAATCACATAATGGTGTAAATGTGGGCTTGGTGGTCCACAACATCAAGTTTTGCATCAGCATCAAAGTGGTTATACTCATATGGGATTTCTTACTTAAATGTTGATGGATGCACAAGCTCAAGATTGTTGATCTTTAGATCAAGTTCAAGTATTTGCAAAAAGTGTCCCACATTCGGAGAATTATTAGATTCAAAAGAATTCATTCAAGATTTGCATTGGTCCACTTGAAGTTAGGTTGGAAAAAGTGAATGGAATCATTCCATCCTACATTCTTTTGAGGATTTCAAGCCCATACTCCACATGATAGTCCTACAATTGGAAAAAAAGCTAATGGTTGTTGGTTAGAAATTCAATCCATTAGAAAAATCCAAATTATATGTTCAACCATTCAAGTAGCCCAAATAAAACTTTGTTTTTAAGAAAATGGATTTAAATGGACTTAACACGAATCCTCAAAGAAATGAAATAGGAGTTTTCATCAAGTTGTTGGAAGCATCCAACAAGTTGAAGAAATATGGGAATGGTTTCTTCAAACTTTTTAAAAGTTTAAAGTACCTAGATAATTATCCAAAAGACATAATAAAAATACCATTTTGAGCGAAGTCCATTGAATCGAGTAAAACATTCACCCAAACTGTATATCCAATGAATAGCGATTCATTTTGAAGGAGCAAGTAAAGAAAATAGATCCAAGAAGATGCTTGATAGATTGAGGCTTTTGACTAGTCCCTAGATTGTACCAAGACTTAGTGAATTGGGCAAGGATGCCTTCTAGTCCACCTTTATCATTTATTCCATGGTTAGCAGTGTTGGAACATCAAGCTTACACTATGCTTGAGGTGGATTTGATCTACATCAAAGGCTATCGCGTCGAAAGAATATCCGTTGGAGAGTTCTTTTTCTTATGCTCATTTATTGTATTTTTTGAGAGATTTTTTGATGGTTCATTCACCATTGTAAAAGCCTTGAGCTTTACACATGTAAAGGTAGAAACATGGAGCCCAAATCCCACGAATTTGTGGTGGTTGAAGTTGCATTCAATCAAGCAATCAATCACCTAAAAGTAGATCAAACTAGATCTTCACTTTTCCTAGATTGTAGGAAAGTGAAATGATTCCCTCCAACAACCATTCCCACCTTCATTTGAATTCAAATTCAACTTGTAAAAGCCGTGGAGCACTCCTAGAGTCTATATAAAGGCTTGGAATTACTTGTACAATACATGGAAGCAATATACATACACTTGTGACCATCATTGTCTTGCTCCTTCAATTCTCTCCATCATCTTCTTCACCAACAATAATCTTGCAGAGGCTGCCGCTCTCTCTCCAGAGCTCCAAATTGAGTGCAAGATAGCTCATTGGAAAGGTATAAGTGTTTAGTTTATGCCTATAAATTTTCATAGCATTTGATTCCATAGATTGGGAGAAATCTGAGTTTTTCTGTCTCGGGGTCAATCTCTGCGTATTCTTGAAAAATAGGAAGTACCACCGGTGAATGTCGCATTCATTCCTATAGCATATTTTGCTTATTCCTTATACTTTTGTGCATTCTATACACTCAACCCTATGTGTATCACTCCAATAAAAGGATTTTTTTAAATTGTAATCATGCTGGTCGCTATGGGCATTTGAAGTTCATTGTCTCTTCCATAGATAGTAAGTTTTTTGAGCTAGTCGACCCGCGAACCTATCTGTTTTGTATCGACTCATTCTCCTTGATGCTCCAAACTGCATAGTGTGTTTCTTTGCACTTATAGCATGCCTATAAGATCTATTTGAGTCTCCATAAGCTCAAGGGCTGGTCTTGTGCCGGTTGGCTCGACCAAACTTCATCGCTTCGAAACATACTTTTCTACCTTCTACAAGCTTCTCCAAGTTCTTTCAATGGTATCAGAGCTAGATCAAGATGGGTGACGGATTTCCCTCAATGATCGAGAAGCTTGATCAACACAACTACCCGGCTTGGAAAATCAGGATGGAGGCCTATTTTCAAGGTAGAAATCTTTATGGAATTGTAGCAGGTGATGAAGCTATGCCTATTCCAAGATCCAAAGGAGGACCTACACAAGAGGAGACAGATAAGCTCACACTTTGGTGTGCAAGGGATGCTCAAGCAAGGTCGTACATACTAAACTCTATCTCTGACTTTCTATTACCACATATTAGAGGATGCAAGACATCTCAAGAGACTTGGGATGCCCTGGAGACTTTCTTTTCTGCTAGTACCAAAGCAAGAAAGAATCATCTTTGGAACGAGTTCAACCAAATGAAGAAGACACCTAAACAAACCATCACAGAGTTTTTTATCAAGGTCAAGGAGGTTGCAGATCAGATAGCATCCATTGGAGAGCTATTTGAAGAAGAGGTCATCATGAGGCAAATTCTCAACGGCATTCGAAGTGATAAGCAATGGTAATCCTTCACGACGGCTTATGATCTCATCATGGATGTGCAGACTCCAGACTTCAACATCTTTCTTGGACAACTCTTCAATCAAGAAGCCAACAATAGCATAAAGGAAGGTAACTCTTATCATGGTAATTCAACTAGTGCTCTATATACAGATAAGAAGGATAAGAAGCAGAAAGGCAAGAAGAAGGAAGAAGATGAAGAAGAGACTTCTCAAGCCAACTTTGCAAGCAAGAGCAAGTGGAAAGGGAAGAAGAAAGGACCGAAGCAAGACAAAGACAAAGGTCAGAATGTTTAACCTTGTGCCATATGCAATAAGACCAACCACACCACTCAAAATTGTTGGTTCAATGGGAAGACCCAGAAAGGAAGTGGAAGAGGTGGATATGGAAGCAATAGAGGCAGAGGTGGACACAACTTCAACAATAACAATAGAAGCTATAATAGAAGGGACTACAACAATTATTCAGAAGATCAACCACATGAAGACTCATTGCTTCTTATGAATCTAAGCCACAAAGAATGTAAAGAAGATGATCATTTGTTCTACATAGATTCAGGATGTTCGAATCATGTTGCAGGCAACATTGCTCTTCTATCTGATTTGGAAAGTCCAAAGCATAGACATGAAGTGCAAACAGGGGATGACACAAAGCACAATGTGGAGAAGATTGGTAATGTCAAAGCTTCCAATGGAAGGACAAACATTCTGAGTAAGGTTCTCTATGTACCCACTATCACTAAAAACCTAATAAGTGTAGGCCAAATAGTTGAAAAAGGCTTGCAAGTTAGGTTCACCCAACATGGAGCTTTTGTGGAAGATCCATGTCAAGGCTTCAAGAAGATAGCCCGAGGTGAGAAGCATGGTAGGCTCTTTACTTTTGAAGTAGGAGAAACCAGGAACATACCTCTATTGAACTTTGGGTCTCAAACCCTAAGTGAGCTTGAAGTGTGGCATAAGAGACTTGCTCATGTGAATGAAAGAACCTTGAAGGATATATGCAGGGATCAAAGTGTTCTAGGACTGCCGAACATATCAAAGCAACACATGATCAACAGGTGTGATGCATGTCACATTGGGAAGGCACAAAGACAACCATTCAACCACAAAGGCTACATCCACAACAACGTATTGGACTTAGTACATAAAGATGTATGGGGACCAAGTCAAGAACCTTCATTGGCAGGATCAAGGTATTATGTCTCATTTATTGACGACCATAGTAGATGGACTGTTCTATACTTTATCAAGAGTAAGAATGAAGTGTTTGATTGCTTCAAGAAGTATCTTGCACATGTGGAGAATCATACAGGTAGATCACTAAAGAAGCTTAGATCTGATGGAGGGGGAGAATACTTCTCCAAAGAGTTTGACGAGTTCTTGCAGGACAAAGGTATCAAAAGGGAAGTCACTACCAGGTACTCTCCTCAACTAAATGGAATTGCAGAGAGGAGAAACAAGACATTGGTTGGATCAGTCCAAACAATGCTTGAAGAGAAGAAGTTGCCACATTATCTATGGGCAAAAGCTATTTCAACTGCTGTGTACCTTGTCAATAGACTACCATCCAAATCACTTCAAGGTATGACTCCTTATGAAGCATGGCATGGAAGAAAACCTAGTCTTGGACATTGGAAGGTTTTTGGTTGTTTAGCTTATGTTCATGTACCATCACAAATAAGAGGTAAGCTAGATGAAAGGGCAACAAAGGCAGTGTTTGATGGATATGATTCAACTCAGATGGGTTACAAGTTCTTCAATCCTTCAACCAAGCGATTCACTACAAGTAGAGATGTAGAGATGTTGTGTTTGAATAACACAGGTCTTGGTATGATGAAGACAAACAAAAGGTAACACTACCATATGATCTTGATTCTGACTCTCATCAATTAGGAAGCAAGCATGATACACAGGTCTAGGATCCAAGAAGTGATACAAACGATGACCAAGATGGAAGAGAAAAGGATTACAAGCTATGGAAGTCAAGAGGCAAAGCAAAGATGCAAGAGGTTGGAGAATGCTCAAAAGAAGCACCTATAAGGTCAACAAGAGAGAAGAAACAACCAGAAAGGTATGGATATGATTCCACATTTGTTACCAAGCATTCAATATACTTGGCAAAAGACTCTATTTCAGAGGAACCCTCAACCTATGAAGAGGCAAAGGGAAACCCTCATTGGGACAAGGCCATGAAAGAAGAGATAGATGCATTGAAGGAAATGGACACTTGGGATTTGGTTCCAATGTCATCGAATCAAAAGGTAATTGGTTGCATATGGGTATATAAAGTTAAAAGAAATTCAGATGGATCAGTTTGCAAGTACAAGGCAAGATTAGTTGCCAAAGGATGCTCACAAACTCATGGTATAGACTATGAGGGAACATTCTCACTAGTTGCAAAGATGACTACAATCAGGACATTGATAAGTGTAGCTGCTGCAAGGAATTGGAGACTCCTCCAACTTGATGTGAAAAATGCATTCTTAAATGGTTGGATAAGTGAAGAGGTATACATGTCACAACCACCAGGTTTTGAAAACCCTAATCATCCATCTTATGTTTGCAGACTTAAGAAAGCATTGTATGGATTGAAACAAGCTCCTAGAGCTTGGAATTACAGGTTGGTTACGTATCTTCAAGATCAAGGGTTCAAAGCTAGCAGCTCAGATCCTTCTCTATTCATCAAAAGGGATCACAATGAGGTTATCTATCTATGTGTATATGTAGATGATATTATTGTGACAGGTGATGATCTAAATGGCATTCAAAGGATCAAGAGACACATGCAAGAGGAGTTCAAAATCAGTGACCTAGGTGAGCTCACATATTTCCTAGGTATGCAAGTGATATACACAGATGAAGGAATGTATTTGACTCAAAGAAGATACATTCAGGATCTTCTTCTCAAGTTCAAAATGGAGAACACTAAACCTGCAGGTACACCCTTGGAGATGAATCATAAACTAAGTGTTTATGAAGGTGAGAAGATTGAAGACATTAAAGAGTACCAAAGCTTGGTAGGTAGCTTGATATATGCTACTCATACAAGGGCAGACATCTCATATAGTGTGGGAGTGCTTAGTCAGTTCATGCACTCACCGAGAAGACCACACATGGATGCGGCTAAGAGAGTACTTAATTATCTCAAAGGTACAATCAACGAAGGTATATTCTATCCTTACTGTTCAGATTTGGATATCAAAATCTACTCAGATGCAGATTGGGCAGGAGCTAAGGATGATAGAAAAAGTACATCTGGTTACTTAGCATTTGCAGGCTCAAAGCTAGTGTCATGGAGTTCCAAGAAGCAACCAACAGTTGCTTTATCTTCAACTGAAGCAGAGTACAGAGGCTTGACCATAGCAACTCAAGAGGCAATATGATTAAAAGCATTGTATACAGATTTGGGACTAGTGAGTTCCAAACCTCACATATTTGGAGATAATGTAAGTTCCATGCATCTAGCGACGAATCCTATTTTCCATGCAAGAACCAAGCACATAGAAGTCCATTACCACTTCATCAGGGAGAAGCTCATGGCAAAGGAGATTGACATTTCTTTTGTTCCTACTGAAAAGCAAGTATCAGATATGATGACAAATGCACTTGATGGAATAAAGCTTTGTAGATTCAAAGCTATGGCAGGTATTCAACCTATCAGAGAATGAAGACTCAAGCATACTTTATCTTAAGAGGGAGCTGTTGGAACATCAAGCTTACACTATGCTTGAGGTGGATTTGATCTACATCAAAGGCTGTCCGTCGAAAGAATATCCGTTGGAGAGTTCTTTTTCTTATGCTCATTTATTGTATTTTTTGAAAGATTTTTTGATGGTTCATTTACCGTTGCAAAAGCCTTGAGCTTTACACATGTAAAGGTAGAAATATAGAGCCCAAATCCCATGAATTTGTGGTGGTTGAAGTTGCATTCAATCAAGCAATCAATCACCTAAAAGTAGATCAAACTAGATCTTCACTTTTCCTAGATTGTAGGAAAGTGAATTGATTCCCTCCAACAACCATTCTCACCTTCATTTGAATTCAAATTCAACTTGTAAAATTCGTGGAACACTCCTAAAGTCTATATAAAGACTTGGAATTACTTGTACAATACATGGAAGCAATATACATACACTTGTGACCATCATTGTCTTGCTCTTTAAATTCTCTGCATCATCTTCTTCGCCAACAGTAATCTTGGAGAGGCTGTTGCTCTCTCTCCAGAGCTCCAAATTGAAAGAAAGATAGCTCATTGGAAAGGTATAATAGTCTAGTTTATGCCTATAAAGTTTCATAGCATTTGGTTTAGTAGATTGGGAGAAATCTGAGTTTTTCTGTCTCAGGGTCAATCTCTACGTATTCCTGAAAAATAGGAAGTACCACCGGTGAATGTCACATGCATTCCTATAGCATATTTTGCTTATTCATTATAATTTTTTGCATTCCATACACTCAACAATATGTGTATCACTCCCATAAAAGGAGTTTTTCTAATTGTAATCACGCTGGTCGCTATGGGCATTTGACGTTCATTATCTCGTCCATAGATAGTAAGTTTTTTGAGCTAGTCGACCCGCGAACCTATTTGTTTTGTATCGACTCATTCTCCTTGATGCTCCAAAGTACACCGTGTTTTTCTTTGCACTTATAGCATGCCTATAAGGTCTATTTGAGTCTCCATAAGCTCAAGGGCTGGTCTTGTGCCAATTGGCCTGACCAAACTTTGTCGCTCCGAAACACACTTTTCTACCTTCTACAAGCTTCTCCAAGTTCTTTTAAGCACTAGATCCAACTAATCAATTGCAATGCTTGACAATGGAAAATATTATTTGGGTAGGTAAAAGACCACAAGGATTCCCCTCTTTTTAATTCAAATATGGTATAAAATCTCCTTCTTCTTATACATGTGAATTAGAGAGATGAAAATCATGCTTGCTAGATTAGATCATGAGGCTCCGATGTATGATCTTACAAAGGTTATATGTTGAAGCATATTTTCAAGGACAAAAATGCACTCAAAGGGGAGAGGGATGTTATAAATTAATTTGACCAAATCCTATATGCTGAGCCAAGATTAGACTCCTCTAATATTGGGGAAGCAAGGAACATACCCTAGTGGTTAAGTCTAATTGATAGGAAGAAGGAGGTCTTGGGTTGAAATCCCATGAGAGGTGTGGGTGAGTTATTCCCTAAAAGACATCAAACTTTATAGAAACATGCACTTGCGTTAACTTGATTTAACTTGAGTATACTAAGACACATGATAAAATTATCACACAATGAACTCGAGGGAATTGGGACACTAAGTGTGCATGTATGTAGTTTCCTAGAGAAGAAACCTCAGGGTTTAGCTATATAAGAGTTGGTTGGGAGGAGAATCATTCATTGGGTGATCTAATCTTGTATCACCAAATTCATGCAGTATGACTAATCCATTTTCATATACATGTACTATTCAAAATAGGCCAAACCATCATATTGTAGATCTTCAAGTCTCCGAATTTGAGTATTTTTTATAGGCTTGGTGGTATTGAATCACAATCAAAAGTTTTATTTTGGAAATTGATATTGAATTTTTATTAATATTGTAGGTATGTTCCTAGGAAAACTTAGAATGGAGCAATTTTTAGATGATGTTCACAAGACATCAATGGTGTGGATAAATAGATACCTATGAAATATGAAGGATCTTGGATGAAAATGAAGGTTTGAAGCTTGAGGTTGAGTGTTAAAAGTCAATATTCAATCCAAATTCATGGGGCAACAATTCTAGACATGTGGACCAATGTATCAAAGACTAAAATCACGAGATTCCTTCAAAAGCTCTCAACAAAAAACTCCTCAAACGATTCCAACTAACTCCAATTTAGGAGTGGCTCCTAGATTTTAGGGTCCAAGTTTAATCTATAAGAGTAGCTTATATCAAGACTTTTTTAGTGATCCCATGGGGTTTCGTAGTTCATTTAAAGTGTGCATTAAGTGGTTGTGTTGTATCAACCAAGCCGCTTGCTTGCATCTTTGTTAGTTTTAAGTAGAAATAACTGTGTGTGTGTGTGTGCAAGCAATGTTGCAACTTTCTAGCCTTGAGTTGTTAGTTGTTAGCATTGTTTATTCTTCATTATTCATCCATTTGATGTAATATTTATGTTTGGATAGCTATTAGAGACATTCTTAATCATACCATCTCTAGTGCATTCTCTAAGTACTTTTGGAGAAACCTTCAGAATATTGAAGTGTGGTAATTGATATATCTCTCTGTGTAGGCTCCATTGGAGTTGTTTCGATCTAAGTTGTAAGCACTAGTTCTACATCTATATTTATCCATTTGATATAATCTTGGTGTCATTAGATATCCCTTTAAGTACTCTAAACTTGAGTCGATTTTGAGTTTCATTATTTGGTTATTCTTTGAGAAAAGCTTTTTCAAGTGAAGTGTGTCTTTCTTTGACTAACTATTGCGTGCAATCAAGTAGCTCATCTTGTAGAAATTTTTCTATAAATGTAGACATCAATTTGGAATAAAATTTGCCTTTTTGGGAAGCTCCTTCTATCTACTAGAGGTCTACAGAAGTTCACTAGAGTTTTTCTCATAAGCTTTGAGAAACAGAAACTTTGGACTGCAGAGGTGCAAAGGATACTAACTAGTTGCCACATGGATACCCCTATTCAAGAGACACATGCCTCACTAGTTGGAATAGAGGCACACATATCGAATGCATGGGTAGAAGGAATATTTGGATAATCATTGACAAATACCCCATACATACAACATTTCTAGTTCTCCATGACCATAAACTAACAGGAGATGCCATCTTGATTCAATCACATGTCATATTGAAGCACTCAATGATGGTCTCATAAATGGATAAATGGTGCTGGATGAATCACCTACTCTTGATTAAACATTACTTGATTTATATGAACATCTACTTCCTTGTCGATCTTTTGGCAATGATCTTTTTTGTGATGTTGAAGATCTTGGGCTGGATGCATATTTTGTTTATGTGGATCACAAGTACAACTCATCATATGAGTCAAACAGTGCAATCATATTAATATTGATTGGTTGAATTACACAAGCAACCTTCTATATCATTTATGTTTCAAAGGTTGACAAGGTCAAAGAGGGGGAGTTTAACACAAGTTCAATCCAACATAGAAGAGTCGATGAATTTGCAAGGTCAATCCTCAAGGCACCATTGAGATTTGAGTCTGAAAGGAATAATCTATCAAAGTCAACATCAAGGATCAAGGAAGATAGGTAGACGTCCAAGAAGCCACACGCATTCCACTACAACAAAGGCCACAAAAGCAAAAGACAATTCTACTCAACAAAATCTCGAAAAAAAAACCTCAAAGATAATAGCTTTCAAGCTCAAATATGGGTTCCTAAAACCGAGTCTAATCTATCCACAAGACATGTCGAGCTGCACATTTGAGATAAGCAAAACACACAAAAGAAAAATTTATATCCACAACGAAGTGAAAGACAAGGATCACAAGGAGAATGAAAGTAGGCATGCCAACCACTTGCATAGAAGCCTAGAAGAACCACACAAGTCTAGGAAGCCAAGTTCTAGATTCATTCATCTGAAGGATTCAAGTACGTATGAAGACCCAAAATCATAAAATCACAACCAGATGCATAACGGGTTCTCCACTTCTTAGGATGGGATGCTTCCTTAATAGCTAGCCATGGAGCACCCTTTTCTAGATTCCTTTTATTTTTGCACCATTTCTTTTAGTTTTCATTTTAAAGTAGGCATGCATAGGACCACCCGAAAGGGACATAGACATGCAGTTTCTTCTTCCTTTTTGCCCATGCACTAAACTAGATAGCACATCCCATATTATTGGAAAAAACCAAGAAGTATAACTTGTAGTTTGTGTAAAAGCTTGTTCTTCAAGAACCTGACAACTCCAATGTGCTTGAATGCCCACACTCCCCAAAGACCAACAAATATGTCAATCATCTACCAAGGATCACTGACTATAGGACGTGGGAGTGTTGCACATAGAACCTCGTGGGATTATTTTGATGTTTTAAGGAGAGAGAGAGAGAGAGAAGGCACTTGATGTTAATATGCCAAATTGAAGCTACAAAGCATGATGGAAATGTTAGAGAAAATCTAAGGTTAATCAATGGTCCTCAGTTATAATACCTCCATCCCAAATTTATCAATTTACATGTAAAAATCCACTTGCTAGGAACATCTCACCATCAAGAATTTTCTTTGATTTTTCTACAGACAGTTTGGACACCGAATGAGGGTTGAGGACCTATTTTTAATGAGGAGAGATACTACAGTTTGAAGAGAGTGGTTTTTTCCAAAACATTCCTATCAACACAGACTAATATTCATTTACAAGGACACTATTCATTCTCTCTTCTAATCGAGTGTGAGTTTCTTGGGAGCTTTTGTGTGAGGCTCTTGTATGCTTGTGTGTGTATGCAGATGCATGTGTCTGTGACTCCTCTTGTCTATGTGTGTCTACTAGCATGGTGAAAGTCTTCATAACAACAACTCATCTCTTAGATTGACAATTTAAAACTATGGAAAATTCTATTCATAATGTTTTTGCTGCTACTTTAAGCCATGCATAAGCATATTTTCTTGTAAACTACAACCAAAGCACATATCTTTTTGAAAACCACCTTACTTGTTGGGCCCTACAAAACTTTGGAAGTGATAAATAACATAATACAGTTTATTGCCCATATTTGTGTTGTAAGTCAGAAATAAGGTAGTACAGTTTATTACCCACATGTGTCCCAAATTCTTTTTCCATCATAATATTAGAGGCATTGTCGAATTGGGTGTCTCCTTGATTAGGAAAGAAAAAAAATAATGATATCAATTCAGGATCCATCCATCACTAGAAGAATGTTGAGTAGATAATTTAGAAGTATTTGGAGTTGAAAAGGATGGAGATTCATCCTCAGTGAAACCTCACTTGTAGGAATGAGTCTACCACTTGCATCACTTGTTGTCATAACATTTGCAAGTGCACGACGTATTTCAACATCATATACAAATATTCCACAAGCCTTTTTCTATCAATACTTGATGCATCATGTATGCCCACAATGGGTAGTTACAACCATCCAACTTATTATCAACATCCAACATGCAAAATAAATCATTGCTTTCAACCATGGTTATACCTTGATATGGAAAATTGACTATTTCCCAAAAATATTGAGTTGAATTACACAATCCAAATCTGTTAGATATGTAGCAAACTTCGAGTTGTTTGTATTGGAAAAACAAAAACAATATATGTGTTTGGCACAAAAGTATGAATTTGCATGCACAATCATTGTGATGGTGAGTTTGGAGGCCGAAAGGAGCTGAAATCACAATTTTAATAATATTCAACAAAACTGTTTTGAATTGCTAATGTCACCAAGTATGCTCACAAAATTTCATGTCACTACAAGGAATACAAGCGTATAGCAACGGTTAAGGCGACAGAATTTTGTCGCTATAAAATTGCAATATGCATCGTAATTAGCGTCGCGCGTAGACCGTCGATTAAACGACGAAGTGAACGACGTTTTTTGCGACTTGTGGCGTGAGGGGGCTGCAACGCTCCCATACAGCATCGCTAACAGGACACTTTTAAAGAGCGTCGCATAAGCGACGCTCTATGCGACGATGTTTGCCATCGCATAAGCGACGCTAAAAAGATGTCGCTTATGCGACGACGGGTAGCATCGCTTACACGACGGTCCGTTGACAAACAAAATTAAAACGTTGGAAGCTCTTCGATCGGCATTTTCACGCATCCGATTGAAGAGCTCTCCAACGTTCGCAATTGCGCTGCGCTTACGAGCTGCAAGTATATGCAAAATTGTTGTTTTGCCTAAGCTCTCTCTTATTGTCTCCCTCTGTCTCTATTTCTCTCTTTCTACATCTTTCTCTCTTTGAATTCTCTCTCTCTCTCTCTCTCTTTGTTGCAGGTTATTCAAGAAGCTAACCAAGCAAAAAGTATGGCTAACTATTGTAAGTACAATTTCTAGTCTTTGTATATCATTTGAATTGTGTTATTTTCATTAGATAGCATACTCACACTTATTGATATGCACTTATACACTTATACATGATGAAGATGCACTTTCACACATATACGCATATACACATGCACATACACACATATATATACACACAGACACATGTGCACATACACTTAGATATACACACATATACACATGCATATGCACAAACATTTCTACAACCACATAAAAAGATTTACATGCATGCATTATTGCATATATATATATATATATATATATATATATATATGTATATATATATATATATACACACATACACACATTAACATATATGCAAATACATGTATATGCACATCCACATGCATGCACATTCAAATGCATGCACATGGATGCAAATGGAAATGCATCCACATACACATGCATGTTTCATACATATACACATGCATATACATACATTATACACATATATACACATATATATGCACATACGTACACACACATATACACATACACACACACATGCACATACCTACATATACACATATACATGCACCTACACACATATACACATAGAGTTACACATATACATGCACATACATATACATGCACATACATATACATGCACATACATATACACACATATACACATGCACATGCACATACTCATACACACATATACACTTACACATGCACATGCACATACTCATACACACATATACACTTACACATGCACATGCACATACATACATATACACACACATACACATGCACATACATACATATACACACACATACATATACACTTAGGTACACACAAATGAATGAATTATATAATTAAAGTATTAAAACACATATACACATGCACACACACATGCACATACCTACATATACACATATACATGCACATACACACATATACACATAGAGTTATACATATACATATACACACACATACACATGCACATGCACATGCACATACTCATACACACATATACACTTATACATGCACATGCACATACATACATATACACACACATACACATGCACATACATACATATACACACACATACATATACACTTAGGTACACACATACGAATGAATTATATAATTAAAGTATTAAAACACATATACACATGCACACACATGCACATACCTAGATATACACATATACATGCACATACATATACACACACATACACATGCACATGCACATACATACATATACACACACATACACATGCACATACATACATATACACTACATACATATACACTTAGGTACACACATATGAATGAATTATATAATTAAAGTATTAAAACACATGCTTAATATAAACAATAATAACAATCAATAGAACGAAACTCTTCATTACTTAATACCATACACATAATTCAAAACATAACTGAAATGAAAAATATATAGATAATATATATATATATATATATATATATATATATATATATATATATATATATATATATATATATATATATATATATATATATATATATATATATATATATATATATATATATATATACATATATGTATTACATATAACAAACATAAATAAATAAAACAATTAAACCATTCATAAGAATAAAATAATTATATAAAATTTAAAAATACTCACAAAGGCATCAGGATGATCTTGCATATACTCGCTCAAATGCCGATATCCAAAATGTGTAGCATACTCGATCTCATCTTTCATAGGATATCGGCCATAATCCTTCCACTGCAATGAAACAAATAAAAAACATTAGTTACTTGAATTTTAACTAAAATAAAAAATATACTCACAATAACACATATACTTACAAATGTAGCTACAAAACCATTATGGCCCATTTGGCCTAGGTGCGATGTGTGGCCCGACTCCACTCTCTTCTTTGCAGCAGCTTGTTTATTCACGAAAAAATACATAAATTAAATGTAAAAAGTTACTAAAATATATACAAATTATAAATATAAACTATTAATTTGTGTACCTTCTGCTGAGGAAATGACTCCTGAAGATGTAGCTGTCTACGAAAAAACTGCCACGACTCAGGTGGTATGTTAGCTCGCCTCTTATTTTTTTCGACCATACAATATCTCCTATTAATTTAATCTCAAATAGAAAAAAAAAAATCAGAATACATACACATATATACACACACATACACATACACATACCCACATACACATATACATGCAAAAATATACGCATATATATATGTATACATATACACATATACATACATATAACATAAACACACATATACATATCCACATATATACGTACACACACATGCATGCATATACACTCATTCATACAAAATACATGCATTTATCCCACAATAATGTGTAGTTGTGGATATGTGAATATATGTGTATGTGTAAATGTGTATATGTGAATATGTGTGTATGTTGTAAATATATATGTGTGAATTTTTTGTGTATGTAGATAATCAGATTATTAATATCAAATACCATTATTTGTAGATTCTGATCAATCAGATGGAACTCCACCACCATCTCCTCACCGTGCAACGACTTTATACTATAAGTATATCAAACATTTAATCTTAAATATATTTGATGGATACATAACTTATATTTTTTTTGTTTCTCATTATGTGCAGATTCTGATCAATCAGAGGGTACTCCACCACCTCCTACCCATGCAACGACTTCACATGTGTCCTTCGATAGGAATTATGATGAATTTTACTATGAAGAGCATATTATATGTTGGTGTAACTCTTGTTATGGCACGTATCAAATACCACGATTGGAAGGTATTGAACATGAGGTAGAGTATGGTACTTTTGAGCATGCACCATCACCTAGTCAACGTGATAATGCTTGGGTATGTATTTTCTATATATATTAAAGTCATTATACTATTTAAAAACCATATATAAAATCAAATTATTGTTGATATACAGGAATACTTGCTCGATGATGATGATGATGATAATTTTTCTCATAATGTTAATATACCTCGTACACGTCATGGACTTGTTGTTCATCAATTACAAACAGAGGTTTCTAGAAATCCTCTACCTCCTGGTTTAGAGAATGAAACGGCTTGAGATTATCCATTGCCAGCTCGTGATCGTTCTTTAGTACAAACATATGATAGAAGAAGATATGGAGGATGGAATAGAGGACCACTTCCCTTAGATGGAGAGGTTTTCAACTTTTGGGGTAATCGCTATATGATTGCTCCATCCACTATTACTAATGTTGGTCGTGGTCTCTTTATTGTAGAGGATTTGTATGTGCCTCCAAACTCTGAAGTCACTCTTATGTCATTTTGTGGTCCTATATATGGATGGGGATATTGGCATCGACTTTCACATTATGTTCAAAGCATGAGTACTTATGGAATATGCTTGAATGCAGCATCCCTTACTAGTAGAAGGATTTTACATGCAGAAAATGAAAGATTATATATTGATGGAAGACCTTACACACATGGAAATATAGCAGGTTTAATAAATAGTAGTCGAGGGTTACATAATAGTTCAAGGACTAATTGCACATTTGAGGAGCGTGAAAATAGTCATGAATCACCATACATGAGTAGAGATGTATCAAGATACATAGTTGTCAATGCTATTACTACATTACATGTTGGTGATGAACTATTAGTGAATTATGGATGGCGTAGACATCCAAGAGCACCTTTTAGCTAGAGAGAATAAAAATTTTCTATCCATATTTAATAAGTTATATACTTAATTTTATATATAAAGTTTACTTTTTATTCATTTATGGAACACTAATGAATTTTATTTATATGTGTAGATTCCAACGTATGATGTTGATGATATTCCTCCACAGCATTCACAATTACCAGTAAGACCTCATTTATCAGAAGCTTCCATGAGGAGGCTACGCAAAACTAATCTTGTGCAATATGCAAAGTTGAAAGATCTATATTCAAAAGACGATAAAGTACAAGCTTTGTGTGACAATGATGAAGATGATGGCATGGCAGATTTTATTGAGGATTGGTATCAAAATGACAGTGAGAGCATTGATATTTCTAAAAATGAGAAATATCTTCTAGAGGAATGTCTAAAGCATGTATATGAAGGAAGTCGTTTGACACGACTAAGTGCGAGCTTACTTATTCTCAACCTTCAAAATCGTTTTGGATGGAGTAATGTATCTGTTTCGACACTATTAAGGTATGATTTTCAATTTTTTATCTATATATATATATATATATATATATATATATATATATATATATATATATATATATATATATATATATATATATATATATATATATATATATATATATATATATATATATACATGCAGGTTTTTATTCTTACTTTAGATAAGGTAAGAACAAGAACTTGAATTCAATGGACACTTTTTGTCCATGCATCTTTTAAAACTATTAATGCATCTTTCAAAATATTCGCTTAAAAATTTGATTGTTTGGATGGCAGGATACGATTGTTTGTTTTGGAGGATATGAAGTATGTACCTTCATTGAATGATTTGTTGATTCTATCATATGTTCAGTTTGAAAGTGTGAGAAACGGATTTATAATTGCTATTCAAAGAATTTGGCACTGTGTATAGGCCATACAATGGTACGTGACCTGGATGAATCGCATGCACAGAGGTTACTCAAGATAGAGCAATCTGATTATAATGGACTAGTGCCAGCAAGATTCCTAGGGTATGCAGTAAACCTCTTGCATGTCAATGATGAGCATCTGAACTTTAGGATACAAAGTGGAAATCATGGTGGCTTGAGAGGATCACTTTTATACAGCTTGTTCAAAAAACTTCAGTGTCATAAACCTGAAGTTCTTTGAACAAGCTGTATAAAAGTGATCCTCTCAAGCCACCATGATTTTCACTTTGTATCCTAAAGTTCAGATGCTCATCATTGACATGCAAGAGGTTTACTACATACCCCAGGAATCCTGCCGGTACTAGTCCCTTATAATCAGGTTGCTCTATCTTGAGTAACCTGTGTGCATGCGATTCATCCAGGTCACCATCATATGGCCTATAAACAATGCCAAATTCTTTGAATAGCAATTATAAACCCGCTTCTCATACTTTCAAACTGAACATATGATAGAATCGACAAATCATTCAATGAAGGTACACACTTCATATCCTCCAAAACAAACAATCGTATCCTGCCATCCAAAACAATCATATTTTGCATGAATATTTTGAAAGATGCACATAAGCATACACATATATAAAATTATATGCATATATATGTATATTTATTTATTTACTTTTTTTAATATATCTTTTTTTGATAAACTTACAGGTTATTATCTGAAAAGTTTTTACCAAGTCAGAATATTCTTCCTACCTCACATGATGAAATGAAGAAGATAATCAACAATCTTCGTATAGATTATCAATGTATACATGCATGTCCTAACGATTGTATTTTATATAGGGGTGAATATGCAGACTCTTTGACATGTCCCAAATGTAAATCTCCTCGATATAAGGGCAAAGAAGGTAAAATCCCAAAAAAGGTATTGAGACATTTTCCATTGGCTCCACGGATAAGACATATGTTTCAAAGCCCCGAATTATCAAAGCTTTTGACTTGGGGACATGATCACAAAAGTACTGATGGAATAATCAGAATTCCTCATGATAGTGTTGCTTTTCAGCATATTGATTCTACATGGCCTGAATTTGCACAAAATCCACAGAATCTAAAGTTAGGAGTTGCATTAGATGGGGTTAATCCATTCTCCATGAAATCCAATAAATGGTCAACATGGCCAGTGGTAGTCATAAACTACAATCTTCCGCCATATCTTAGCATTAAAAAGGAACATTTATTGCTTTCATTTTTAATCCCAGGCAAAAGACAAGTTAAAGATATGAATATATATCTTGCTCCTCTCATTGACGATCTTCAAGAGTTATGGAGAGGTATTAATGTCATTGATGTATCGAAAAGCATCAATGAAAGACATATTACGGTTCGTGGTATTGCGGCTTGGACTATTCACGATTTTCTAGGATATGGTGTTTGTTCAGGTATTGATGTAATTTTTTTATTCAATATGCATGTAAATAAATATGATTTAATCTAATTATATTTTTATCATTTTCCATGATGCAAGAATATCTACTAAGAGTTATAAAGCTTGTCCATATTGTGGTGATTGGTTGAGATCAATCTATAGTAAGAATCTCAACCAAAATATTTATCTTCGACATTGACGATTCTTGCCTGATGATCATCTATTAAGATCTAAAAGAGAAGCGATACATTTTAATGGAAAGCTTGAAACAGTCAGTGGCCAAAACCTATGATGCCTATGGATTGGTATAAAAAATGGACGGATGGACCTCTGATAGATCCAGAAGCAGAAATCTTTAGTGATGATTCAGATAATGAGTATGTGAACAGAGGTAAAGGAAAATTGGCACTCGCAGAGAACATATCAATATGGTATTCTTTGGAGTATTGGAAAGAGTTAAAAGTATGTCATCTTCTTGATCATATGCATATATTCAAAAATATTGGTTATTCACTATGGCAGCATCTTCTTGGACTAAAAGATACCACAGCATCAAGGAATGATTTGAAAGATCAAAAATCCAAACCAAAGTTATGGCCAATTTTTGATAGACATCGACAAGAAACAACTTATGCACTTGCTCCTTGGGTACTTACAACAAAAGAGATACAGACTATCAACAATAGAATTCAATTGATTAAGACTCCTACAGGATATGGAGCATCTTTTCAAAACATGTTTACTATGGATGATAAGAAGCTTATCTGGGTTATAGACCCATGACTCGCATAACTTTTTGAAACATATTTTACCTTTGGTTATCGATTGATGTACAAGGAAAGGAGTACGAGATGTGATCTATCGTCTTGGATCACTTATAAGGTAATTATGATACTTTTATATTTAATATGTATGAATATTGGATATCTTTTATTTTTTAATTAACTTCTTTATAATTGTTTTTTATGTATAGGTGGATTACATCCAAAGAGTGACAAAAACTCAATCCCACAAAAAAAACGTGAATGCAAAGAGCTACTATGTTTGATGGAGAAAGAACTTCCTACTTCATTTTTTGATATTCAGGTTCATTTATTAGTCCATCTTGTAAATGAAATAGAGATTGCAGGTGTTGTCAACACTCGATGGATGTTTTGGGTTGAGCGATTTATGGGAGTATTAAAAGGTTATGTGCGACAAAGAGTGAAACCGGAAGGATCCATGGCAAAGGGTTGGATGCTTGAAGAGTGCATGTATTACGTTAGTGAGTACCTTGAAAGAGTTCATAAAGAAGCTCCACGTGCATGGACCAACGAGTCTTCTTCAAAAATAACAGATGAGGTATTATCAGGTAAGGGGTATTATCAGGTAAGGGGGCTACATTACAAGGCCGTGCATAAGGCACATATTTTTCTCAACTCATGTACTAATGCACTTACCCATCAATCATTACGGGTCAAAAGTACTTGGCATCCTACTATGAAACTCATGTTCAAAGCTCCAAATACATAAAGTGTACAACATCAGTACCTATAAAGCCATTCAACATCAACAACTGCTTAGGATCAATATTGACAACCTCTTTAGAGCAACTAGCAATCTGTGAAAGCACGAAAATATGCCATCTAACTCAAGTCCAATGATGAAGTACCTACCAGGGACCAACTCTCGCGTAGGTTAGTGGTGGAAAATTGAAGAACCTGACAACCGACCAGGCTACATTGGGAAGATGGACCGCTTCTATTGATACATGAAGGACACTACCTCTCAACGTACTACATGGAACAACAACTACAACAAGGGTCTGTCAGGGATGACAGACTCAAGAGGGGGGGAGTGTTGAAGCTCAAGGTCAAGGATGGAAACGCATCAAGGAAGTGGACACACAAGAAGAAGGAGCAAGTAGGGAGCTCCAACAAGCACCTGTCAAATTTTCAGAAGAAATCCCTATAAAAATAGTGATTTTTATCACTAAAAACCATTTTAAATACCATTTTCCATTTTTGTTACTCCATTTTGTTCAAGCCGAGGAGTCCTCAAGCTTGTAGAGTATTAGAACTATCATCCTACCAATTTTCATAATTTTTGGACTCCGTTTGAGCCCCCAAATAAGCCCTAGAACCTATTTTTTAACTAGGCCAGACACTAGGTCTGGACAAGGCCAAAGCCACTCAAAAACCTATAAAAAGGGCTGGAGAGCTCATTTTTGAGGGTAGCTTGTTGTAGATTTCAGCTTTGTAAGAGAGCTCTTTCATAATCGAAGCTTTCCATTGTCACACTCTTTGCTCTTACCTTGTGTGCGTGTGTGTGTATGTGTGTGCATGCTTGTATGCTTCCACTCATGCACTTGTGCACCTCACTTGCTCTTGTTCTTCATACCAGTCCTCACGTCTCCGCAGATTGACATTTATGAGGTGTATCTCCTCACATTGGTACTCAACATTGTGCTAAAGTGACATCATGTAAAATGGGCACCCTCCGTTCAGATCGAGGGGGGGATTATATGTCTTTTGATTTTAATGCATTTGTGGCTGAATGTGGGATAAAACACTAGTGTACAATGCCCTATACACCTCAACAGAATGGTGTTGCTGAACGAAAGAATAGGTCACTCATGGCGAGGTGTATGGTGAAGAGTCAGGCTTTACCACATAGTTTCTGGCTTGAGTCTGTCATGTGTGCAGCATATGTACTGAACATGTGTCCCACTAAAGCGCTGTAGTCTATCACTCCATATGAGGCTTGGCATGACCGCAAGCCATCTGTTGCTCATCTGCGTGTTTTTGGTTGTTTGGCATATGCAGTAGTGCGTAAACAACCATAGAAAATTGGATGATAAAGGAGTAAAATGTATTTTTGTTGGGTAGAGTTCTGAAAGTAAAGGCTATCGTTTGTATCATCCACATACTAAACGCATTTTGGTTACCCATGATGTTGTTTTTGTGGAAGATGTCATTCAACCATTGCTTTCATGCACGAAGGAGACATTTGTTAGCTCCAAAGACATGTATGATACTTTGCTGCCTCTTTTTACAAGTGGAGAGTCTAGTGCTAATCCCAATGAGGCAACTTCTCAGCCTTTGCAGGTTTCATGTGGTGATGCAGATCATTCCATTTCTGATGCAGATTAACATGATGCACTTTTTGATGAGAGAGTTGATATTGAGTAGGCAAGAACTATGCCATAATGGCTGGTGTAGACCTTGCCTGACAACAAATTAGATGCACCTCTGTCATACCGTACTCGTTCAGGCTCTCATAGTGCCTCTTTTGCATCAGATTGCTATGCTATGGCTACATCTAGTCTTTGTGATGAGATTAAGCATGTTTCGTTTGATGACGCACAAAATTCAAGAAATTGGATGACTGCTAGGCAATCTGAATATGATGCTATAATGAAGAATGGTACTTGTTCTTTATGTGACTTGCCTCCTGGCAAGAAGGCCATTGGCATTAAGTGGGTATACAAGCTGAAGCATAAACCTGATGGTGCAATCAACTCATGTACTAATGCACTTACCCATCAATCATTACGGGTCAAAAGTACTTGGCATCCTACTATGAAACTCATGTTCAAAGCTCCAAATACATAAAGTGTACAACATCAGTACCTATGAAGCCATTCAACATCAACAACTGCTTAGGATCAATATTGACAACCTCTTTTGAGCAACTAGTAGTCTGTGAAAGCACGAAAATACGCCATCTAACTCAAGTCCAATGATGAAGTACCTACCAGGGACCAACTCTCGCGTAGGTTAGTGGTGGAAAATCGAAAAACCTGACAACCGACCAAGCTACATTGGGAAGATGGACCGCTTCTGTTGATACATGAAGGACACTACCTCTCAACGTACTACATGGAACAACAACTACAACAAGGGTCTGTCAGGGACGACAGACTCAAGAGGGCGGGAGTGTTGAAGCTCAAGGTCAAGGACAAAGCATGGAAACGCATCAAGGAAGTGGACACACAAGAAGAAGGAGCAAGTAGGGAGCTCCAAGAAGCACCTGTCAAATTTTCAGAAGAAATCCCTATAAAAATAGTGATTTTTATCACTAAAAACCATTGTAAATACCATTTTCCATTTTTTGTTACTCCATTTTGTTCAAGCCGAGGAGTCCTCGAGCTTGAAGAGTATTAGAACTATCATCCTACCAATTTTCATAATTTTTGGACTCCGTTTAAGCCCCCAAATAATCCCTAGAACCTATTTTTTAACTAGGCCGGACACTAGGTCTGGACAGGGCCAAAACCACTCAAAAACCTATAAAAAGGGCTGGAGAGCTCATTTTTGAGGGTAGCTTGTTGTAGATTTCAGCTTTGTAAGAGAGCTCTTTCATAATCGAAGCTTTCCATTGTCACACTCTTTGCTCTTACCTTGTGTGCGTGTGTGTGTATGTGTGTGCATGTTTGTATGCTTCCACTCACGCATTTGTGCACCTCGCTTGCTCTTGTTTTTCATACCGGTCCTCATGTCTCCGCGGATTGACATTTATGAGGTGTATCTCCTCACATTGGTACTCAACATTGTGCTAAAGTGACAGCATGTAAAATGGGCACCCTTCGTTCAGATCGAGGGGGGGATTATATGTCTTTTGATTTTAATGGATTTGTGGCTGAATGTTGGATAAAACACTAGTGTACAATGCCCTATACACCTCAACAGAATGGTGTTGCTGAACGAAAGAACAGGTCACTCATGGCGAGGTGTATGGTGAAGAGTCAGGCTTTACCACATAGTTTCTGGCTTGAGTCTGTCATGTGTGCAGCATATGTACTGAACATGTGTCCCACTAAAGCGCTGTAGTCTATCAATCCATATGAGGCTTGGCATGACCGCAAGCCATCTGTTGCTCATCTGCGTGTTTTTGGTTGTTTGGCATATGCAGTAGTGCCTAAACAACCGTAGAAAATTGGATGATAAAGGAGTAAAATGTATTTCTGTTGGGTAGAGTTGTGAAAGTAAAGGCTATCGTTTGTATCATCCACATACTAAACGCATTCTGGTTACCCATGATGTTGTTTTTGTGGAAGATGCCATTCAGCCATTGCTTTCATGTACCAAGGAGACATTTGTTAGCTCCAAAGACATGTATGATACTTTGCTGCCTCTTTTTACAAGTGGAGAGTCTAGTGCTAATCCCAATGAGGCAACTTCTCAGCCTTTGCAGGTTTCATGTGGTGATGCAGATCATTCCACTTCTGATGCACATTTACATGATGCACTTATTGATGAGAGAGTTGATATTGAGTAGGCAAGAACTATGCCAAAATCGCTGGTGCAGACCTTGCCTGACAACAAATTAGATGCACCTCTGTCATACCGTACTCGTTCAGGCTCTCATAGTGCCTCTATTGCATCAGATTGCTATGCTATGGCTACATCTAGTCTTTGTGATGAGATTAAGCATGTTTCGTTTGATGACGCACAAAATTCAAAAAATTGGATGACTGCTAGGCAATCTGAATATGATGCTATAATGAAGAATGGTACTTGTTCTTTATGTGACTTGCCTCCTGGCAAGAAGGCCATTGGCATTAAGTGGGTATACAAGCTGAAGCATAAACCTGATGGTGCAATTGACAGGTATAAGGCTAGGCTTGTTGCAAAGGGTTATGTGCAGGAAAGAGGCATTGATTTTGATGAGACCTTTGCACCTACATGTCGTATGACTACTGTTCGGAGCATTTGTGCACTTGCAGTCCATCATGGTTGGAATGTACATCAGTTGGACAGTAAAACAACATTTCTGAATCGTGACTTGCATGAAGAAGTGTATGTTTTTCAAAACCAGGTGTGCAGGTTAAAGAAGGCATTATATGGTTTAAAGCAAGCACCACGTGCTTGGTATGAGAAGATACATGCCTATCTGATTGCACATGGTTTTGAGAACAGTCCAACTGAAAGCACCTTATATGTTAAGCGTGCTAATGATGTGCTTCTAATCATTGCTGTCTATGTTGACGAGATGCTGCTCACTGGTCCTATTGAGAAGCATATTGCTGATTTTAAGGCTGATTGGCATGCCTCATTTGAGATGTCTAATTTGGGGCATTTGCATCACTATTTGGGCATTCAGTTTATGCAAGTTGATGGTGGAATGGCTTTGTGTCAAACAAAATATATTGACACATTATTGCAACATTTTGGCCTTGAAGAATGTAAGCCTATTGCCACTCCTATGGAGACAGGTTTACAATTGAGTCTTCATGATGCTGGAGATGCATTTGATGATGTTCTCTATCAGCAGGCTGTTGGATGCTTGATTTACTTATGCATTACTCGACCAGATATTCAATTTGCTGTCTCACAGATGAGCAGGTTTATGCATTGCCCAGGAGTCAAGCATTGGCAGGCGGTTAAGCGCATCTTTCGCTACTTGAGTGGCACTCGGCTACTTGGGTTGTTTTATCCCAAGGGGGGATCACTACCGCCAGATTTGCATGTTTTTTTCTGTATATCTCAAGAAGCAGCCTACTGTGGCCACTTCCAGTTGTGAGGCTGAGTATAGGGCAGCTTTCACAGCTACTGTTGAGGGTGTGTGGCGCAGGCACCTTATGGCTGATTTGGGTGTTGGTCAGTCTTCTGCCACCACCATCTTCACTGACAATCAGAGTGCATTGGCAATTGTGAGGAACCCTGTGTTCCATGCTCGCACTAAGCACATTGAGGTGCATTATCATTATGTCAAGGAGAGGTTCTCTGCTGGGGAGATCAGCTTGGCATATGTGCCCACACAGGAGAACATTGCAGACCTTTTCACGAAGGCTCTGCCTAGGGAGAAGTTTGAAGCTTTCCGCAAAGCTTTGGGCTTACTTCCTTTTGTGGAGTGATTTCCACATAGCTTGGCACTTCCTTATACATGAGTGCTAGCTACTTGTTCACCGCATCACTGATATATTTAGGTAGTGATGTGTGTGAACACTCTAGGACCGCCGGGGCACTTTTTTCCCTCTTTAGGAGGTTTTTTCCCCCGGCTTGTATATACGCATATTGCCCTAATGGGCTACTTATCTTTGTACATTCTCTAGTAATACATTTAGTATTGTGTTTTGTGCTCCAAGCTTCTTCTTGTTCCTTCTGTTGTTCGCATGCTTCCACAGACATCTAACTCCAAGAGTTTTCTATGAATCGGACCGAGAAACAATAGATGTCGTGGAGTTAAACAGTTATGAGTGAAATGTATGAACAAGGTTTGTGGTCTAAAGAATACCAAATCTATGCCTAGAGTAGATACCGATGCTCTAAATTTGGATCCATACAAGATCTTCAAGGATGTATTGCAAACCTATAAAGTGATGATGAGAAGGTTTATACAATGATGAGCCCAAGAACATGAGGCGTGGTAGAGTTTCTTGAAACATCTATAGTTGTAACCCTAATGGGCTACTTAACATTGTAGATCCCCCACTTAATAGTATACTTTGTGTTGCCTCCTCTCCTCAAAGGTTAAGGCATTTGGATTTCGTTTCCTCATCAAACGAAGAGCAAAGGAAAAGTCTCATAAGAATCTGGAGGACCATCAAAAAGAGTTTTTGCAAGTAATCAATGTTGCAAGTTTCCATCGATAGAAATCATTAGCTCTCTCAAATCCTTGATCTTTGTGAGAAACGTGCAGATTGAATCTCCTCCATTCATTTGCTCACTCCTCCACGCGTTCTCGAAGGTAAGCAAAATGGGCCTCATTTCCGGCTTGGTATAGTGTGGTAAGAGTGTCCGGATTATGTTTTGTTATTTTGCATGAGTGAATATGAGGGAAAATGGCATGTTTAATAAGAGTGCCTTCGCATGTGTAATAAGAACTGTATCCAAGAAATTGAAGGACATTATCTTCGACAATTGCAGGTGTAGAAGGACATATTTGAACATCCTCTACAAATATTCCAAAAGCCTTTTTCTACCAATGCTTGATGCATCATGTATGCCCTCGATGGGTAGTTAGAAACGATGGGATGTACAATTCGATGAGAATTTTCAGAGAGAATTCCCATCGCCAAGTGGGGTGAATTGTTGTGGTCTTGGAGAGAACCGCGATATGAGAGAGTGGGGAGAAATAAAAGAAAGATTATGCGGAGCCCTGGAAGTGGAAAACAATCTCATGTAGAAGAGAACGCATGAAGTTTCGTATACATGAAGATTGCAAAACCGTATCACTCTACATACACACACACAGAAAAGGAGGAAAGAAGAACAAAAAGATATGGGGAGAAATAAGAATATTGTATGAAGATATGTGTTGATTCTTGGTTGCCTAGTAGAGTGTCGTGGAAGTGGAAGAAAAGTCTCATGTCCTATCCCATCTCACATTCGCACAAGCTTATATAGCCCATACCATAACATGTTAGAAGCAAAGATATCATCACCATTCGAGAGACCAAGAATTGTACACCTATCATCAATAAATATAACAACCAAGCCAATTTTGACTAGTGTTGAAACTAACAACAAATTTTTCTTGATCTTTGGCACATATAAGGCATCTAAGAGTGTGAGAGTACTACCATCAACAATAGTAAGAATGATCTTTCCAACTCCCATGTAGAAGAGAACGCATGAAGTTTTGTATACATGAAGATTGCAAAACCGTATCATTCTACAGATACACACACAGAAAAGGAGGAAAGAAGAACAATAAGATTAAATTAGAAAGCCTATAAATGCTTTCTTGTATGAAACGCAATTCGGATGTGTGGTACATCCTATGCTCCAAAGCCGATGCACAACTATGTTCTCCTCCTTGAAAAGAGGATGAATAGGGATGCCTTCTATCGCATGTTGGCATAATATTGATATGATCTGCTATTTTAGGCACCCCCTCCTATTTTGGTCACCCATCCAAAGAAAGTTTCTGCAAATGCTTTCTAGTTTAGACAACTCTTTCTCTTTTGGCCTCCAACAAGAGAGGAAGTAAATAGTCGACGAAATGAGGAACGTGTTGATAACCATTGTGCAAATTGCAAGATTGATTTGCATACCTCTCCAATAGTTAGCTTCCTTTCGATCCTGGCTAAGACCCAAGTCCACCGCTACCCGAATGAGATACCAGAACCTAAGGGAAACCGAAGGAGCTAGAAAATTAGGCCTTGAGGGATGTTTTGACATCCATGATCAAGGAGAAGGCTAGGCTAGATCCCAACTATAGCACGGAAAGTGGTCTTTGAGTGGTTGATTTTGGATCGAGAGGCTTCACAGAAAGTATGCAGGCACCTCTAGAGGCTGGCAAGTCACCATTCAAAAATGCAATTTTAATGTCCAACTGATGTACATTTCAACCATGATGAGCTGCAAGTGCGTAGATGCTAAGAATAGTAGTCATTCTACAAGTAGGAGAAAAGGTCTCATCAAAATCAATGCCTCTTTTTGCCAATGACAAGAGGCATCGACTTTGATGAGACGTTTGCTCCTACTTGCTGAATGACTACTATTCCTAGCATCTGTGCACTTGCAGCTCATCATGGTTGGAATGTTAGATTCAGTTGGACATTAAAACTACATTTTTGAATGGTGACTTGCATGAAGAAGTGTATGTTTTTCAGCTCCGTGGCTTTATGTAGAAAGGGCATTGAAACCAAGTGTGCAGATTAAAGAAGGCATTACATGGTTTGAACCAAGCACCATGTGTTTGCTATGAGAAGATTCATGCCTACCTCATTGCACATGGTTTTGAGAACAATCTAACTAAGATCATCTTATATGCTAAGCGTGCAAATGATGTGCTTCTGATCATTGTTGTGTATGTCGATGACATGCTTCTCACTAGTTGTCATGAGAAGCACATTGCTGATTTTAAGGCTCATCTGCATGCCTCATTTGAGATGTCAGATTTGGGGCATTTGCATCATTATTTGGGCATTTAGTTTATGCAAGTTGATGGTAGAATAGCTTTCTGTCAAACAAAATATATTGACACATTATTGCAACATTCGGGCCTTGAAGACTGCAAACCTATTTCCACTCCTATGGAGATGGGTTTACGGTTGAGTCTTCATGATGCTCGAGATGCAGTTGCTGTTGTTCTCTATCAGCAGGCTATTGGATGCTTGATTTACTCCTGCATTACTCGGTCAGATATTTAGCTTGCTATCTCATAGATGAGCACGTTTATGCATTTCCCAGGTGTCAAGCATTAGCGGGTGGTTAAGCAAATCTTTTGCTACTTGAGTGGTAATCGGCTACTTGGATTGCTTTATCCCAAGGGGGGATCACTATCGCCAGATTTGCATGCTTTTTTTGACTTTGACTCGTGTGTCCACCAATGGTTTTTGCTTCATGCTTGTAGCTCATGCATATCTTGGTTGAGCAAGAAGCAGCCTGTTGTGGCCACTTCGAGTTATGAGGCTGAATATAGGGCAACTTTCACAGTGATTGTTGAGTATGTGTGGCTCCGATGCTGATTTGGGTGAATCTTCTGCCATCAGCATCTTCATTGACAGTCAAAGCACATTGCCAATTGCGAGGAACCAAGTGTCACATTGAGATGCACTACCATTATGTTAGGGAGAGGTTATCTGCTTGAGAGATCAGTTTGGCATATGTGCCCACAAAGGAGAACATTGCAGAACTTTTCACAAAGGCTCTCCCTAGGGAGAAGTTTGAAGCTTTCCACAAAGCTTTGGGCTTAGTAATTATGCAGAATGTCAGGAGACAATTCTAGAGGATCATATGTCCATACCTTTCTCAACCATAGCACCCAATTGGAGTAAAACATTGGTTAAATTCCTAAAGATCAGAGAGCATGAGGAAGGAATTAGCGTAATAAGAAAACGATCCCTAGAAGAAATGAGCAAGGATTACGTACTTATGGGAAAACAATTGTTTAGGAGAGGAAAAGATAACTGTTGGCAGTAGCCTTGGTACATCAGGATCTACAAGACGTGAAAGTCAAAGAAGGGAGTCAGAGCGAAGGGACAGCACAAGCAAACCGGGCAGTCAAAGAAGATCTGGCAAGTAGGCCAATATTTTTTCAAGACATTAATGCAAATCAGAGAGATGGACACGCAGGGGAGAAGAGCAAGTAGGGAGCTTGAAGAGATGTATGGCAGATCACTAGAGGAAATCCCTACAACAACAGTGATTTTTATCACTAATAATCATTGTAAATCTCATTTCACATTTTTGTAGCTCCATTTTGTGCAAGCCAAGGAGTCCTTGAGCTTGAGGAGCCTTAGAAGTAGTTGCGTACCAATTTTCATAATTTTTAGATCTCGTTTGAACCCCCAAATAAGCCCTGGAACCTAATTTTTAACTAGGCCGGACACTAGGTCTGGACAGGGCCAAAAGCTAGTCAAAAACTATAAAAGGAGCTAGAGAGCTCATTTTTGAGGTTAGATTGTAATTGAAACGAACTTGTAAGAGCATTTTGAAAGTAATCTAAAAAGCTCCATTGATTCTCACTCTTTGTCTTGCCTTGTGTGCGCGTGCGTGCGTATGTGTGTGCATGCTTGTGTGCTTCCCACTCACGCACTTGTGCCGCCACTTGCTCGAGGTCTTCATACCATCCTCACGTCTTCCCGGATTGACATTAAAGGAGGTGCTACTCATCATTGAGCTACACCAAATTTTGGCGCCGTTGCCGGGGATCGAGCTTTGAGGACGAGCGTGTGATGGTAAGACGTAGAGTTGACGCGTTGGAGTTGTAGGTATTTTCTTCACTCTCATCGAATTTTCTTTTACTTTCTTCACCATCATCATCATCACCATCTCCCACGTCCATCTCCATCATCGCGAAAATTTCAGTTTTTTGACTATATCCCCATCTCCACCTCATTTCTCTCATTTCACTTGTGAGAGAGAGCGAGAGAGCGAATTTGCATGTGCTGTTTTTTGCATGTTTTGTGAGCTTTCTGCAGGTACAGGCCGCATCATCATCCCCAGCACCCTGCGCAGGTACGGAATTCTGAGTAACTGTCTGTGTGTCGCCGAGCTCTGTCAATCGCGACCGACAGAAAAATTGCTCTAATTGCTAAACAAAGTGCATATCCATGACCTACAGGCCAAGGGCTTCCCAAAAATGTGTTTAGTTTTTTGAAATTCCACAGATTTCAGTCAATCGCGATCGACACGTCAATCGCGACCGACAGCCTACGACGGCTCTGTCAATCGCGATCGACAAACCACGACGGACAGATCAGTCAATCGCGATCGACACGTCAATCGCGACCGACAGCCTACGACGGCTCTGTCAATCGCGACCGACAGGGTCAACGACGCTTTGACCACGACGGACAGACCATACGCGTGACACGTGTCAATCGCGATCGAGTCATCAATCGCGATCGACTCATCAATCGCGACCGACACAGTCAACGACGGTTTGACCACGACGGACAGACCACGACGGCTCTGTCAATCGCGACCGACACGGTCAACGACTGTTTGACCACGATCGACAGACCCTCGCGACCGACCTGTCAATCGCGATCGACTCGTCAATCGCGACCGACAGAGTCAACGACGCTTTGACCACGATTGATTGACTTTTCGCAACCCTTGTCAATCGCGACTGACCAGTCAATCGCGACTGACAGCCACGACGGACCTGTCAATCGCGATCGACATGTCGATCGCGACTGACCTGTCAATCGCGACCGACAGACTTTGCGAACACGTTAGAAGGGCAAATTAGGTCAAATTTTTAAGGCAAAGTGATTGGTCTAAATTGTGTTTAAGTGTGGGGCAAGCTTTAAGGTGTAGTATTGCATTGTTAGGCCGTGCCACAAGCTATGCGAGTATTCCTGTTCGACTGTTAGCTTGTATTGAACCCTGATTTAACTCCCTAAACCCTGAACAGTCCTAACTTTTTCATACGAAATCCAATTTTTGAGCTCTTGGGCTTGTTGGAAAGCTCGTAGCATATACTACACGCCCTCAACTGTTTTTTATAAAGATAATGCATTGATTTTCAGAGAGGGTAAATTGAAGGTGAACATACCCAGGGGGATCAAAGCCAGGGGTCTTTAGAATTATTTTCCTAAAAGTCACAATGCAAATGTGTGTTTGTGTCACATGAATGAAAGTGGTTGGTTCTGTCCTTTGAATGTAAGCATTGAGCTAACCGTGGATCTTTTATAGGTCCATTGAGAGCAACTGAGAGCGTACAAAGCAAGGCTTCTTTGCGAGCTTGAGAACCGGGTTCTTGAGCACCATAAAGCAAGGGATCAACAAGTAAGGTTGGATTATTCTCAACTCCCTCTGTCATTTCCTAGCTCAAGCTAAGAACGAGTAGAGATAGGAGTAAGTCAGGGCAACGATAGGCAGTTATCAAGTTGAAGACTATTAAGGAACTCAAGTTCAAGCTAAAAACTTAGTTACTGTACTGTCGATAACCTAAAGGAAAAGAACCTAACGTGGAACGATCAACCTGAAATTACGAAGAACACTCAAGTACTCCGACGACGTGATATTAGACAAGACCATAAACACAATAATTAACTAAAAAGAATCAAGTGACTGGTACCAATTGATTGGCAACGAGGTTGTACTCGGGAAAAAAGCGGGTTAATCAGTTAGGCATATGAACCTTAGATCAGGACGACACTTAGCCAGGGAGAGGCAAAGCCTTAGGTCTTCAGAGGCTAGTGTCAATCACACTGCAAGGTCTTGGGCCCAGCAGTTGAGCCACCACTCATACTACCCTAGCTCTGAGACCAGTGAGTCAGCAATGTCTCAAGGCATGGACAGACCTGCGGGAAGTTCAGGAGTGCCTTATTTGTACAGGGTAGAAGGCCCTTACAAAACACAGCTGGAATATCTTAGGACCAACCGACTAGGTGCTAGCATCTATGAGGACGGCCTAGGAAGATCCGTGGTCCAGATTAAAAACCCTGACCAATCCATAGGACTAGAACACCCAGCTGTCAAGTTTGAAAATGGTGCATACCTGGACAAAGAAGGAACTATATATGTTGTCACTAGTCACCCTGATAGGACAGATGACTTCGGGAATGTAATCTCAGAAGTGGACTTAGGTGACCTAGAACAAGGGAACATGGGTGCGGAACCTAGAACCCCTCGAGGTAAATCAGTTCTCACAAGGATTATTACACCTGAATGGGTCCCCCAAGACAACAAGAGCATAGAGTTGCTCCTCAATCGAGAAACTGATGAAGCCTTTTGGAGGTATAAGTCTAATCAGCCGACAGACATAGGAAACATCATGATCTATGAGCTTAAGGATCCGGATAGCCCAGGCAGAGCGACCTATTTAGATCATGCTTCAGAACGGATCTTCGTGGTGACAGAAAATGATAGGCATGCCTACACTTGGAAGGGTGAATTTATTTTCCCCCAACCAAGATCAAATGTATCCTATGGTCACCCTGGGGCGGGAACTTCCCAAGCGCATGGTACGCAAAGAGACAGAAGTAGAGATAGACCGGAAGTAAGCTTTGCCAACCTTGTAGGCAGAGAAAAAACGAGAACGGAGACGAATAGGGTAGAACCTCCTGAGATACATAGAGCCCACAGGAACCAAAGAAATGTAGATGGATTCCCTCTGCCGAGGCATAGAGAGCACGCCAGAACTTTGAGACCCACCCAGCTAGTTAAGTCCATGAAGAATTACTTTGACGGCACAGGAGATCCCTATGATCATGTGGCAGAGTTCAAGCAAGTCTTGAGAGCTGAACAAGTGGAAGATCTGTTCACGCAGTACAATGCCTTCGGTCTAACCCTTAGGAACACGGCACTTACATGGTTCCAGCCATTAGATGAGCGTCAGTTCAGGAGCATAGACCAACTCCTAGAGGCTTTCATTGTAGAGTTTTCTAAGAGTGGCATACGACACAATACTTCCTCATTGATCCACAGCTTCAAGCAAACCCCTCAAGAGACTGTGAGACTTGCAGGAAGAAGATTTAGGCAATACCTTGAAAGATGTCCTATTTCGGAGCTCCCCACATCTGCTAAACAAGTAGCCCTATTCCTTGATGGATTGCTGAGTACAAAATTGAGATCCTATGTGTATCTGAAGGACCCTAGGACTATAGAAGAGTGTGTACGCATGTGCATTGACATTGAAGATAACCTAGGGGAAGAGCTAGAGCTTTCCAAAATCTATAAAGATTCAGATAGCGCATCTAGCCACTCTTCTATGCAATCTACATCAATCGAGGAGCTTGCTGAGAAGGTAGCTCAGAAATTAGGTGTGACTAGCAAACAAATTCCAAGGTTTGCTCCTGTAAAAAGGTGCTATACATGCGGTGGTGACCATATGGCGAACGTCTGTCCCATTATGGCTCAACCCCAAGTAAACCCTAGTAGCCAGTACTGCACCATAGAACGGAGATACACCAACCACACCGCGCAAGATTGCCCATACAACAAGCAGACTGTTAGGCAACCCTACCCGCAACCCTACCAACAAGGCAGATACCAAAACCAAAATCCACCACCACAATATGCTAGACCCCAACAAACCTATCAGCAACCATATCAGGCTCAACAGAGACCCCAACCGGTGCTAGCTCAACAGCCCCCAAACCCCGCTAACGTGATTCCAGTCAAATATGCTGTTGCAGAAGAAAACCTGAATAGGGCCATAGTACCAGTAACCCCATTGATCTCAGAAAGTGACCCAAGTGACCATAGCTTTGATTCTACACATGTCGATAGTCCCCAGGCTTACTACATGCAGTCTCCAGAACATGGGGAGTCTTACTATAGTGAGGAACCAAGTGAACCTAGTTGGGAGTCAGATTACACGAACGTCATGTATGCAAACCCCAACCCTAGGCCTCAACCTAGGCAAGTAAGACCTCCATTCCCAAGAGGACCGTGCTACAGGTGCCAGGGAGATCATCTCATTCGTGATTGTCCCTTGCCCCCACCTACACAACCCCAGTCAGTGACTATCCAAGGTTTTTGCCAAGATTGTGGAAAAGAGCATCTTTTACGAGATTGCCCAAAGAACCCAAATAATATGCCAAAAATCACTCCGATCAATGTGATTGGTTTGGTTGTAGATTCCTCAGGAAGCGTCACATCCACTGCACCAGTGCAGGTAGTCACTAGAGCTCAGGCTTTGCAGCAAAACCAAGAGACAAACCAGAGTAAGAACTCAGAGGCTAGTGAAACCGAGAGCATAACAAAGAAAAGGACTAGAGCATGGAAAGATAGTCGGGAAAGAATGAAAAGACAATGGGCTAAAAAGATGAGTGAACTTGAGGAAAGCATAAGAGAAACCAAGGCTAGGTTAACTGAAATCACCTCTCAAATCCCCTCTCACATCACCCCGCCTCCACCACTCCCATTTCCATCCGACTCACCACCTTCCCCATCGCCTCATCAAATCCCACCACCCCCTAGAGGAGGATCAGTGTTAGCTGATCCCACTCCTGAAGACTTAGACATGATGCTCAAAGCATATCAGGCCAGAATCCAAGAAGGGCCAAACGTCACGGATCATGACAAGTGCTATCCTAGAGCTGACCTAGAGATGGAAAGAACCAAACTATGCGCGAAAATGGTCGCATTGGCTCAGACTATGTTTGAAGCCAGTCGCCTTTTCAATTACTCGGGCTCAGCCAAGACGCAATTACACTTGGATGGATTCCTAGAAAAGTTAGAGAGGATAATTGCAAGATCTGACAAGGAAGAAAAAAATCAGGAGAAAGGAAAAGCAAGCAAAAACCTGAGCCATTCCCCATCGGAAGTTTATGCAGCCACTTCCACTAAACCAGACAACTTCCCCTCCTTAGAAAGATTAGAGAGGCTAGTTGCACAGCCAGAAAAGGAGCCTACCCCTCAAAGAAAGGAAAGGGTAAGAGAACGGAAAAGCCAGCCTCTTCAGGAAGCCCACATGCCTTTTCAAGGAGCCTATCTTCCTCCCCAAAGGTCACAGGAGCCTCCCTCGAAAGCTTATGTACCCCCACAGGTAACCCACATCCCTTCCCAGAAAGCTTATGAGCCTGTTCGGAAAAGTAATAGCATAAGTAATCCTCCCCAAGAAGCTTGTGCCTCAGCTATCTGTGACACCGAGGAAAGAGCCAACGATAGAATAAGCCCACCTTCCCAGATAGCATATGTACCTAATTCTACGGAGCCAGATACTTCTTCTTCGATGAATCGGTTTGCACCAGACTTCCTACGAGAGATTCAAGAAGACAAATGGGATAACGAAAGCGAGGTCGCCCCTCCTTTTGAACTTGTGGACGATGCACACGACCAATTCCCACAAGACATCCCATCTATTTACGGGGAGCATGAGAGTGTTCAGTCTCACGAGAGATTAGACTTTGAGTCGAATTCCCTACAAGAGCTACCCCACTTCACAGGCCCATGGGAAGCAAAGTCCACATGTATGAGAGCACCCACAGTCATTGTAAGGAACGACGACTCAGTCATTCCTAGGAACACAGAGGTAGTGAAGAACACTAATGTGCAGTGTAATCTCAAGTTAGAAGAGCTACTCAAGGTTAGACCTGAATTATGGAAACATGTAGCCAAACAAGTGCCAGAGATAGCAAAACCTCGTTCCCAGGTAGGATCCCATAGGACAGTACCAGAAATTCCCTTGGATAAGCTAGGGGATATGTGTGAAGGCGAAGAAGGGAACACCTATCTTCCCATCACCTACCAAGAGTACACCACCAAGGCAATTTTAGACTCAGGTGCAGGAGTTGCAATTGCCACCACCTCCTTATGGAAGCGTTGGGGCAAGCCAGCACTCAGGCCGACGAGAATGAAATTGCAGATGGCCGATGGCCACATAGAGAGACCCCTAGGATTGCTAGAAGGAATAACTCTCACCACTTGTGGTGTCGAGTTTGAGCATAGCTTTGCTATATGTGACTTCAGCAAAAATCATGCTTATGAGATGATTTTAGGAAGACCATTTATGCGACAGTTGCAAGTGGTACAGGATTGGGGAACCAACTCCTTGTATTTGCAACACTTGGGCGTTACCACCAAAGTCAATCTCAAGGACTATTCTCATAGAGATGTCCCTCCTATCCAGTGGAATCCCATCCATAGAGCCAAAGATGATACAGAATCGGTGCATTCCATAGGGTCTGGATCCTCATGGATGCATGAAGATACTCACTTATGGATGTGCAAAGTAGCAGTGGAGGAAGAGAAGAGAGAAAAGGCTAGAGAAATAGGTGCAAACGAAACCCATAGACCCATTCAAGACCCAGCCTATGCACCTGTAGTTTTTCCAGACGAGGAATTTGAACCCCATGGCTGGGCAGAAATTTTAGCAACAATGGACGTAGCCATCAATGAAGAACAATGGACACCTCACTGTGATGAGGATGGCTATGATATCTCAATCTTCTCCATAGAGCCAATCATGGGAGAGGCAGTTCTAGAAGAATGCGAACCTAGCCCTGATGCATTTGAGGATGCAAGTGACTCCGATCTAGAGTCAATCATTATGGACCCACCATTTGCATCAGATGAAGAATATTTCCATGAAGTAGAATTTCAACCTCAGAAGCATGGAGAGGTTACAAATGATGTAAGATTAGCAACACATATGACCTCGAAGGAAGAAGGAAAGAAACGAAGAAAGAAGGAAGTTTTACCAGAGGAGGAAGAATCTTTGTTTGAGGTCCCAGAAAATTTTAAGAAGTATGAGATAGATGACCGGAGAGTCATGATAAGAATGCCTAAAAGAGAGGCACAATCAGGAGAGGCCTATGATAACAAAGAAACCACCAAGAAAATAGTAGTGGCCATAGAAAAAGGAGAGGAGAGATGCACGTATATAGGCCATGACCTGACAGAAGAAGAAGAGTACGAATTGATAGCCTTGCTAAGAGAATACAGAGATGTATTCGCTTGGAGTTACAAGGATTTGAAAGGTGTTGACCCTGATATATGCTCACACACCATTCCCATGACCTCAGATGCTAAACCCTCTAAGCAAAAGCCTTATACATATAACGATAACTATGCTGCTAAGATCAAGGAGGAGATAGATAGATTGGTTGAAGCTGGATTTATCTACGAAATTGAGCACACCGAATGGGTATCCCCCATCGTAGTGGTGCCCAAGAAGAATGGCAAGCTGCGTGTGTGCATTAACTTGAAAAAGGTTAATGCTGCCACGATTCGAGATAACTATCCGCTTCCCATCACAGAGCATCTCTTAGAAAGAGTGGCAGGCAAGGAAGTGTACAGCTTCCTTGATGGATTTTCGGGCTACAATCAAGTAGCCATAGCTCCAAAGGATCAGCATAAGACAGCCTTTGCCACAGAATGGGGCATTTTTGCTTTTAGAGTAATGCCATTTGGGCTTACCAATGCACCAGCTACTTTCCAGAGGCTGATGTGCCATGTGTTTAAGGAGTTCCTGAGGAAGAGTTTAGAAGTCTATGTTGATGACCTTTGTGCTCATTCCAATGTTAGACAAACTCATATTCCAGAACTCAGGCAAATCTTTGACAAATGTAGAGAGTACCAAGTCTGCCTGAACCCAGAAAAGTGCGTTTTTATGGTCAGGCAAGGCAAGATTCTAGGACACATAGTGTCAAAGAATGGCATATCTACCGACGAAGAAAAAGTGAGGGCCATAGCAGAGCTACCTAGGCCAAAGAATGTCAAGGAAGTACAAGCTTTCATGGGGCATTGCGGTTATTATCGACGATTTATACACATGTATGCTGTCATTGCAAAGCCCATGTACGGACTATTGACAAACTTTGAGTGGACGGATGAATGTGAGAATTCCTTCCAAGAACTTAAACGAAGATTATGTTCAGCACCAATCTTGACCACACCAGATTGGAATAAGCCATTCCATGTTCATGTTGATGCATCCAATTACGCTATTGGATGTGTACTTGCACAACCTACTGGTGAAGGTAACATGGATCTTCCAATTGCCTACGCCAGCAGACAATTGAATGCGGCTGAACGGAATTACACCACAACAGAGCGCGAAGGATTAGGCATGGTATATGCAGTCAAGAAATTTAGGCACTATTTGCTTGCAAATAAGTTTAAATTTTTTACGGACCATCAGGCATTGTTGTACCTAGTAAACAAGCCATGCAATACAGGAAGATTAGTGAGATGGTTTCTCTTGCTAATGGAATACGACTTCGAGGTGGTGGTAAGAAAAGGTAGAACCCACTTGAGAGCAGATCATCTCTCTAGGCTCACATCGGGAGAAGCCCCACAAGGAGTGTCAGATGACCTTCCTGATGCTTACTTGTTTAATTTGGAAGTGGTGCCGCAGTGGGCCAAGCCAATAGTACCAGTATTGACATACGGGCCTAATCATCCAGTGGTGAACACACGGAATAGAGAGATCGTAAAAGCCCAAAAGTACCATATCATGGCAGGCAGCATGTACAAGCACACAGATCAAGGGATCTTGGCTTGTTGCGTAGAAGAGGATGAGTACGCTAAATGGTTGCAATTAGCACATGTAGGTGCGTTAGAGCAACACCATTCGAAGCAACGAACGTTGCAAACTCTAAAGAGATTCGGAGTGCACTGGCCAACTATGGAAGCGGATGTCCAAAAGTTGTGCAAAGAATGCCCAATCTGTTGCACTAAACCACCTGTGGAACATGCCACTCTCTATCAAGTATCCATTGTGCCAGATTGGAGTGAACCTCTAGTATCATTCTTGCGGACAAACACATTCCCCCCAGACATGACTCTAGCTAGGAAAAGGAGTTTAGAACAAGAAGCCCTGGATTATTCACTCATAGGTGATAATCTATATAAGCGCGGTAAAGATGGTTACCTGAGACTATGTGTCCACGAAAGTGAATATCTGAAGATCTTGGAAACTGCTCACCAAGGTGTAGCAGGAGGACACTTTGGACCAGATCGGGTGATCAAGGCAATATTGTTTGCGGGCTTTTGGTGGCCTACCCTTCACATGGATGCACATACCTATGTGAAACGGTGTGATGTCTGTCAAAGGACTCAGTATCCTATACGCAAAGATGAGATGCCACTGAAACCTATGATGGGTGGACGTGCATTCTCTAAGTGGGGAATAGACTTCGTAGGTCCTATTAATCCCCCAGCTAAGGGTTCTCATGCGGAATACATCATTGTGGCAACAGATTATCTCACCAAGTGGGTAGAGGTAAAAGCTACAACCAAGAACGATGCTCAGACAACTGCCAAATTCTTGTTTGAGAATGTATTCACGAGATATGGACTACCCATAGAGCTTGTAAGTGATAGAGGCACTCATTTCTTGAATGAAGTTATTGAAAATCTACTCCAAGAATTCTTGGTAATACACAAGAAGTCTGCCCCTTATCACCCTCAAGCTAATGGTCAAGCTGAGAGCACTAATAAGATTTTGTGCAATGTGCTCACAAAATTAGTGAACACTAAACGCTCTGACTGGGACAAACAGCTACACCATGCTGTTTGGGCATACCGAGTTGCCTACAAAACGGTACTCCAAGCCACCCCCTTTCAGATGGTATTTGGCCAAAACGCTGTGTTACCCTTGGACTTCCTGATCCCTACATTGAGAGTAGCACAAGAGCACGAATGGACAGGTCATGAGCTCTCCTCTAGGATCTTTGACCTTGAACGATTAGGAGAGACAAGACTGAGAGCCGCTGCAGGGATATATGCAGCCAAGAAAAGACAGAAGGCCTACTTCGATGCCCATGTGAAGGATAAAGGTTTGAAAGCGGGAGATCTAGTCTTAGTCTATACACTGAAACAACACGCAAGGAAGCTAGAAAAGCGAGGCTACGGACCTATGATCATCAATAGGATCTCCACAAGTGGCGCAGTACAATTGGCCACATTAGAGGGTGATGTTCTCCCTAACTATATTAGCGGATGTAGAGTCAAGTTGTACCAGGAACCCCTCACGGAGGAAATGCTCAGCCGACTCAACACTGCTAAGAAACGCAAAGAGGAAGAAAAGAGAATTAGAGAAGAAGCTCAAGCAGAGGCTTTAGAACGCATCAGAAGGATGAGATTACGAAGGCAAGGTAGAGATCAGCCTGGAGCGAATGACTATGTAGACCAAGGACTTCCTATGGCCATGTGTGAAGTCGCGGGAACAAGCTCGCATAGGATAGTTGATAGACGTCCTTTCATAACCATAGACATAGGGCAAGGAAAGAGTGCAAGGACTGTAAGAGCCTTGATTGACTCAGGTGCAGCCACTAGTGCTGTTAGAATGTCTTACTGTCAAGAGTTACAGTTAACTGTCAATCCTGTGGAGGCATATCTTATAGGATTGGGAGGCGTGGAAACCCCTTGCATAGGCGAGGCGGAACTTCCCCTTTACATTCATGATGAGGCAATGACAGTTAAAGTACTGGTGTGTCAAGATGAAGATCTCACTGAACCTCTAGTCTTGGGTCAAGATTGGATCTATGACCAAGCAATTAACTTAAACCTAAGAAGTGGACTTCTCCAGGTTTGGGTCAATCATAGTCGAGTTACAGTAGAATTAGACAATGGAGCACTCAAGGAACTAGAAAAGGCACAGACTCCTGGTCCTTCCAGGGGTACACATGAAGATGACCATGCTGTTCTTGTTCAAAACCCTGTGTTGCAGAGGAATGATATTGGCAAAAAAGGAGTCAGGGGTGCAACGGAACTCCCTTCTTTTCCAAAGGCCAGAAGGAGGCAGCAACCAAAGGCGGATCACAAGCAGAAGCAGCAGAGTACTACCTACGTCCGAGATCAAAAATACCTGCGCAGCAGAATGCCCCAGAAAATAAACCAGGTGTGGGTGCGGAAAGGCGAACGACCGGGCGCACCACCGTCAACTACACGGGCAAAGCCTCTTAGTAGTGACCAACAACGCAACGCTAATAAGAAGTCTTCCAGAAATTCTTCTGCCAAAGTAAAATCTATTTGGGTGCCCAAGAAGTCGATGAAGGCAAGCCCACAATCAAGACAAATTTGGGTGCCTAAGGCTTGCTTGATGGCACAAGTAGCTACGCTGAGGCCACAACCTAAACGGCATAACGCACTTAAGCATGCTGCCGGATTTCACTTGTTCTCGACACTCATGTACACACCAAAACCCAAGAGTGTACATGTAATCAATTGTAAATGGGTCCCAAAAAGGCCTCATCTGCAAACCACGACACCGAGAAGGCTCTGTAAAGACTCTCCGAAACCGAAGGCAAAGCCCACTCACTGCATTTGGCAGCCTAGGGCCTGTAATAAACCCCCCGACCCCAATGTGTAAATCCGTACCCACTTACTAACCCAAGCACTAACTACACACACTGTCTTCATGCACTTGCTAACCACTAACTCATCATCCATCTCATGTTAATGTTGTAACGGGGACAACAACGGATTTATTTGGTCCAGTACGATGTTAACACTTGGTTCTATATTCTCACAAAGCCAATCAGCAAACAGGCCATGGCAGAAGTAGGTACCAGCTCTCAAGCCGGATCTGGCCCCCAGATCGTGGACATAGAAACACTTCTCCTTGAGCCACGCCTCACTGCAAGACCGCAAGAGCTTCAAGATGTGCATGTGCTCCCCATCCAGGATCCGCCCCAAGGCCACACTTCTCAAGTAGGTAAGCATGCGCATTGGTTCAGTGATGTTGCTGGACCACTGGGCGATGGAACCTACTTCTGGGAGGCAGAATTGGAGTTCAATGGCAAATGGGGTAGATACCACTTTTTCACACGCGAATTTGAAAGCTACCAAAATGCCGAGGTCATGAGATCAGTTTGGATCAAAGCAGGGGTGGAAAGTTATTTCAGGACTCACTTACCAAAGCCGGATTTTTTACGATGCTCTTATCTGATCAGTACCATCACGCCAAGCAGAGCCAAGGGCGGCGACAACACCTTTGTGTTGCCATCCCTGCTGCCGGGTAATGAGCTCAAAAGATTCAAGTTGTCCCTCAATCTGGTAAGAGAAGCGTTGGGTATGTACGGCATGCACATCCCAACAGAAAAGGAAACCATGGTCCCAGGTCGAATGAAGCACAAGGATCTGAATAAGTTGAAGGATATGGTAGCTATGACACCTACCATTGCGCTTCACCTGCGAACCATCATGCAACACTTTGCGTTTCCCGCCCAGGAACGATTCACAATGCCCCCGAAAAAAATATGGTTCAGTTTATATCTAGCAGAAACCGAAAGCCTGCCCATCAATGTTCCACACTGGATCATAGACCAGATCCACCTAGCACATCAAAGGTGGAACAAGAAACAGAAGAATGTGCTCCACGGGTGTTGTGCTTTGACCAGAATAATCTATAGATGCTTGGCTTATGATGTGCCTGTTCAGCGAGCACTCGTATGGTCCCGAGTCCAAGAATTCCAAAGAAGACTATCAACAGCAGGTCCCCCATCCAAGAAGATGAGAGGGGGAGTCCAACTACCCTGTGCTCAACCAAGGGGAGCTACCGCTACACCAGAAATCACTCCTCCCCAGACACGACGAGTTAGGCCATTCACAATCCGGTTACCAAGACCAAGCACGGAGGGGCCTAATCTGGTGTTTCCACCCATTCCATCCGATTTGGAATTCCCGCAGGGATTTACTCTTGAGGACCTCACGGATGAAGAAATTGCCCGATTAATCTATGACTCTAACCTCGAAGCGGAAGCAGCGCGAGATCAGGAACCACGACCCAAAACAACATCGGCCCCCACCCAACCCCGAGTGGTAGAAGTCGATGTAGACGAACAAGAGGCAGGAGGAGACGAAGAAGAAGCCGACGAAGAACAACAGCAAGAATATGACGAACTCTCCGAGTTAGCAAGCGCCCCAGCATATTCGGCACAGATCAAGAGACTATATCGAACCATGCGACTGGTTCAGGACCAGCATAAGATGTCTCTCGAACAGGGCAAAAGACTCATGAACGACTTGCTAGCGGAGGAAGGTGTGGATGATTTATTCATTGAGTCCATGAACCTTCATGCCGACGCTGTAGGACTGGACGAGGCCATTCATGAGGCAATGGCCTACATCCACAGGTTTGAAAAAAGAGTTCCTACTCGTCCCAGGAGGTCCGGAAAGCAAATTCACATCAATACATCAGCACCTGGCGAGTCAGCGCAAGCAGAAGAATATCACGAAGCACCGTTATCACCACCATCCCCACCTCACACTACACAATTCACTCCACCGCAGGACACTAACACTACCACATCCACTACCACTACCGTTGTCATGGGCATCCCACTCTCCCCGGGAATCCAATTCGGGGGAGTCACCATGCCAACCTTCACCACCCTGTTCACCGATGTCACATCCACTCCACCCACGATTCCCATCTACACCGTCACTCAAACAGTTGACACGATGGAAACATCACCAGCCACAGCACCGCTCCCTCCCCCCATGCCACCTTCATCACCCATACCCCCTCCACCCACATCTCCACTTACATCCACAGCATTCACCTCTCCCATTCCCGCCCCCATTCCCCCTGCATCTTCACCTTTCCCAGCATTATTTAATGTAAATAACATATTTTTTGCATTAAACCAATGTGTATACCAGCTCCAACATGAGTATAAAGCTCTGGACAACCGGTATCAGCAACTGGAAACACACCACCAGAACTTACAAACACAATTTCACATTCTACAAACAGAAAATGCAGAACTGAATCAACGCTACGCGACGCTCGAGCAGGCTCACCAAAACTTATTGGCAGCACCCCAACCAGCGACAGAATCAGGTGCCAAACAACTAGAAGCTTTGCTCGAGGTATACCAAGCCGATAATCTCAAAGTTCGGCGTAACCTGGCACTTCTCAGAAAACACATGGCGGCCGCCCTCGAGGAAAACAAGAGACTGCAGCAGCAAAATGAAGCAAATCTAGAAGCTGCAATGGAAGGCTCTCCACACGAAATTGATCCAGAGCAGTTTAAAGCTGTGCCCTCAGAGACAATGAAGACCATCTTGGACGGCTATGCAGACCTATTAGAAGCTCATGATGACTTGGAAAGGGAACGTGATGCGCTGCGCAATCAACTCCAAGAGCAACAGACAGTACCCAAAGTCACAGAAACGACCACGACTTCAGAAGAAGTCATGGCATTGAAAGAGCAGGTGGCCGAATTACAGGCAAGATTACTCACACATGAAAGGCAACCCTCTCCAGTGGTCGAACCTGAACCCGAGGATTTGGTACCCATCGAGGTAGATGAGACGTATGAGGAACCTTACGTTCCTATGCCAATGCCAGGTGGTGAGCAAACCGCAGAAGGAATGGATACGTTAGAAATCGAAGTACCTGAGTGGCTCCAAACACTAGAGAAAACGGCATCAACTCATGAAGATCGAGTAGCAGTTCAGATCCAATCCATGGCAAAGATAGAGGACACTATTATTAAATCAGAATACTTCCGCAGCATGTCCCACCATAGATGGATCGGAACCAATGATGATCAATATGTGCCCTATTGTATACTCCTGGCGGACTACAATGCAGAAATCCAACATAAATGTGGCAAACCTCCAACGTTTGCCACACAATTTGGGCCAGATGACATCCCAGAGAGTGCTAAAAAAGGCTCCATTCATCAACCCACTTGGAGGATCCGACTTCTCGAAACCTATCCGGAGATGGTTCGCACCTGGACGAATATGCCTCTTTTTATTAAATATAACCCTTGTTATGTTCCTGTACTCCGCAGACGTACATGGCCAGAGTTTACCATTGCAGTCAAGAATATCAAGGGATGCGCCAAATGGTTAAACTACGTCTATCTAGCACCCCCTCAAGGGCCTCCCACCGTCAATTACATGATCTCCACTATAAGGCACTGGAGCCTCCGATTAAAGAATACCCCTGATGTAATGGCCCAGATGTGCATGAAAATTTTCGAGTTAATGCTTATTACATTCAGGACATTCAAGAATATCAAGGACCCACACTTCTCAGGCGTCGGATTCCTTACAGGAAACCAAGATTTGGTGTATGACATGAGCACCACTCCTTCCATAGAGGTGATATACGCTTGGCACGCCAGAATAAAATACCTCCCGGCCTGCTTTAAACAAACATTCGAAGAGATGTTCATAACAGGGTTCTGGGAATACCACTCAGAAATATTTGTACCCAGACCCTCACATCTCCTCCATTTATTTGCTGTGGAGCGAACCATTCACTCAGAGCAGTTACGGGTGCCACATCCAGATGTCCCAGGGCCAGTCAATTGGGATGCATTGCTGACAGATCTAGCAAGGGGACTCAGGTTAGAAGAACACCATCTCGCCGCCGATGTGGTACAATACTACGTCCAGAAAGCAGCTAGACAAGGGTCTGTCAGGGGCGACAGACGCGAGAGTGGGGGGGGTGTTGGCAGTAGCCTTGGTACATCAGGATCTACAAGACGTGAAAGTCAAAGAAGGGAGTCAGAGCGAAGGGACAGCACAAGCAAACCGGGCAGTCAAAGAAGATCTGGCAAGTAGGCCAATATTTTTTCAAGACATTAATGCAAATCAGAGAGATGGACACGCAGGGGAGAAGAGCAAGTAGGGAGCTTGAAGAGATGTATGGCAGATCACTAGAGGAAATCCCTACAACAACAGTGATTTTTATCACTAATAATCATTGTAAATCTCATTTCACATTTTTGTAGCTCCATTTTGTGCAAGCCAAGGAGTCCTTGAGCTTGAGGAGCCTTAGAAGTAGTTGCGTACCAATTTTCATAATTTTTAGATCTCGTTTGAACCCCCAAATAAGCCCTGGAACCTAATTTTTAACTAGGCCGGACACTAGGTCTGGACAGGGCCAAAAGCTAGTCAAAAACTATAAAAGGAGCTAGAGAGCTCATTTTTGAGGTTAGATTGTAATTGAAACGAACTTGTAAGAGCATTTTGAAAGTAATCTAAAAAGCTCCATTGATTCTCACTCTTTGTCTTGCCTTGTGTGCGCGTGCGTGCGTATGTGTGTGCATGCTTGTGTGCTTCCCACTCACGCACTTGTGCCGCCACTTGCTCGAGGTCTTCATACCATCCTCACGTCTTCCCGGATTGACATTAAAGGAGGTGCTACTCATCATTGAGCTACAATAACCAATTACGATTATGCGTGCATGAAGGAGAATATCTACCCATATTAGAGATGGCACATGCAAGTGCTGTGGGAGGTCATTTTTCAGCTGAGAGAATTGTCAAAATGATCCTCTTCGCCGGCTTGTGGTGGCCAACTTTACACATGGATGCGGAGACATATGTACGAAGCTGTGAAACGTGCCAAAGGGCTAAATACCCAATTCGGAGAGATGACATGCCATTAAGACCTATGGTGTGTGCGAGAGCATTCTTCAAATGAGGTATTGACTTCATAGGACCCATCAACCCACCAGCCAAAGGATCATATGCTGAGTACATCATAGTAGCCACAGATTACTTGACCAAATGGGTAGAAGCAAAAGCTACGAGAAAGAACGATGCTCAAACCACTGGTAAGTTCCTTTTTGAGCATATATTCACGTGTTTCAGATTACCAATTGAGATTGTGAGTGACCGAGGAACGCACTTCCTTAATGAAGTAATAGAGTCGCTAATGAATGAGTTTTTAGTGATTCACAAAAAATCAACCCCATACCATCCCCAAGCCAATGGTCAAGCAGAAAGTTCCAATAAGGTACTATGCACCGTATTGACAAAGATTGTCAATAATGGGAGGTCTGACTGGGACAAACAATTGCATCACGCAATTTGGGCCTTCCGAGTAGCATACAAGACCGCTATTGGAACTACCCCATTCAATTTAGTGTACGGGCAGAATGCAACTTTGCCAATGGATTTTTTAATCCCAACATTGAGAGTAGCCCAACAGTATGAATGGAACGGACATGAATTATCCCAACAACTAGACCAAATCAAGAAGTTACATGAAACTAGGTTACAAGCAGTAGCAGGAATCTACAAAGCCAAGAGAAGACAAAAGGCATATTACGACGCTCACATAAAGGACAAAGGACTTAAAGAAGGAGACCTAGTCCTAGTTTACACCTTAAAGCAACATGCCAAGAAGTTACAAAAGTGCGGATATGGACCTTTGATAATCAATAGGATCTCTACTAGTGGAGTAGTTAATCTGGCCACTCTAGGTGGAGACATTCTTCCTAACTACATAAGTGGATGCAGAGTTAAACGGTTCATGGAGCCATTGACGGATGAAATGCTAGCACGCCTAGTAGGTGCTCAAAACAAGAAGAAAGAAGAAGATTGGATTAGAGAGGAGGCTCGACAAGAAGCCCTAGAATGCAGTAAAAAAAGGAAAGAATGGATAAGACAACGAGATGAACGCTATCTCCAAGGAGAAGAGCCTATCCCTATGGCCAACTACCAAGTCCATAAATCTGACACAGCGAAGTCGTACATGTCACAGCCTTACCTAAACCTAGGGATTGGCAAGACAGAATACAAATTGATAAATGCCTTGATAGACTCAGGAGCAGGACTTAGTTGCATACGTAATACGGTCATAAAAGATTTGCAAATGATTATGAGTCCCACAAAAGCCCAATTGAGAGGAATTGGAGGTCAAACCCTAGAATGCATTGGAACAACGATAGTGTCCCTCCACCTAGGAAATTCTTCCATGAAACAAAGAGTTTTAGTGTGCAGAGATGAAGATTTAATAGAAGATTTGATCCTAGGACAGGATTGGATCATTGAGAATGAAGTAAGCATCAACCTAGCTCAAGGCTACATTTCCGCGAAGATAGGTGTAGCTCAGTGATGAGTAGCACCTCCTTTAATGTCAATCCGGGAAGACGTGAGGATGGTATGAAGACCACGAGCAAGTGGAAGCACAAGTGCGTGAGTGAGAAGCACACAAGCATGCACACACATACACGCACACGCGCACACACGGCAAGAACAAAGAGAGTAAGACAATGGAATCACTTCTATTGCAACCAAGTTCTCATACAAGCTCAAGACTACATCAAGCTCTCCAAAAGTGAGCTCTCTAGCTCTATTTATAGTTTTTGACTAGCTTTGGCCCTGTCCAGACCTAGTGTCCGGCCTAGTTAAAAATTAGGTTCCAGGGCTTATTTGAGGGCCCAAACGAGATCTAAAAATTATAAAAATTGGCAGGCAACTACTTCTAAGGCTCCCCAAGCTCGAGGACTCCTCGGCTTGTACAAAATGGAGCTACAAAAAGGTGAAATGATATTTACAAGGGTTTGTAGTGATGAGAATCACTTTAAAATGATGTGAGGGTTTTGAAAAAAATGAAGGGTTGCCTCAGTGCTAGATCTGCATGTGTGTCCGTACTTGCTTCTTCCCGTATACTGTCAACACTCTCCCCCCCCTAGGGTCTGTTGCCTCTGACAGACCTTTGATCTGCGGGTTGATCAATATAGTCCTAGAGAATGTCAGCTCCCACATCATGTTCTTTGATTCGCAGCCCTCGGATCAGGTCTCTCTGCAGGGTATCCCAATTGACTGGGCCCGGTATGTCCGGCTGTGGCGTTGTGTAGAGTTCTGAGTGCATCGTTTGTTCGCATGCAAAGAGGTGTAACAAATGGGTGGGCCGTGGCGCGAACACCTCTGAGTGTGCTTCCCAGAACCCCGTGGTGAACATTTCATCGAAAGTTTGCTTGTAGCAGGCAGGGAGATATCTGATGCGTGCGTGCCATGCATAAGCAACTCCTATGCTCGGGGTGGTGCTCATATCATATAGCAGGTCATAATTACCATTAACAAACCCAGGAATCGGAGGTTGAATATGACAGACATTTCGAAAAGTTTTGAGCACAACCTGCATCATATCGAAGATCTTGAGCATCATCTGGGCAGCCACATCTGGCATAGGGTGGAGGCGTGGGAGCCAATGTCTGATGGTAGCCATCATGTAGGCTACAGTAGGCGTGCCGTTTGGGGGTGTAATGGCAGGGTAATTGAGCCATTCTTTGCAATTGGCGTTGCTCTTGACTCTGATGGCGAATGACTTCCATGTTCTTCTCCGTTGCACTGGTCCATAGCAATTGTTATACTTCAAATGCATGGATGCGTGGTCCCATGTCCGTAGCATCTCGGGATAGGTTTCCAATAGCTTTTGCCTCCAGGTGTATTTTCCCTTTGCGCGCCTCCTCTGGAATGTCCTCAGGTTCAAATTGTGTTGCGAAAGTTGGGTACTTGTTGGTCTTACGTTTGATCTCAGTGTTGTAGTCTGCCAACAATACAAAGTATGGCTTATATTGTAATTCTGAGCTGGTTATTAGTCTTCTAGGGGCCAGATGTCTGAAGTAGTCTGATTGAAGTATGGTTTCTTCAATGGTCTTCATGGCCAACATCTGGTAGGAGATACGTTCTTCATGAGTTTGCCCCATTTCTTCTACCTGTTTCATCCATGCCGATGGGGGTTCCTCATAAGTGTCCTGTCCCTCCTCAGTGATTGTGCCTCCGGGAAAAGGTTGAGGCTCATAGTTCTCTTCAAATGCTTCCTCCACTGGAATAATAACTGCTTCTTCTTCTATGGGTTGCTCAGGTGGGGAAGGAGGTCGTTCATATTGTAACAACTTGATTTTCAACTCTGCAACCTGTTGCCTTAGCTCAAGTACTTCATTGGTTACTGATAATTCCGGCTCTGGTGAGGTTGCAGCGTTGGCCATCTCTTTAGGTTCTTGTTGGTGTGGTGCAGGCACTTGGGCTTTCTGTAGGTCTTTGACTTGGTCAGCAAGCTGATCATGAGCTTCTAGGAGAGTGGCATAGGTTTCTAATATTTGTTGTATATTCTCTGAGGGGATGGCTTGGAATTTAGCCGGGTCAATGGGTGCCCCTGGAGTATTTTCCATAGCTGCTTCGAGGTTGTCTTGATTTTGTTGCTGTAGTCTTTTGTTTTCTTCTTGAGCAGCCGCTAAATGGCGTCGGAGTAGAGCCATGTTTCGTTGTAGTCTAGCGTTATGGGCTAGCTGATCTCTAAGTTGTTCTTCAGTTACCCTACTCTTCTCTGTATGTGTGGACTCGAGCTCCACCTGATATTGTTGGAGGGTAGTCACCTCCTGCTGTAATTCCGTATTAGATAACTCCAGGGCAGTGACTCGTGCCTGGAGATGGGCTGACAAAGTACAAAGTTCTTTATTGTTTTCTTCTAGTAACCTGTATTCCTGTTTAAGTTGGGCAGCAGCTTCGAGCATGGTGTTGAGTGCATGACTAAATGAAGTGGGTGCAGGGGTAAAGGTGGAAGATGCAAGGGGTCGGGAGATGGGAAAGGGAAAAGTGGATGTTGTGCCTACAGTGCTTGGAAATGGCGACGTGTGTGAAATGATACGTGGTGATGTTGGAATAACAGTGGTGGTGGGTGATCCTGTGGATGGTGAGATGTCCATGGGATCGGACGTGAGAGTGTGTGATTCGTGCACTGTGAATACAGGAATGGTGGGTGGTGTGATAGTGGTGGCAGTGAATGTGGGGGAGAGGGGTTGGGAAAGGGACTGTTTATTATAATTATCCACCTGTTGGAGTATATTTACAAGGTTCGTCCAGAATGACGGTTGTGTGACTTGGGTAGAGCATGAGGCGGTTACTAGGGAAGTGGTGGATAGGGTTTGGGTGTGGGTGAATGGAAAAAGATGGGATGAGTGCTGGCTAGTGGCAAGTGGTTGTCCAAGGGCGGGGAGATAGGAAGGGTGACCTATTATGGTTTGATCGGTGGCAGGATGACCGGTGTGAGGTTCAAAATTTAGGGTGGAAGTGATGGAAGTGGGTAAAGGGAAGGATGTAAAAACAGAGGTGTGTACAATGGTTTCATGATGGGTCGACATCGGTTGTTCAGAAAGGCTAGTGGAGAAGGGTTCTGAGGGTCGAATGGAAGGTGACGGTGGAGATGGTACCTGAGTAATTACCTCTTGTTCGTCAGCGGGACTTGGGCTCGTCATGTGAATATCCTCTGAAAGGGTGGTAGGCAAGGCAGTAGAGACTTCCATTTGAATCATTTTCCCTCGTCGTGGCCGTGTATCAATCCTTCGTTGATCATAGATAGGGTTTTCCTGATAGACCATTGTCCTCAATGCTTCCCCGATCCCACATGTCTCTGCCAATAGGTTCAATGATTCCACAAAGTGTGAGTCGACATTCTCGGTTTGAAGCATCTGGTTCACTAGGGCTCTATTCGCCTCTTCTGTCATCTTATGTCTTCTCTGTACCTGCTTGATTGTCTTGTACAGCCGTCTGAGTTGTGCTGTGTAGGCAGGGGCCTCCTCTTCACTGTCTTCTGGGTCATTTCTTTGTGCACCTTCCTGAACTTGTGTGTTTGGGTCATGAGGATGTTGTGCCACTTCTTCCCCATGTACTCTGCTCGTCTCGCCCCGTGGCTGTTCTCTTTGGACTGATGCACCCGGATCAACATTGTCAGGGGAATCTTCACTGTCGGATAGGGGGACCGTCTGCAGGAATCTTTCAAAATCCAAGTTTGGATCTTCTGTGAAGGTGGCCATAGATGCAAACTCTGCATCGGTAGGTAGTGGAGGGGCGGATGGAACGGGTTGTACCACCTCCCTAGCTTGAACTCCTTGAAGATGGATCGTGAAAGGTGTGACCTGAGTTTTTGGTCGGGGAGAAGCTTCGGTCGTGGCTTCCTGAGGGATCGTTACCTGGGAGAGCGATCCACGCATTCGTTTTGCAGGCTGGCTCCCTGACTTCCGCCCTTTGAACAACTCCAGTTGTGCATACTTTAGGGCTCGGGCAACTGGCACATCATATGCAAGACATCTGTAGATGATTCTTGTAAGCGCACAACAGCCATGTAGAGTAGGCTTCCTCACACCCCGCTTACCTGCCTCATACACTTGGTCTAAGATCCATACCGGCATCTTAATGGGCAAGCTTCCAGTCTCTGCTAGATATAGCCCATACCATATTTTCTTGTGAGGTTGAGTGAAACGGTCCTGAGCGGGAAATGCGAAGTGTTGGAGGCACATCCGCAAAGGTATGGCGATGTTGGGGGTGAGGGCGCACATTTCTTTTAGTTTCTTGATTCTATTGCTTTTCATCGACTCCGGTATCAAGGGGTCGCGGTCAGAAGGTACATGCGTGCCATACATCTGAAGTGCTTCCCTGATTAAAGTCACATTCAATTCGAACTTCCTCATTTCCTCTAGATTTGACAAGGAGGGCACCCAGAATGTGCCTGAATGATCCTTATCCCCTGTCGGCTTCAGCGTGGCAATTAGGTAGTAGCACCTGAGGAAATCTGGTTTAGGCAGAGCTGCACTGAAATAAGTTTGTAATCCTGCTTTTTGCCAGATATCTTGAAGTGGAGCTGCATTTTGCAATGCTTCGAATTCTCGTGAGAAGAATTGGAAGGTCCACCACACTCCTCCACATTCCATCTTGGACTCCCAGATATGATCCGCGTCCCCCAAATCTCCTGGCATCTCATTGAACCAGTGAGAATGCCCCTTTACTCTTTCGGTTAGGCCATTTGGTGGATCTGGAATAGGAATCCTCCGCACATTCACGAACTCCTCAGGTCGAGCTGTTGGTGGGGCCTCCACCGGCATGGCATCCCAATTGATTGGAGCACCAGATCCTGCCTGAGAGCTTGTGCCTGCCGCTGTTGCCATGAGAGTAGGTTGCTTATCTGCTGGAAGACGAAAGGCACATTAGTGTTGCATAGGAAACAAGCTGTAATGGTGTTTCCTTCACAATACTAACATGACAATCCCGGAGGTCAGTGGTTAGTGGTGAAGTGTTTGTGATAGGTGTGAGTGGTGATTAAAGGTCAGTGTCATCCTAGATGCATACTTTGGTTATGCAATGGGCTCGGAATGCTCCTGTGTTAGTGTGGGCGGATTTACAGAATTGGGTCAGGGGGTTTAGTACACACTTTAATTCTCCACACTTGGATAGAGGAGTCGTAGCTCTTAGAGCTAAAGACAGGTGAAGATTTCTGGATGAGAGTGTGATGTATTTGGGACCTTTTGGGTACCCATTTCCAGGCATTCCTAGGGTTGATGGGAGTGGAGGCAGTGAGAGGTGTAGGTATCTTTTCGTTTTCTGAGTTGTTGGCCACGAGTGCTTGTGAAAGTTGCTTCATCCTAGTGTCTGAAGGTGAAGTAATTTGGGCTTGTAAGCAGGCCTTGGGCACCCATATCTGTCTAGCATTAGGGATGGCCTTCATTGACCGCTTAGGAACCCAAATAGAAATGGTATGCCTAGGGGTTATCCTAGGGGGCTTCTTCACTTTGTTCCTTGATGGTGAGGCTCGTTTCTTGTCTCCTTGAGAATCTGCTATTGGAGTTGTGAGTTTCCCATCCTTGCGTATCCAGATCTGCTTCGCGCCACAAGATGCTCCATGTTGCATGGGTTGGCGCTCCTGCCTCTTGGTCGGCAGCCTCCTTCGTGTTGAGTGATGTTCAGTCTGCTCCTCTAGAATCTTCTTCGGATCAGTTAGGAACTCCTTATTGACTTCTGTACCTTCAGTAAGATTGACAATCCTCTGCACCATAGAAGTTTGTACCAGAACAACATTGTTATCTTCATGTGGGTTCCTGGAGGGACCAGGAGTTGATGCCTGTTTTATTGGTTTGAGTGCTTGATTTTCTAATTCAATCGTGAGACGGCTTTGGCCTACCCAAGCCTGAAGAAGTCCACTTCTTAGGTTGAGGTTGACTGCGTGATCATAGATCCAGTCTTGGCCTAAGACAAGAGGTTCGGTCAGATCCTCGTCTTCACACACTAGCACTTTTGCTGTCATGAGGACCTCTTGTATGTAGAGGGGAAGATCCACCTCTCCCATACAAGGGGTTTCAACACCTCCTAATCCTATCAGATATGCTTCTAGGGGTTTTACCTCCAATTGCAGCTGCTGGCAATAAGAAAGCCGAACTGCACTTGTGGCTGCTCCTAAATCAATTAATGCTCTCACGCTTGTGCTGCGGTCTCTTTGTCCTATTTCTAGGGTCACAAAAGGTCGTCGGTCCACTATCTTATGGGTACGTTCACCTGCAGTCTCACACATGGCCATGTGATAGCCTGGAGACTCTTGAGTGTCAGTCATAGGCTGATCCCTCCCTTGTCTCCTCAACTTCATTCGTCTGATACGCTCTAAGGCCTCTGCCTGTGCTTCTTCTCGAATTCGTTTTTCCTCCTCTTTACGTTGCTTAGCAGTATTGAGTCGGCTTAGCATTTCCTCCGTGAGGGGTTCCTGATACAGCTTGACTCTGCATCCGCTAATATAGTTTGGGAGGACATCCCCCTCTAAAGTGGCTAGTTGTACTGCTCCACTCGTGGAGATCCTATTAATGATCATAGGTCCGTAGCCTCTCTTTTCTAGCTTTCTTGCGTGTTGTTTCAATGTGTAGACTAAAACTAGATCTCCTGCTTTCAAGCCCTTATCCTTCACATGGGCATCAAAGTATGCCTTTTGCCGTTTCTTTGCAGCATAGATGCCTGCTGCTGCTCGTAGCCTCATCTCACCTAAACATTCTAGATCAAAGATCCTAGAGGACAACTCATGTCCATTCCACTCATGCTCTTGTGCTACTCTTAAAGCTGGGATTAGGAAATCTAATGGTAGCACCGCATTCTGTCCGAAGACCATCTGAAATGGGGTGGCATTGAGTACCGTTTTGTAGGCAACTTGGTATGCCCAAACAGCATGATGAAGTTGTTTGTCCCAATCAGAGCGTTTATTATTTACAAGTTTCGTCAATACGTTACACAGGATCTTATTCGTGCTCTCGGCTTGTCCGTTAGCTTGTGGGTGATAGGGTGCAGACTTCTTATGTATCACCATGAATTCTTGAAGGAGATTTTCAATGACCTCATTCAAGAAGTGCGTACCTCTATCACTAACCAACTCTATTGGTAACCCATATCTAGTGAACACATTTTCGAATAGGAATTTAGCCGTCGTTTGAGCATCATTCTTCGTCGTGGCTTTTACTTCCACCCACTTTGTAAGGTAATCTGTGGCTACAATAATGTATTCTGCATGGGAGTTTCTAGCTGGGGGGTTGATGGGACCTACAAAGTCTATACCCCACTTTGAAAATGCACGTCCTCCCATCATTGGCCTTAAGGGCATTTCATCTTTTCTTATCGGATATTGGGCATGTTGGCATGTGTCGCAACTCTTCACATAAGTATGTGCATCCATATGAAGAGTGGGCCACCAAAGCCCCGAGAATAGAATGGTCTTAATTACTCTGTCAGGCCCAAAGTGTCCACCTGCAGCACCGCTGTGTGCAGTTTCTAAGACTTTCAAATAGTCTGATTCATGAATGCACAGTCTTAGGTAACCATCCTTGCCTCTTCGATATAGGTTGTCTCCTACTAAGGCATAGTCTTGAGCCTCTTGCTCCATGCTCCGTTTTCTTGTAAGACTAGTCTGATTGGGTATTGTTCCCGATCTCATGAACTCGACCAATGGAGCACTCCAATCTGGGATTAATGACACGTGATAAAGAGTGGCATGTTCCACTGGGGGTCTCTTCTGGCACACTGGACAATTGTGGATCCACTCTTGATTTCTTTGTCCATGCTAGGCCAATACACTCCTAAGCGTCTTAGATTCTGCAATGTTCGTTGTTTAGAGTAGTGATTTCCTAGCAATCCTTCATGGGCTTGTTACAACCAACTAGTATGCTCATCGTCCTCGACACAACAAGCTAATACGCCCTCGGTATCTTGCTTGTACATACTTCCGGCCAATATTTGATACTTTAGTGATTTTACGATTTCCTCTTTGCTTGTTTTAACATTTTTATTTGCAGGCCCGAAGGTTAGGACTGGTACCAACTTATTTGCCCATTTAGGAACAACTTCTAAGTTGAACAAATAAGCATCGGGCAGTTCATCAGACACTCCTTGCAGTGGCTCTCCTGAAGTGATGCGAGAAAGATGGTCTGCCCTAAGATGGGTTCTACCTTTCCTGACAACAACTTCAAAGTCGTATTCCATTAGTAAGAGGAACCATCTTACTAAGCGGCCTGTATTGCAAGGTTTATTGACCAAATATAGTAAAGCTTGATGATCAGTGAAAAACTTGAACTTATTGGCCAATAAATAGTGTCTAAACTTCTTCACAGCATATACCATGCCTAAGCCTTCTCTTTCCGTTGTGGTATAATTTCGTTCAACTGCATTTAATTGCCTGCTAGCATATGCTATCGGCAAATCTAGGTTTCCTTCACCTGTGGGTTGTGCTAGCACACATCCTATTGCATGATTGGAGGCATCTACATGGACATGAAAGGGTTTGCTCCAATCCGGAGTAGTCAATATTGGTGCTGTGCACAGACGTCTTTTCAGTTCGTTGAAGGAATTCTCGCATTCCTCATTCGACTCAAAATTTGTTAACAACCCATAAAGAGGTTTAGCTATGATGGCATACATGTGGATAAACCTACGGTAGTATCCACAATGGCCGATAAAGGCTTGTACCTCTTTAACATTCCGTGGCCTGGGCAGCTCTGCTATTGCTCTTACTTTGTCTTCATCTGTTGAAATTCCATTCTTAGAAACAATGTGACCTAGGATCTTACCTTGTCGTACCATGAACACACACTTCTCTGGGTTCAGACACACTCGATAATCTCTACACTTGTTGAAGATTTGTCTGAGCTCAGGGATGTGGTAACTTCTTTCTTGGGAATGAGCACATAAATCATCCACATATACTTATAAGCTCTTTCGCAAGAACTCTTTGAAGACATGACACATGAGCCTTTGGAATGTTGCAGGTGCATTGGTGAGCCCAAATGGCATCACACGAAATGCAAAGATTCCCCATTCTGTGGCAAAGGCCGTTTTGTGTTGATCTTCGGGGGCAATGGCTACTTGGTTGTAACCTGAAAATCCATCAAGGAAGCTATAAACTTCCTTGCCTGCCACACGCTCCAAAAGATGTTCGGTGATTGGAAGTGGATAACTATCTCTGATCGTAGCGGCATTAACTTTTTTAAGGTTAATGCACACTCGCAATTTCCCATTCTTCTTGGGCACCACTACAATGGGGGACACCCATTCAGTGTGCTCAATCTCATAGATGAATCCAGCTTCAATCAGCCTGTCAATTTCTTCTTTTATTTTGGCTGCATAATTGTCATTATATGTGTAGGGCTTTTGTTTGGTGGGCTTGGCATCAGCGGTCATCGGAATCGTATGAGAGCAAATCTCTGGATCTACTCCTTTCAAGTCTCTATAGTGCCATGCGAACACATCCCTATATTCCCTTAATAGAGCTACAAGCTCTGCTTCTTCTTTGGCACTTAGGTCATCTCCTATGTATACATCATTCTTCGTTCCCTTCAATGGTCACTACAATTTTTTTGGTCTTTTCTTTATTGTCATATGCTTCTCCTATAATGGCCTCTCTCTTAGGCATTCGTACCAAAATTTTCCGGTCTTCCACTTCATATTTCTTGAAATTTTCTGGTACTTCAAACAATGATTCTTCCTCTTCTTGTTTCACTGCTTTTCTTTTCTTTTTCTTTTGACCCCCTTCACTTCCTTCCTTTGAATTTATCGTTTTAATACTTGTGAGGGGTTCTTCTTCTTTTTGGGTTAACACTCCTATATCTTCTAAATAGTGTTCCTCTGAGTCAAAGTAAGTATCCATCACAATGGATTCTAGATCATCGTCATTCTCTTCTTCTTCTATGAACTCACTAGGATCACACTCTTCCAATAGGGGCTGACACATGAACACTGAAATATCATAACCCTCCTCATCACAATGAGGTGTCCATTGTTCTTCATTGACTGCAATGTCCATGGTGGCTAAGATTTCTGCCCAACCATGAGGCTCAAATTCCTCATCTGGAAATATCATCGGTCTATAGGCTGGGTCTTTTATTGGTCTATCTCCTGGGAAAGTTCCTTCTTCTCTCGCTTTTAGGCGCTTTTCCTCTTCCTCTGCGACCTTGCACATCCACAAGTGAGTATCTTCATGCAGCCAGGATGGTTCAGGTGAACTTCCAGAATGCACGGAGATAGAATCTTCTTTCGCTTTGTGGATAGGATTCCACTGTAGGGGTGGTACATCTCTGAAGGTGTAATCCTTCAGATTGACCTTGGTGGTGACCCCTAAGTGCTGTAAGTACAAGGAGTTGGTTCCCCAATCCTGTACTCTTTGCAATTGTCGTAAGAAGGGTCTTCCTAGGATCATCTCGTAGACATTATTTTTCTCAAAGTCACATATAGCAAATGTATGTTCAAACTCTACACCACAAGTGGTTAGAGTTATCCCTTCAAGCACTCCAAGAGGTCTTTCAAAATGACCATCTGCCATTTGAAGTTTCATTCTCGTTGGTCTTAAGGTGGGTTTGCCCCATCGCTTCCACAAGGAGGTGGTCGCAATAGCAACACCAGCACCCGAATCCACAATTGCTTTGGTTGTATAACCTTGATAGGTGATCGGAAGATAAGTGTTACCTTCTTCACCTTCGCTCATGTCCCCTATCTTGTCGAGAGGTATCTCTGGAACTTTTTGCTTAGAGCCTACTTTTGGTATATTGGATTCAAGTTCTGGAACCTGATCCTTCACATGATTCCAGAGCTCCGGTTTTGCCTTGAGGAGCTCCTCTACAGTGAGATGACATTGAACCTTAGTGTTCTTCATAACATCAGTGTTTCTTGGAATCACGAGTCTTCATTTCTTACCAATATTGTGGGGGCTCTGATCTGGAGAGATTCAGATTCCCATGGGCCTGTGAAATGAGGCAACTCTTGTAAAGAATTAGATTCAAAAATCTAATCTCTCATCCTCTTGTCGCTCTGTTTGATCTCCATAGATAGACGGAATGTCTTGGGGAAATTGATCACGAAGATCATCAATCTCAGGGATAGGAGGGGAATCACCCTTCTCCTTGGCCCATTTCTCTTCTTGTATTTCCCGCAAGAACTCTTGAGAGTACAGTTGAATTGAAGGAGGTATTCCAGCATCCGTGGAATTAGGAACATAAGCTCCCCTTGGTGGTGAGCTTCCTCTTTCAACAACTGGTTGAGCCTGTGGAGGTAAAGAAACTTGTGATTTGTTTACCAACTGCTCTAATCTTTCTAGTAAGCCTTGGAAATGCAAATCCGGCTTGACAGAGTTTGTCTGATTGAACTTTTGACTAGTCTCAAGTATAGCTTGAGCTTGTTCTACCATTTTCATGCACATTTTCATCCGTTCAATCTCTAAATCTGCTCTAGGGTAACTCTTTTCTAGGTTTGCAGCTGTTGGCCCTTCTTGAAGTCGAGCCTGGTAGGCCTTGAACATCATGTCCAAGCCTTCAGGAGTGGGGTCAGCTAATACTGATCCTACTCGGGGTGGTGGGTGGGTTACGTGGGGTGTATTAGAGGGTGGAGGAATGGAGGGTGATGGGGATGGTTGGGGTGGGAATGTGTGAGAGTGCGGTTGAGATGTGATCTCTATGATTTTTGCCTTGGTTTCTCTCAAGCTTTCTTCAAGTTCGTTTATCTTTTTTGCCCATTGCCTCTTCATTCTTTCACGACTATCCTTCCAGGCTCTAGTCCTCTTTTTGGTTATGCTCTCTGTTTCACTCACCTCGGGGCTCTTTTCCTGTCCAACACCTTGGTTTTGTTGTAGTGCCTGGGCTCTTGTGATCACCTACACAGGTGCAGTGGAAGTCACACTCCCTATGGAGTCTGCAACTAACCCAACAACATTGATAGGAGTGATTTTAGGCATGTTATTAGGGTTCTTTGGGCAATCTCGTAGGAGATGCTCTTTCTCGCAGTCTTGACAGAAACCCTAAATGGTTACTGGTTGAGGTTGTGTAGGGGCAGGCAGTGGACAATCACGTATAAGGTGATCTCCCTGACATCTGAAGCATAGTCCTCTAGGAAATGGGGGTCGTACCTGCCTAGGTTGAGGTCTAGAGTTGGGGTTTGTGTACATGACATTAGCATACTCAGGTTCCCCACTATTTTCACTTGGGTCCTCATAATAGTATGACTCGTTATGCTCAGGTGACTGCATGTAGTAAGACTGTGGGCTATCAATATGTGTGGAGTCAAAACTATGGTCACTTGGATCACTGTCTGATAGCAATGGGGTGACTGGGACTATGGCTCTATTCGGATTTTCCTCAGTAGATGCATATTTCACTGGGATCACATTGGTTGGAGCAGGGGGTTGCTGCACTAGGACTGGTTGAGGTCTCTGCTGCCCTTGATAAGGTGGCTGATAAGTTTGCTGTGGTCTGTTGTATTGTTGTGATGGGTACTGATTCTGGTATCTACCATGTTGTGGATATGGCTGAGGATAATTTTGCCTAACAGTTTGTTTGTTATATGGGCAGTCTTGTGCAGTGTGGTTGGTGTACCTGCGCTCTATGGTGCAGTACTGGCTACTAGGATTCGTCTGGGGTTGGGCCATAATGGGACATACACTTGCCATATGTTCACCGCCACAATTGTAACACCGCTTAACTGGGGCAAATCTCGGAATTTGCTTGCTAGAGACACCTAGTTTTTGGGCTACCTTCTCTGCAAGTTCCTCGATGGATGTGGATTGACCAGATGTCATGTTACTAGAGCTATCAGAATCCTTATAGATTTTTGATAGTTCTAATTCCTCACCTAGATTGTCCTCAATGTCTATGCACATATGCACGCACTCTTCTATCGTTCTGGGGTCCTTCAGGTACACATATGACCTGAGCTTAGTGCTCAACAATCCATCTAGGAACAAGGCCACTTGTTTGGCTGGTGTGGGTAACTCCGGCATCGGGCATCTCTCCAGGTACTGTCTAAATCTTCTTCCAGCTAGTCTGACCGTCTCTTGAGGTGTTTGTTTGAAACTATGAATTAGTGAGGAGGTGTTATGCCTGATTTTACTCTTAGAAAACTCAACAATAAATGCCTCTAAGAGTTGGTCTATGTTTCTGAAATGCCTCTCATTTAGTGGTTGAAACCACGTAAGGGCAGTGTTCCTAAGGGTTAGACCGAAAGCATTATATTGTGTGAATAGGTCCTCTACCTGTTCAGCTTTCAATACTTGCCGAAATTCTGCCACATGGTCATAAGGGTCTCCGGTGCCATCGAAATAATTCTTCATGGACTTCACCAGTTGAGTTGGTCGCAGGGTCCTAGTGTGTTCTCTCGGCCTTGGCAAAGGAAAATCGTCAGTATTCCTTTGATTCCATGGGGTTCTATGTCTCTCAGGTTCCACTCTATTCCTTTCTGATCCCGTTCTTTCTCTTCCCAGGGAGTTGGCAAAACTTACCTCAGGTTTGTCTCTACTTCTATCTCTTTGAGCTCCATGAGCTTGGGAGGTCCCAGCTCCTTGGTGACCAAAGGACACATTAGACCTTGGTTGGGGAAAAACAAATTCTCCCTTCCATGTGTAGGCATGTCTGCCATGCTCAGTGACCACGAAGATTCTCTCTGATGCATTGTCTAGGTAGGTTACTTGGCCTGGGCTATCAGGGTCTTTAAACTCATAGATTGTGAGGGCACTCACTTCCTGAGGTTGAGCAGATTTGTATCTCCAAAAAGCCTCATCGGTTTCTCGGTTTAAAAGCAGATCTATGCTTTTATTATCCTGTGGAATCCACTCTGGAGTCATGATTCTGGTCAAGACAGATTTACCACGGGGAGTTCTTGGCTCTCTCTCTAAGTTCCCTTGCTCTATATCACCCATGTCGGTCTCCGCAATCACATTTCCAAACTCATCAGTTCTATCAGGAAGAGTGGTGACTACATATATAGTCCCCTCTTTATCTAGGTATGCTCCATTCTCAAACTTGACTACCGGGTGGTCTAATCCATGGGGTTGATCGGGGTTCTTAATCTGGACCACCGATCTTCTCAGTCCATCTTCGTAGATGCGAGCACCTAGACGATTCGTCCTGATATATTCCAATTGAGTCTTGTAAGGTCCCTCTGGCTTTTCTAGATAAGCCAACCCTGAACTACCTACTGGTCTCTCCATGTGATAGGACATCTCAGAATCACTTGTTTCTGATCTGGGAGTGTATGGGTAATCACTCAACTTTTGGGCCCAAGATCTGGCAGTGTGATTGACACTAGCTTCAGAAGATCTGAGGCTTTGTCTGTCTCGGCCTAAGTGTCTGCCTGATCTAAGGTTCATATGCCTGATTTATCTACCCCCTGGGACCCAAGCACACTCTCGTTGTAGGTTAATTTTGCACCAATCACTTTGTTCTTTTGAGCTGAATATTATGTTTATGGTCTTGTCTGAAATCGCGTCGTCAGGAGTACTTAAGTGAATTTCCGCACTTGATAAGTGATCGATTCCCGTTTACCTTTTGTCCCTTAGGGTTTTCGCACTTAGGACCTATTTACTTCTTGCACTTGGTTGATTAATACTCTTGGACTTGATTCGTGCCTAACGTTGCCCTAATTAATTACCACACCTAAGTCGTACTTAGCCTAGGCTAGGAATTGACAAAGGAGGGTTGAGAGATCTTCCAACCTCAATTAGCTGGTTGACCAGACTGCTACACAAGCCCAGGAAGCCTTCTCCCAAGCTTGGTACTCACCCTTGCTAGCTTGCTTTGGATTGCCTTGAGTGCACACAAAGTTCCTGCAAAAGCTCACCCGTTAGTATAGCTCTATTACCACAAGTAATTGAAAGACACACATCAATAATTTTAGTCCCCCTGGTGTAACTCACTGCACCACCTCATCAATCGGAGTTCGTATGGTCAAGTTATGACCATTCAGGCACTAAAGGGTCAAAACAGGCTCTCAGGGTTCACGAGATCCCTCTCTGGTTTCTAGGTCTTTTGCCCACTTCCAAGGTTCTAAAGTTATACCAAGGTGCCTAAAATTAAGCTCAACTACCCTTCCAATCACTCAAAAAATAACCCTAAATTTTCATGCGTTAAAGGCCGTGTATCGCGATAGGTTGGGTCGAGGTGTCGCGATAGGTCGAAGTGTCGCGATAGCTCGTGAGGTGTCGCGATAGGTCGAGGTGTCGCGATAGCTCGTGAAGTGTCGCGATAGGTCGAAGTGTCGCGATAGGTCGAAGTGTCGTGATAGGTCGAGGTGTCACGATAGGTCGAAGTGTCGCGATAGCTCGTGAGGTGTCGCGATAGGTCGAGGTGTCGCGATAGCTCGTGAAGTGTCGCGATAGGTTGAAAGTGTCGCGATAGCTCGTGAGGTGTCGCGATAGGTCGTGAGGTGTCGCGATAGCTCGTGAGGTGTCGCGATAGGTCGTGAGGTGTCGCGATAGGTCGTGAGGTGTCGCGATAGGTCGTGAGGTGTCGCGATAGGTCGTGAGGTGTCGCGATAGGTCGTGAGGTGTCGCGATAGGTCGAGGTGTCGCGATGTGGAGGTGATCGCAATCCGGGTGGATCGGGTCCGGTCGTGGCACACACAGGGTGTATGAAGCTAATGAATGTTGGAAGGTTAAAGGACATGAAAGTGAAATTAATGTTGAGTATGGAGAAGAGAGAGATGTTGAAATGATTATGGGAATAGGAATGTAGGAGTGCAAGTTAGATTTATGAACATGAATGATAAGAATGAAAGAGAACCATACATACGAATGAAATTTGGAAGGAAGAATGGTCCATTGAAGGAGCTTCTTAAACACTTCCTAATTCCAATCCATATGCATAGTCTTCTTTGGATGATATGTATGCATGACGAGAATAGATGGAACCCTTACACATAAACCAGTTTCGAAAGGAAGAATGGTCCAATATTGGAGCTTCTTATACACTTTCAGAAACTAATCAATATGTATGGGTATGTATGGATTATATGCATGCAAGTGAATTATGATGATAGAGTTTACTCACAAGCTCAAAGAAACATCCTCACTGGTTCAACGCAATACTGCGGAGCCTTCTCACACATAGAAGAAATAGAAGACATGTAAAAATACTTAAGAGACTGAGAGAGGAGACAAGAGACAAGTGACAAGTGACATGAATTAAAAGGATTTGAATTAAGTTACATGTAAAATATCGTCGTGGTACGTCATGCTAAGCAGTCTACTGATCAAAGGTGGTTCCGACCCTCAAACCATGACAGTTCAACCGAATGTCACACGTAAGAAGGTGAGTTCCACTCCAGTGACCCTATGTCTGTCTAGGCTCGTAACGTCTAACTAAAGAAGTCTAAGACTCATTAAAATCAGCTCTAACTCACTCACACGCTCCACCGAGGGTGAGTCAAGATAGAGATGCTGGTTTCAAGAGCCTATCCTAGATTGGAGTTCTAACTTAAATTTGAAACTAGGTTCTATACTCATACTAGCTCACCTTGGATCCTCACTCGCTCAACCGAGGGTGATCGTCTCAAGGAAACCGTAAGCTAGCATGAGCCCTATGGATGCCTAACAATGATGCTCTAGGAGTTTGGAGGGGGGTTTATATAGTTTTTTGAATGAATTTGGGCCCTTGGATCTAGAGAAATCAACTCTCAACTCTAGGATCACTACTTTCGATTACAACCATTTGATTAATCAAATCAATGGCTTGGAATTGTTCTTTCTATCAAATCTAGTGTAAAGGAGTGAAATTTAGGCGCCCTCATTCTCCACCATTGGATCTGGGGATGATCTGGACCGTCGGATCAGTGCTGACATCAATTCGGATAAGATAAGCCACTATTTTTGGAGAAACTTTGCATTATTGATCTTTAACTGTCAACAAAGTCTTCTTTTATGGAAAAATTCGTGGATCCTCCTTCCTTTATGCTTTAGTGCATCTCCACCCTTGAATAGGAGCTCATCTTGACCGTACACCATGGTTCAATCATATTTTGACATGTGGCAGCCCTTCAAGCCTTCAATTTTCTTATTCTAGAAAACTGCGGTGACCTTGAAAACTGGACTTTGTGCTCTTTGACCCTCCAAAAAGACTTTGATGAAGATGAAACTTTGTAGGACTATGTTTCCAAAGATCTCCTTCAAGAATATGCAGGAAAAACTCCCATCTGAATCTCCCTTGTACAAGTTTGACTACATTTGGAAGCTTGCAAGGTGGCATTAAGGTGTCTAGGAAGCTCTGATAGCCTTGAAAATTTGTACAAATATGTAGCCACATATGATCTTTATACATGCCAAACCATATGGCTAACATAATTTTCTATACAAGAATTTGTAGGGTCAAACTAGAAAAATTACATTTTTACAAAATGAACATAGCATATAAATGTGCTACAAAATCCATTTTCTACTGAAATTTGGGCTATAGACTGCCTTTGACAATCTTTACAAGTATATGGATTTTCATCTAATTTGGTGACAATGAAATTTTTGCCCTAATTTCCTAACTTTGAACAGCTTTGACCAGCTTTGACCGCTACCATGGACTTTCTTGATTTCTTTGAAACTTTGTATGTGACCTACCTTTGACATCCTTGATGCATCCTGGACTTCTCGGGGAATTCTGGCTACCTTCGCCAAATATGTTTTTTGTAGGCCTTCACAAGTGAGAGAGGAGAGCAAATCTCGACGACATTCGCCCCCACTAAACCTGCGATTCCTCCGGAAGCGCCACTCTAGCATCTGTGAAAAAGAAAATGTTCCAGGCATCAAATTTTTTTTATAGGCAACATAAGAAAGATGGAAGGAAAATTGATTATATGCATGAATAAGTAGGTAACGTGACATGAAGCAAAATTTGCATGAAAGAAATAATTGAAACAGGCAACATGAATATGCATGAACAAATAGGCAACATATATGCAAATGAACAAGCAACATTGGCAACAAGAAAGAAAAAAAACAAGCATCAATATGAAGTGGAAGTGGATGTATTGAGTCGTTTTAAGCTTCTATACAAGAATTTGTAGGGTCAAACTAGAAAAATTACATTTTTACAAAATGAACATAGCATATAAATGTGCTACAAAATCCATTTTCTACTGAAATTTGGGCTATAGACTGCCTTTGACAATCTTTACAATTGGCGTTGCTCTTGACTCTGATGGCGAATGACTTCCATGTTCTTCTCCGTTGCACTGGTCCATAGCAATTGTTATACTTCAAATGCATGGATGCGTGGTCCCATGTCCGTAGCATCTCGGGATAGGTTTCCAATAGCTTTTGCCTCCAGGTGTATTTTCCCTTTGCGCGCCTCCTCTGGAATGTCCTCAGGTTCAAATTGTGTTGCGAAAGTTGGGTACTTGTTGGTCTTACGTTTGATCTCGGTGTTGTAGTCTGCCAACAATACAAAGTATGGCTTATATTGTAATTCTGAGCTAGTTATTAGTCTTCTAGGGGCCAGATGTCTGAAGTAGTCTGATTGAAGTATGGTTTCTTCAATGGTCTTCATGGCCAACATCTGGTAGGAGATACGTTCTTCATGAGTTTGCCCCATTTCTTCTACCTGTTTCATCCATGCCGATGGGGGTTCCTCATAAGTGTCCTGTCCCTCCTCAGTGATTGTGCCTCCGGGAAAAGGTTGAGGCTCATAGTTCTCTTCAAATGCTTCCTCCACTGGAATAATAACTGCTTCTTCTTCTATGGGTTGCTCAGGTGGGGAAGGAGGTCGTTCATATTGTAACAACTTGATTTTCAACTCTGCAACCTGTTGCCTTAGCTCAAGTACTTCATTGGTTACTGATAATTCCGGCTCTGGTGAGGTTGCAGCGTTGGCCATCTCTTTAGGTTCTTGTTGGTGTGGTGCAGGCACTTGGGCTTTCTGTAGGTCTTTGACTTGGTCAGCAAGCTGATCATGAGCTTCTAGGAGAGTGGCATAGGTTTCTAATATTTGTTGTATATTCTCTGAGGGGATGGCTTGGAATTTAGCCGGGTCAATGGGTGCCCCTGGAGTATTTTCCATAGCTGCTTCGAGGTTGTCTTGATTTTGTTGTTGTAGTCTTTTGTTTTCTTCTTGAGCAGCCGCTAAATGGCGTCGGAGTAGAGCCATGTTTCGTTGTAGTATAGCGTTACGGGCTAGCTGATCTCTAAGTTGTTCTTCAGTTACCCTACTCTTCTCTGTATGTGTGGACTCGAGCTCCACCTCATATTGTTGGAGGGTAGTCACCTCCTGCTGTAATTCCGTATTAGATAACTCCAGGGCAGTGACTCGTGCCTGGAGATGGGCTGACAAAGTACAGAGTTCTTTATTGTTTTCTTCTAGTAACCTGTATTCCTGTTTAAGTTGGGCAGCAGCTTCGAGCATGGTGTTGAGTGCATGACTAAATGAAGTGGGTGCAGGGGTAAAGGTGGAAGATGCAAGGGGTCGGGAGATGGGAAAGGGAAAAGTGGATGTTGTGCCTACAGTGCTTGGAAATGGCGACGTGTGTGAAATGATACGTGGTGATGTTGGAATAACAGTGGTGGTGGGTGATCCTGTGGATGGTGAGATGTCCATGGGATCGGACGTGAGAGTGTGTGATTCGTGCACTGTGAATACAGGAATGGTGGGTGGTGTGATAGTGGTGGCAGTGAATGTGGGGGAGAGGGGTTGGGAAAGGGACTGTTTATTATAATTATCCACCTGTTGGAGTATATTTACAAGGTTCGTCCAGAATGACGGTTGTGTGACTTGGGTAGAGCATGAGGCGGTTACTAGGGAAGTGGTGGATAGGGTTTGGGTGTGGGTGAATGGAAAAAGATGGGATGAGTGCTGGCTAGTGGCAAGTGGTTGTCCAAGGGCGGGGAGATAGGAAGGGTGACCTATTATGGTTTGATCGGTGGCAGGATGACCGGTGTGAGGTTCAAAATTTAGGGTGGAAGTGATGGAAGTGGGTAAAGGGAAGGATGTAAAAACAGAGGTGTGTACAATGGTTTCATGATGGGTGGACATCGGTTGTTCAGAAAGGCTAGTGGAGAAGGGTTCTGAGGGTCGAATGGAAGGTGACGGTGGAGATGGTACCTGAGTAATTACCTCTTGTTCATCAGCGGGACTTGGGCTCGTCATGTGAACATCCTCTGAAAGGGTGGTAGGCAAGGCAGTAGAGACTTCCATTTGAATCATTTTCCCTCGTCGTGGCCGTGTATCAATCCTTCGTTGATCATAGATAGGGTTTTCCTGATAGACCATTGTCCTCAATGCTTCCCCGATCCCACATGTCTCTGCCAATAGGTTCAATGATTCCACAAAGTGTGAGTCGACATTCTCGGTTTGAAGCATCTGGTTCACTAGGGCTCTATTCGCCTCTTCTGTCATCTTATGTCTTCTCTGTACCTGCTTGATTGTCTTATACAGCCGTCTGAGTTGTGCTGTGTAGGTAGGGGCCTCCTCTTCACTGTCTTCTGGGTCATTTCTTTGTGCACCTTCCTGAACTTGTGTGTTTGGGTCATGAGGATGTTGTGCCACTTCTTCCCCATGTACTCTGCTCGTCTCGCCCCGTGGCTGTTCTCTTTGGACTGATGCACCCGGATCAACATTATCAGGGGAATCTTCACTGTCGGATAGGGGGACCGTCTGCAGGAATCTTTCAAACTCGAAGTTTGGATCTTCTGTGAAGGTGGCCATAGATGCAAACTCTGCATCGGTAGGTAGTGGAGGGGCGGATGGAACGGGTTGTACCACCTCCCTAGCTTGAACTCCTTGAAGATGGATCGTGAAAGGTGTGACCTGAGTTTTTGGTCGGGGAGAAGCTTCGGTCGTGGCTTCCTGAGGGATCGTTACCTGGGAGAGCGATCCACGCATTCGTTTTGCAGGCTGGCTCCCTGACTTCCGCCCTTTGAACAGCTCCAGTTGTGCATACTTTAGGGCTCGGGCAACTGGCACATCATATGCAAGACATCTGTAGATGATTCTTGTAAGCGCACAACAGCCATGTAGAGTAGGCTTCCTCACACCCCGCTTACCTGCCTCATACACTTGGTCTAAGATCCATACCGGCATCTTAATGGGCAAGCTTCCAGTCTCTGCTAGATATAGCCGAGACCATATTTTCTTGTGAGGTTGAGTGAAACGGTCCTGAGCGGGAAATGCGAAGTGTTGGAGGCACATCCGCAAAGGTATGGCGATGTTGGGGGTGAGGGCGCACATTTCTTTTAGTTTCTTGATTCTATTGCTTTTCATCGACTCCGGTATCAAGGGGTCGCGGTCATAAGGTACATGCGTTCCATACATCTGAAGTGCTTCCCTGATTAAAGTCACATTCAATTCGAACTTCCTCATTTCCTCTAGATTTGACAAGGAGGGCACCCAGAATGTGCCTGAATGATCCTTATCCCCTGTCGGCTTCAGCGTGGCAATTAGGTAGTAGCACCTGAGGAAATCTGGTTTAGGCAGAGCTGCACTGAAATAAGTTTGTAATCCTGCTTTTTGCCAGATATCTTGAAGTGGAGCTGCATTTTGCAATGCTTCGAATTCTCGTGAGAAGAATTGGAAGGTCCACCACACTCCTCCACATTCCATCTTGGACTCCCAGATATGATCCGCGTCCCCCAAATCTCCTGGCATCTCATTGAACCAGTGAGAATGCCCCTTTACTCTTTCGGTTAGGCCATTTGGTGGATCTGGAATAGGAATCCTCCGCACATTCACGAACTCCTCAGGTCGAGCTGTTGGTGGGGCCTCCACCGGCATGGCATCCCAATTGATTGGAGCACCAGATCCTGCCTGAGAGCTTGTGCCTGCCGCTGTTGCCATGAGAGTAGGTTGCTTATCTGCTGGAAGACGAAAGGCACATTAGTGTTGCATAGGAAACAAGATGTAATGGTGTTTCCTTCACAATACTAACATGACAATCCCGGAGGTCAGTGGTTAGTGGTGAAGTGTTTGTGATAGGTGTGAGTGGTGATTAAAGGTCAGTGTCATCCTAGATGCATACTTTGGTTATGCAATGGGCTCGGAATGCTCCTGTGTTAGTGTGGGCGGATTTACAGAATTGGGTCAGGGGGTTTAGTACACACTTTAATTCTCCACACTTGGATAGAGGAGTCGTAGCTCTTAGAGCTAAAGACAGGTGAAGATTTCTGGATGAGAGTGTGATGTATTTGGGACCTTTTGGGTACCCATTTCCAGGCATTCCTAGGGTTGATGGGAGTGGAGGCAGTGAGAGGTGTAGGTATCTTTTCGTTTTCTGAGTTGTTGGCCACGAGTGCTTGTGAAAGTTGCTTCATCCTAGTGTCTGAAGGTGAAGTAATTTGGGCTTGTAAGCAGGCCTTGGGCACCCATATCTGTCTAGCATTAGGGATGGCCTTCATTGACCGCTTAGGAACCCAAATAGAAATGGTATGCCTAGGGGTTATCCTAGGGGGCTTCTTCACTTTGTTCCTTGATGGTGAGGCTCGTTTCTTGTCTCCTTGAGAATCTGCTATTGGAGTTGTGAGTTTCCCATCCTTGCGTATCCAGATCTGCTTCGCGCCACAAGATGCTCCATGTTGCATGGGTTGGCGCTCCTGCCTCTTGGTCGGCAGCCTCCTTCGTGTTGAGTGATGTTCAGTCTGCTCCTCTAGAATCTTCTTCGGATCAGTTAGGAACTCCTTATTGACTTCTGTACCTTCAGTAAGATTGACAATCCTCTACACCATAGAAGTTTGTACCAGAACAACATTGTTATCTTCATGTGGGTTCCTGGAGGGACCAGGAGTTGATGCCTGTTTTATTGGTTTGAGTGCTTGATTTTCTAATTCAATCGTGAGACGGCTTTGGCCTACCCAAGCCTGAAGAAGTCCACTTCTTAGGTTGAGGTTGACTGCGTGATCATAGATCCAGTCTTGGCGTAAGACAAGAGGTTCGGTCAGATCCTCGTCTTCACACACTAGCACTTTTGCTGTCATGAGGACCTCTTGTATGTAGAGGGGAAGATCCACCTCTCCCATACAAGGGGTTTCAACACCTCCTAATCCTATCAGATATGCTTCTAGGGGTTTTACCTCCAATTGGAGCTGCTGGAAATAAGAAAGCCGAACTGCACTTGTGGCTGCTCCTAAATCAATTAATGCTCTCACGCTTGTGCTGCGGTCTCTTTGTCCTATTTCTAGGGTCACAAAAGGTCGTCGGTCCACTATCTTATGGGTACGTTCACCTGCAGTCTCACACATGGCCATGTGATAGCCTGGAGACTCTTGAGTGTCAGTCATAGGCTGATCCCTCCCTTGTCTCCTCAACTTCATTCGTCTGATACGCTCTAAGGCCTCTGCCTGTGCTTCTTCTCGAATTCGTTTTTCCTCCTCTTTACGTTGCTTAGCAGTATTGAGTCGGCTTAGCATTTCCTCCGTGAGGGGTTCCTGATACAGCTTGACTCTGCATCCGCTAATATAGTTTGGGAGGACATCCCCCTCTAAAGTGGCTAGTTGTACTGCTCCACTCGTGGAGATCCTATTAATGATCATAGGTCCGTAGCCTCTCTTTTCTAGCTTTCTTGCGTGTTGTTTCAATGTGTAGACTAAAACTAGATCTCCTGCTTTCAAGCCCTTATCCTTCACATGGGCATCAAAGTATGCCTTTTGCCGTTTCTTTGCAGCATAGATGCCTGCTGCTGCTCGTAGCCTCATCTCACCTAAACATTCTAGATCAAAGATCCTAGAGGACAACTCATGTCCATTCCACTCATGCTCTTGTGCTACTCTTAAAGCTGGGATTAGGAAATCTAATGGTAGCACCGCATTCTGTCCGAAGACCATCTGAAATGGGGTGGCATTGAGTACCGTTTTGTAGGCAACTTGGTATGCCCAAACAGCATGATGAAGTTGTTTGTCCCAATCAGAGCGTTTATTATTTACAAGTTTCCTCAATACGTTACACAGGATCTTATTCGTGCTCTCGGCTTGTCCGTTAGCTTGTGGGTGATAGGGTGCAGACTTCTTATGTATCACCATGAATTCTTGAAGGAGATTTTCAATGACCTCATTCAAGAAGTGCGTACCTCTATCACTAACCAACTCTATTGGTAACCCATATCTAGTGAACACATTTTCGAATAGGAATTTAGCCGTCGTTTGAGCATCATTCTTCGTCGTGGCTTTTACTTCCACCCACTTTGTAAGGTAATCTGTGGCTACAATAATGTATTCTGCATGGGAGTTTCTAGCTGGGGGGTTGATGGGACCTACAAAGTCTATACCCCACTTTGAAAATGCACGTCCTCCCATCATTGGCCTTAAGGGCATTTCATCTTTTCTTATCGGATATTGGGCATGTTGGCATGTGTCGCAACTCTTCACATAAGTATGTGCATCCATATGAAGAGTGGGCCACCAAAGCCCCGAGAATAGAATGGTCTTAATTACTCTGTCAGGCCCAAAGTGTCCACCTGCAGCACCGCTGTGTGCAGTTTCTAAGACTTTCAAATAGTCTGATTCATGAATGCACAGTCTTAGGTAACCATCCTTGCCTCTTCGATATAGGTTGTCTCCTACTAAGGCATAGTCTTGAGCCTCTTGCTCCATGCTCCGTTTTCTTGTAAGACTAGTCTGATTGGGTATTGTTCCCGATCTCATGAACTCGACCAATGGAGCACTCCAATCTGGGATTAATGACACGTGATAAAGAGTGGCATGTTCCACTGGGGGTCTCTTCTGGCACACTGGACAATTGTGGATCCACTCTTGTATTTCTTTGTCCATGCTAGGCCAATACACTCCTAAGCGTCTTAGATTCTGCAATGTTCGTTGTTTAGAGTAGTGATTTCCTAGCAATCCTTCATGGGCTTGTTACAACCAACTAGTATGCTCATCGTCCTCGACACAACAAGCTAATACACCCTCGGTATCTTGCTTGTACATACTTCCGGCCAATATTTGATACTTTAGTGATTTTACGATTTCCTCTTTGCTTGTTTTAACATTTTTATTTGCAGGCCCGAAGGTTAGGACTGGTACCAACTTATTTGCCCATTTAGGAACAACTTCTAAGTTGAACAAATAAGCATCGGGCAGTTCATCAGACACTCCTTGCAGTGGCTCTCCTGAAGTGATGCGAGAAAGATGGTCTGCCCTAAGATGGGTTCTACCTTTCCTGACAACAACTTCAAAGTCGTATTCCATTAGTAAGAGGAACCATCTTACTAAGCGGCCTGTATTGCAAGGTTTATTGACCAAATATAGTAAAGCTTGATGATCAGTGAAAAACTTGAGCTTATTGGCCAATAAATAGTGTCTAAACTTCTTCACAGCATATACCATGCCTAAGCCTTCTCTTTCCGTTGTGGTATAATTTCGTTCAGCTGCATTTAATTGCCTGCTAGCATATGCTATCGGCAAATCTAGGTTTCCTTCACCTGTGGGTTGTGCTAGCACACATCCTATTGCATGATTGGAGGCATCTACATGGACATGAAAGGGTTTGCTCCAATCCGGAGTAGTCAATATTGGTGCTGTGCACAGACGTCTTTTCAGTTCGTTGAAGGAATTCTCGCATTCCTCATTCCACTCAAAATTTGTTAACAACCCATAAAGAGGTTTAGCTATGATGGCATACATGTGGATAAACCTACGGTAGTATCCACAATGGCCCATAAAGGCTTGTACCTCTTTAACATTCCGTGGCCTGGGCAGCTCTGCTATTGCTCTTACTTTGTCTTCATCTGTTGAAATTCCATTCTTAGAAACAATGTGACCTAGGATCTTACCTTGTCGTACCATGAACACACACTTCTCTGGGTTCAGACACACTCGATAATCTCTACACTTGTTGAAGATTTGTTTGAGCTCAGGGATGTGGTAACTTCTTTCTTGGGAATGAGCACATAAATCATCCACATATACTTCTAAGCTCTTTCGCAAGAACTCTTTGAAGACATGACACATGAGCCTTTGGAATGTTGCAGGTGCATTGGTGAGCCCAAATGGCATCACACGAAATGCAAAGATTCCCCATTCTGTGGCAAAGGCCGTTTTGTGTTGATCTTCGGGGGCAATGGCTACTTGGTTGTAACCTGAAAATCCATCAAGGAAGCTATAAACTTCCTTGCCTGCCACACGCTCCAAAAGATGTTCGGTGATTGGAAGTGGATAACTATCTCTGATCGTAGCGGCATTAACTTTTTTAAGGTTAATGCACACTCGCAATTTCCCATTCTTCTTGGGCACCACTACAATGGGGGACACCCATTCAGTGTGCTCAATCTCATAGATGAATCCAGCTTCAATCAGCCTGTCAATTTCTTCTTTTATTTTGGCTGCATAATTGTCATTATATGTGTAGGGCTTTTGTTTGGTGGGCTTGGCATCAGCGGTCATCGGAATCGTATGAGAGCAAATCTCTGGATCTACTCCTTTCAAGTCTCTATAGTGCCATGCGAACACATCCCTATATTCCCTTAATAGAGCTACAAGCTCTGCTTCTTCTTTGGCACTTAGGTCATCTCCTATGTATACATCATTCTTCGTTCCCTTCAATGGTCACTACAATTTTTTTGGTCTTTTCTTTATTGTCATATGCTTCTCCTATAATGGCCTCTCTCTTAGGCATTCGTACCAAAATTTTCCGGTCTTCCACTTCATATTTCTTGAAATTTTCTGGTACTTCAAACAATGATTCTTCCTCTTCTTGTTTCACTGCTTTTCTTTTCTTTTTCTTTTGACCCCCTTCACTTCCTTCCTTTGAATTTATCGTTTTAATACTTGTGAGGGGTTCTTCTTCTTTTTGGGTTAACACTCCTATATCTTCTAAATAGTGTTCCTCTGAGTCAAAGTAAGTATCCATCACAATGGATTCTAGATCATCGTCATTCTCTTCTTCTTCTATGAACTCACTAGGATCACACTCTTCCAACAGGGGCTGACACATGAACACTGAAATATCATAACCCTCCTCATCACAATGAGGTGTCCATTGTTCTTCATTGACTGCAATGTCCATGGTGGCTAAGATTTCTGCCCAACCATGAGGCTCAAATTCCTCATCTGGAAATATCATCGGTCTATAGGCTGGGTCTTTTATTGGTCTATCTCCTGGGAAAGTTCCTTCTTCTCTCGCTTTTAGGCGCTTTTCCTCTTCCTCTGCGACCTTGCACATCCACAAGTGAGTATCTTCATGCAGCCAGGATGGTTCAGGTGAACTTCCAGAATGCACGGAGATAGAATCTTCTTTCACTTTGTGGATAGGATTCCACTGTAGGGGTGGTACATCTCTGAAGGTGTAATCCTTCAGATTGACCTTGGTGGTGACCCCTAAGTGCTGTAAGTACAAGGAGTTGGTTCCCCAATCCTGTACTCTTTGCAATTGTCGTAAGAAGGGTCTTCCTAGGATCATCTCGTAGACATTATTTTTCTCAAAGTCACATATAGCAAATGTATGTTCAAACTCTACACCACAAGTGGTTAGAGTTATCCCTTCAAGCACTCCAAGAGGTCTTTCAAAATGACCATCTGCCATTTGAAGTTTCATTCTCGTTGGTCTTAAGGTGGGTTTGCCCCATCGCTTCCACAAGGAGGTGGTCGCAATAGCAACACCAGCACCCGAATCCACAATTGCTTTGGTTGTATAACCTTGATAGGTGATCGGAAGATAAGTGTTACCTTCTTCACCTTCGCTCATGTCCCCTATCTTGTCGAGAGGTATCTCTGGAACTTTTTGCTTAGAGCCTACTTTTGGTATATTGGATTCAAGTTCTGGAACCTGATCCTTCACATGATTCCAGAGCTCCGGTTTTGCCTTGAGGAGCTCCTCTACAGTGAGATGACATTGAACCTTAGTGTTCTTCACAACATCAGTGTTTCTTGGAATCACGAGTCTTCATTTCTTACCAATATTGTGGGGGCTCTGATCTGGAGAGATTCAGATTCCCATGGGCCTGTGAAATGAGGCAACTCTTGTAAAGAATTAGATTCAAAAATCTAATCTCTCATCCTCTTGTCGCTCTGTTTGATCTCCATAGATAGACGGAATGTCTTGGGGAAATTGATCACGAAGATCATCAATCTCAGGGATAGGAGGGGAATCACCCTTCTCCTTGGCCCATTTCTCTTCTTGTATTTCCCGCAAGAACTCTTGAGAGTACAGTTGAATTGAAGGAGGTATTCCAGCATCCGTGGAATTAGGAACATAAGCTCCCCTTGGTGGTGAGCTTCCTCTTTCAACAACTGGTTGAGCCTGTGGAGGTAAAGAAACTTGTGATTTGTTTACCAACTGCTCTAATCTTTCTAGTAAGCCTTGGAAATGCAAATCCGGCTTGACAGAGTTTGTCTGATTGAACTTTTGACTAGTCTCAAGTATAGCTTGAGCTTGTTCTACCATTTTCATGCACATTTTCATCCGTTCAATCTCTAAATCTGCTCTAGGGTAACTCTTTTCTAGGTTTGCAGCTGTTGGCCCTTCTTGAAGTCGAGCCTGGTAGGCCTTGAACATCATGTCCAAGCCTTCAGGAGTGGGGTCAGCTAATACTGATCCTACTCGGGGTGGTGGGTGGGTTACGTGGGGTGTATTAGAGGGTGGAGGAATGGAGGGTGATGGGGATGGTTGGGGTGGGAATGTGTGAGAGTGCGGTTGAGATGTGATCTCTATGATTTTTGCCTTGGTTTCTCTCAAGCTTTCTTCAAGTTCGTTTATCTTTTTTGCCCATTGCCTCTTCATTCTTTCACGACTATCCTTCCAGGCTCTAGTCCTCTTTTTGGTTATGCTCTCTGTTTCACTCACCTCGGGGCTCTTTTCCTGTCCAACACCTTGGTTTTGTTGTAGTGCCTGGGCTCTTGTGATCACCTACACAGGTGCAGTGGAAGTCACACTCCCTATGGAGTCTGCAACTAACCCAACAACATTGATAGGAGTGATTTTAGGCATGTTATTAGGGTTCTTTGGGCAATCTCGTAGGAGATGCTCTTTCTCGCAGTCTTGACAGAAACCCTGAATGGTTACTGGTTGAGGTTGTGTAGGGGCAGGCAGTGGACAATCACGTATAAGGTGATCTCCCTGACATCTGAAGCATAGTCCTCTAGGAAATGGGGGTCGTACCTGCCTAGGTTGAGGTCTAGAGTTGGGGTTTGTGTACATGACATTAGCATACTCAGGTTCCCCACTATTTTCACTTGGGTCCTCATAATAGTATGACTCGTTATGCTCAGGTGACTGCATGTAGTAAGACTGTGGGCTATCAATATGTGTGGAGTCAAAACTATAGTCACTTGGATCACTGTCTGATAGCAATGGGGTGACTGGGACTATGGCTCTATTCGGATTTTCCTCAGTAGATGCATATTTCACTGGGATCACATTGGTTGGAGCAGGGGGTTGCTGCACTAGGACTGGTTGAGGTCTCTGCTGCCCTTGATAAGGTGGCTGATAAGTTTGCTGTGGTCTGTTGTATTGTTGTGATGGGTACTGATTCTGGTATCTACCATGTTGTGGATATGGCTGAGGATAATTTTGCCTAACAGTTTGTTTGTTATATGGGCAGTCTTGTGCAGTGTGGTTGGTGTACCTGCGCTCTATGGTGCAGTACTGGCTACTAGGATTCGTCTGGGGTTGGGCCATAATGGGACATACACTTGCCATATGTTCACCGCCACAATTGTAACACCGCTTAACTGGGGCAAATCTCGGAATTTGCTTGCTAGAGACACCTAGTTTTTGGGCTACCTTCTCTGCAAGTTCCTCGATGGATGTGGATTGACCAGATGTCATGTTACTAGAGCTATCAGAATCCTTATAGATTTTTGAAAGTTCTAATTCCTCACCTAGATTGTCCTCAATGTCTATGCACATGTGCACGCACTCTTCTATCGTTCTGGGGTCCTTCAGGTACACATATGACCTGAGCTTAGTGCTCAACAATCCATCTAGGAACAAGGCCACTTGTTTGGCTGGTGTGGGTAACTCCGGCATCGGGCATCTCTCCAGGTACTGTCTAAATCTTCTTCCAGCTAGTCTGACCGTCTCTTGAGGTGTTTGTTTGAAACTATGAATTAGTGAGGAGGTGTTATGCCTGATTCCACTCTTAGAAAACTCAACAATAAATGCCTCTAAGAGTTGGTCTATGTTTCTGAAATGCCTCTCATTTAGTGGTTGAAACCACGTAAGGGCAGTGTTCCTAAGGGTTAGACCGAAAGCATTATATTGTGTGAATAGGTCCTCTACCTGTTCAGCTTTCAATACTTGCCGAAATTCTGCCACATGGTCATAAGGGTCTCCGGTGCCATCGAAATAATTCTTCATGGACTTCACCAGTTGAGTTGGTCGCAGGGTCCTAGTGTGTTCTCTCGACCTTGGCAAAGGAAAATCGTCAGTATTCCTTTGATTCCATGGGGTTCTATGTCTCTCAGGTTCCACTCTATTCCTTTCTGATCCCGTTCTTTCTCTTCCCAGGGAGTTGGCAAAACTTACCTCAGGTTTGTCTCTACTTCTATCTCTTTGAGCTCCATGAGCTTGGGAGGTCCCAGCTCCTTGGTGACCAAAGGACACATTAGACCTTGGTTGGGGAAAAACAAATTCTCCCTTCCATGTGTAGGCATGTCTGCCATGCTCAGTGACCACGAAGATTCTCTCTGATGCATTGTCTAGGTAGGTTACTTGGCCTGGGCTATCAGGGTCTTTAAACTCATAGATTGTGAGGGCACTCACTTCCTGAGGTTGAGCAGATTTGTATCTCCAAAAAGCCTCATCGGTTTCTCGGTTTAAAAGCAGATCTATGCTTTTATTATCCTGTGGAATCCACTCTGGAGTCATGATTCTGGTCAAGACAGATTTACCACGGGGAGTTCTTGGCTCTCTCTCTAAGTTCCCTTGCTCTATATCACCCATGTCGGTCTCCGCAATCACATTTCCAAACTCATCAGTTCTATCAGGAAGAGTGGTGACTACATATATAGTCCCCTCTTTATCTAGGTATGCTCCATTCTCAAACTTGACTACCGGGTGGTCTAATCCATGGGGTTGATCGGGGTTCTTAATCTGGACCACCGATCTTCTCAGTCCATCTTCGTAGATGCGAGCACCTAGACGATTCGTCCTGATATATTCCAATTGAGTCTTGTAAGGTCCCTCTGGCTTTTCTAGATAAGCCAACCCTGAACTACCTACTGGTCTCTCCATGTGATAGGACATCTCAGAATCACTTGTTTCTGATCTGGGAGTGTATGGGTAATCACTCAACTTTTGGGCCCAAGATCTGGCAGTGTGATTGACACTAGCTTCAGAAGATCTGAGGCTTTGTCTGTCTCGGCCTAAGTGTCTGCCTGATCTAAGGTTCATATGCCTGATTTATCTACCCCCTGGGACCCAAGCACACTCTCGTTGTAGGTTAATTTTGCACCAATCACTTTGTTCTTTTGAGCTGAATATTATGTTTATGGTCTTGTCTGAAATCGCGTCGTCAGGAGTACTTAAGTGAATTTCCGCACTTGATAAGTGATCGATTCCCGTTTACCTTTTGTCCCTTAGGGTTTTCGCACTTAGGACCTATTTACTTCTTGCACTTGTTTGATTAATACTCTTGGACTTGATTCGTGCCTAACGTTGCCCTAATTAATTACCACACCTAAGTCGTACTTAGCCTAGGCTAGGAATTGACAAAGGAGGGTTGAGAGATCTTCCAACCTCAATTAGCTGGTTGACCAGACTGCTACACAAGCCCAGGAAGCCTTCTCCCAAGCTTGGTACTCACCCTTGCTAGCTTGCTTTGGATTGCCTTGAGTGCACACAAAGTTCCTGCAAAAGCTCACCCGTTAGTATAGCTCTATTACCACAAGTAATTGAAAGACACACATCAATAATTTTAGTCCCCCTGGTGTAACTCACTGCACCACCTCATCAATCGGAGTTCGTATGGTCAAGTTATGACCATTCAGGCACTAAAGGGTCAAAACAGGCTCTCAGGGTTCACGAGATCCCTCTCTGGTTTCTAGGTCTTTTGCCCACTTCCAAGGTTCTAAAGTTATACCAAGGTGCCTAAAATTAAGCTCAACTACCCTTCCAATCACTCAAAAAATAACCCTAAATTTTCATGCGTTAAAGGCCGTGTATCGCGATAGGTTGGGTCGAGGTGTCGCGATAGGTCGAAGTGTCGCGATAGCTCGTGAGGTGTCGCGATAGGTCGAGGTGTCGCGATAGGTCGAAGTGTCGCGATAGCTCGTGAGGTGTCGCGATAGGTCGAGGTGTCGCGATAGCTCGTGAAGTGTCGCGATAGGTTGAAGTGTCGCGATAGGTCGAAGTGTCGTGATAGGTCGAGGTGTCACGATAGGTCGAAGTGTCGCGATAGCTCGTGAGGTGTCGCGATAGGTCGAGGTGTCGCGATAGCTCGTGAAGTGTCGCGATAGGTTGAAAGTGTCGCGATAGCTCGTGAGGTGTCGCGATAGGTCGTGAGGTGTCGCGATAGCTCGTGAGGTGTCGCGATAGGTCGTGAGGTGTCGCGATAGGTCGTGAGGTGTCGCGATAGGTCGTGAGGTGTCGCGATAGGTCGTGAGGTGTCGCGATAGGTCGAGGTGTCGCGATGTGGAGGTGATCGCAATCCGGGTGGATCGGGTCCGGTCGTGGCACACACAGGGTGTATGAAGCTAATGAATGTTGGAAGGTTAAAGGACATGAAAGTGAAATTAATGTTGAGTATGGAGAAGAGAGAGATGTTGAAATGATTATGGGAATAGGAATGTAGGAGTGCAAGTTAGATTTATGAACATGAATGATAAGAATGAAAGAGAACCATACATACGAATGAAATTTGGAAGGAAGAATGGTCCATTGAAGGAGCTTCTTAAACACTTCCTAATTCCAATCCATATGCATAGTCTTCTTTGGATGATATGTATGCATGACGAGAATAGATGGAACCCTTACACATAAACCAGTTTCGAAAGGAAGAATGGTCCAATATTGGAGCTTCTTATACACTTTCAGAAACTAATCAATATGTATGGGTATGTATGGATTATATGCATGCAAGTGAATTATGATGATAGAGTTTACTCACAAGCTCAAAGAAACATCCTCACTGGTTCAACGCAATACTGCGGAGCCTTCTCACACATAGAAGAAATAGAAGACATGTAAAAATACTTAAGAGACTGAGAGAGGAGACAAGAGACAAGTGACAAGTGACATGAATTAAAAGGATTTGAATTAAGTTACATGTAAAATATCGTCGTGGTACGTCATGCTAAGCAGTCTACTGATCAAAGGTGGTTCCGACCCTCAAACCATGACAGTTCAACCGAATGTCACACGTAAGAAGGTGAGTTCCACTCCAGTGACCCTATGTCTGTCTAGGCTCGTAACGTCTAACTAAAGAAGTCTAAGACTCATTAAAATCAGCTCTAACTCACTCACACGCTCCACCGAGGGTGAGTCAAGATAGAGATGCTGGTTTCAAGAGCCTATCCTAGATTGGAGTTCTAACTTAAATTTGAAACTAGGTTCTATACTCATACTAGCTCACCTTGGATCCTCACTCGCTCAACCGAGGGTGATCGTCTCAAGGAAACCGTAAGCTAGCATGAGCCCTATGGATGCCTAACAATGATGCTCTAGGAGTTTGGAGGGGGGTTTATATAGTTTTTTGAATGAATTTGGGCCCTTGGATCTAGAGAAATCAACTCTCAACTCTAGGATCACTACTTTCGATTACAACCATTTGATTAATCAAATCAATGGCTTGGAATTGTTCTTTCTATCAAATCTAGTGTAAAGGAGTGAAATTTAGGCGCCCTCATTCTCCACCATTGGATCTGGGGATGATCTGGACCGTCGGATCAGTGCTGACATCAATTCGGATAAGATAAGCCACTATTTTTGGAGAAACTTTGCATTATTGATCTTTAACTATCAACAAAGTCTTCTTTTATGGAAAAATTCGTGGATCCTCCTTCCTTTATGCTTTAGTGCATCTCCACCCTTGAATAGGAGCTCATCTTGACCGTACACCATGGTTCAATCATATTTTGACATGTGGCAGCCCTTCAAGCCTTCAATTTTCTTATTCTAGAAAACTGCGGTGACCTTGAAAACTGGACTTTGTGCTCTTTGACCCTCCAAAAAGACTTTGATGAAGATGAAACTTTGTAGGACTATGTTTCCAAAGATCTCCTTCAAGAATATGCAGGAAAAACTCCCATCTGAATCTCCCTTGTACAAGTTTGACTACATTTGGAAGCTTGCAAGGTGGCATTAAGGTGTCTAGGAAGCTCTGATAGCCTTGAAAATTTGTACAAATATGTAGCCACATATGATCTTTATACATGCCAAACCATATGGCTAACATAATTTTCTATACAAGAATTTGTAGGGTCAAACTAGAAAAATTACATTTTTACAAAATGAACATAGCATATAAATGTGCTACAAAATCCATTTTCTACTGAAATTTGGGCTATAGACTGCCTTTGACAATCTTTACAAGTATATGGATTTTCATCTAATTTGGTGACAATGAAATTTTTGCCCTAATTTCCTAACTTTGACCAGCTTTGACCAGCTTTGACCGCTACCATGGACTTTCTTGATTTCTTTGAAACTTTGTATGTGACCTTCCTTTGACATCCTTGATGCATCCTGGACTTCTCGGGGAATTCTAGCTACCTTCGCCAAATATGTTTTTTGTAGGCCTTCACAAGTGAGAGAGGAGAGCAAATCTCGACGACATTCGCCCCCACTAAACCTGCGATTCCTCCGGAAGCGCCACTCTAGCATCTGTGAAAAAGAAAATGTTCCAGGCATCAAATTTTTTTTATAGGCAACATAAGAAAGATGGAAGGAAAATTGATTATATGCATGAATAAGTAGGTAACGTGACATGAAGCAAAATTTGCATGAAAGAAATAATTGAAACAGGCAACATGAATATGCATGAACAAATAGGCAACATATATGCAAATGAACAAGCAACATTGGCAACAAGAAAGAAAAAAAACAAGCATCAATATGAAGTGGAAGTGGATGTATTGAGTCGTTTTAAGCTTCTATACAAGAATTTGTAGGGTCAAACTAGAAAAATTACATTTTTACAAAATGAACATAGCATATAAATGTGCTACAAAATCCATTTTCTACTGAAATTTGGGCTATAGACTGCCTTTGACAATCTTTACAAGTATATGGATTTTCATCTAATTTGGTGACAATGAAATTTTTGCCCTAATTTCCCAACTTTGACCAGCTTTGACCAGCTTTGACCGCTACCATGGACTTTCTTGATTTCTTTGAAACTTTGTATGTGACCTTCCTTTGACATCCTTGATGCATCCTGGACTTCTCGGGGAATTCTGGCTACCTTCGCCAAATATGTTTTTTGTAGGCCTTCACAAGTGAGAGAGGAGAGCAAATCTCGACGACAGCGATAGCTCGTGAGGTGTCGCGATAGCTCGGGATATGGTGAATTTTTCTGTTCTGTCTAGTGATCCTGGGAGCTCTAGGCCTGCGCAGTGTCGTGGTGCACTCAGAATCGTGATTGGGTGAAATTTTCGGAGTGTCGCGATAGCTCGAGCTCAACGCCTCGGGGACTGTGAAGACAAGTTCTGTACCTGCTGAGCTTGCTGGAGATGATGATGGAGCTGCCACCTGCAAGAAACATGCAAAAAAACACACAAAGACAAGCACACACACTCGCTCTCTCTCAAACTCGCACACAACAAATGAGGGAATGATAAGGAAGAGGGAATATGTAGTGGAGAAGGAGGTGGAGGTGGAGATGGAGAAGGAGGTGAAGATGAAGATGGAGATGGAGAAAAATCAGAAATTTACCTACTACTTACCATTCCAACGCGTCCTCTCTACGTCTTACCATCACACGCTCGTCCTCAAAGCTCGATCCTCGGCAACGGCGCCAAAATTTGGTGTAGCTCAGTGATGAGTAGCACCTCCTTTAATGTCAATCCGGGAAGACGTGAGGATGGTATGAAGACCACGAGCAAGTGGAAGCACAAGTGCGTGAGTGAGAAGCACACAAGCATGCACACACATACACGCACACGCGCACACACGGCAAAAACAAAGAGAGTAAGACAATGGAATCACTTCTATTGCAACCAAGTTCTCATACAAGCTCAAGACTACATCAAGCTCTCCAAAAGTGAGCTCTCTAGCTCTATTTATAGTTTTTGACTGGCTTTGGCCCTGTCCAGACCTAGTGTCCGGCCTAGTTAAAAATTAGGTTCCAGGGCTTATTTGAGGGCCCAAACGAGATCTAAAAATTATGAAAATTGGCAGGCAACTACTTCTAAGGCTCCCCAAGCTCGAGGACTCCTCGGCTTGTACAAAATGGAGCTACAAAAAGGTGAAATGATATTTACAAGGGTTTGTAGTGATGAGAATCACTTTAAAATGATGTGAGGGTTTTGAAAAAAATGAAGGGTTGCCTCAGTGCTAGATCTGCATGTGTGTCCGTACTTGCTTCTTCCCGTATACTGTCAACAATAGGGCACAAGGAAATTTTCAGTCTATTAGGAGAGAAGCACTTACTACAACCAAAGGCCATCGAGAGTTCAAGGAGATGCAAAGAAAAACTACTGAAACATGATCCCAGTCCCACCACCTCAGAAACCAAACTAGAAGAAGTAGCAAGTTCAAACCCTAAAATTTCCAAAGAAGAAGGGAAATCACTCCATTCAGTTGAGGAGCAGCCAGACACTAAGGAAACCAACTCTCATGCTGCTTCTCACCCAGACAAAGGATCACCAATATGGAATCCAACACTCAGATACTTACATCAAGGAACGGTCAAATACAAATGGGTACGCAAGGATCAGGTGCAGAAAGAGAAGACATCAGCATCAACTCATAAGGAGAAAATAGAAATCAAAAAGTCAGTTTCACTAAAGTCCCAACCAAAAGGACTTTTGCAAGTATGGCTCCCAAAACCTTTGATTGAAGCCCAGAAAGCACGACATCAGATATGGATTCCCAAGAAGATAATACAGGCAGCCAAACCAGAGATAAGCACTTAGGAGGATGCATTACATCAGAATAGGCGAATGACAAAGCCAAAACAGATTCGTCCTAGAAACAGGAAGAGAAACACCTCTATCACTAGGAAACTGGAGGAAACAAAGAAAACATATGAAGCCCGAGGAATCAAAGAAAGAAAAAGACCTACCCAACCGCCCATGAAATGGATTTGGAAACCCAAGCAACCGCAAGGAGTGGACCATCAAAACAATGGATACGCCAATTGCACTCATGAAGTATCAGATGCACCTAAAGTATGCATAGTAGGGCCACATTACAAGGCCACGCATTCGGCACATGATGTACCTGATCAAATTAATGGTACACATTCTCCAATGGAGATTAGATCATAGCTTTAACTCTCTTAGAAATGGACAACTATGTACATAAATAATGCTTCGGCTATACTAACGCTTGTTTTCTTTCCGAAAAAAATAATAATAATAATAATAATAAAAAGATGTGGTAAGAGATCTCACCTATGGAAACATGGGAAACGAAGTAATGAAACGACAACATCTCATTGAAATGCACTATACAAGTTGCTATACTTTCCATTGAAGCTAATGTACTTTTCCTTACAAGTGCAGATGGTTTCCAAAGACTCTGAAGCAACGGTACAAGAGGAAGTATTGGAATTTCCACTCCAGAGTATCACCAAAGCAAAAGGACATTGGTTCAGAGAAGATCAACCGGCTGGGGAGTATCTGTTCCTGGGAAATATAAAAATAATGGATACAGATCATCAATTTCCGATCATGTCCCAGGACTTCAGAATTTTGCATGAACTCCCATCTACCATTGCCATTATGAGGAAAGCGGGCATTCACAAATATTTTGAATTACCAATCTATAAGCTCGACTTTCAAAGATGCACACAGGTCATGAATACATTACAGCCAGCTCTGCATGATCCCTTAGTGCCAGAGGCTAAAGTGATGGATAAAGTCGGCGAATGGGTCGTTATTCAATTCACACATGACTTGGTTAAGGAAGCTTTTGGATGGGAAAAAGATGGAATTATGGTAGTGAAAGAAGAGAGTCGAGGCGCAAAAACACGAACATTCCTGGATATCACTAGAATTGACATAGAAGAGTAAGTAAGGCTTATTCACCAGCACTTCTGCTTCCCGAATATGCATCGGTACACGGCCCCTCAAAAGATTATTGTTCAATTGCTCTCACACGCTGTTGGAACTGAAGGACTCACCAGGCAAGGAAGCTTACGAAGGGAGTCAGAGAGAAGAGAAAGCACAAGCAGACAGGGTAGTCAACGACGATCTGGCAAGTAGACCAATATTTTTTCAGGACACTAACGCATATAAAAGAGGTGGACACACAAGGAGAAGGAGCAAGTAGGGAGCTCCAGGAAATGCATGTCAAAATGTTAATAGAAATCCCCACAAAAATAGTGATTTTGATCACTAAAAACCATTGTAAATACCATTTCACATTTTTGTAGCTCCATTTTGTGCAAGCTTTAGAAGTATCTACCTGTCAGTTTTCACATTTTTTAGACTTCGTTTGAACCTCCAAATAGGGTAGAGAACCTAATTTTTAACTAGGCCGGACACTAGGTCTGGACAAGGCCAAAACCTAGTCAAAAACTATAAAAAGAGCTAGAGAGCTCATTTTTGAGGTTGGCTTGTAATAGATTTGAACTTGTAAGAGCTTTTTGAAAGTAATCTAAGAACTCCATTGCTTCTCACTCTTTGTCTTGCCGTGTGTGCGCGTGTGTGTGTATGTGTGTGCATGTTTGTGTGCTTCTCACTCACGCACTTGTGCCTTCACTTGCTCGAGGTCTTCATACCATCCTCACGTCTTCCCGGATTGACATTAAAGGAGGTGCTACTCATCACTGAGCTACACCAAATTTTGGCGCCGTTGCCGGGGATCGAGCTTTGAGGACGAGCGTGTGATGGTAAGACATAGATTTGAGACGTTGGCATTGTAGGTAATTTCTTCACTTTTCTTATTTTTCTCTTTCTTACCTCACCATCATCATCACCATCATCATCATCACCATCTCCCACCTTCATCTCCATCATCACGAAAATTTTGAGTTTTTGATCATATCTCCTTCCTCCTTCCATTTCCCTCATTTCACTTGTGAGAGAGAGCGAGAGAGCGACTTGTGTGCTGTGCTTTTGCATGTTCTTTTGAGCTTTCTTGCAGGTACTTGCTGCATCATCATCTCTAGCCCTTCGTGCAGGTACGAAACATAACGGAACTGTCTCTGTGTCGCCGACCTCTGTCGATCGCGATCGACAGAAAAATCGCCCATTTGGTAAAACAAAGTGCACCACCATAATCTGCATGATGAGCACATTCTAAATCACTAAAAACAGTTGAAAAATTCCGTGTTTCTCTGTCAATCGCGACCGACACCGTCGATCGCGATCGACAGCCACGATCGACAGACCCTGTCAATCGCGACCGACAGACCCCATGACCGACTGACTGCCACGTAGGACCCTGTCAATCGCGATTGACACCGTCGATCTCGATCGACAGCCACGACCGACACCTCAGTTAGTCGCGATTGACACCGTCGATTGTGAGCGACTGAATTTCAACGATTGATTGACTTTCTCACGTAGCCACGTGTCCATCGCGACAGACACAGCCCCGATCGACTGAATTCACGATGAAAAACCCGGAAAAAGTGTCGATCGCGATTGACACCATCAATCGCGATTGACAGGACCCACGATCGACTCTGTCGATCGCGATTGACACTGTCGATCGCGATTGACGTGTCGATCGTGACCGACAAGCCCCGACGGACACCTCTATCAATCGCGATTGAGAGACCTGTCGATCGCGATTGACAGGCTTTTCGGCCAAAAAATTAGGGTTAATATTTCCAAGTCTTTGGGGGAATCTTGGGCATAATTAGCAAGCCATTAGTGATTTGTGAGGTCCCTACACATGTGTTTTTGAGAAAAATCCTGTGATCTGTCAGCTTGTGTGAATCCTGTTTTAGCACCAGAACCCTGAACTGGCATAACTCTCTCATACGAAATCCAATTGCTGTGATTCTTGTCTTGTTGGAAAGCTCGTGGGGATTATTAAGAGAGGGTATTTTGAAGTTGACCATACCCACGGGGAATAAAATTCAGGGATCTCTAGAATTGTTTTTCCAAAACATCACAGTGCAAATTGGTGTTTGTGTTACATGAATGAAAGTGCTTGGTTCTGTCTTTGGAATTTAAGTTTTGAGCTAACTCTGGAACTCTTACAGATCTATTGAGAGCATCCAAGAGCATTCTAAGCAAGAGTAAGTGCAAGCTTGGGAACATGCTTCCTAGGCACTCAAGGGCAACCAAGAAGGAAACAAAAGGTTGGAAACTCTCAACTCCCTCTGTCAATTCCTAGCTTAGGCTAAGTTTGAGTAGTGCTAGGAGTAAGTCAGGACACGATAGGCACGAGACAAGTCAAGACTATAAAAAAAAATCAAGTTCAAGACAAGGGCTAACTTGTGTGTGATCGATAACTTTAAAGGAAAAGAATTTAACATGGAACAATCAACTTAAAGTACGAAAAATACTCAAGTATTCCGGACGACGTGATATCAGACAAGACCATAAACACGATAATCAACATAAGAAGGAATCAAGTAAGTGGTACAAAGGAACTCAACAACGAGGTTGTACTTTGGGCAAAAATTGGGCTACTTAAATAGGCATATGAACCTTAGATCAGGACGGCATCTAGTAAGGGATAGACAAAGCCTTAGGTCTTCAAAGGCTAGTGTCAACCACACTGCTAGGTCTGGGGCCCAGTAGTTGAGCCACCACTCATACTACCCCAGCTCCGAGACTAGTGAATCAGAGATGTCTCAAGGGATGGATAGACCTACAGGAAGTTCAGGTGTGCCATATCTGTATAGGGTGGAAGGCCCCTACAAGACGCAATTGGAATACATTAGGACCAACCGATTAGGTGCTAGCATCTATGAGGACGGCCTAGGAAGATCCGTGGTCCAGATTAAAAACCCTGACCAATCCATTGGACTAGAGCATTCAGCTGTCAAGTTTGAAAACGGAGCATACCTAGACAAGGAAGGGACAATATATGTAGTCACCAGTCACCCAGATAGGACAGATGAATTTGGGAATGTGATCTCAGAAGCGGATTTAGGTGACCTGGAGCAAGGAAACATGGGTGTAGAACCTAGAACCCCCCGAGGAAAATCTGTTCTCACTAGGATTATCACACCAGAGTGGATTCCCCAAGACAATAAGAGCATAGATCTACTCCTGAACCGGGAGACTAACAAAGCCTTTTGGAGGTATAAATCTGATAGGCCAAGTGACGTAGGGACAATCATGATCTATGAGTTCAAAGATCCTGATAGCCCAGGCAGAGTGACCTACTTAGATCACGCTTCAGAGAGGACCTTTGTGGTTACAGAACATGACAGGCATGCTTACACTTGGAAGGGTGAATTCATTTTCCCCCAACCAAGATCGAACGTGTCCCATGGTCACCATGGGGCTGGAACATCCCAAGCTCATGGAACTCAAAGAAACAGAAGTAGAGATAGGCCAGAAGTAAGCTTTGCCAACCCAAGGGGCAGAGAAAGAACGAGGACGGAAACAAATAGAGTAGAACCTGAGGTACTTAGAGCTCCCAGGAATCAAAGAAATGCAGATGAGTTCCCTCTACCACGACCTAGAGAGCACACAAGGACTTTGAGACCGACTCAGCTAGTTAAGTGAAGAACTACTTCGATGGCACTAGAGATCCATACGATCATGTGGCTGAGTTCAGGCAAGTCTTGAGAGCTGAACAAGTGGAGGATCTATTCACGCAGTACAATGCCTTTGGTCTAACCCTTAGGAACACTGCCCTGAACGAAAGGCAGTTCAGGAGTATAGACCAACTTCTAGAGGAACAGGTAGTCACTAGAGCTCAAGCATTGCAGCAAAGCCAAGGGGTAGGCCAGGAAAAGAGCCCAGATGTTAGTGAAATAGAGAGCATGAAAAAGAAAAGGACTAGAGCTTGGAGAGATAGTCGTGAAAGAATGAAAAGGCAATGGGCAAAAAAGATGAGTGAACTCGAGGAAAGCCTCAGAGAAACAAAGGCCAGGATAACTGAACTCACATCTCAAACTCCCTCTCACACGACCACACCACCACCATTCCCGTCTCCATCCAACCCGCCACCTTCCAACCCACCTCACACAATTCCACCACCCCCAAGAGTAGGATCAGTCCTAGCAGATCCCACTCCCGAGGACCTTAATATGATGCTTAAAGCCTATCAGGCCAGAATCCAAGAAGGGCCAAACGTAACTGATCATGAAAAGTGTTACCCTAGAGCAGAACTAGAGTTAGAACGAACCAAAATTTGTGCTAAGATGGTGGAATTGGCTCAGACCATGTTTGAAGACAGTCGCCTATTTAACATCTCTAGTTCAGCGAAGACACAATTACACTTTGATGGTCTGCTAGAAAGAATAGAGAAGCTGATTGCACAATCAGAAAAGGAACCCGCCTCTCAACATAAGGACAAGGCAAGTGAAGGAGCAAGTCTTCCTGCCCAGGAAGCCTATGTGCCTGAAGCCTATGTGTCTAACTCTACGGAGCCAGACACATCATCTTCTATGAATCGATTCACACCAGAATTCCTACGAGAGATTCAAGAAGACAAATGGGCTAAAGAAAGTGAAGCCCCTCCTCCCATTGAACTTGTGGATGATACACATGACCAATTCCCACAAGACATCCCATCCATTTATGAGGAGCAGGAGAGCACCCACTCTCAGGAAAGACTAGACTTTGAGTCTAATTCTTTACAAGAATTACCCCACTTCACAGGCCCATGGGAAGCTAAGTCTACTTGTATGAGAGCACCCACGGTCATGGTACGAAATGAGGACTCAGTCATACCTAGGAACCCAGAGGTAGTGCAAAACACTAAAGTACAATGCAACCTCACCTTAGAAGAGCTACTCAAAGTAAGGCCAGAGCTATGGAAACATGTAGCCAAACAAGTACCAGAAATAGCCAAACCTCGTTCCCAGGTAGGATCCCAGAGAACAGTGCCATAAATACCATTGGACAAGATAGGAGACATGAGTGAGGGCGAAGAGGGAAACACATATCTTCCTATCACCCACCAAGGATACACCACCAAGGCCATTCTAGACTCAGGCACAGGTGTGGCAATTGCTACCACTTCCCTATGGAAGCGTTGGGGCAAGCCACCACTCAGGCCCACGAGGATGAAATTGCAAATGGCCGATGGTCACATAGAGAGACCCCTAGGGTTGTTAGAAGGAGTAACTCTCACCACATGTGGTGTTGAGTTTGAGCATACATTTGCTATATGTGATTTCAGCAAAAATCATGCCTATGAAATGATCTTGGGACGACCCTTTATGCGACAGTTGCAAGTGGTACAGGACTGGGGAACCAACTCCTTGTACCTACAACACTTAGGTGTTACGACCAACGTGAATCTCAAAGATTACTCTCATAGAGATGTCCCTCCTATCCAATGGAATCCCATCCATAGAGCCAAAGATGATACGGAATCGGTGCATTCCATAGGATCCGGATCCTCATGGATGCATGAAGACACCCACTTATGGATGTGCAAAGTAGCAGTAGAAGAAGAGAAGAGAGAAGAAGCCAGAGAGATAGGTGCAAAAGAAACACATAGATCAATTCAAGACCCAGCCTATGCACCTGTAGTCTTTCCTGACGAAGAATTTGAACCCCACCGCTGGGCAGAAATTCTAGCAACAATGGATGTAGCCATCAATGAAGAACAATGGACACCTCACTGTGATGAAGATGGCTATGACATTTCAGTCTTCTCCATAGAGCCAATCATGGGAGAGGCAGTTCTAGAAGAATGCGAACCTAGCCCTGATGCATTTGAAGATGCGAGCGACTCCGATCTAGAGTCAATCATTATGGACCCACCTTTTGCATCAGATGAAGAATATTTCTATGAAGTAGAATTTCAACCCCAGAGGCACGGAGAGCTTACAAATGATGTAAGGCTAGCCACACATGTGACCCCGAAGGAAGAAGGCAAGAAGAGGAAGAAGAAAGAAGCTTCCCCAGAAGAGGAAGAATCTTTGTTTGAGGTCCCTGAAAATTTTAAGAAGTATGAGATAGATGACAGGAGAGTCATGATCAGAATGCCTAAACGAGAGGCGCAATCAGGGGAGGCCTATGATAACAAAGAAACCACCAAGAAAATTGTGGTAGCTCTGGAAGAAGGAGAGGAGAGATGCACGTACATAGGCCATGACCTGATAGAAGAGGAAGAGCAAGAGCTAATAGTCTTGCTAAGAGAATACAGAGATGTATTCGCTTGGAGTTACAAGGATTTGAAAGGAGTGGACCCTAACATATGCTCACACACTATCCCCATGACCTCAGATGCCAAACCCTCTAAAGCAAAAGCCATATACATATAATGATAATTATGCTGCCAAGATCAAAGAAGAAATAGATAGGCTGGTTGAAGCTGGATTTATCTATGAAACTGAGCACACTGAGTGGGTATCCCCCATTGTAGTGGTGCCCAAGAAAAACGGAAAGCTGTGTGTGTGCATTAACCTGAAAAAGGTTAATGCAGCCACAAGTTGAGATAACTATCCGCTTCCTATCACAAAACACCTCTTAGAAAGAGTAGCACGCAAGGAAGTGTACAGCTTCCTTGATGGATTTTCGGGCTACAATCAAGTAGCCATAGCTCCAGAAGATCAGCATAAGACGGCATTTGCCACTGAATGGGGCATTTTTGCCTTTAGAGTAATGCCATTTGGGCTTACCAATGCACCAGCTACCTTCTAGAGGCTGATGTGCCATGTATTTAAAGAGTTCTTGAGGAAGAACTTAGAAGTCTATGTTGATGATCTTTGTGCTCATTCCAACATTAGGCAAACCCATATTCCTAAACTCAGACAAATCTTTGACAAATGTAGAGAATATCAAGTCTGCCTAAACCCAGAAAAGTGTGTTTTTATGGTCAGGCAAGGCAAGATTTTGGGACACATAGTGTCAAAGAATGGCATATCCACCGATGAGGAGAAAGTAAGAGCTATAGCCGAGTTACCTAGGCCAAAGAACGTCAAGGAAGTACAGGCTTTTATGGGGCATTGTGGTTTACCGACGGTTTATACACATGTATGCCATCATAGCAAAGCCTCTGTATGGACTTTTGACTAACTTTGAGTGGACTGATGAATGTGAGCATTCCTTCAATGAGCTTAAACGGCGATTATGTTCAGCACCAATCTTGACCACACCAGATTGGAATAAGCCTTTCCATGTTCATGTTGATGCATCTAATTATGTTATTGGGTGTGTACTCGCGCGGCCTACAGGTGAAGGTAATATGGATCTTCCAATTGCCTATGCTAGTAGGCAATTGAATGCTGTTGAACGGAATTATACCACTACTGAGAGAGAAGGACTAGGCATGGTATATGCGGTTAAAAAGTTTAGACATTATTTGCTTGCAAATAAGTTCAAATTTTTTACTGATCACCAAGCTCTATTGTACTTGGTAAACAAACCTTGCAACACAGGTAGATTAGTAAGATGGTTTCTCTTACTAATGGAATACGACTTTGAGGTAGTGGTAAGGAAAGGGAGGACTCACTTGAGAGCAGACCATCTCTCTAGGCTCACATCTGGAGAGGCCCCACAAGGAGTGTCAGATGACTTACCTGATGCTTACTTGTTTAATTTGGAAGTGGTGCCGTAGTGGGCTAAGCCATTAGTGCCAGTATTGACATACGGGCCTAACCACGCAGTAATAGTCACACAGGATAGAGAGGTAGTAAAAGCCCAAAAGTACCACATCATGGCTGGAAGTATGTACAAGCACACAGATCAAGGGATCTTGGCCTGTTGTGTGGAAGAGGATAAATACGCTAAATGGTTGCAATTAGCACATGTAGGTGCATTAGAGCAACACTACTCAAAGCAACGAACCCTGCAGACACTAAGAAGACTCGGAGTGCATTGGCCGACTATGGAAGCTGATGTCCAGAAGTTGTGCAAGGAATGCCCAATCTGCTGCACTAAACCACCTGTGGAACATGCCACTCTTTATCAAGTGTCCATAGTGCCAGATTGGAGTGAACCACTAGTATCCTTCCTGAGGACGAAAACATTCCCTCCAGACATGACTCTGGCTAGGAAAAGAAGCCTAGAACAAGAAGCCCTAGATTACTCACTCATTGGTGATAATCTGTACAAGCGTGGTAAAGATGGTAACCTGAGACTATGTGTCCATGAGAGTGAATATCTCAAAATCTTGGAAACTGCTCACCAAGAGGTAGCAAGAGGACACTTTGGACCAGATCGGGTGATCAAGGCAATACTATTTGCAGGCTTCTGGTGGCCAACCCTTCACATGGATGCACATACCTATGTGAAACGGTGTGATGTGTGTCAGAGAACTCAGTATCCTATACGCAAAGATGAGATGCCCCTGAAACCTATGACCTAGTACTAGTATACACGTTGAAACAACATGCGAGGAAATTAGAGAAACGTGGCTGTGGACCCATGATCATTAATAGAATCTCAACGAGCGGAGCAGTACAGCTAGCCACCTTAGAAGGTGATGTTCTCCCGAGCTACATTAGCGGATGCAGAGTCAAGTTATATCAGGAACCTCTCACAGGAAATGCTAAGTCGAGTCAATACTGTTAAGAAACGCAAAGAAGAAGAAAAGCGAATTCGAGAAGAAGCCCAAGCAGAAGCTTTAGAGCGTATACGGAGAATGAAACTAAGAAGACAAGGCAGAGAACAACCTAGGCCAGATGCAGATGCAGATCAAGGATATCACATGGCTATGTGTGAAGTTTCAGGTATCAGCTCTCATAGGATAATTGATCGACGTCCTTTTATAACCTTAGATATAGGACAAGGAAAGGGTGCAAGGACTGTGAGAGCCTTGATTGACTCAGGTGCAGCCACTAGTGTTGTTAAATTATCTTACTGTCAAAAGTTGAAATTAATTGTCAATCCTATAGAAGCATATCTCATAGGATTGGGAGGTGTGGAAACCCCTTGCATGGGCGAGGTGGATCTTCCCATCTCCATTCAAGACGAAGTAATGATAGTCAAAGTACTAGTGTGTCAGGATGAGGACCTCACTGAGCCTCTTGTCTTGGGTCAGGACTGGATCTATGATCATGCAGTCAACCTAAACCTAAGAAGTGGACTTCTTCAGGTATGGGTAAATCATAGCCGAATTACAGTTGAATTGGAAAATGAGGCACTCAAGGAACTAGGCAAAGCACAAACTCTTGGTCCTTCCAGGGGCGCACATGAAGTTGACAATGCTATTCTTGTCCAAAACTGTATGATGCAGAAAGAGGCTTGTCTCAACAACGAAGTCAAGGAGAGGACAGAATTCCCTTCTGTTCCAGAGGCGAGAGGGATGCACCAACCAAAGGCAGATCAAATACAGAAGAAGCAGAACACTACCTATACTGGAGGCCAAAAAAAGGAGCAAAGCAGATTGTTTCAGCCGATGAAACAAGTATGGAGGCGAAAAGGCGAACACCCTGTTCCGACCAGGCCAACCCCACGGCCAAAACCGCTTATTAGTAGTCAGCAACACGACACTAATAAGAAGTCCTTCATAAATTCTTCTGCGAAAGTGAAGTCTATTTGGGTACCCAAGAAGTCGATGAAGGCCAGCCCACAATCACGACAAATCTAGGTGCCTAAGGCTTGCTTGCGGGCTCAAATAGCTACACCAAGGCCAAACCCTGTACAACATGTTTCACTCACACGAACATTTGAGGCCCAGTCTTACACATCACACACGAACACGTATTCTTCCATGAGCACAAGTAGAATCACTTGTAAATGGGTCCCTAAAAAGCCCCATTTTTCAAGTAAATACCCTATCACACTCTCCAGAGTCTCCACAAAGTCAAGATCAAAACCTATCCATTGCATTTGGCAACCTAAAACTTATAATAAACCCCCGGACCCCAGTTGTAAATCCATGTCCACCTACTAACTACGTCACTCTCACACTACATCATTCCACTTAGTTCTAGGTCCACTCAATTCCTAACTACACACACAAGCATCAAGCACTTAACAACCTACTAATCTCTCCCGAACCTCCTGTTAATGTTGTAATGAGGACAAAAACGGTTCTATCTTGTCCTTTGCAATGTTAACACATGTTTCTATGTTCTCACAGAATCAGGAGTCAAGAAGTAACATGGCAGATATGGCAGGAACTAGCTCCCAGGCAGGCACCAGCCCCCAAGTTGTGGACATTGAAAGCCTTCCTGTTGAGGAGGAATTGAAGGAACGACCAGTGGCATTGAGGGCATTACATGCCATACCGGTTCAGAATCCTCCACAGGGGCACACAAGGCCAGTCAGCAAAAACTCTCATTGGTTCAGTGATGTGGCAGGACCCCTAGGTGAAGGCACTTATATGTGGGAAGCCGAGATAGAATTCAATGGGCGCTGGGGCAGATACCACTTTTTCACCAGGGAATTTGAGAGACTGCAGAATAATGAAGGACTGAAACCTATATCAAAGAAGGCAGGACTCTATGATTACTTCAAATTCCAATTGCCAAAGCCCGATTTTCTACGGTGCTCTTATTTGATTAGCACCCTCACTCCGAGCAAAGACAAGAAGGGATACAGCACCTTTGTCCTCCCATCTCTCACAAGGCGCAATGAGCTGAAGCGTTTCAGATTGACTATCAACTTGGTAAGGGAAGCTCTAGACATGAAAGGTATGCACATTCCTACGGAGAAAGAGACTATGGTCCCCGACAATATGAAGAACAGGAATCTGACGAAGTTAAAGGACATGGTGGCAATGACGCCTACAATCGCCATCCATTTGCGAATGGTCATGCAGCACTTTGCATTTCCCACTCAAGAAAGGTTCACAATGCCACCTAAGAAGATATGGTTTAGTCTATACTTGGCCGACGCCTTTGATTTGACAATCAACATGCCCCACTGGATTATCGACCAAATCCACTTGGCTCATCAAAGGTGGTATAAGAAACAAAAATCTGTACTGTATGGATGTTGTGCTCTTACCAGGATTGTGTATAGATGTCTCGCGTATGATGTACCAGTGCAGAGGGCATTAAATTGGACCAAGGTACAAGAATTCCAACGTAGACTATCAACCGCAGGACCGCCATCTAAGAAAATGAGAGGCGCAGTTCAGATGCCCTGTGCACAACCCCGCGGTGCGACATTGACGCCAGAGACAACTCCACGACTTCCAAGGCGGGTACAACCCTTCACTATCAAATTATCAAGACACAGCACTGATGGACCAAATCTAGTGTTTCCACCTGTACCAACCGACCTAGAGTTCCCTCACGGATTCACTTTAGAAGACCTAACTGATGAGGAGGTAGCCAGAATCATAGAGGCTGTTAACGCGGAAGTCGAGGCAGAGCAAGCTAGTGGACAACAAACTGCTACAGACCAACCCCATCCGAGACAACCAGATGTCGTCGATGTGGAGGGTGAAGAAGAAGAAAAACAAGAGGAGGAACATGATGGACAATCCGAGGAAGAAGAGCAGGAATATGATCAGGAAGCTCTGCAGGTACTTGAAGGTGCTCCAGCTTATACGAAGGCACTGAAAAAGCTCTATGATACCATGAACAGAGTTCAAGAGCAACATAGACTGTCCCTAGCAGCAGGCAAGGCCCTCATGAATCAAATCCTTGAGGAGGAAGGCGTAGACGAGCAATACCGCGCCACTCTTGACATGATATCTGAGGCTTTGGGAGTACCTGAGATGGTGCATACTGTGAAGAGAGATGGTGGATGCAATCCAAAGATGAGTAGGTGCCGCTACAACCAGCTTCACACCAGCCAACTGAGACTTCAGAGTTGATTAGTAGACCCTTTGAGCTTCCTAAATCCACCAAAATATCAGCCAAGTACTTTGGAACATGTATCCCAAAAGTTTAAGTCAAGACAGGCTAGTTGCGAAATGACTAGCTCCCAAAACTTGCTATTTTTGGACATACACCTGCTGGAAAAAATGAACAGTGCTCTCAACCTGGAAGGAATTAGAAAAATTCCTTTTGGGCATAGCAAATAGACTTAGCAAGCTTCCTATTCCAAGTTAAAACACTTCAAATGATGGACTGAGCACTGAGAACAAGTTTCATCAAGTTCTGGAACATTCCCACAATTCTCGGGGCTCTGCAGAGATAGACCAGTAAGCAGTAAAATGCAGATATCTCCAAAAGTATAAATCCAATGACCTTTGAAAATTTATAGGTAGAAACTAGACAGTGAGAGCTATCCAACGCACTTTAAAACACTGAAAACTGTTCAGTAAAACTCGAGATATGACCTTCTGAAGTTACTGCTCTGAGTGAGTATAGCAGAGAACAAAACAGAGAGGTAGATGATAATAAATGTATAGATTCACATATGATTACAACCACATTGGCAATGAATCTTTGCACAATGGGAGTAGAATGATAGAGCTATGGAGTAAGCTCTTCAATCTCTACAAAATGACATGAAGTGGTCACGTACAAGGCTTGCTAATCGCCTCTTCCTTCTTGCTCCTTTTATAGCAATTCTTGGAGGGAGTTTTGAATTCGAATTCGAATGGCTCCACCTAAAAGTGATCCCCAAAGTTAGGAGAGATTCCCTCAGCTCAAAAATTCGTGATTTTGGTAGTTGGAGCCACGAATTTGCTTTTACATCATGGATGAGGTAAGCCATCCTTTTACTTTTTTCTTTTTCCATTTACAAGAGATAAAATGTACTCTTTTACAAGAGGTGTTCACATGACTACTCATGTGACTTACAAATGAGGATAATATCAAGCATATCAAGCATGTAGGCTTGGGCAAAATGCACCAACAGCTCCCCCTCAAGCCTAACATGCTTGGCCTCCAAATAAGTCTTCAATTGTCCTTGATTTCCTGCAAACCAATCATCAACTTGAATGTACTTAATTTCGTACCATCAAGAGCTTTCGTCAACATGTCTGCACATTGCATATCTGTAGAGACGTAGGATAGTTGAATATCCTTGCTCATTAGCTTCTCCCTTACATAATGGTAGTGGACTTCAATATGCTTGGTTCTAGCATGGTATACCGGATTAGCTGCTAGATGTAGTGAGCTTGTGTTGTCACCAAAAATGTGAGGTGTTGAAGAATGAAGTCCAAGATCTGTGTACAAAGATTTTAACCACATGATTTCTTGAGTTGCATTAGCCAAACCTCTATATTCAGCTTCAGTAGAAGATAATGCCACGGTTGGTTGCTTCTTCGATGACCAAGAAATGATTTTTGAACCTGCAAATGATATATACCCTGATGTGCTTCTTCTATCATCTTTAGATCCGGCCCAATCTGCATCTGAGTAGACCTTTAGCTCAATATCTGAAGTATATGAATAGAACAAACCTTCATTCATGGTCCCCTTTAGATACTTGAGGACTCGCTTGGCCGCTTCCATATGTGGTCTTCTCGGCTTATGCATAAACTGACTCAATATGCTAACACTATAGCATATATCCACCCTTGTGAGTGTTGCATAGTTCAAACTTCCAACCAAGCTTTGATAGCTTGTGATGTCTTCAATTGGCTCTCCTTCATAAGCACTAAGCTTATGATTTTGCTCCATAGGTGTACCTGCACACTTGGTATTTTCCATCTTGAACTTGACGAGCATGTCATGGACATACTTCCTTTGTGTGATGTATATACCTGAATCTGTGTAGATCAACTCCAATCCAAGAAAATAAGTGAGTGGTCCGAGGTCACTTATTTTGAACTCCTCCTTCATTTGACTCTTTACCTGTTTGATTCCTTCAAGATCATTGCCTGTGATAATAATATCATCAACATACACACATAAATAGATCACTTCAGATCCATTCCTCTTTATGAACAAAGAGGTATCCGCCTTGCTAGCTTTGAATCCTTGGTCCTGCAAATAAGTAACCAATCTGAAATTCCAAGCTCTTGGAGCTTGCTTCAATCCATACAAAGCTTTCTTTAGTTTGCATACATAGTTAGGATGATGTGCATCCTCATATCCAGGAGGTTGTGCCATATACACTTCCTCAGAAATCCATCCATTCAAGAAAGCATTCTTTACATCAAGTTGATAAAGATTCCAATTTCTAGATGCAGCAAGACTAATGAGAACCCTAATTGTAGGCATTTTTGCAACAGGAGAGAAAGTCTCCTCATAATCAATACCATGGGTTTGAGCAAACCCTTTAGCCACTAACCTTGCTTTGTGTCTATTTATACTTCCATCTGGATTCCTCTTGATTTTGTATATCCATCGAGATCCGATTATCTTCATAGATGGCTTGTTAGGTACAAGCTCCCAAGTGTCATTCTCCTTCAAGGCTTCCATTTCTTCATCCATTGCATCTCTCCAAGCTTTCTTGCTTTGTGCTTCTTCGAATGTGGTAGGTTCTTCATTGGTTGAATCCTTTGCAATGTAGATTGAGTGCTTGGTGACCAAAGAAGTATCATAACCAAACCTCTCTGGTTTCTTCTTCTCCCTCGAAGACCTTCTAAGTGGTTGATGTGAGCTCTCGGGTCCATATGTAGCATCCTGCATCTTTGCTTTACCTTTGTTCTTCCATAGCTTTAGTCTTTCCAAGTCTTCTAGGTCAATCTCCGAATCACTTTCTTCAATCTGCTTTGGCTCCTTTGGTTGAAGTGATGGAAAATCTTCATCCAAGTCATATGGCAGCTTCACTTTCCTGTCATCATCAAACCATGATTTGTTTTCATCAAAAATTACATCTCTACTCACAGAAAATCCTTTATTGGTTGGATTGTACAATCTATATCCTTTTTGGTTTTGATCATAACCAATGAATACACACTTCTCTGCCTTGGGATCCAATTTCCCTCTTACTTGAGAAGGAATGTGAGCATAGGCTAAGCATCCAAAGATTTTACAATGCTCTAGACTAGGTCTTCTTCCATTCCACACTTCATATGGAGTGGTTCCATCTAGTGACTTAGATGGAAGTCTATTTATGAGATATGTGGCTGTAGACACAGCCTCTGCCCATAGGTAGTTCGGCAATCCCTTTTCGTTGAGCATGGACCTTGCAGCTTCGACGATAGCTCTATTCCTCCTCTCTGCTACACCATTGAGTTCGGGTGTATACCTTGTAGTGACTTCCCTTTTAATGCCTCTTTCATGCAAGAAGGCATCAAATTCAGAAGAGAAGTATTCTCCTCCACCATCTGATCTGAGTCTTTTCAAAGTCCTACCTGTTTGATTTTCAACAAGAGCAATATACTTCTTAAAGCAATTAAACACTTCATCCTTGTGCTTCATGAAAAACAGAATGGTCCACCTGCTACAATCATCTATGAAAGACACATAATATCTTGAGCCTGATATAGATGGCTCCTTACTTGGACCCCACACATCCGTGTGCACTAGATCCAAAGGATTTTGATACATATATCCTTTCTTATTGAAAGGTTGTCTATGCGCCTTGCCGAATTGACAAGCTTCACACTTATAAATCATGTGTTGCCTTGTGATATTAGGCAAACCAAGTACACTTTGGTCCCTGCAAATCTGTTTGAGTGTCCTCTCACCAATGTGAGCAAGCCTTTTGTGCCATATCTCCAACTCTGTTAGAGTTTGAGATCCATAGCTAAACAAAGCTATGTTCTTTGTATCTTCCACTTCAAAAGTGAAAAGCCTTCCTGTCTTTTCTCCTTTGGCAATCCTTCGAAAGCCTTGCCTTGGGTCTTCAACATATGCTCCAAATCGATTGAATCTAACCTGCAATCCTTTTTCAACAATCTGTCCAACACTTATTAAATTTTTGGTAATTGTAGGGACATACAAGACTTTGCTTAAGAGGTTCATATTCCCATCTGATGTCTTCACATTACCTATCTTCTCCACTGAGTGCTTTGTGTCATCTCCTGTCTGCACTTCATGCTTGTTATGAGGATCTTCCAAATCAGAAAGTAAAGCCACATTTCCTGCTACATGGTTCGAGCATCCCGAATCAATGTAAAATATGTGATCATCATCCTTACCCTTCTTTGTTGATAGATTCATAATCAATAATGAATCTTCTTGACTTTGGTCCTCTGCATAGTTATTGTAATCTCTTCTTCCTCTATGGCCACTTTGATAGTTGTTGTTGTTGTTGTAATTGTTGTTGTAGTAGTTGTTGTTGTAGCCTCCATTGTACCTGCCTCTATTTGATCCATAGCCACCTCTATTGAATCCTCTTCCTCTTGAGTTCCTCGGGTTCCTGAAACATTCTTCAGTAGTATGGTTAGATAAGCCACATATGTTGCAAGGTTGAGATGATTGGAATCTCCCCCTGCCTTGCTTTCCACTTCTACCTCTTCCTCTAGCTCGTCCTCTACCTGCAAAGTTTGCTTGGAAAGAGCTTCCTTCATCTTCATTCTTTCTATTCTTTGACTTGTCCTTGACCTTAGCTTTATCAGAATATAAGGCAGAAGTTTGATTACCTCTTGAGGACTCACCACCTTTGCTAATCTTTGCTTCATGAGTGAAGAGTTGGCCCATGAGTGTGTTGAGGTCGGGTACATGCATATCCATGTATAAATCCATGGCTGTTGTGAATGACTCCCACTTGTCGTCTGCTTTGATTCCATTCATGATTTGTCTTATGATTTGCTCCTCTTCAATTACCTCTCCAATGCTTCCAAGTTGGTCAGAAATCTCCTTCATCTTTGTGACATAATCAGTCACATTTTGCTTCGGGCTTTTCTTCATTGTTGTGAACTCCATCCACAATTGGTTCTTCCTTGCTCGAGTGTTGGAAGAGAAGAAAGAAGCAAGTGCATTCCAGGTTTCTCTTGATGTCTTGCATCCCTTGACATGAGGTAAAAGAAAATCAGAGATTGAGTTTAGAATATAGGACCTTGCAAGTGCATCCTTCGAACACCAATTCGAAAGTCCTTCCACTTCTTCATGTGATGGTTGCCCTTTGTTCCTCATGGTTGGCATTGCTTCATCTCCGGATATGAATCCATATAGATTCCTTCCTTGAAGGTAAGCCTCCATCCTTAGAGACCATGCCGGATAGTTGTTTCGATCCAATTTGTCAATTGTTGATGGAAATCCATCTCCCATGTTGCTTGACTATGCTCTGATACCACTGTGAAGAGAGATGGTGGATGCAATCCAAAGATGAGTAGGTGCCGCTACAACCAGCTTCACACCAGCCAACTGAGACTTCAGAGTTGATTAGTAGACCCTTTGAGCTTCCTAAATCCACCAAAATATCAGCCAAGTACTTTGGAACATGTATCCCAAAAGTTTAAGTCAAGACAGGCTAGTTGCGAAATGACTAGCTCCCAAAACTTGCTATTTTTGGACATACACCTGCTGGAAAAAATGAACAGTGCTCTCAACCTGGAAGGAATTAGAAAAATTCCTTTTGGGCATAGCAAATAGACTTAGCAAGCTTCCTATTCCAAGTTAAAACACTTCAAATGATGGACTGAGCACTGAGAACAAGTTTCATCAAGTTCTGGAACATTCCCACAATTCTCGGGGCTCTGCAGAGATAGACCAGTAAGCAGTAAAATGCAGATATCTCCAAAAGTATAAATCCAATGACCTTGAAAATTTATAGGTAGAAACTAGACAGTAAGAGCTATCCAACGCACTTTAAAACACTGAAAAATGTTCAGTAAAACTCGAGATATGACCTTCTAAAGTTACTGCTCTGAGTGAGTATAGCAGAGAACAAAACAGAGAGGTAGATGATAATAAATGTATAGATTCACATATGATTACAACCACATTGGCAATGAATCTTTGCACAATGGGAGTAGAATGATAGAGCTATGGAGTAAGCTCTTCAATCTCTACAAAATGACATGAAGTGGTCACGTACAAGGCTTGCTAATCGCCTCTTCCTTCTTGCTCCTTTTATAGCAATTCTTGGAGGGAGTTTTGAATTCGAATTCGAATGGCTCCACCTAAAAGTGATCCCCAAAGTTAGGAGAGATTCCCTCAGCTCAAAAATTCGTGATTTTGGTAGTTGGAGCCACGAATTTGCTTTTACATCATGGATGAGGTAAGCCATCCTTTTACTTTTTTCTTTTTCCATTTACAAGAGATAAAATGTACTCTTTTACAAGAGGTGTTCACATGACTACTCATGTGACTTACAAATGAGGATAATATCAAGCATATCAAGCATGTAGGCTTGGGCAAAATGCACCAACACATACCGCCCTTGCACAAGCACGAAGAACGGAGCGAAGATACGACAGACGTCCCCCTCGATCAGGAAAGCAGCTGAATGTACTAGTATCAGAACCACAAGGCACATCCACAACCACGGGCACCGCACACACTGTCCACGATACTGAGGACACCCATGTATCAAGCGCACCTACGTCACCCCCTTTGCCACCCGTGCCTCCAACTCCACCACATTCACCTCCCACAACCAGTGTAACCACTACTGTCACTGCCTCCGAGTCCACTAGCCATACCGAAGCACAGACCGTCACACAACCCACACACCCTATCTCCACTTCTTTTGTCTATACGGCCACTGAAACAGTAGTTCTAACTGCTGCCACAGAAAATCTCAACCCCCCGATCAGACTTCCGGGCAGTTTGTATTCACAATTGCACACACCACTGTACACCTTCACCACTATCAGTGCACCCACAATTCCAATATTCACAATCACTCCCACTACCACATCCACTGTTGATTTTATGGACATCTCACCCACCTCCGCACCTCTCCCTCCCCCCATACCCCCAACATCCCCCATTCCCCCACCTCCTACATCACCATTTTCTAGCACCGCATCCACACTTCCATTCCCCTTCCCCTTTCCCTTCCCTTCTGCATTCAACACCCTTCCCGCATCCACCCCTATTAATAATGTATTTAATAATATGTATCAGTGTATGTCGCAACTACAACAGCACTACCAGCATCTGGATAACCAACATACGCGACTCTTTCGAAGCCATGAAGAACTTCAACTACGATTCATTGATCTCGAAAGGGAAAAGCGGCTACTACAACAACAACATGCCACTTTACAGGAACAACATGAACAATTAGTATCCAATCCACCCCAGGCCGATGAAGAAGAAAGGCAACATATGGATGAATTGCTACACTCCCAGATAACGGAGAATCTCAAGCTTAGATGCAACCTGGCCCTCCTACGAAAACACATGTCTACAGCACTCGAAGAGAATAAACGGCTACAGAAACAGAATGAAGAAAACTTGGAAGCAGCAATGGAGGGTTCCCCGCAGGAAATCGACCCAGAGAAATTCAAGGCCATTCCCTTAGAGAATATGCAAATTGTGTTAGAAACCCATGCAGATCTCCTGTAAGCCCATGCAGCATTAGAAAGAGAAAGAGATGACCTATTAAAGCAGCTGGCAACCCAACATGAATCACCAAGCAAAGTCACTGCCACAGATGACACATCCGAAGAAGTCACAAAACTCAGAGCAGAACTCGAAGAATTACGCAGTAAAGTCATGCAATACGAGCGTCCATCCTCTCCCCTTGTAGAGCCCAAGCCTGAAGATCTAGTGCCAATTGAAATAGAGGAAACTTTCGAAGACCCATATGTTCCCATGCCTCCACCAGGGGGCAAGCAAACAGAAGAGGGCATGGACACCATCGAGATAGAGGCTCCTGAATGGATGCAGAGGTTAGAGAAAGTGGCCAGAACCCATGATGATAGAGTGGCAGTTCAGATAGCGTCAATGTCACGATTGGAAGAGGTAGTTATCAAATCGGACTACTTTTGAAACCTCTCCCATCATAGGTGGATCGGCACATCCGACAATTTGTATGTTCCTTTCTGTGTCTTAACGGCGGATTACAATGCCGAAATCAAGCACCACACCTCAAAAGAACCAACCTCGGCTACACAGTTTGCACCGGACGACATCCCAGCAAGTGCCAAGAACAGAAATATACATCAACCAATGTGGAGGATTCGTCTACTGGAAACCTACCCAGAGATGTTAAGAACATGGAATAACATGCCTTTGTACATCAAATACAACCCATGCTACTGCCCTGTATTTCGAAGAAGGTCATGGCCAGAATACACAAAAACTGTGCTGACAACCAAAGGATGCGAGAAATGGCTCAATTATGTCTACTTAGAACCACCTAAAGGCCAACCTACCATAGGATATATGATCTCGACGATTCGGCATTGGGGGGTCAGGTTTAAAAATGTACTAGATGTCATGGCCCAAATGTGCCTTAAAATTTTTGAACTCATGTTGGTCACCTTCAGGACTTTCAAAAATGTCAAGGAACCTCATTTGTCAGCTCAGGGATTTAATGAAGGTAATCAGGACCTTGTCTACGACATGGGCGCAACACCATCTATTAATGTTGTATATGCATGGCACGCGCGTATCAAGTATCTACCAGCCTGCTTCAAACAGACGTTTGAAGAAATGTTTGTCACGGGATTCTGGGAATATCATTCAGAGATATTCATTCCCAGACCATCACATTTATTGCATTTATTTGCAGTGGAACAAGCTCTCCATTCAGAAAAGCTACGTATACCACATCCAGAGGTTCCCGGGCCGGTAGATTGGGATGCTCTACTCACGGACTTGGCCAAAGGGTTGCGGATTGCAGAACATCACTTAGCACAAGACGTTGTTGAGTACTACATCCAACGACCCACCCAACAAGGGTCTGTCAGGGACAACAGACGCGAGAGAGGGGGGGGTGTTGGAACTGAAGGACTCACCAGGCAAGGAAGCTTACGAAGGGAGTCAAAGAGAAGAGAAAGCACAAGCAGACAGGGTAGTCAATGACGATCTGGCAAGTAGGCCAATATTTTTTCAGGACACTAACGCATATAAAAGAGGTGGACACACAAGGAGAAGGAGCAAGTAGGGAGCTCCAGGAAATGCATGTCAAAATGTTAATAGAAATCCCCACAAAAATAGTGATTTTCATCACTAAAAACCATTGTAAATACCATTTCACATTTTTGTAGCTCCATTTTGTGCAAGCCAAGGAGTCCTTGAGCTTGAGGAGCTTTAGAAGTATCTGCCTGTCAGTTTTCACATTTTTTAGACTTTGTTTGAACCTCCAAATAGGGTAGAGAACCTAATTTTTAACTAGGCCGGACACTAGGTCTGGACAAGGCCAAAACCTAGTCAAAAACTATAAAAAGAGCTAGAGAGCTCATTTTTGAGGTTAGCTTGTAATAGATTTGAACTTGTAAGAGCTTTTTGAAAGTAATCTAAGAACTCCATTGCTTCTCACTCTTTGTCTTGTCGTGTGTGCGCGTGTGTGTGTATGTGTGTGCATGTTTGTGTGCTTCTCACTCACGCACTTGTGCCTTCACTTGCTCGAGGTCTTCATACCATCCTCAAGTCTTCCCGGATTGACATTACTGAGCTACACACGCCATCAAGCAGATTGGCAATCAGATTAATCTGACTCCTTACATCCAAGAAAGGTTATTAGAGGCAAAAAAGCAATGGAATAATAAGAAGTTCCTCAATGGCAGCGTGGCTCTGACTATATTGATTTACCATGCTTTAGGCATTAGAGAGCATCTGCAAGAAATGCCATCAGCAACGGCCATGGCCAAATATGTCAAAGTCGCGACAGTACCAAGAAAGAAAAGAGCAGTCCAACTTGTTGAAGAAGCGGAAACTAGCTCTCAATCCAGAATGAGAGGCACGAAGAGACTCAGGGAAGTCAAGCAAGTAGAAGAGGAAGTTCTAGCCACCAAAAGGACACATGTACTTCCGAAGACAACGATTGAAGAGCAAAGGCCATTTACAGAGGAAGAATTAAATAAGGCCCTGGAAGAAACACACCAATATATAGAAGGGCAAGTCAATTTACCCGTGCAAGGGCATCATTATCAGCAAACTCAACAAGAGATAGAGGCCAAAAGGAAGCTCACCAAAGTCCATCGCTATAGAGAATTAGGGTTGGACAATTCAAGCTCATCCTCGGATGCACAAGAAGAACCCGACACTTCATTATTGAATGTGGATATTCAAAGTGAATCAAAGGATGATGGACAATGGGTGGAATTGAATGCAGTCAACTACAATGAAGAAGAAGAGGGCATAAAGACGAAGAACTACACTACGCACCCTGATCACGACACCGCAAGTAACGAAGCAAACCAGGAAGGTACGCATGTGATAAAAATTAATGAGACATCCACTATTCATATCAAGGAGGCAACACCCCTGCGCGAGATATCCATAAAGATGCCAAAGAAAGAACCTCAAGACGAGACAGTCGAAGAAGAAGAACCCTTCACACCAGTAAGGGTCGTGGCAGAACCCTCCCCCATGGATGTCACATTTCAAGGAAGTGCCACAAAAGCTATTGATTTGGATAAAGAAGACAACGAACCAAAAATACACCTGAAAATTAGACAACCACACAACGAAACCATCCATGTGGAGCAGGGAAAAGATGTGCAAACCGGCGAAGCTCTGAGCATACCAAGGACATGGTTGAATGTCGACATCGCTCAACTCAAGACTATCATACAAGACATGATCAGAACCGCACTGGACACACAACAATTAATGCTTGAGGCTGATGAAGATTATGATCAAGTGATGCAAGACAAGAATGAACTTCAACAAATTGGTAAGAATCTTTCTACTGAGTTAAAGACAGCAAAGGAACAGATCCTAAGGAAAGAAAATGAAGTTCAAGAAGTCAAAATGCAGTACAAAATTCTAGAGACGGAAAATGCCAGATTGAAAGAACAACTTCAGGAATTCACAAAGAGATATGAGGCTAACGAGGCTGAGAAAGCACGAATGAACGCCGGGAGAAAAATACTGGAATCACAGATCAAGGTATACATGGAGGAAGTAGAAAACCTAAGGAACCGAAACAAGGAGCTCATGACAGCCCTTCTCAGTGATCAGCCAATGGAAGTTCAAGAAAGACGAGAAAAAGATATCAAAGAATTGGAGGCAAAGATAGCTAAGTATGAAGATCAGCTCAAGAAGGAGCAACTCACCATTGCCGAATGGGAAAAGAGGTACATGGACGACACTGCAGCTCTCAGAACTAAATGGAAAAAAGCTTAGAATCATTATCTTCTGCAATGTAAAGAAGACACAGATCATCTTGATATCATTGCTAAAGAACTTCTCAAACACAAGGATACTATTGCACAGGCTACTGAAGAAATAAAGCAAAAAGATGAATTGATCAAACAGCTTCAAGAGCAATTAGCACAGCAAACACTTGAGGGGACACCAATAGTTCCAAAATCCACCACAGCTACTGAGGAGACTGAGGTACGTCCTCTCTCTCCCCCCTCACATCATTCACCGATAAGGGAGGAACAGGAGGTCCAAATTGAACATACTACTCGGGACATTGCAAAACTGAGCCGACCGGAAAGGGAACTACTGGTGTCCCAGCTTACTGCGGAATTCGAAGATCAAATTATACAAATCATGAAGGAAGCTAAAATAGAGAGCAAAAACTTGGACCAAATTTTGAAGCCATTCAGTGTACCCTATGGACTACTTAAAGAACAAACACGACAATATATAAAGATGATGACAAATAAAGAACCTGACAGAAACCTCGAGTTCAACAAGGATACTTTCAATTACACTCAAGAGGAGTTCGAGAGGGCTGATCCTATCTAGAGGAGGAAGCTTTTGGAAAAGAATCCTACACTCCAGGTACAGTGGGAAGCATCACCATATGTGCTTCAGGTAAACCCGTCTTTTTGCCCAGTACCCCGCAGACGCTCCTGGTTGCAATTTTGGGAAGGACAATGCCAGGGAAGCATCAATAATCAATGGCTGAATTACCCATTGTTACCTAGTAATTACCTACCAATGGAAGAATATATGGTAAAAACAATGGAATTTTGGATTGCCAGATATGCCACAGTTCCGGACTTAGCAGTTAAAATGACCAATAAGATATTCAGTATGCTACTTACTGTAATGAAAGTCTTCCAACATGCAAAATATACTTTTTTGAATTTCATCGGCATTACACAAGGCTCTGAAGCACTCATTTTTGACCTATCTACTATTCCGAGCCGCTTAACACTTATGGCGTATTATTCTCGACTTATGTTTTTGCCGTCAACATACATGCACACATTTGAAGAAACATTTTTCACCGGCTTCTTCGAAATAGACTCATAAATTTTTGTTAAAATGACTTCGAACCTTAATGCATGTCTGGTGGCTTATGAGACAAGCTTTTTTGCGGATCATCGACAAGCACCAGAGGATGGAGTGAAGTCCACACAGTGGAAGGAATTTATGATATGTCACGCTAATTTGCTAAACCAACGAGAGCAAGCAGCCATACAAACCTATACACGTCGCCACAAAAAGCCTGTCGGGGACGACAGAGTTCAAGAGGGACGTGTGGAAGGGGAATCAAGCAAGAAAAGAAGAAGAAGAAGAAGAAGAAGAAGATCAAAGTCAAAAACGGCTCAATAAAGAATGAAGATCATAATACAGAAGAACCACCCTCTGCCCAAAGCCCCGCAGGGGCACGCATCAGGCAACAATGCGAATCATCCAGGTCCTGAGGATTGGAATTAAAGATCAATCAGAACCAGGACATTTCATGGGAAGGACGGACTAGGGCCAGGAACCATACATGAAGAAGTGCAAGACAATATCTGGCAGGTAGTAATCCTTCCGCTGATAGCGTGCGTTGTCAACAAAGTAAACAGGCTCAAAACAATATAACAGGGTCAGATGTGTGCAACCAGGACAAATCAGAAGACCAAAAGCTAGAAAGAGGTGACGAAGAACAGCACATTCCTAGTCACTGGTGGCGTGCGTGGTAGCCCGACTCAATGCAGCAACCCAGATTTGTGATGTACGGGATATCAAGGGGAAAACAGAAGCAAAGGACTTACATCGGATAAAATAAAAAATTCTCTGACAGTCCTTGTCGTCGCTTCGACCGCTGGGTGCGTGTATTCAGAAGACTTAAGCAAGCAGCCGACGAGAAGCTAAAGCCTGTCAAGGGACGACAGAGACAAAGAGGGGGAGAGTGTTGCACAACAAAGAAGCACAAGGAGAGCCCCAAAATTTTCAAATTAATGGGCATGATTTTTCTTCTTCAAAGTCCTAGAGAATTCCTTCAAGCCATGTAAATGCACTAGAGGAGTCCTCTAGTTGCATAATCCCAACTTGTTGTAAAATATCCCTTGTAAATTAGTAGGAGCTTCACTTTTTAGTAATAAAGTGCCGGTCTCTTATGTGAAAGGACCAAATTTAGGGCACATGTATATAAGTCACTTTGTGACTGTTTGTAGACACTTTTTGCCATTGTGAAGAAGGAGCTCTCCAAAATTTCGAATTTGCCTCTTTCTTGCAAATTTCCATCTTCTCTTTGATCTTGTATGAGTGTGTAATGCTTGGAGTGTGTGTAGGACTGTTGTCTACCCCTTCCCACTGTTTTTGAGCTACTGTAGGGCATGTGTGAGCTTGTAGGAGTTGTGGCGTGAGTATGGGTGCTTCCCACCATTCACTATTTTGGTCATAACTTGAAGCAGCATTGTCCAAATCAAGTGAAACCACTTCCAGTAGATGCGTCTTGTCGAGAGCTTTGAAAGGAGTACCCTATTGACTATATTCGGGGTTCGGAGCTAGGAAAAATTCTTGATTTACTGAAAACTATTGTAAGAGGTCTCTCGACAGACACCTTCAGTCTTTCAGTGAGTTTGAGAGGTGGATTAGTCTTTTCTCATGCATATCAGCTGAACCACTTCATTTTTTCCATCATGTGTGCACATGTCTTCATACACTTGGTTAGGTCGTTTGATTGGATTGACATATAAGCGTGTGTCAATTTCCCACTATATGCACTTGTGTTGCAAATGAGGTATAGTCTCTTTAGCACAAGTCCTTGAGTCTTCTTGACTTAGGTACACAACCATGTTTATAGATGTCAGCGCGACCATTTCATTCGTGAATGTCCCCATCCACCATCTCCATGACAAGGACAAAACATCACAATACAAGGCTTTTGCCCTAAGTGCGACAAGGAACATCTTTCGAGAGAGTGTCCCAGAAACCCCTCTAGTGCACCCAAGGTTACACCCATTAATGTGGTAGGCTTAGTGGTTTATTCAAGCCCCAGCAGCAATAATGTGGCTCCTATACAAGCAGTCACTCAAGCCTTAAAAAAAGATAAGCCAGTTGAAGCATCAGAGTCAAGTGAATCAGGAGAGCCTAGTAAGCGAAAAACAAGAACATGGAAAGATACCAGAGAGAAGGCCAATCACAAGTGGAATAGAAAGCTATCGAAACTAGAAGAAAGTGTGAAAGAAGCGAAAACAAAAATAGAAGATCTTGCATCTCAAAATCCCTTGCATGTCGAAACACCATCCACTCCACTTTATCCCACCCCACCACCCACTGTAAATGAACTGCAACCAGGGTCTGTTCTTGCAGATCCAACACCAAAAGGCTAGGACATGATGTTCAAGGCCTACGAGGCTCATCTTCAAGAAGGGCTACTAGTTGCAAACCTAGACAAGAGTTGCCCTAGAGCAGATTTAGAGATTGAATGGACAAAAGTGTGCATGCAAATGGTAGTACTAGCTCAAGCTTTGCTTGAGACTGGTCAAAAGTTCAATCAGACAAACTCTATCAAAATAGATTTGCATGTCCAGGGCTTGCTAGAAAGATTAGAGCAGATGGTAAACAAACCACAAGTTTCTTTACCTCCATAGGCTCAACCAGTTGTTGAGAGAGAAAGCTCTCCACCAATGAAAGCTTATGTTCCTAATTCCACGAATGTTGGAACACCTCTCAAGAGTTCTTGCGTGAAATACAAGAAGAGAAATGGGCCAAGGAGAAGGTTAATCCCCCTCCTATTCTTGAGATTGATGACCTTCATGATCAATTTCCCCAACAGATTCCGTCTATCTATGGAGAACATAGAGCAACAAGAAGATGAAAGATTAGATTTTGAATCTAATTCTTTACAAGAGTTGCCACAATTCACAGGCCCATGGGAATTTGAATCTCTTCAGATCAGAGCTCCCACAATATTGGTAAGACATGAAGACTCAGTGGTTCCAAGGAACATCGATGTCATGAAGAACACTAAGGTTCAATGTCATCTCACCATCGAAGAGTTGCTAAAAGTAAAACCCCACTTATGAAATCATGTGAAGGATCAGGCCCCGGAACTTGATTCCAATATGCCGAAAGGAGGCTCTAAGCAGAAAGTACCAGAGATACCTCTAGACAAAATAGGGGACATGAGTGAAGGTGAAGAAGGTAATACTTATCTTCCTATCACCTACCAAGGTTACACAACCAAAGCCATCGTAGATTCAGGTGTTGGTGTTGCTATTGCGACCACCTCCTTGTGGAAGAGATGGGGCAAACCCACATTAAGACCAACTAGAATGAAGCTTCAAACGGCAGATGGTCATTTTGAAAGACATCTAGGATTGCTAGAAGGGATAACTCTAACCACTTGTGGTGTAGAGTTTGAACACACGTTTGCTATATGTGACTTTGAAAAAAATAATGTCTATGAGATGATCCTGGGAAGGCCCTTCCTACGACAATTGCAAATTGTACAAGATTGGGGCACCAACTCCTTGTACTTACAGCACTTAGGGGTCACCACCAAGGTCAATTTGAAGGATTACACCTTCAAAGATGTACCACCCCTACAATGGAATCATATCCACAAAGTGAAAGAAGATTCTATCTCTGTGCATTCTAGCAGTTCACCTGATCCATCTTGGTTGCATGAAGATACTCATTTGTAGATGTACAAGGTCGCAGAGGAAGAGGAAAAATGCTTAAAGGTGAGAGAAGAAGGAACTTCACCAAGAGATAGACCAGTTAGAGACCCAACCTACACACCGATGATCTTTCCAGATGAGGAATTTGAGCCTCATGGTTGGGCAAAAATCCTAGCCACCATGGACATTGTTGTCAATAAAGAAAAGTGGACACCTCATTGTGACGAGGAGGGTTATGATATTTCTGTGTTCATGTGTCAGCCCTTGTTGGAAGAATGTGACCCTAGTGATGTCATAGAAGAAGAAGAAAATGACGATGATCTAGAGTCCATTGTAATGGATAGTTGCTTCAATCCAGAAAAGCACTATCTAGAAGATGTAGGAGTATTCAATCAAAAAGAAGAAGAACCTCTCACAAGTATTAAAACTGTAAATTCAAAGGATGGGAGTGAAGGAGGTCAAAAGAAAAAGAAAAGAAAAGTAGTGAAACAAGAAGAGGAAGAATCATTGCTTGAAGTACCAAAAAACTTCAAGAAATATGAAGTTGAAGACCGAAAAATTTTGGTACGAATGCCTAAAAGAGAGGCCATCAAAGGAGAAGCGTATAACAATAAAGAAAAGACCAAAAAAATTGTTGTACCCATAGAAAGGAACAAAGAGCGATGTACATACATAGGAGAAGACCTAAGTGTAGAAGAGGAAATAGAGCTTGTAGCTTTATTAAGGGAATATAGGGATGTGTTTGCATGGAACTATAGGGAGTTGAAGGGGGTAGATCCAAGAATATGCTCTCATACAATCCCCATGATGGTTGATACGAAGCCCACCAAACAGAAGCCCTACACATATAATGACAATTATGCAGCTAAAATGAAAGAATAAATTGATAGGTTGATTGAAGCTAGATTTATCTATGCGATTGAGCATACTGAATGGGTCTCCCCCATTGTAGTGGTTCCCAAGAAGAATGGGAAGTTGTGAGTATGTATTAACCTTAAAAAAGTTAATGCCGCCATGATCAGAGATAGTTATCCACTTCCAATCACGGAACACTTATTGGAGCATGTTGCAGGCAAGGAAGTTTATAGCTTTCTTGATGGATTTTCATGTTACAATCAAGTAGCCATTGCCCCTGAAGATCAATAGAAAACAGCATTCGCCACTGAGTGGGGAATCTTTGCATTTTGTATGATGCCATTTGGGCTCACAAATGCACCTGCGACATTCCAAAGGCTCATGTGTCATGTCTTCAAAGAGTTCTTGCAAAAGAGCGTAGAAGTATATGTGGATGATTTATGTGCTCATTCCCAAGAAAGAAGACTCCACATCCCTGAGCTCAGACAAATCTTCAACAAGTGTAGAGAATATCGAGTGTGTCTGAACCCAGAGAAGTGTGTTTTCATGGTTCGACAAGGTAAGATCTTAGGTCACATTGTTTCTAAGAACGGAATATCTACAGATGAGGATAAAGTAAGAGCCATATCAGAGCTTCCAAGACCAAGGAACGTTAAAGAGGTACAAGACTTTATGGGCCATTGTTGATATTACCACAGGTTTAAACACATGTATGCGATCATAGCTAAACCTCTTTATGCCTTGCTGACAAATTTTGAGTGGAATGATGAATATGAAAACTCCTTTTGTGAGCTGAAGAGACATTTGTGCACAACACCAATACTTACCACTCTTGATTGGAATAATCCATTCCATGTCCATGTGGATGCATCCAATCATGCCATAGGATGTGTGCTAGCACAACCCACAGGTGAAGGAAATTTAGATTTACCCATAGCATACGCTAGTAGACAGCTAACCACAGTTGAACAAAACTATACCACCACTGAGCGAGAGGGCTTAGGCATGGTATGCACTATGAAGAAATTTAGACACTACCTATTGGCCAACAACTTCAAGTTTTTCATGGATCATCAAGCTTTATTATATTTGGTCAATAAACCTTGCAATACAGGATGCTTAGTAAGATGGTTCCTCTTACTAATGGAATATGACTTTGAAGTTATTGTTCGGAAAGGTAGAACCCACCTCAGAGCAGATCACCTTTCTCGCATTACTTCAGGAGAGCCACCACAAGGAGTGTCTGATGAACTACCTGAAGCTTATCTGTTCAATTTAGAAGTTGTTCCTAAATGGGCAAATAAGTTGGTACTTGTCCTAACCTTCGGACCCGCAAATACGAATGTGAAAACAAACAAAGATGAAATTCTAAGATCACAAAACTATCAAATATTGGCAAGAAGCATGTATAAACAAGATACAAAGGGTGTATTGGCTTGTTGTGTTGAGGATGATGAACACAGTAGTTGGTTGCAACAAGCTCATGAAGGATTGCTAGGAAATCACTATTCTAAACAACGAACATTTCAGAATCTGAAACATTTAGGAGTGTATTGGCCTAGCATGGACAAAGAAATACACGAGTGGATCAAGAATTGCCTAGTGTGCCAAGAAAAACCCCCAGTGGAGCATGCTACCCTTTATCATGTATTGTTAATTCCAGATTGGAGTGCTCCATTGGTAGAATTTATGAGAACGGGAACATTACCCAAAGAGGCTAGTCTAGTAAGAAGATGAAGCATGGAGCAAGAGGCTCAGGACTATGCCTTAGTTGGAGACAACTTATATCGAAGAGGCAAAGATGGTTACTTAAGATTGTGTGTTCATGAATCAGATTATTTGAAAGTCTTAGAAACAGCACACAGTGGTGATGCAGGTGGACACTTTGGTCCTGATCGAGTAATTAAGAGCATTCTATTCTCAGGACTTTGGTGGCCCACTCTTCATATGTATGCACATACCTATGTGAAGAAATGTGACACATGCCAACATGCACAGTATCCAATTAGAAAAGATGAGATGCCTTTGAGGCCAATGATGGGAGGATGTGCATTCTCGAAGTGGGGTATAGACTTTATAGGTCCTATTAACCTATACGCATGCATAGGGCCACATTACAAGGCCATGCACAAGGCACATATTTTCTTCAACCCATGCACTAACACACTTACCCATCATTAATTTTGGGTCACGAGTACTTGGCATGACTACTATGAACATCATCTTTGAAAGATCTAGAGGTTATCAATGAAGACTCACAATGACACAATCATGCTGGAATCCAAGGAAGAAGCACATACCAAGGGACTACAACTTGCAAAAGGCTCACAATGACATTGAAGAACTGGACAACCAACCCTGGCACATTTGGAAAATAGAAGGCTCTTGCTCATACAGAATGGACACTACCTCTCAAAGCACTACATGGAACAACCACTATAACAAGGGTCTGTCAGGGATGACAGACTCAAGAGGGGGGGAGTGTTGCAGCTCAAGGTCAAGGACAAACATACAAAGCGCATCAGAGAAGTGGAAACACAAGAAGAAGGACCACATAGGGAGCTCCAAGAAGTGTATGTCAAATTTTCAGAAGAAACCCCAATTTAGTGGTTTTCATCACTAGAAACCATTATAAATATCATCTCACCTTTTTTTAGCTCCATTTTGTGCAAGTCGAGGAGTCCATGAGCTTGAGGAGCATAATAAGTATCATCCTACCAATTTTCATAATTTTTAGACTCCATTTGAGCCTTCAAATAAGCCGTAGAACCTAAATTTTAACTAGGCCGGACACTAGGTCTGGACAGGGCCAAAACTAGTCAAAAAACTATAAAAAGGGCTAGAGAGCTCATTTTTGGAGTTAGTTGGTTAGAGAATAGAGCTTTGATAAAAGAGTTCTTTTGCAATAGAAGCTTTCCATTGTTCCTCTCTTTGATCTTGCCTTGTGTGCATGTGTGTATGTGTGTGCATGTTTGTGTGCTTTCACTCACTCACTTGTGCCTTCACTCTCTCATGGCCTTCATACCGGTCCTCACGTCTCCACGGATTGAAAAGTAAAGGAGGTGTTACTTACACTTGAGCTAGAGAGGACTTTGATGAATCACCTTTACTGAGGTCCTGTTCAAACAACAATTGGAGCTCTTGTGTCACAAACTTTGAGGTGCTCAAAATGAGATCCAAGAACATGGAAAAAATACTTCAAAAGATGCACTTCAAGGAGGAGAACATTGCAAGGTTTTTGAAGGCCATTGTTATTTCTCAAGCTAATGGCATACATTCCAAGATCACCATTAAGAACTTTTAATTTTGAGGATTTGATGGCCGAAAGGATGCCCAACTTGTTTTATCATGGTTATCAAAGTTTGATGATTTTTATTTAGATGAATCCTACTCCAAAAATGGTAAAGTGAAGTTTGCTAATTATTTAGTAGGGAAGATCCAATTGTAATAAAATGTTTTATGAAATAGTGGAGATTGTTCGAGACTTCATTAACACCTCGTTATGATAATTTATTTTTTGCATATAATTCAAAATCACAATAAATTAGCTCCTCCAAGATACAGTTACATGCATGTGATTGGACATCCATGTCTTTTCTATTTATATCAACTGAGGTCAGTTGCTCTTTCAACTGGGGGGCATATTATCACTTATGGAATGTTGATATTTCAAGTTTAACTTATTGAGATATAATGTATTTTGTGTTTTGATATAGAAGCTCAAGGTTCATGAGGGCATGGAAATTTCGGATGTGTCTAAACACAACTAAGAGAAATAATATTTTCTATGTATCTAAAGACCCACATAGAGGGTTTTTTCTAGAAAGTAATAAAAATAGTGGTTAAGATAAGGATCTTTGTAAATCATGATTTTTTAAATAAAAGATAGGACTCTCTATAAAAGAGAACAAATTTTTACTTTCATGCCTGCTTTTCAAAGCACCACCTTCATTGTAATCTCTATCATTGTAGTCTTCCAATTGAAGGTAAACGACAAGTACAAATCACAAATCATGAAGGATAATGAAAAGTTGTATTGAATGTACTCTTTGTACCAAACCTTTGCATGAATCTTCCATCATTCAAAGCTATTACAAATCATCTCAAACAAGTTCTCTTTGACAAAACATTAGTGAACGTGATTTATCTTAGCATGCATGACATAATAACCCAAGGCATTGAGGATAAATGCTTAAAAAAGATTTCTTACTGCCTCAATAAGGAATCAATTTCTACCCTTTCGCACCACCAATATGGCCATACATCCTACTTGGACAAGGTCTTAACATCTGGATTGGTTAAGGGATTGCCAAAAATAAGCCAAATGCAAGATGTATGCTAAGCTTACACTCAACGAAAGCAACATAGGGCTCCTGTTCCAAAAGCGACTTCCACCCGATCAAGTAATTCCCTAGCCCTAGTTCACATGGATCTTTGCGGAGCAATGAATACCCCATCACTAAGTGGATCAATGTTCTTCTTTCTGATAGTAAATGATCACACTAGATACATATGGGTCTATTTTTTCAATTCTAAGGAAGTTACTTCTTTCAAGTTCAAAGTGGTTCTACCAATTTGAGAACGAGGCATCTAGTTTAGTACAGACCATTAGATAGGTGGTGAGTTCATCAACCATGACTTTGACGACTTACTAAAACAAAAGGGCATCAAAATGCAATTCATTCAACCCCATACTCCATCTCAAAATTGAGGTGCTAAAAGGAAGATTCATAGTTTCATGGAGATGACATGCACTATGCTTCACAACAAATCATTATTGTTAAAAATTTGGGCCAAATTTGTACATGCCGCAGTACACATCACCAACATAGGCTTCACAAAGTGCACTAAAAGATTTCATTGGAAGCCTCCTATGGAAAAAAGCCTAATGCTAACTGCTTTAGAATGCTTGGAAGTGAAGCATTTATACATGTGTCCAAGGAAGATCATCATAAGTTGGCATGTCATTCCAAGAAGCATCTATCCACTCGATATAGTGAACAGTCTGATGCATACAAACTATACGATCTAGAAAAACACTCCATCATCATTTCAAAAGATGTAATCTTTGATGAAGCTTCAAAGCATTCAAGTAAAGGTCCAAGTTCAAATTTGAGTCTACCCATCTACACTTTAGAAGGGGACACAATCATTTCTAAGCAAATTTCAGAAGCAATATCCTAGAATATATCAAAGCCTCATCGAGAAGCAGCAATGAAAACAAAGCCACTATGTCAATTATGTGCTTATGCAACAACTTCAACAAATTCCAAAGACTTCCAGCTTTAAAGAAGCTCAAGGCCAACTAGAGTGGGAATAATTTACAGAGATAGAGATGGATGCAATCCAAAAGAAAAATTCTTGGACACTTGTTCCAAGAATCAAGTTATTGGACTTAAGTGGCTATACAAAATTAACTACAAATCAGATGGAACTTTTAACAAGTACAAAGTAAGACTAGTAGTTAAGGGATATAAGCAAAAGCATAGCATTTGTTGGAGTTAGACATCTGCGGAATCATGTGAACAACACAAGGAAGAAGAAGAAGCTTGGAGCACAACACACAATACTGAATGTATTACCACTAGAATGTACAACGATAAGTAGCTTGTTAGGGCAATAGGAATATATACAAGCGGGGGAAAAAACCTCCTAAAGAGGGAAAAAAGTGCCCCGGTGGTCCTAGTGTTTTCACACACATCAATACCTAAATATATCAACAAATCCCCCATGGGAGTGATGCGGTGAACAAGGAGCTGGCACTCATGTATAAGGAAGTGCCAAGCTATGTGGAAATCACTCCACAAAAGGAAGTAAGCCCAAAGCTTTACAGAAAGCTTCAAACTTCTCCCTAGGTAGAGCCTTCGTGAAAAGGTCTGCAATGTTCTCCTGTGTGGGCACATATGCCAAGCTGATCTCCCCAGCAGAGAACCTCTCCCTGACATAATCCTCTCCCTGACATAATGATAATGCACCTCAATGTGCTTAGTGTGAGCATGGAACACAGGGTTCCTCGCAACTGCAAATGCACTCTGACTGTCAGTGAAGATGGTGGTGGTAGAATACTGACCAACACCCGAATCAGCCATAAGGCGTCTGAGCCACACACACTCAACAGTCATTGTGAATGCTTCCTTATACTCAGCCTCACAACTGGAAGTGGCCACAATGGGCTTCTTCTTGCTCAGCCAAGATATGCATGAGCTACCAAGCATGAAGCAAAAACCACTAGTGGACACACAAGTGTCATAGCAACCAGCCCAATCAGAGTAAAAAAAAGCATGCAAATCTGGTGGTAGTGATCCCCCCTTGGGATAAAACAAACCAAGTAGCCGGGTACCACTCAAGTAGCGAAAGATGCACTTAACCGCCTACCAATGCTTGACTCTTGGGCAATGCATAAACCTACTCATCTGTGAGACAACAAACTAAATATTTGGACGAGTAATACATAAATAAATCAAGTATCCAACAGCGTGCTAATAGAGAACAACATCAAATGCATCTCCAGCATCATGAAGACTCAGTCCTAAACCTGTTTCCATAGGAGTGGCAATAGGTTTACATTCTTCAAGGCCAAAACACTGCAATAATGTTTCAATATATTTCGTTTGACACCACTCCATTCCCCCATCAACATCCATAAACTGATTGCCCAAATAGTGATGTAAATACCCCAAATCAGGCATCTCAAATGAGGCATGCAAATCAGCCTTAAAATCAGCAATATGTGTGTCATGAGGACCAGTGAGCAGCATGTCATCAACGTAAACCACAATGATCAGAAGTGCATCATTAGCACGCTTAACATATAAGGTGCTTTCAGTTCGACCGTTATCAAAACCATGTGCAATTAGATAGGCATGTATCTTCTCATACCAAGCACGTGGTGCTTACTTTAAACCATATAATGCCTTCTTTAACCTGCACACCTGGTTTTCATGCCCTTTCTGCACAAAGCCACGGGGTTGAAAAACATACACTTCTTCATGCAAGTCACCATTCAGAAATGCAGTTTTAATGTCCAACTGATGTACATTCCAACCATGATGGGCAACAAGTGCACAGATGCTCAGAACAGTAGTCATACGGCGTGTAGGTGCAAAGGTCTCATCAAAATCAATGCTTCTTTCCTGTGCATAACCCTTTGCAACAAGCCTAGCCTTATACCTGTCAACTGTTCCATCAGGTTTATGCTTCAGCTTGTACGCCCACTTTGTGCCAATGGCCTTCTTGCCAGGAGGCAAGTCACATAAAGGCCAAGTACCATTCTTCATTATAGCATCATATTCGGATTGCATTGTAGCCATCCAATGTTCAGAATTTTGTGCTTCATCAAATGAAACAGGTTCATTCTCATCACAGACACTAGAAGCAGCCATAGCATAGCAATTTGATGCAAAAGAGGCACTATGAGAGCTTGATTGAGTACAATATGATAGAGGTGCATCTAATTTACTGTCACTCAAAGTCTACACTAGCCATTTTGGCATAGTTCTTGCCTGCTCAATATCCGCTCTCTCATCAATAAGTGCATCATGTAAATCTGCATCAGAAATGGAATGATCTGCATCATCACATGAAACCTGCAAAGGCTAAGAAGTTGCCTCATTAGGACCAGCACTAGAATGTCCATTTGTGAAAAGAGGCAGCAAAGTATCATACGTGTCTTTGGAGCTAATAGATGTCGCCTTAGTTCAAAGGTCAACCTAAAGAGACCTTTGAATTAATTGGCATTAGATTTAGAAACCTTAGTCTTTGTTCTCATGAAAATGATGCCAAGGAGTTCCAAGATGGAATTCATGATCATGGTTAATGATAAGAGAGCATTGAAAAGATAAGGGAAAAGAAGGTGGAAACACTGAGGATGTGGTTCTACGGATTGGAGAAAGAACTCACTGGTATGGGACAGTGAGAACTAACTCCCATTGAGATTTTTCTCTGATGGCCAGAGAGAAAATAGGCTCAAGATTCGATAGGAAACATCACTATAAGCCTTAAATATAAAACCATTTAGATTAAGGTCTTAGGTTCATTATGAGGTAAAGGGTAAAAAGAATGAACATGACATTTACCTTAGAAAAGGCTATCCTTTATCCTCTTAAGCAGATGCATTTTTCTTAATAAAATGCATAGCCAAATTTTATATGGAACAATAAATTTGGATAAGTAAGAGGGTAAAGAATTTTGGGAGTTTAGGAAGTTAAACTTGAATGAAAGAATGATTTGTAAGAGATCTTCTCTTAAATCTTTGGTGAGAACAAGTGATTCAGGAATGTTCCTAGAAAGATCTGAGGTATGATGCCTAGAAACAGGTATCTTTCTTGCAAGACCTTGGAACCAAAGCTGCAAAACTTGAATCATCTAAACTCCATCGAATAGAAAATCTAGAGGGTATCTTGATGGCTTGATAAAGCATTATTCCTCAATTATTTTGAGGATTTGAAGGAATTGGTTTAGTAAGCTCTCTTTCTCTTTGCAAAGCTTTGGTGACCTTTAAGGTTAGTATACATAACTATCTCGAGTATAAACCATAATCAGTTCAAGATAGTTAGTACTGATTCTCATTGGAAAGAACCAGCTAACAAAGAACAAGGTAGAGACCTAAAGAATTCCAATTCCTAAAGCATCTTTGGATCTAAGTCTTGAATGTCAAAAAATCTTCCAAAAAGGATTAAACTCTAATTTGAGAATTAATCTAGGGAAAATCAAAGATGATCAAGATAAGGATCCACTTGTAGACATGAACTTTCAAAACTCAGTATATTATCATTCGGAATACTTGAACTTTAGGTTTCAAGAAAACCTGGATGATTGAAATAAGGCCACATAAGTTGCCAAGGAATGAGAAGATAGTATTTCTCTTCATTGAGCATGTTTTGGTAGGGACTCACTCGACCCACTTTGCTAAGTTCATATCTTTAGCTAAGTCCTGGCAAGTATAAATAAAGTATATTTGAATTTGAAAAGCACTATAAAAGAATAAGTTAAGTTCAGAACATCTGAAGATTCCTCTCCTTTCTGTTGAAAGTGGAAGATGAATCTAGTATCTGGCCCTTTCAAGATAGAAGTCGGATATCTATCATAGACTCCTAAAAATATAAATTTCTAGGGAAGTACAAAGTGTACTAAAATATATTATTGTACGGAGCTCAAGGTTTGCGAAAGTGCCAAAAGAAAAAGACCACTAAAGAAGTCCACCCTTTTCACTAGTCCATAGGTACAAGGCATGCATGTGCATTCAAGTGGACTAAGAGAAAGTGATTTGGGCAGGGATTTTGATTCCTTTCCTTTCAGATTAAGGTAGGGATTCGACTTTATCTGATTATTGGAAATGAATCTAAAGATAGAGATGACCATGCTCAGAGTATAGATCATGGTGCACGGGGGAATACTTCACATATTATAGCTACACACATTTTCAAGGATGAAAAAGTTAAAGGGGGAAGAATGTTGTATAATTCATGGGTCCAGAAGGTTAAACATATGGATTCTAAAGGTTAGAATATGATGTATGTTTGCTTTGGTCTAGCCCTTGAATTACCCTTGGAACATGCCTTGAACCTTTGGCTGAAGCCCTTGGTTTTAACCCTTGAAGTATTTATTCATATGAGCTCCCAATTGAATGGTTAGAACCTTAGGCTTGATTTATCCTAAGGTGTGGGAACCTTAGTCTTGGGAGAAGCTTCTCTAAGAGCCACCTTGTGTGTACGTGAGAGAAGAATCCTCATTTGATTTAGAAGGCATGTGATAGACCTTGGGAAATTAGAAGGCATGTGATCACCCTTGGGAAAGTGTCCACATGAGGGACACTTGGCTAGACACTTGGCCAATCTCAAGGACATGCACCCCCTTGGGCTAGGGGTATATATATGGGTGGAGTTGGATGGGTGGATATGTGCTCTCTCTTATTGAGGTGGTTTCGCTAGGTAGTAGTTTGTTGTTTCACAATAGATTTCTTGCAATGGAGGGCTTACAAGTGATCCAATGGATGTGAAAACAACTTTCTTGCATGGAGATATTATAGAAGAGATCTATGTGGAGCATCTAGAGGGTTATGCATTTCTAGGCAAAGAGTGCCTAGTTTGTAAGTTGAAGAAGAGCATATATGGACATTAAAAATTTCTTAGACAATGTACCACAGAGTGTGATGCTTTTATGAAGCCTCAAGGTTGTTGTCGAAGCAATGAGGATCGTTATCTCTACACTAAGAGATGCTTAGATGGCAGCTTGATATGCTTGATACTTTGTGTTGATGATATATTGATTGTTGGGAAGTCCTCTGGTGACTTGTCATTGCTCAAGATGAAGTTGAGTGAGATATTTAACATGAAGGATTTGGGGTTGGCAAACGTATTCCTGGAATGCACATTGTAGGCAATAGCCAAAGAGGTCCAAGAGGCTTGTCAAGACAAGGAAACATGAGGAGCTCGAGTCAAAGAGAGTCAAGACAAAGAGAAGGGCAAGAAGGATCAAGTCAACAAGGGAGTCAACAAAGATCTGATGAATAAGGCCAAGTAATTCTTTTTTCTAAAAAAATCAAACCATCATCAATAGTGATTCTTATCACTAGTGATTCTTATCACTCCATCTCATTGTAAAATCCCCATTTTTGTTAATTCCAACTCCATTTTATTCAAGCCAAGGAGTGCTAGGTCTATGTACATACCAAGTTTCATAATTTTTAGAGCTCATTTGAAGGTCCAAAATAGCTTAGGAACCTAGTAGTCTTGAGCTTGATTTGTGCTAGGTCTATGTACATATTAATTTTCATAGTTTTTAGAGCTCTTTTGAAACTCCAAAATAGATTAGAAACCTAATTTTTAACAAGGTTGGACACAAGGTCTGAACATCCCAAAGCTAGTCAAAAACTATAAAAGGAGCTACAGAGCTCATTTTTTACGCTGGATTATTGGGATTGAAGTGATTTGAACACATTATAAACTTGTTTTTGGCTAATCAAAGGCTCCATTGATCCATCTCTTTGGCTTATCACATGTACGTGTGTGTGTATGTCTGTGCATGTTGGTGCTTCTCACTCATGCACTTGTACTCTCACTTGTTCATGGTCATCATACCACCCTGAAATCTCCTCGGTTTGACAATTATGAGGTGGAGCTCCTCATGTTGATACTCATCATTATGCTAGAGTGACACCAAATCTGCACCGTTGCTGAGGATTGAGCTTTGAGGACGAGCATGTGATGGTAGTACATAGAGATTCGACATTGGAATGGTAAGTAATTAGGTAATTTCTTTACTTTTCTTATCTTTTATGTCATCATCACCTTCCTCACCATCTCCCATCTCCATGTCCTTCTTCATTGAATTTTCAGCTTTTGACCATATCTCCACCTCCACCTCATTTTCCCTCATTGTGTTTGTGAGACCGAGAGAAAAAGGAATTTTGTCTATTGTGTTTTCTCGTGTTTTGTGAGCTTTCTGGCAGGTACTCGCATCCACAACAATAGCGATAGCTCCAATAGGTACAGATCCTCTATGCATAGACCCTGAGGCAAAGCTCTTTGTCAATCGTGGCAGACACAAAAGTTGGACTTTTGGTAAACAGGAGTGCATCACAATAGAGTAGAAACCTTGCACATCACTCCTACATAATTTTTTTTCAGAAATTTATGTTTTCTCTGTCCATCATGATAGATAGAGTCAATCACGATTGACAAGTCTCAATCATACGATTGAGGATTGACAACCCATGATGGACATGGGTGCCCGTCATGATGGATAGCCCTTTCCATCATGATTGATAGATGTCATGAGAGATAGGAGTCCATCATCATTTCAATCCATCTTGATTAACATACCTCATGATAAATAGAGTCCATCATAGAATGAGTCAATTGTGATAGAGAGCCATTAATCACGATAAACACTATCCTTTGTGATGGACACATCAATCATGACAAATACCATCTATCATGATTGAAAGAAATCCATTGTGATAGATAGGTGTCCATCTCATGAGAGATAGTTGTCCATCATGATGGACCTGTCCATCATGATTGATAGCCCAATCAATCGTGATATACAAACAAATTTAGAAAAAAATTAGGGCTGTAAACATTGCAACGTTTTGAGCTAATATTTGGTGTTTTTTTAGGCATTTGGGGTTCATTGACAAGAAAAAGTTAATTAGCAATTGAATTGCACTTGGGGAACATAGTTGTCGTTGTGATAAAAACTCAAGTATTTCTAATGATGCTATTCAACACACAAGATTGCACAAGAGAAAAAATATAAAGAACAAGTAAAAGTTACAAAAGAACATTGCAACATGGTTGTACTTGAGAGAACTTGGACTAGTAGGCAAGGCTTATAAACCTTAGATCGGGAAGACATCTAGGTGGGGATAGACAAAGCATCACATCCTCTGAAGCTAACATCAATCACACAACTAGGTCGTGGGCTTGATAGCTTAGTGATTATCCCTATGTGCTAAGTTCAGAGACTAGTGATTCAGAACTATCATTTAGCATGGAACGACCAGCAGGTAGCTTAGGCACAACCTATCTATAGATACTTGAAGGACCTTATAAGACTCAGTTAGAATATATTAGGACCAATAGATTAGGTGCTTACATCTATGAGGATGGTTTGCAAAGATCCATAATACAACTCAAAAAATTTTACCAACCCTTTGGAATTGAACAACAAGTGGTCAAATTTGAAGAAGGCTCATATATTGATAAGCAAGGAACCATGTATGTGGTCACTAGCTTACTTGACAGGACCGATGAGTTCAAAATTGTTATTCTCGAAACTGACATGGAGACCTAGACCAAGCAAACTTAGGAGGAGAACCCAAGACACCTTGCAAAAAACCCTTCTTGAAAAGAGTGATTACCCTAGAGTGGATTCTCGATGATAATAAAAGCATAGAGCTATTCTTGAATAGAGAGAAAGATAAAGCTTTTTGGAGGTTTAAACTCGATCAACTTAACAAAGTAGGAGTAGTCATAATATATGAATTCAAGGACCCTAAGATGCGAGACAAGGTGGTAAATTCAGACAACATGTCAGAAAGAGTGTTTGTGGTGATGGAGCACAGTAGGCATGCCTACACTTGGCAGGGTGAATTAGTCTTTCCCCCGCCTAGATCAAACATTTATTATGGCCAACAAGGAGCAGGACCATCTCAGATTCATAGTAACCATAAAGAGATAACTAGAGAAAGACCTGAAGTAAGTTTTGCAAATCCCTTAGGAAGAGATTGATCAGGAATGGAGATGGATAGAACAAATTAGGAGAGGCATAGAGGTCAAAGACATCAAAGAGGCATGGATAAGTTTCCCCTACCAAGGCCTAGAGAACACCCTAAGATCTTGAGGCCTACTCAACTGGTTAAGTCCATGAACAATTACTTCGCTGGCACAAGAGACATGTACAATCATGTAGTAGAGCTTAGACAAGTATTAAGAGCTAAAAAAGTTAATGACTTGTTCACATAATATAATGCATTTTTTCTAACTCTCAAGAATACGGCCCTAACATGGTTTCAACTTCTACATCAAGGTCAATTTAGGAACATAGACTAGTTGTTTGAAGCACTCATTAGTGAATTTTCCAAGAGTCGCATCACACATAATACCTCATCCCTAATCCATAGTTTCAAGAAAACACCCCAAGAGATAGTCCAACTAGCTAGAAGAAAATTTATGCAATATTTGGAAAGGTTTCCTATTCCAAAATTACCCATTCTAGCCAAAGAAGTGGCACTATTCTTGGATGGCTTGCTAACTGCAAAACTAAGGTCATACATGTATTTGAAGGAACCTAAGAACATAGAGCAATGTGTGTGCATGTGTATCAACATAGAGGATAACTTAGGTGATGAGTTAGAGCTTTCAAAGATTTATAAAGACTAGGATAGTGTCACAAGTTTCACTTCTAAACCATCTACTTCGATAGATGAGTTGGTAGAGAAGGTAGCTGGGAAATAAGGAGTCTCAAGCAAGCACATGGCTAGAATGTTCTCTATGAAATGATGTTACCACTGTGGAGGAGACAACATGGTCAATGTTTGCCCAATCATGGATAAACCCCAAGGAAACCCTAATAACCCATATTGAACCATTGAGTGGAGATACCCTAACCACACTGCACAAGATTGCCCTTACAACAACCAAGTGGTTAGAAGGAATTATCCACAACCATATCAACAATAAGGGAGATACCAAAATTTGTATCAACTACAATTATACGTTAGGCCCCAACAAACTTATCAAACGTCCATATCAAGCTCAGCAAAGACCTCAAATTATGCTAGGCCAATAGCCTCCACCCCCAGCCAATGTGATCCCAATCAAGTATGCATCAGCTGAGGATAACTTGAGTAGAGCTTTAGTGCCCACACCATCGCGAATTTCAAAAAGTGACCCAAACACTCAAAGCTTCAACTCAATGCATGTAGATAACCAACCAATTTACTACATGGATTCACTAGTAGAGCACACAAAGGCTTACCCTTATGAAAAACTTAGTGAACCAAGTTGGGAGCCAAAATATTCGAATGTGATGTACACGAATACTAATCCTAGGCCCCAACCAAGAAAAATGAGAACCCAAGTACCCAAAGAGCCATGCTATAGGTGCCAAGGATATCATTTCATTCAAGATTGTCCAATCCCTGCAACACGACAACCCCAAATAGTGATAATTCAAGACCACAATCCCATTGCAAGTAGTAAACAGGGCTCGATCCCTACAACAAAACCAAGCCATAGGTCAAGAAAGGAGCCTAGATAATAGTGAGACTGAGAGCACAACTAAAAAGAGAACGAGAGAGTAGAAGGATAGCCATGAAAGAATAAAGAGACAATGAACTAACAAGATGAGTGAACTCGAAGAGATCTTAAGGGAAACTAAAGCTAGATTGATAGGGATCACATCTCACATGCACTCTCACAACCCACCACCCACATTACACCAAAACCATGCCACTAAACCACCACAACCCAGAGTAGGATTGGTCCTCGCAGATCCTACTCTATAAGATCTTGACATGATGCTCAAAACATATCAAGCCAGAATCCAAGAAGGGCCAAATGTGGTAGATTTAGATAAGTGTTAGCCTAGAGTTGACTTAGAAATTGAAAGAACCAAACTTTGTGCGAAAATGGTGGAACTAGATCAAACTATGTTTGAGGCTAGCTGTCTATTCAATTGCACTTACTCAACCAAGGCACAGTTGCACTATGTTAGAGAGACTAGAGAAGATAATAGCAAAATTTGGTTAGTCAACCACATCAAAGGTAAGCAATGATAGAAGTGAACGGATAAACTTGCCCCTTAAGGAAGATTATGTTCCTGATTCCACTTATCTAGAAATCTCTTCTTTTGTGAGTCAACATTCACAAGAATCCTTAAGAGGGATTCAAAAGGATAAATGGTCCAAGGAGAGCAAAAATCCTCCCCCCATTGAGCTAGTAGATGACCTTCATGATCAGTTTCCACAAGACATTCCCTCTATCAATGGAGAACAAGAGGAGGCACACGCTACTAAATCGTTAGACTTCGAATCCAACTCCCTACACACATTACCCCAGTTCACAAGCTCATGGGAGTCTAAGTCTATTCAAATGAGAGCTACTATCGTGATAAGAAACAAGGAGTCAATCATACCTAGAAACACGGACCTAATAAATGTGAAGAGAGATGGTGGATGCAATCCAAAGATGAGTAGGTGCTGCTACAACCAGCTTCACACCAGCCAACTTAGACTTCAGAGTTGATTAGTAGACCCTTTAAGCTTCCTAAATCCACCAAAATATCAGCCAAGTACTTTGGAACATGTATCCCAAAAGTTTAAGTCCAGACAGACTAGTTGCGCAATGACTAGCTCCCAAAACTTGCTATTTTTGGACATACACTTGCTCGAAAAAATGAACAGTGCTCTCAACCTGGTAGGAATTAGAAAAATTCCTTTTGGGCATAGCAAATAGACTTAGCAAGCTTCCCAATCCAAGTTAAAACACTTCAAATGATGGATTGAGCACTGAGAACAAGTTTCATCAATTTTTGGAACATGCCCACCATTCTCGGGGCTCTGCAGAGATAGACCAGTGAGCAGTAAATTGCAGATATCTTCAAAACTATTAATTTAATGACCTTGAAAATTTATACGTAGAATGTAGACAGTATGAGCTATCCAACGCAAGTTAAATCACTGAAAAAGGTTCCGTAGAACGCGCGATATGACCTTCTGAAGTTACTGCTCTGAGTGAGTATAACAGAGAACAAAACAGAGAGGTAGATGATAATAAATGTATAGATTCACATATGATTACAACCACATTGGCAATGAATCTTTGCACAATGGGAGTAGAATGATAGAGCTATGGATTAAGCTCTTCAATCTCTACAAACTGACATCAAGTGGTCACGTACAAGGCTTGCTAATCGCCTCTTCCTTCTTGCTCCTTTTATAGCTATTCTTGGAGGGAGTTTTGAATTCGAATTCGAATGGCTCCACCTAAAAGTGATCCCCAAAGTTAGGAGATATTCCCTCAGCTCAAAAAGTCGTGGGTTTTGGTAGTTAGAGCCACGAAATTGCTTTTACATCATGCATGAGGTAAGCCATCCTTTTCCTTTTTCTTTTTTTAATTACAAGAGATAAAAATGAACTCTTTTACAAGAGGTGTTCAAATGACTACTCATGTGACTTACAAATGAGGATGATATCAAATATATCAAGCATGTAGGCTTGGGTAAAATGCACCAACAGCTCCCCCTCAAGCCTAACATGCTTGGCCTTCAAATAAGTCTTCAATTGTCCTTGATTTCCTGCAAGCCAATCATCAACTTGAATCTACTTAATTTTGTACCATCAAGAGCTTTAGTCATGTTGGCACATTGCATATCTGTAGAGACATTAGTTGAATATCCTTGCTCATTAGCTTCTCCCTTACGTAATGGTAGTGGACTTCAATATGCTTGGTTCTAGCATGGTATACCGGATTAGCTGCTAGATGTAGTGAGCTTGTGTTGTCACCAAAAATATGAGGTGTTGAAGAATGAAGTCCAAGATCTGTGTACAAAGACTTTAACCACATGATTTCTTGAGTTGCATTAGCCAAACCTCTATATTCAGCTTCAGTAGAAGATAATGCCATGGTTGGTTGCTTCTCTGATGACCAAGAAATAATTTTTGAACCTGCAAATGATATATACCCAGATGTGCTTCTTCTATCATCTCTAGATCCGGCCCAATCTGCATCTGAGTAGACCTTTAGCTCAATATCTGAAGTATATGAATAGAACAAACCTTCATTCATGGTCCCCTTTAGGTACTTGAGGACTCTCTTGGCCGCTTCCATATGTGGTCTTCTCGGCTTATGCATAAACTGACTCAATATGCTAACACTATAGCATATATCCACCCTTGTGAGTGTTGCATAGTTCAAACTTCCAACCAAGCTTTGATAGCTTGTGATGTCTTCAATTGGCTCTCCTTCATAAGCACTAAGCTTATGATTTTGCTCCATAGGTGTACCTGCACACTTGGTATTTTCCATCTTGAACTTGACGAGCATGTCATGGACATACTTCCTTTGTGTGATGTATATACCAGAATCTGTGTAGATCAACTCCAATCCAAGAAAATAAGTGAGTGGTCCGAGGTCACTTATTTTGAATTCCTCCTTCATTTGAGCCTTTACTTGTTTGATTCCTTCAAGATCATTGCCTGTGATAATAATATCATCAACATACACACATAAATAGATCACTTCAGATCCATTCCTCTTTATGAACAAAGAGGTATCCGCCTTGCTAGCTTTGAATCCTTGGTCCTGCAAATAAGTAACCAATCTAAAATTCCAAGCTCTTGGAGCTTGCTTCAATCCATACAACGCTTTCTTTAGTTTGCATACATAGTTAGGATGATGTGCATCCTCATATCCAGGAGGTTGTGCCATATACACTTCCTCAGAAATCCATCCATTCAAGAAAGCATTCTTTACATCAAGTTGATAAAGATTCCAATTTCTAGATGCAGCAAGACTAATGAGAACCCTAATTGTAGGCATTTTTGCAACAGGAGAGAAAGTCTCCTCATAATCAATACCATGGGTTTGAGCAAACCCTTTAGCAACTAACCTTGCTTTGTGTCTATTTATACTTCCATCTGGATTCCTCTTGATTTTGTATATCCATCGAGATCCGATTATCTTCATAGATGGCTTGTTAGGTACAAGCTCCCAAGTGTCATTCTCCTTCAAGGCTTCCATTTCTTCATCCATTGCATCTCTCCAAGCTTTCTTGCTTTGTGCTTCTTCAAATGTGGTAGGTTCTTCATTGGTTGAATCCTTTGCAATGTAGATTGAGTGCTTGGTGACCAAAGAAGTATCATAACCAAACCTCTCTGGTTTCTTCTTCTCCCTCGAAGACCTTCTAAGTGGTTGATGTGAGCTCTCCGGTCCATATGTAGCATCATGCATCTTTGCTTTACCTTTGTTCTTCCATAGCTTTAGTCTTTCCAAGTCTTCTAGGTCAATCTCCGAATCACTTTCTTCAATCTGCTTTGGCTCCTTTGGTTGAAGTGATGGAAAATCTTCATCCAAGTCATATGGCAGCTTCACTTTCCTGTCATCATCAAACCATGATTTGTTTTCATAAAAAATTACATCTCTACTCACAGAAAATCCTTTATTGGTTGGATTGTATAATCTATATCCTTTTTGGTTTTGGTCATAACCAATAAATATGCACTTCTCTGCCTTGGGATCCAATTTCCCTCTTACTTGAGAAGGAATGTGAGCATAGGCTAAGCATCCAAAGATTTTGCAATGCTCTAGACTAGGTCTTCTTCCATTCCACACTTCATATGGAGTGGTTCCATCTAGTGACTTAGATGGAAGTCTATTTATGAGATATGTGGTTGTAGACACAGCCTCTGCCCATAGGTAGTTTGGCAATCCCTTTTCGTTGAGCATGGACCTTGCTGCTTTGACAATAGCTCTATTCCTCCTTTCTGCTACACCATTGAGTTCGGGTGTATACCTTGTAGTGACTTCCCTTTTAATGCCTCTTTCATGCAAGAAGGCATCAAATTCAGAAGAGAAGTATTCTCCTCCACCATCTGATCTGAGTCGTTTCAAAGTCCTACCTGTTTGGTTTTCAACAAGAGCAATATACTTCTTAAAGCAATTAAACACTTCATCCTTGTGCTTCATGAAAAATAGAATGGTCCACCTGCTACAATCATCTATGAAAGACACATAATATCTTGAGCCTCATATAGATGGCTCCTTACTTGGACCCCACACATCCGTGTGCACTAGATCCAAAGGATTTTGATACATATATCCTTTCTTATTGAAAGGTTGTCTATGAGCCTTGCTGAGTTGACAAGCTTCACAATTATAAATCATGTGTTGCCTTGTGATATTAGGCAAACCAAGTACACTTTGGTCCCTGCAAACTTGTTTGAGTGTCCTCTCACCAATGTGAGCAAGCCTTTTGTGCCATATCTCCAACTCTGTTAGATTTTGAGATCCATAGCTAAACAAAGCTATGTTCTTTGTATCTTCCACTTCAAAAGTGAAAAGCCTTCCTGTCTTTTCTCCTTTGGCAATCCTTCGAAAGCCTTGCCTTGGGTCTTCAACATATGCTCCAAATCGATTGAATCCAACCTGCAATCCTTTTTCAACAATCTGTCCAACACTTATTAAATTTTTGGTAATTGTAGGGACATACAAGACTTTGCTTAAGAGGTTCATATTCCCATCTGACGTCTTCACATTACCTATCTTCTCCACTGAGTGCTTTGTGTCATCTCCTGTCTGCACTTCATGCTTGTTATGAGGATCTTCCAAATCAGAAAGTAAAGCCACATTTCCTGCTACATGGTTCGAGCATCCCGAATCAATGTTATGTGATCATCATCCTTACCCTTCTTCACTGATAGATTCATAATCAATAATGAATCTTCTTGACTTTGGTCCTCTGCATAGTTATTGTAGTCTCTTCTTCCTCTATGGCCTCTTTGATAGTTGTTGTTGTAATTGTTGTTGTAGTAGTTGTTGTTGTTGTAGCCTCCATTGTATCTACCTCTATTTGATCCATAGCCACCTCTATTGAATCCTCTTCCTCTTAAGTTCCTCGGGTTCCTGAAACATTCTTCAGTAGTATGGTTAGATAAGCCACATATGTTGCAAAGGTTGAGATGATTGGAATCTCCCCCTGCCTTGCTTTCCACCTCTGCCTCTTCCTCTAGCTCTTCCTCTACCTGCAAAGTTTGCTTGGAAAGAGCTTCCTTCATCTTCATTCTTCCTATTCTTTGACTTGTCCTTGACCTTAGCTTTATCAGAATATAAGGCAGAAGTTTGATTACCTCTTGAGGACTCACCACCTTTGCTAATCTTTGCTTCATGAGTGAAGAGTTGGCCCATGAGTGTGTTGAGGTCGGGTACATGCATATCCATGTATAACTCCATGGCTGTTGTGAATGACTCCCACTTGTCGTCTGCTTTGATTCCATTCATGATTTGTCTTATGATTTGCTCCTCTTCAATTACCTCTCCAATGCTTCCAAGTTGGTCGGAAATCTCCTTCATCTTTGTGACATAATCAATCACATTTTGCTTCGGGCTTTTCTTCATTGTTGTGAACTCCATCCACAATTGGTTCTTCCTTGCTCGAGTGTTGGAAGAGAAGAAAGAAGCAAGTGCATTCCAGGTCTCTCTTGATGTCTTGCATCCCTTGACATGAGGTAAAAGAAAATCAGAGATTGAGTTTAGAATATAGGACCTTGCAAGTGCATCCTTCGAACACCAATTCGAAAGTCCTTCCACTTCTTCATGTGATGGTTGCCCTTTGTTCCTCATGGTTGGCATTGCTTCATCTCCGGATATGAATCCATATAGATTGCTCCCTTGAAGGTAAGCCTCCATCCTTAGAGACCATGCCGGGTAGTTGTTTCGATCCAATTTATCAATTGTTGATGGAAATCCATCTCCCATGTTGCTTGACTATGCTCTGATACCACTGTGAAGAGAGATGGTGGATGCAGTCCAAAGATGAGTAGGTGGTGCTACAACCAGCTTCACACCAGCCAACTGAGGCTTCAGAGTTGATTAGTAGACCCTTTAAGCTTCCTAAATCCACCAAAATATCAGCCAAGTACTTTGGAACATGTATCCCAAAAGTTTAAGTCAAGACAGACTAGTTGCGAAATGACTAGCTCCCAAAACTTGCTATTTTTGGACATACACTTGCTGGAAAAAATGAACAGTGCTCTCAACCTGGTAGGAATTAGAAAAATTAATTTTGGGCATATCAAATAGACTTAGCAAGCTTCTCAATCCAAGTTAAAACACTTCAAATGATGGACCGAGCACTGAGAACAAGTTTCATCAATTTTTGGAACATGCCCACCATTCTCGGTGCTCTGCAGAGATAGACCAGTGAGCAGTAAATTGCAGATATCTTCAAAACTATTAATCCAATGACCTTGAAAATTTATATGTAGAATGTAGACAGTATGAGCTATCCAATGCAAGGTAAATCACTGAAAAAGGTTCCGTAGAACTCGAGATATGACCTTCTAAAGTTACTGCTCTGAGTGAGTATAGCAGAGAACAAAACAGAGAGGTAGATGATAATAAATGTATAGATTCACATATGATTACAACCACATTGGCAATGAATTTTTGCACAATGGGAGTAGAATGATAGAGCTATGGAGTAAGCTCTTCAATCTCTACAAAATGACATCAAGTGGTCACGTACAAGGCTTGCTAATTGCCTCTTCCTTCTTGCTCCTTTTATAGCTATTCTTGGAGGGAGTTTTGAATTCGAATTCGAATGGCTCCACCTAAAAGTGATCCCCAAAGTTAGGAGATATTCCCTCAGCTCAAAAAGTCGTGGGTTTTGGTAGTTAGAGCCACGAAATTTCTTTTACATCATGCATGATGTAAGCCATCCTTTTCCTTTTTCTTTTTTTAATTACAAGAGATAAAAATGAACTCTTTTACAAGAGGTGTTCACATGACTACTCATGTGACTTACAAATGAGGATGATATCAAATATATCAAGCATGTAGGCTTGGGTAAAATGCACCAACAGCTCCCCCTCAAGCCTAACATGCTTGGCCTTCAAATAATTCTTCAATTGTCCTTGATTTCCTGCAAGCCAATCATCAACTTGAATCTACTTAATTTTGTACCATCAAGAGCTTTAGTCAACATGTCGGCACATTGCATATCTGTAGAGACATAGGATAGTAATATCCTTGCTCATTAGCTTCTCCCTTACGTAATGGTAGTGGACTTTAATATGCTTGGTTCTAGCATGGTATACCGGATTAGCTGCTAGATGTAGTGAGCTTGTGTTGTCACCAAAAATATGAGGTGTTGAAGAATGAAGTCCAAGATCTGTGTACAAAGACTTTAACCACATGATTTCTTGAGTTGCATTAGCCAAACCTCTATATTCAGCTTCAGTAGAAGATAATGCCACGGTTGGTTGCTTCTTCGATGACCAAGAAATAATTTCTGAACCTGCAAATGATATATACCCGGATGTGCTTCTTCTATCATCTCTAGATCCGGCCCAATCTGCATCTGAGTAGACCTTTAGCTCAATATCTGAAGTATATGAATAGAACAAACCTTCATTCATGGTCCCCTTTAGGTACTTGAAGACTCTCTTGGCCGCTTCCATATGTGGTCTTCTCGGCTTATACATAAACTGACTCAATATGCTAACACTATAGCATATATCCACCCTTGTGAGTGTTGCATAGTTCAAACTTCCAACTAAGCTTTGATAGCTTGTGATGTCTTCAATTGGCTCTCCCTCATTAAGCTTATGATTTTGCTCCATAGGTGTACCTGCACACTTGGTATTTTCCATCTTGAACTTGACGAGCATGTCATGGACATACTTCCTTTGTGTGATGTATATACCTGAATCTGTGTAGATCTTTTCCAATCCAAGAAAATAAGTGAGTGGTCCGAGGTCACTTATTTTGAACTCCTCCTTCATTTGAGCCTTTACTTGTTTGTTTCCTTCAAGATCATTGCCTGTGATAATAATATCATCAACATACACACATAAATAGATCACTTCAGATCCATTCCTCTTTATGAACAAAGAGGTATCCGCCTTGCTAGCTTTGAATCCTTGGTCTTGCAAATAAGTAACCAATCTAAAATTCCAAGCTCTTGGAGCTTGCTTCAATCCATACAAAGCTTTCTTTAGTTTGCATACATAGTTAGGATGATGTGCATCCTCATATCCAGGAGGTTGTGCCATATACACTTCCTCAGAAATCCATCCATTCAAGAAAGCATTCTTTACATCAAGTTGATAAAGATTCCAATTTCTAGATGCAACAAGACTAATGAGAACCCTAATTGTAGGCATTCTTGCAACAGGAGAGAAAGTCTCCTCATAATCAATACCATGGGTTTGAGCAAACCCTTTAGCAACTAACCTTGCTTTGTGTCTATTTATACTTCCATCTGGATTCCTCTTGATTTTGTATATCCATCGAGATCCGATTACCTTCATAGATGGCTTGTTAGGTACAAGCTCCCAAGTGTCATTCTCCTTCAAGGCTTCCATTTCTTCATCCATTGCATCTCTCCAAGCTTTCTTGCTTTGTGCTTCTTCAAATGTGGTAGGTTCTTCATTGGTTGAATCCTTTGCAATGTAGATTGAGTGCTTGGTGACCAAAGAAGTATCATAACCAAACCTCTCTGGTTTCTTCTTCTCCCTCGAAGACCTTCTAAGTGGTTGATGTGAGCTCTCGGGTCCATATGTAGCATCCTGCATCTTTGCTTTACCTTTGTTCTTCCATAGCTTTAGTCTTTCCAAGTCTTCTAGGTCAATCTCCGAATCACTTTCTTCAATCTGCTTTGGCTCCTTTGGTTGAAGTGAAGGAAAATCTTCATCCAAGTCATATGGCAACTTCACTTTCCTGTCATCATCAAACCATGATTTGTTTTCATCAAAAATTACATCTCTACTCACAAAAAATCCTTTATTGGTTGGATTGTACAATCTATATCCTTTTTGGTTTTGGTCATAACCAATAAATACGCACTTCTCTGCCTTGGGATCCAATTTACCTCTAACTTGAGAAGGAATTTGAGCATAGGCTAAGCATCCAAAGATTTTGCAATGCTCTAGACTAGGTCTTCTTCCATTCCACACTTCATATGGAGTGGTTCCATCTAGTGACTTAGATGGAAGTCTATTTATGAGATATGTGGTTGTAGACACAGCCTCTGCCCATAGGTAGTTTGGCAATCCCTTTTCGTTGAGCATGGACCTTGCTGCTTTGACAATAGCTCTATTCCTCCTTTCTGCTACACCATTGATTTCGGGTGTATACCTTGTAGTGACTTCCCTTTTAATGCCTCTTTCATGCAAGAAGGCATCAAATTCAGAAGAGAAGTATTCTCCTCCACCATCTGATCTGAGTCGTTTCAAAGTCCTACCTGTTTGGTTTTCAACAAGAGCAATACACTTCTTAAAGCAATTAAACACTTCATCCTTGTGCTTCATGAAAAATAGAATGGTCCACCTGCTACAATCATCTATGAAAGACACATAATATCTTGAGCCTCATATAGATGGCTCCTTACTTGGACCCCACACATCCGTGTGCACTAGATCCAAAGGATTTTGATACATATATCCTTTCTTATTGAAAGGTTGTCTATGAGCCTTGCCGAGTTGACAAGCTTCACACTTATAAACCATGTGTTGCCTTGTGATATTAGGCAAACCAAGTACACTTTGGTCCCTGCAAATTTGTTTGAGTGTCCTCTCACCAATGTGAGCAAGCCTTTTGTGCCATATCTCCAACTCTGTTAGAGTTTGAGATCCATAGCTAAACAAATCTATGTTCTTCGTATCTTCCACTTCAAAAGTGAAAAGTCTTCCTGTCTTTTCTCCTTTGGCAATCCTTCGAAAGCCTTGCCCTGGGTCTTCAACATATGCTCCAAATCGATTGAATCTAACCTGCAATCCTTTTTCAACAATCTGTCCAACAGTTATTAAATTTTTGGTAATTGTAGGGACATGCAAGACTTTGCTTAAGAGGTTCATATTCCCATCTGATGTCTACACATTACCTATCTTCTCCACTGAGTGCTTTGTGTCATCTCCTGTCTGCACTTCATGCTTGTTATGAGGATCTTCCAAATCAGAAAGTAAAGCCACATTTCCTGCTACATGGTTCGAGCATCCCGAATCAATGTAAAATATGTGATCATCATCCTTACCCTTCTTCACTGATAGATTCATAATCAATAATGAATCTTCTTGACTTTGGTCCTCTGCATAGTTATTGTAGTCTCTTCTTCCTCTATGCCACTTTGATAGTTGTTGTTGTTGTTGTTGTTGTAATTGTTGTTGTAGTAGTTGTTGTTGTTGTAGCCTCCATTGTATCTACCTCTATTTGATCCATAGCCACCTCTATTGAATCCTCTTCCTCTTGAGTTCCTCGGGTTCCTGAAACATTCTTCAGTAGTATGGTTAGATAAGCCACATATGTTGCAAAGGTTGAGATGATTGGAATCTCCCCCTGCCTTGCTTTCCACCTCTGCCTCTTCCTCTAGCTCTTCCTCTACCTGCAAAGTTTGCTTGGAAAGAGCTTCCTTCATCTTCATTCTTCCTATTCTTTGACTTGTCCTTGACCTTAGCTTTATCAGATATAAGGCAGAAGTTTGATTACCTCTTGAGGACTCACCACCTTTGCTAATCTTTGCTTCATGAGTGAAGAGTTGGCACATGAGTGTGTTGAGGTCGGGTACATGCATATCCATGTATAAATCCATGGTTGTTGTGAATGACTCCCACTTGTCGTCTGCTTTGATTCCATTCATGATTTGTCTTATGATTTGCTCCTCTTCAATTACCTCTCCAATGCTTCCAAGTTGGTCGGAAATCTCCTTCATCTTTGTGACATAATCAGTCACATTTTGCTTCGGGCTTTTCTTCATTGTTGTGAACTCCATCCACAATTAGTTCTTCCTTGCTCGAGTGTTGGAAGAGAAGAAAGAAGCAAGTGCATTCCAGGTCTCTCTTGATGTCTTGCATCCCTTGACATGAGGTAAAAGAAAATCAGAGATTGAGTTTAGAATATAGGACCTTGCAAGTGCATCCTTCGAACACCAATTCGAAAGTCCGTCCACTTCTTCATGTGATGGTTGCCCTTTGTTCCTCATGGTTGGCATTGCTTCATCTCCGGATATGAATCCATATAGATTCCTCCCTTGAAGGTAAGCCTCCATCCTTAGAGACCATGCCGGGTAATTGTTTTGATCCAATTTGTCAATTGTTGATGGAAATCCATCTCCCATGTTGCTTGACTATGCTCTGATACCACTGTGAAGAGAGATGGTGGATGCAGTCCAAAGATGAGTAGGTGCTGCTACAACCAGCTTCACACCAGCCAACTGAGACTTCAGAGTTGATTAGTAGACCCTTTAAGCTTCCTAAATTCACCAAAATATCAGCCAAGTACTTTGGAACATGTATCCCAAAAGTTTAAGTCAAGACAGACTAGTTGCGAAATGACTAGCTCCCAAAACTTGTTATTTTTGGACATACACTTGCTGGAAAAAATGAACAGTGCTCTCAACCTGGTAGGAATTAGAAAAATTCCTTTTGGGCATAGCAAGTATACTTAGCAAGCTTCCCAATTTCAAGTTAAAACACTTCAAACGATGGACTGTGCACTGAGAACAAGTTTCATCAATTTTTGGAACATGCCCACCATTCTCGGGGCTCTCGAGAGATAGACCAGTGAGCAGTAAATTGCAGATATCTTCAATACTATTAATCCAATGACCTTGAAAATTTATATGTAGAATGTAGACAGTATGAGCTATCCAATGCAAGGTAAATCACTGAAAAAGGTTCCGTAGAACTCGAGATATGACCTTCTGAAGTTACTACTCTGAGTGAGTATAGCAGAGAACAAAACAGAGAGGTAGATGATAATAAATGTATAGATTCACATATTATTACAACCACATTGGCAATGAATTTTTGCACAATGGGAGTAGAATGATAGAGCTATGGAGTAAGCTCTTCAATCTCTACAAAATGACATCAAGTGGTCACGTACAAGGCTTTCTAATTGCCTCTTCCTTCTTGCTCCTTTTATAGCTATTCTTGGAGGGAGTTTTGAATTCGAATTCGAATGGCTCCACCTAAAAGTGATCCCCAAAGTTAGGAGATATTCCCTCAGCTCAAAAATTCATGGGTTTTGGTAGTTAGAGCCACAAAATTGCTTTTACATCATGCATGAGGTAAGCCATCCTTTTCCTTTTTCTTTTTTTAATTACAAGAGATAAAAATGAACTCTTTTACAAGAGGTGTTCACATGACTACTCATGTGACTTACAAATGAGGATGATATCAAATATATCAAGCATGTAGGCTTGGGTAAAATGCACCAACAATAAATAATACTAAGGTACAATGTCATCTCACCTAAGAATAGCTATTGAAAGTGAAACCGGAACTATGGAAGCATATAGCAAATCAAGTGTCAGAGGTAACCAAATGACCCTCTCAAGGAACACATAAAATAGACCCAAAGATAGCCTTGGATAAGATAGGAGATATGAGCAAAGGAGAATAAGGAAATACTTATTTTCGTATCAAGGCTATACCACCAAAGTGTTGGAGATAGACGTCTGCGGAAGCACACGAACAACACACGGAAAGAGAAGAAGCTTGGAGCACAACACACAATATTGAATGTATTACTAGAGAATGTACAAAGATAAGTAGCCCATTAGGGCAGTAGGCATATATACAAGCCCAGGGAAAAAAACCTCCTAAGGAGGGAAAAAAGTGCCCCGACGGTCCTAGTGTGTTCACACACATCACTACCTAAATATATCAACAAATCTCCCCTCGGAGTGATGCGGTGAAAAAGGAGTTGGCACTCATGTATAAGGAAGTGCCAAGCTATGTGGAAATCACTCCACAGAAGGAAGTAAGCCCAAAGCTTTGCGGAAAGCTTCAAACTTCTCCCTAGGCAGAGCCTTTGTGAAAAGGTCTACAATGTTCTCCTATGTGGGCACATATGCCAAGCTGATCTCCCTAGCAAAGAACCTCTCCCTGACATAGTGATAATGCACCTCAATGTGCTTAGTGCGAGTATGGAACACATGGTTACTCGCAACTGCCAATGCGCTCTGACTGTCAGTGAAGATGGTGGTGGCAGAAGACTGACCAACACCCAAATCCACCATAAGGCATCTGAGCCACACACACTCAACAGTAGCTGTGAAAGCTGCCCTATACTCAACCTCACAACTGGAAGTGGGCATAGTAGGCTGCTTCTTGCTCAGCCAAGATATACATGAGCTACCAAGCATGAAGCAAAAGCCACTAGTGGACACACGAGTGTCAAAGCAACCAGCCCAATCAGAGTTAGAAAAAGCATGCAAATATGGCGGTAGTGATCCCCCCTAGGGATAAAACAAGCCAAGTAGCCGAGTACCACTCAAGTAGCGAAAAATGCGCTTAACTGCCTACCAATGCTTGACTCCTGGGCAATGCATAAACCTGTTCATCTATGAGATAGCAAACTGAATATCTAGCCAAGTAATGCATAAGTAAATCAAGCATCCAACAGCCTGCTGATAGAGAACAACATCAAATGCATCTCCAGCACCATGAAGACTCAATCGTAAACCTGTCTCCATAGGAGTGGCAATAGGCTTACAGTCTTCAAGGCCAAAACACAGCAATAATGTGTCAATATATTTCGTTTGACACAAATCCATTCCACCATCAACTTGCATAAACTGAATGCCCAAATAGTGATGCAAATGCCTCAAATCAGACATCTCAAATGAGGCATGCAAATCAGCTTTAAAATCAGCAATATGCTTCTCAATAGGACCAGTGAGCAGCATGTCGTCAACATAGACATATGATCAGAAGCACATCATTAGCACGCTTAACATATAAGGTGCTTTCAGTTGGACTGTTCTCAAAACCATGTGCAATCAGGTAGGCATGTATCTTCTCATACCAAGCACGTGGTGCTTGCTTTAAACCAAAGTCACCATTCAAAAATGTTTTTTTAATATCCAATTGATGTACATTCCAACCATGATGAGCTGCAAGTGCACAGATGCCGCGAACTGTAGTCATTCGGCAAGTAGCTGCAAAGGTCTCATCAAAATCAATGCCTCTTTCTTGTGCATAACCCTTTGCAACAAGTCTACCCTTATACCTATCAACTGTACCATCACGCTTATGCTTCAACTTGTATACCCACTTAGTCCCAATGGCCTTCTTGCGAGGAGGCAAGTCACATAAAGACCAAGTACCATTCTTCATTATAGCATCATATTCAGATTGCATAACAACCATCCAATTTTTTTAATTTTGTGCTTCATCAAACGAAACAGGCTCATTCTCATCACAGAGACTAGATGTAGCCATAGCATAGCAATTTGATGCAAAAGAGGCACTATGAGAGCCTGAACGAGTATGATACGATAGAGGTGCATCTAATTTGCTATCATGCAAAGTCTGCACTAGCCATTTTGGCATAGTTTTTACGTGCTCAATATGAGCCTTCTCATCAACTAGTGCATCATGTAAATCTACATCAGAAATGGAATGAACTGCATCATCACATGAAACCTGCACAGTCTGAGAAGTTGCCTCATTAGGACCAGCACTAAATTGTCGAGCTGTAAAAAGACGCAGCAAAGTATCATACATGTCTTTGGAGCTAACAGATGTCTCCTTAGTACATGAAAGCAATGGCTGAATAGCATCTTCCACAAAAACAACATCACGGCTAACCAGAATGCGTTTAATCTGTGGATGATACAGACGATAGCCTTTACTTTCAGAACTGTACCCAACAAAAATACATTTTACTGCTTTATCATCCAATTTTCTACGATGTTATTCAGGCACTAATGCATATGCCAAACAACCAAAAACTCGTAGATGAGCAACAGATGGCTTGCGATCATGCCAAGCCTCATATGGAGTGATAGACTGTAGTGCTTTAGTGGGACACCTGTTAAGTACATATGTTGCACACATGACAGCCTGAAGCTAGAAACTATGTGGTAAAGCCTGATTCTTTACCATACACCTCACCATCTTCATGATTGACATGTTCTTTGGTTCAGCAACTCCATTCTGTTGAGGTGTATATGACATTGTACACTGGTGTTTTATCCCATGTTCAACCTTAAATGCATTAAAATCAGAAGACATATATTCCCCCCTCGATCAGAATGGAGGGTGCCCATTTTACATGCTGACAAATTTTCAACCAAAACCAAAAACTGTTTGAAGCACATGAACACTTCAGACTTTACCTTCAATGGATATACCCATGCATGCCTAGAAAAATCATCAATGAAAGTCATGAACTAAAGATAATTTCCAAAAGAAGGTGTTTGCATAGGACCATAGACATCACTATGTACAAGCTATAATTTCTGAGTAGCCCGAACTGAACCATTCGTTGGAAATGAGGAACACTGCATTTTGCCCAAAATACAGCCTTCACAAACATGTTTTCCAGGTGCCTTAAGTTTGGGCAAAGAGGACACCATTTCATATTTCTGTAGGCATAGCAAACTAGCAAAATTCAGATGGCCAAAGCATGCATGCCAAAGCTTTGCATCTGACATAGCCTGAGAATCATGTACTGCACATGCCGAATCATTCAGAGATCTTTCATAGTCTATGAGCTTATGTAGCCCACGACATAGAATGCCAGAAGCAATAATCACATTGCCATTTGACAAATCATGAACTGTACACTTGTCATCAACAAATTTCACAACCAAGCTAATCTTGGCTAATGCAGAAATTGATAACAGGTTCTTCTTGATCCCTGGCACAAATAAAGCATTTGACAAAGTGAAAGAACTACGATCAGCGGTAGTCAAAATGATCTTACCAACTCCCATAACAAGATAAGAGGAATTGTTGGCACATGTAACAGTATTCCCTGTAGGGGCAAGCTCGAGTGAAGAGAAGAAATTGTGATGTGAGGTAATATGTTTGGTCGCCCCATTGTCAAAATACTAAACATCTGAGTCCACTGCAGACATGCACTGCTCACGAGAAGATGGGTCAAAATTGCAGACAGTAGTAAATGCCCATTCTTCTTCTTGCACAAGATTAGCAGACTCTGTTTTTTGTGTAAAGGCCTCTGCAACAAGCATTCCAGCCTCTTTCTTCTTTGCCTCTTCAGCAGCCAGTTTTGGAAATTTCTTTATGATATGATCATTCCCTTTATAATACTTGCAAAACAATTTCTGCTTTTCTGATTTCTTCTCATCTTTATCTTCCTTCTTCGAATGTGCAGCATTTGCAGATTTCTGCTTACTAGTTGAAGAGCTCCAGTTTCCTTTGCCCTTCTGACTAGCCAGGAAAGCTTGATCTGCAACACGCATAATGGATCTATTCTACCTAGACTGATCTTCCTGCAACAAAACAGAGACTAACTCCTCAAATGACAAGGCATTTGGATTGCCTTTCATCATTAACCGAAGAGTAGAAGCAAAACTATGATATGAATCAAGAAGACCATTCAGAACGGTCTACACAAGTGAGCTATCTGGTATAACCTCATCAATAGAAATCAATTGTTCCTTCAAGTCTTTGATCTTTGTTAGAAAACTGTCCATAGAACCACCTTCATTCATGTGCTCACTCTCCAACTATTTTCGGAGGTAAGCAATATGAGCCTCATTCGTAGCTTGGTACAATGTGGTAAGTGTATCCCAAGCATCCTTAGTTGTTCTGCAAGAGTGAATGTGAGGAATAATGGCATGTTTGACAAACAAAGCTATCAATGCATGTGCCTGGGCATCTCTGCCATCCCAACGAATTTGCTCTGCAGTAGGTGCAGTAGAAATTGCAGCACGAAAACGAATATGCAGAATATCATCATCTTCGACACCTTCTGCCTCAGCTTCTGTACCTGCAGTTGTAACAGTTGCAAGTGTGACACGACATTTTTCAACACCTTGCACAATGTTCCACAGTCGTTTTGCAACCAATACATGTCACATCATATAAGGCCATGATGGGTAGTTGGTACCATCCAACTTATCCTCAACAGCCAACATACGGAATACATCACTGCTTTCATGGCTGGTGACCAAAATACCTTGATGCAAAAAATTGACTATATCGCAAAAAGTTGAACAGAACTGCCTAGACGAATTCTGCAAGACCTGTAGCAGACTTTGAGACGCTTATAGTGGCGAACAGAAACTGGTATATACCTTTGGCACAAAAAGATGAAATAGCCTATACAAGCACTGCGATAGTGCATTCGGAGGCCAAAACGAGCTCAGATCGTGATTTTGACACCACAAAGCGAAGCTATTTTGATCTCGAAAACACCTTTAGCGTGCTCACCAAAATTCGTGCGATTCTGGGACTGCAACCGGAGGAGTGTCAATGGCATTCTAGATGAAGTGACGACCTGCTCTGATACCAATTGTTGGAGATAGACATCTTTGGAAGCATGTGAACAACACAATGAAAGAGAAGAAGCTTGGAGCACAACACACAATACTGAATGTATTACTAGAGAATGTACAAAGATAAGTAGCCCATTAGGGCAATAGGCGTATATACAAGCTGGGGGGAAAAAACCTCCTAAAGAGGGAAAAAAGTGCCCCGGCGGTCCTAGTGTGTTCACACACATCACTACATAAATATATCAACACAAAGATGTCTTGGACTCAGGTGCAAGAGTTTCCATTGCTACCACCTCCTTATGGAAGCATTATGGAAAATTGGCGCTCAAGACACTGAGGATGAAATAAAAAATGGAAGATGGATACATCGAGAAGCCTCTAGGATTGCTCTCACCACATGGGTGTGGAGTTTGAACATACATTTGCCATATGTGAATTTGGCAAGAACCACGTCTATGAGATTATTTTAGGTAGACCATTCATGAGACAACTACAAATACTGCAAGATTGGGGAACCAATTCCTTGTTGTTGCCACATTTAGGAGTCACCACTCAAGTTAAGCTCAATGACTACTCACATAGAGACATACCCCCCTTATAGTGGAATCCTGTTGATAGAACATTAGATGACATAGAGTCAATCCACTCGATAGGATCAAGATCCTCGTGGATGCATGAAAACACTCACTTATGGATGTGTATTGTAATTGTAGAGAAAGAGAACATATCAATCTCTAGAGAAGTTGGTACTAGTGAGAACCCTAGATCAATTCAAGACCCAACCTGTGCACCTATGATTTTTCGTCATGGAGAATTTGAACCTCATGATTGGGCCAAAATTCTAGCCAATATGGACATAGATGTCAATGAAGAATTGTGGACCCGCCATTGTGATGAGGATGGCTATGAAATTTTAGTTTTCAGGATAGGACCAATCATGTGTGATTCAGTTATTGAAGAGTGTGGACCTACTATGTGCGAATTCACCAATTATTTTCCAAGATAGGCAACATGAGCTTCATTTCTTGTCTATTATAATGTTGTAAGAGTATCCCAAGCATCTTTTGTTGATTTGCAAGAGTGAATGTGAGGGATATCAGCATGTTTGACAAAAAAAAGTATCATGCATGTGCATGTGCATCTTTTCCATCCCAAACAAGCTGCTCTACAATATGTGCAATACGAAACGGAATAAGACCAGAGAATCAAAGATCATCATCTTCATCACCACTTGCATCACTTGCAATCCGTACATAATGCCCTGCATCATATTCCACAAGACTTTTGCTAGCAATACATGATGCATCATGTATGCTTAAAATGGGTAATTACAACCATCTAGTTTATCCTCAATAGACAATATATGGAATACATCATTGCTTTTAGCCATGACATGTGAATATATACATAGAAGCAAAAAATTGATTGTGAGTTGTATTGGTGAATCGAATACTATATATATATATATATATATATATATATATATATATATATATATATATATATATATATATATATATATATATATATATATATAGCACAAAGGACAAGTTGCATGCACAAATGATGTGATCGTGTGATCAAAAGGAAAAATGAGCTCAAATCTAAATTTGAAACCTAGAAAACGAAGTTTCTTAGAAGTGCTAATCATCCCAAGTATACTCACCAATTTTTGTGTGATTCGAAGACTGTGATCAAAAGGTGTTGATGATGCCCTAAAGAAGGTGATGACATCATTTGATACCAATTTTCGGAGTTCTGAGATTTCAAACGCATGCAAGTAGCACAAGGAAGAAGAAGAAGCTTGGAGCACAACATAGACTGAGTGTATTACCAAGTGAATGTACAAAAAATACGTGATTTGTTAGAGTTATAGGCATATATATAAGCTAGGGGAAAAAATCTTGTAAAGAGGGACAAGTGGATGCCTTGGTGCCAACTCTTGGAAGTATACTGATTTCAAAATGGATTCCTCAAAAAGCACTAAAAATGTTTGTTATACTTTCACTCAAGTTGAATGAGTCTTTCATATTTCTTCAATTTGTTTCAGCCAAGCTACACAGTGCGGCTCCAAGACATCGTTTCCCTCTTCTGTGACATGGCCACCTATCATAGATTGGACCTCACACTCTTATTCATATAGGGGGACAAGGAATATTGTGACTATCTCTTTTGGATCTAGTTGTTCAGGTGGGGATGTTGTTTTTTTTTTTGTAAGTCACATAGTGTATGTATACTCAAAATTTTGCATGTTCTCAACATTGTGTAGGTGGTCTATGGGAAGCTCATCTAAGTTGTTTACATATATTATTGGATTGAATATTACAAGATTTATGCACAAATTTCTTGCATTCTTATGGGTTTATAATGATGTTCTAAGGTAATATAATCACTAGGGTTATCACATGAGGTAGAATTTTGGTGACAGAGATGTGTATATACATTAAGAAGGTATGAATGAGAATTTTTTTGGGAGTGAGCTTGAGGCAATAAGTACAAGATTTCTACTTACTATGCAGATGTGGTTTGCATTGGGTTTGACTTCAAGCTGAGTGCCTAGATTTCTCTAGAAGGGAATGGTAGGGGACACTAAAACCTTTAGGCAAGCTTTTGGCACCCAGATGTGAGAGAATTTGGGTTGTGCATTTAAAAGTTGCTTAGGTATCCCGATTTGACAAATTATTGGTTGATTTTGTGGACTCCAAATAAGAAGCTCAATCATACAACATTGCTTATTGACCCAAACCTGCAGTAGTCATTTCCTATGGTTCAATTCTACTATGTGATCATCACTTCTTTGTTGTCATAAGCTTCTCCCATTAATTTGTCTCTTGGGCTTGTCCATACATTATTGGGACCATGTGTGGAGGAGAAGGTGGTTGTTATCTCAACATGGGTCTTGTTGTGTACAACGGGCGCCTAAATGGCTAGTGTAGACTTTGCGAGATAGAAAATTAGATGTATCTCTATCATATCATACTCATTTAGGCTCTCACAGTGATTCTTTTGCATCAAATTGCTATGCTATGGCTGCCTCTAGTCTTTATGATGAGAATGAGCCTCTTTTGTTTGATGAAGCATAAAATTTAGAAAATTGGATGGTTGCTATGCAATTAGAATATGATGCTATTATGAAGAATGGTACCTGTTCTTTATGTGATTTGCATCCTGGCAAGAAGGACATTGGAACTAAGTTGGTATGCAAGCTGAAGCATAAGCCTAATGGAACAATTAGCAGGTATACATCTAGGCCTATTGCAAAAGTTTATGCTCAAGAAGTAGGCATTGACTTTGATGAGACCTTTGCTCCCACATGCCAAATGACTACTGTTCGTAGAATTTCTGCACTTGCAACTTATCATGGTTGGAATGTACATCAGTTGGACATTAAAATTGCATTTTTGAATGGTCACTTACATGAAGAAGTGTATGTTTTTCAGTCCCATGGTTTTGTGCAAAAAGTGAAAACAAAGTGTGCAAGTTGAAAAAGGCATTATATGGTTCGAGGCAAGCACCACGTGCTTGGTATGAAAAGATACATGCCTACTTGATTGCACATGGTTCCAATTGAGAGCACATTATATGTTAAGCATGCAAATGATGTGCTTCTTATCATTGTTGTCTATGTTGATGACATGTTGCTCACTTGTCCTAATGAGAAGCACATTGCTGATTTTAAGGCTGATTTGCATGCCTCACTTGAGATGTCAAATTTGGGGTGTTTGCATCATTATTTGGGCATTCAATTTATGCAAGTTGATGGCGGAATAACTTTGTGTTGAACAAAATATATTGACACATTATTGCCCACAAGATTATTTCCACTCCTATGGAAATAAGTTTACGATTGAGTCTTTATGATGTTGGAGATGCATTTGATGTTGTTCTCTATTAGCAGGCTATTGGATGCTTGACTTACTTATGCATAACTTGGCTTGATATTCAGTTTGATATCTCATAGATGAGCAAGTTTATGCATTGTCTACATGTCATATTGGCAGGCAGTTAAGTGCATCTTTCGCTACTTGAGTGGTACCCGACTATTTGGATTGTTTTATCCCAAGGGGAGATCATTATTGCCAGATTTACATGCTTTTTTTTTAACTCTGAGTGGGCATGACACTCATGTGTCCACTAGTGGTTTTGCTTCATGCTTGGCCATTTTCACTGACAGTCAGAGCACCTTGGAAGTTGCCAAGAACCCTGTGTTCCATGCTCGCACTAAGTACATTGAGATGCACTATCATTATGTAAGGGAGAGATTCTTTGTTGGAGTGATCAGTTTGGCATATGTGCCCACACAAGAGAATCTTGTAGACCTTTTCACAAAGGCACTGGCTAGGGAGAATTTTGAAGCTTTCCACAAAGCTTTGTGCTTACTTCCTTTCATGGATTGATTCCATATAGCTTGGCACTTCCTTATAGATGAGTGCTAGCTCCTCATTCACCACATCACTCCCATAAGGGATTTGTTGATATATCTTGGTAGTGATGTGTGTGAACACACTAGGCCTGGAGGGGTAGTTTTTTTCCCTCTTTAGGAGGTTTTTTCACTCGACCTGTATATATGCCTATAACCCTAATGGGTCACTTATCTTTGTACATTCACTTAGTAATACATTCGACATCGTGTGTTGTGCTCCAAGCTACTTCTTCCTTGTGTTGTTCACGTGTTTCCACAGAATCCAAACTCCAACATATATGTAGGGATGCATGAGAATGTGTCTTGTGTATCAGTACAAATAATGGATTTTTAACTTAATATTAATATAATTTTATGGCATAGTTTAATTTTCCCGATGTATGGACCTTGATGACATTTCTATTTTGTCAATGAAGTTTGATCTTCCTGATAGCTTAAATTAATTGAAAACAATACTGACGGGCATATCATGAATGAGACTTTATGAATCCCACACAAATAGGGGTTGAATGCCTATCACCTACTAAGAATGATATATCTGAAAGTCTTGTCAAGGGTAGAGTTCATGTGGAGAAGACCCTAAAACAAGATGAAAAGACTGGTTTCCCCAAAAGGAACTAATTTTAACTTCTCACTCTGATGAATGGATGAGTGCTGTCCTACCATCACAGCCCATGGGACTTGAACCCACACTCCCCAAGGGAGGCTAGTAATTCAGCGAGTCGCGCTAGCATTGCTGGACTTGCTGATATCATAAGAGTATATCATATGTCATTCTGCTTTTTCATATGTAGCGCGTGCACTTTAAGAGTATATCATAAGTCATATGTAGCTGCAATAGTGGCTGGATTCATGTGTGGATATTAGGAACATCATGACTTGGTTCCCCAAGTTAATAATGAAATAGCAAAGGCTAGTCTTAGACCTTACAGAATCATTCAAGGTTGTAAATTAACCTTCTAAATTGATTAACTGACTGTTGTGCAAAGAAACTGATGTGTGTTTACCATGGTATTCATTTGTGAATCGTGATACCTAATAACGCAAGAAGAAAAACGCTCTTTATATTCCACATGCAAGGGGCATACAACGAGGGACTCATATCCCACATGCAACGAGGTTGTACAAACTTGGAGTCACAGCTGCATTAGATAGATGTAGTGAACATATTTCGAGTACTCGCAAGAGCAGGTAAAATTCTTTACATGTGTGGGTGTTTTCTTTCATCCTCACTCACTCTTAAAATAGATACATCAAATTTTTCGTTTATTTCAAAGCATTTTCAACAATGACTTGATGTTATTGTAGGTAGTGCCCCCTTCCAAGTTGGTTCGACGACCTGCTTCTCGTAGTTGTATGGCATTCTTTTGGAACTTCTGGCTTTGCTCACCCTCCAGCATGACCTTGAAGAGCCTCTCTATCTCCTCTCTTTCCACTACACCCTTCTCTCCGAGGGATAGCTTACTGATGAAGAGGAGCCCAATTTCCCACACCTCCACTACATACTTGGCGTTGATGAACTGGTCATAGAAATAGGGGAAGCAGAGAATGGGCACCCCATGGGTGACAGCTTCCAAGGTCGAGTTCCACCCACAGTGGGAGAAGAAAGCTCCGAGCGAGGGGTGGGACAAGATGCGGATTTGTGGCGCCCAGCTCACGACTCGGCCCTGATCTTTCGTCTTCTCCAGGAATTCTGTCGGCATTGACGACTCTGGGGAGCCTTCGATAAGGCCGGGGCGGAAGACCCAGATAAAGCGCTGGCCGCTCGACTCGAGCGCCGCCAGAAGCTCTGTGAACTGCGCCGGCGACAGTAGCGCCACGCTCCCGAACGAGATGTACAACACGGATTTGGAAGGCTGCCTATCGAGCCACTCCAAGCACTCTTCGTCCTCCTTCCACAGGTTGATGCTGCTGCCCACGAGAGGGCCCACAGGGTAGACCGGCACCTTCAGGCAGGCAGACAAGGCGGCGAAGGAGTCGGGTTCGAGCTCCTGGAAGCTGTTCACCACTATGGCGTCCGATTGCTCGTTGTATTCCTTCAGTTTCCCTGTCAGAAACTTATAGATGAACATGTTCTCATCCTCCAGATGTTTGATGTTGAGAAGGTCTCCGTTTTTGAGTGTGGGGAGTCCCGGCAGTCCTTCCTTGAAGACAGCCTCCGTATCCATAGTGGGATCCATCACCACCTTCAACACTGCGCAAACGCCATAGCCAAAAATTAGTCGTGCGCCTTTGATACTGCGTGAATCCAATGAAATGTTTGGTGCGTTGTTTCCCAAGGCGTCGTCTTTTAAAATGCTGTGCGATTTGCATTGTTTTCTGAATGCGTACATATCACCGTAAGTCATAGAGATACGGCGGAGATGTAACCATGCTCACAGGTAGTTTCAATGACTGCGTACAGGTAGATACGACTGTGTAAGCTAGCACGGCCGATGTCTAGCAGCTATCATCACTTCTATGGATGTATGTGGACAAGAGGATGCATCAGCTCTACCAAAGATGTACGCGTGCAGACACAGACAAGTATAGATACCAGCCATAACAGACACCTGATGCGCATCAGATGTACTTACATGTATGCAGGAATTTCACAGGAACTAGAGTACAGGAAGCATATGGGAATCTGATAACGAAGCTTACCCTCTTCGAGGGGGAGGAGGCCATTGACGACGTATGCGAGCATAAGGAGGGTCGTGGCGTTCGACGGAAAAAGATTGATCCGGCGGATTCCGCGAACGGCTGCGGAGGGGCTGCTCATGGAGAAGTCGTTGAAGGTGCAGGTAACAGGGGGATCCGCCGCTCCGACTGTGCTGTCAATGGCGGGTACAAGGCTGGCCTGCGCCTCCAAGTACCGCTGTATTGACATACGGAAGTCATTGCTAAGGTCGAGGCCGTCGATGGGAATATGGGCTTTGCGAATGGCGTTGGTCGGCCGCGCGTCCCCATTGCGTCCGTTTTCATGCTCTTTGTTGCCTCCGAGCTCCTTGAGTCGCTCGTGAATAGGATCGATGTTGAGGAAGGTCACGATGAAGCCATCTTCCCCTTCTGCAATGCCGAGCTCGGTCGCGTAGAGAGGTGCTGCCTTAGCAAGCGTTTCGCACAGACGCATAAGGGGGTTAATGTGGCCCTGCGCAGGCAGAGGTATTGCCAGCGCGTGATGCTGTCTGGGAGAGGAGTCAGAGCGCGTCATCTCTCTCTTTCTCTCTCTCTCTCTCTCGACTTCGCTAGTCTCTCTCTGATGTCCAGCCACCATATCTGAGCACTTCCAGTAATATAGGTCCAAACGCTCACGAGGGACACGACGCCTCTACACATGTAGAGTCGTCAACGTCATTTCGCAAAACAGAAGGTAGAACTTAGAATTATTATTCTATCTTTGCATTTCCAAGAGTAGTACCGTAGGATTCGGCTGGATTCACACAGAGCACGGAATCCTCGCTATTTTTGGCTCTGTTCCTATTAGGCTTAGGTTGGATTCACACAGAGCTCATGGAACCTTCATCATTTTTGGTTATGTTCTTACTACAGTAGGCTTAGGTTGGATTCACCCTTCATCATTTTTTATTATGCTCCTACTATAGTAAGCTTAGGCTAGATTCGCACAATGGCTATGTTTCTACACACAAATTTGCCTTAACCTAGATTCACACAAAGTTGGTGGAACTTTCACGATTTCTTTTAAGAAGAACTTCGGCCGAAGTCTAATCTCTCTTGTTTGAATTAGATTGAAAGAACTATTGTATAGGTGAAGGGCATAGTATCGATGGAACTCCTCGTGTTCAACAAAGCAAGGGTTAAGACTACGAAAGCAACACTAAGAAGGATTGCTTGAAAGCATCTAGTTTGAGAGGCTTGAAAGCAATACGAATGTGGGATAAACTCGCCTATGGATCATGCACCGTTCTTATTCTACAAAGCAAAGGTTAAGAAGGTCCCAAGACGATAGAAAAACTATGTTTGAAAGCTACTTGTCAAAAACTAGGTTTGAGCCCCCCCACCCTTTATGAACACTCTATGACATTCATCCATATATAATAATTGGATCACCAGAGTGGTGAGATTATTCCACCACCCAATTTTAGATACATGTCGTTGTAGTCCCCCTCCTTTCTCTAGCAAATATTTCTCGCTTATTGAGACGTTTTATCTCCATACCTGCCGCTTATTGAGGCGTATCTTTCGTTTTTATTTTTCAATTTATTTAAAAACTTTTGAGTTTTAAATGTAAAATAAAAAAATTGAAGTTGGATTTATATAAGTAGAAATTTTTAAAAACTTTTAAATTTTTAATTTAAAGGTCAACTTAGACAAGACATGTCGGGAAAGGCTTAAAGATGTGAGGAAATGATTCCCTTGACCGTTACATTCACATTACAACAATGAGAAATGTAAGCAACATCTATGAAATTATAGTGCTTTAATATTCTCAAAGTTCAAAACACATTGCAAAAGTAGAAACAAGATGCAAGCATTACAAAACACATTGCAAAAGTAGAAACAAGATGCAAGCATTACTGGGTGAAGCGATAGATTTTTCCTCAGCATTGTGAAATGCTATAAGTGTTGATATATTTAGGTAGTGATGTGTGTGAACACATTAGGACCACAGGGGCATTTTTTTCTCTTTTTAAGAGTTTCTTTTTCCCCCGGCTTGTATATACGCATATTGCCCTAACGGGCTACTTATCTTTGTACATTCTCTAGTAATACATTTAGTATTGTGTGTTGTGCTCCAAGTTTCCTCTTCTTCCTTGTGTTGTTCACGTGCTTTCGCAGATGTCTAACTCCAACAATTGGTATCAGAGCAGGTCGCCACTTCATCTAGGGCATCGTCGACACTCCTTCGGTTGCAGTCCCAGAATCGCATGAATTTTGGTGAACATACTCAGCATGTTTCCAAGATCAAAATAAGTTTGCTATGTGGTGCCAAAATCGTGATTTGAGCTCGTTTTGGCCTCCGTATGCACTATCCGAGTGCTTGTGCAAGCTATTTTGTCTTTTTGTGCCAAAGGTATATACTAGTTTCGGTTCGACAATATAAGCCTCTCGAATTCTACTACAGGTCTAGCAGAATCCGTCTGGGTAGTTCTGTTCAACTTTTTGAGATACAATCAATTTTTTGCATCAAGGTATTTTAGTCACCGGCCATGGCTGAAAGCAGTGATGTATTCCGTATGTTGGCCGTTGAGGATAAGTTGGATGGTACCAACTGCCCATTAGTATGGGCTTATATGATGCGACATGTATTGGTTGCAAAAGGATTTTGGAACATTGTGCAGGGTGTTGAAAAACATCCTATCACACCTGCAACTGTTACAACTGCCGTTACTGAAGCTGATGCAGAAAGTGTCGAAGATGATGATATTCTGCATATTCCTATTCGTGCTGCGGTTTTTCTTGCACCTACTACAGAGCAAATTCGTATGGATGGTAGAGATGCCCAGGCACATGCATTGATAGCTTTGACTATCAAATATGCTATTATTCCACACATACGCTCTTGCAGAACACCTAAGGATGCTTGGGATACACTTACCACAGCTTGAATGAGGCTCGTGTTGCTTACCTTTGAAAACAGTTGGAGAGTGAGCACATGAATGAAGATGATTCTATGGACAATTTTCTAACAAAGATCAAAGATTTGAAGGAACAATTGATTTCTTCTGATAACATTATACCAGATAGCTCATTTGTGTAGACCGTTCTGAATGGCCTTCCTGATTCATATCAGAGCTTTGCTTCTACTCTTTGGTTGATGATGAAAGGCAATCCAAATGCCTTGTCATTTGAAAAGTTAGTCTCTGTTCTATTGCAAGAAGATCACTCTTGGCAGAACAGGTCCATTATGCATGTTGTAGATCAGGCTTTCTTGGCTAGTCAAAAGGGCAAAGGAAAATGGAGCTCTTCAACTAGTAAGCAAAAATTTGATAATTCTACACAATCGAAGATGGAAGACAAAGATGAAAAGAAATCAGAAAAGTAGAAATTGTTTTGCGATTACTTTAAAGGAAATGATCATATCATAAAGAACTGTCCAAAACTGGCTGCTAAAGAGGCAAAGAAGAAAGAGGTTGGAATGGTTGTTGCAGAGGCCTCTACACCAAAAACAGAGTCTGCTAATCTTGTGCAGGAAGAAGAATGGGCGTTTACTACTATTTGCAATTTTGACCCATCTTCTCATGAGCAATGCGTGTCTGTAGTAGACTCAGATGTTTGGTACTTTGACAGTGGGGCGACCAAACATGTTACCTCGCAGTGCAGTTTCTTCTCTTCAATTGAGCCTGCCCCTACAGGGAATTCTATTACATGTGCCAACAACTCCTCTTATCCTGTTATGGGAGTTGGTAAGATCATTTTGACGAGTACATGATTCTCAAGCTATGTCAGAAAAGCTTTGGCATGCACCCTTTGGCCATTTGAATTTTGCTAGTTTGCTACACCTCCAGAAATCTGAAATGGTGTCCTCTTTGCCCAAACTTGAGGCACCTAGAAAACATGTTTGTGAAGGCTGTATTTTGGGCAAAATGCAACGTTCGTCCTTTCCAAAAGATGGTTCAGTTTGGGCTACTCAAAAATTGCAGTTTGTACATAGTGATGTCTGTGGTCCTATGCAGACACCTTCTTTTGGAAATTATCTTTACTTCATGACTTTCATTGATGATTTTCCAGGCATGCATGGGTATATCCATTGAAAGCAAAGTCCGAAGTGTTCATGTGCTTCAAACAGTTTTTGTTTTTGGCAAAAATCTATCAGCATGTAAAATGGGCACCCTCCATTCTGATCGAGGGGGGGAATATATGTCTTCTAATTTTAATGCATTTCTGGCTGAATGTGGGATAGAACAACAGTGTACAGTTCCATATACACCTCAACAAAATGGAGTTGCTGAACAGAAGAACAAGTCACTCATAGAGATGGCGAGGTGTATGGTCAAGAGTCAGGCTTTGCCACATAGTTTCTGGCTTGAGGTTGTCATGTGTGCAACATATGTACTTAACAAGTGTCCCACTAAAGCATTGCAGACTATAACTTCATATGAGGCTTGGCATGATCACAATCCATCTGTTGCTCATTTGCATGTTTTTGGTTGTTTGGCATATGCATTAGTGCCTGAAGAACATCGTAGAAAATTGGATGATAAAGTAATAAAATGTATTTTTGTTGGGTACAGTTCCGAAAGCAAAGGCTATCATCTGTATCATCCAAAAACTAAATGCATTTTGGTTAGCTATGATGTTGGTTTTGTGGAACATGCTATGCAGCCATTGCTTTCATGTACTAAGGAGACATTTGTTAGCTCCAAAGACATGTATGATACTTTGCTGCCTCTTTTTACAGGTAGATAGTCTAGTGCTGGTCCTAATGAGGAAACCTTCTCGGCCTTTGTAGGTTTCATGTGATGATGTAAGTCATTCCATTTCTGATGCAGATTTACATGATGCACTTGTTGATGAGAGAGCTGATATTGAGGAGGCAAAAACTATGGCAAAATGGCTGGTGCAAACTTTGCGTAATAGCAAATTAGATGCACCTCTATCATATCATAATCGATCAGGCTCTCATAGTGCCTCTTTTGCATTAAATTGTTATGCTATGTCTGCATCTAGTCTTTGTGATGAGAGTGAGCCTGTTTCATTTGATGAAGCACAAAATTCAAAAGAAAGTTGGATGGATGCTATGCAATCTGAATATGATGCTATAATGAAGAATGGTACTTGTTCTTTAACCTTTGCTCCTACTTGTCGAATGACTACTCTTCGTAGCATATATGCACTTGCAACTCATCATGGTTGGAATGTACATTAATTGGACATTAAAACAACATTTCTGAATGGTGACTTGCATGAAGAAGTGTATGTTTTTCAGCCCCGTGGCTTTGTGCAGAAAGGGCATGAAAACTAGGTGTGCAGGTTAAAGAAGGCATTATATGGTTTAAAGCAAGCACCGCGTGCTTGGCGTGAAAAGATAGATGCCTATCTGATTGCACATGGTTTTGAGAACAGTCCAATTGAAAGCACCTTATATGTCAAGCATGCTAATGATGTACTTCTGATCATTGTGGTGTATGTTGATGACATGCTGCTCACTGGTCCTCATGAGAAGCATATTGCTAATTTCAAGGCTGATTTACATTCCTCATTTGAGATGTCTGATTTGGGGCATTTGCATCATTATTTGGGCATTCAGTTTATGGACGTTGATGGTGGTATGGCTTTCTATCAAACGAAACATATTGACACATTATTGCAACGTTTTGGCCTTGAAGACTGTAAACCTATTGACACTCTTATGGAGACAGGTTTATGAATGAGTCTTCATGATGTTGGAGATGCATTTGATGTTGTTCTCTATCAACACGTTGTTGGATGGTTGATTTACTTATGCATTACTCGGCCATATATTCAGTTTGTTGTCTCACAGATGAGCAGGTTTATGCATTGCCTAGGAGTCAAGCATTGGTAGGCGATTAAGTGCATCTTTCGCTACTTGAGTAGTACTCAGCTACTTGGGTTGTTTCATCCTAAGGGGGGATCACTACCTCCAGATTTGCATGCTTTTTCTGACTCTGATTGGGTCGGTTGCTATGCCACTCGTGTGTCCACTAGTGGCTTTTGCATCATGATTGATAGCTCATGCATATCTTGGTTGAGGAAGAAGGAGCCTACTGTGGCCACTTCTAGTTATGAGGCTGAGTATAGGGCATCTTTCACAGCAACTGTTGAGTGTGTGTGGCTCAGATGCCCTATGGCTGATTTGGGTGTTGGTCAGTCTCATACCACCACCATCTTCACTGACAGTCAGAGCGCATTGGCAGTTGTGAGGAACCCTGTGTTCCATGCTCACACTAAGTACATTGAGGTGCATTATCATTATGTCAAGGAGATGTTCTCTGCTAAGGAGATCAGCTTGGCATATGTGCCCACGCGGGAGAACATTGCAGACCTTTTCACGAAGGCTTTGCCTAGGGAGAAGTTTGAAGCTTTCCGCAAAGCTTTGGGCTTACTTCCTTTTATGGAGTGATTTCCACATAGCTTGGCACTTCCTTATACATGAGTGTCAACTCCTTCTTCACTGCATCACTCCTAGGGGGGATTTGTTGATATATTTAGGTAGTGATGTGTGTGAACACACTAGGACCGCCGAGGCATTTTTTTCCCTCTTTAGGAGGTTTTTTCCCCTCGGATTTTATATACGCATATTGCCCTAATGGGCTACTTATCATTGTACATTCTATAGTAATACATTCAGTATTGTGTGTTGTGCTCCAAGCTTCTTCTTCTTCCTTGAGTTGTTTGCGTGCTTCCACAGATGTCTAACTCCAATAATAAGAAGCGAGACCCTCTAGAAGATCTAGAAAGAGAGGTGTGCTACCAATTTTGGTACCCCTCCTAAAGAATGATTGATCGAAAAATCTCTTTTCCTTTTAGACAAAACAATTTCAATTGTAAGAAGCCCCCGCTTTTTAGACATCATAGAGTATTTTTTTTCGTCGAGAGCAACAAGATTAAAAGCAAGTGGTCCCCACATAAAGGGGACGAAAGGGCTATCAATCTTCTTTGTAATGTTCTCTAGCAAATTATAAGCGACCCTTGCCTTGTGAGATTTGAGGGGTCCCATGGGTGCTACACCCATTCACTTGTATAGTTGTTCTTTGAAAGGGTTATCAATCTTCCTTGTAATGTTCTCTAGCAAATTAGAAGCAACCCTTGCCTTGTGAGATTCGAGGGGTCCCATGGGTGATGCACCCATTCACTTGTATAGTTGTTCTTTCTATTAATTAAAGTTTGGGAGAGTAGGCTATTGCAGAACTTCCTTTTGAAAGAAAAATGAATGCCTATAGTTGAAAGTGTGTAATCAATTGTGAAATCTCCAACAAAAAAATTTGATGCCTATAGTTCAAAGTATGTAATCAAATTGTGAAATCTCCAACCAATGTGAACTGCGTGGCCCCTTAAATGAGCTTAAGAAATAACACCCTTAAGCTTAATGGTTTTTCATTCCTCCTATGATGCGCTTGAACTTTTTCCACTTGGTGGAATCACCCACACTTGTATGGTGGTATGGGACTCTATGTCCTTGAGCTGATGGCGATCATCATAGCTCTAGGATCCCAAGCTCGAGAATGGACTTCTTATCCAAACTACATGGAAATCACATGTTCCAAGAAACCTTCTTAATTATATGGTTGAGAGTGGACATCTTATCCAAACTACTTGGAAAACACATGTATCAAAAAACTTTCTTTATTGTATGGTTGAAGTGTAAACCTCTTTCATGTTTTGAGGACCTTTTTACCTTTGCTGACAGACATGGAGGTGACATCTGCCTCACAAAAACTGAAACATCTTGCCGAGATTGGAGAATAACATGGAGACGACAAGTGCCTCGCAAAAATTGAAACATCCCTCAGTTTAGGAGGCTTTGGATTTTGGGCTTTATATCAAGAATTCGCAAAGTAGTTGTGTATATTTTTATTATCCAATTTTAGCATTTTCAGTCACTTTTTTTTTAAGTGGTTCAATTGAGGCCTACTCCCCTAGGCTTTAACTTTGAAATTACAATTGTAAAGGGTGAAGGTTTTTGGGCATAGTACCCGTGGAATACCCCTTATCCCATAAGAACAGGGGTTACATTGGTTTCAATTGGTGTCAACGGATTATACTCTTCTTAGGCCCACAAGCTATCCTACCGTAAGGAGGGCTTGAACCCTCACCCCCACCTCAAGAGGTGAAAGCCCCAATCACCTAGCACGTGCACAAGTTGTTCAACCACTTTTCCTTTCTCCGTTTTTATGCCATTTAATTGAGCATAACAATTCTCTAGCACTTGATAATAGCGTCTTATTGCTCTTCCTTGGTAATAGCATCTTATTGCTCTTCCTATAATCTGGCCTAGTCTATCATAGTCTCAATATATTTTGTAATCTTTTGGTCTTTATTTACAAGGTCTTGCTTTAATTTTACTAGGGTTTCATTTTTTTCAATTACACCTATGAATTTCTCTTATGACTTGATAAATCTTCTTGAGGTTGTAGTTTAACCTCCATGCATCCTATATCTTGTTGATGCTCATGCTCTCACCTTTCCAAATGCATTTGTAGCTCATGCACTATCACTTCTAATTCCTCCACTTGGTTGGAAAGTTCCATATTTTGGTGGCAAGAATCTTGATGCTTTTGTGCAACATTGTGTAGAGTACCATGCACTTGATTCATTGGTTCAAGTTGGTTCCCAAATTGACTCAAATCGATAGCCAAGAGCTCAGTTATGCATAATCAGGGTAAGTCCATGTCTATTCAAGGTTTGAGATTATAATATTGGGAGGTTTTTTTTTGGAAGGACGTTCAAACATTGAGATCTACTCTTCAAGTTTGGCTTGAATTAATTGAAAGTACAATGAAATGTAGACATGAATCTCATGGGACTCTCGAATCCCACAAAGTAGGGATTAGCCACCTAGCAACTATTAGAATACAAAGTCCACAAGGTCGTTATGGTAGGAACAGGGAAGAGACGACCCTAAGGCTATAGGAGCTAACTGGTTTGAATTACTTGAAGGCCCAACAATTGGTTTGAACTACTCAAAGTCTCAGGAATCCTCCCAAGAGAGGCCGGTTTACATCCATCTCAGCATACATGTACTAAGGGGTTGAACCTCCACCCCCAACCTGAGAGGCAAAGGCACCAACCACTCAAGCAAGCATGCAAGAACATATTTGGAGGTAATTCGAGCTAAGCTTTGATATCTTAATTATTGTTTCAGGGTGCTTGTCTATGAATCTCCTCAGATTCTTCATCCATCAGGTCCATGCCCCAATCTACTTGTCTTTGGAAATGTTACTTTGTTGAGGGTCTAATTCTGGTGTATATTCAAATCTTAGTTCGTTTTTCCATGGCTTAAAATATTCGTTTGGCTTCTTTTCTAAGTCGTTTATAAAGGAATTCGTCCTAATTTATGGGCGTGGAAATAACTTCTTGTTATTGTTAGAATGAGTAAAAATATCGGTCCAATACCAAAATGCATGTAAGTGTGGGGGCTTTGTTATTTGTAATGGAAAATCTATAGCTTGGGGATGGATGTACACTTTTGCCTAGAAAATCATAGTGAATGGCAATAGACATCGCACTTATAGCCACTTAACTAAGAAACGCAAAAACCTCCTCTGAGATGATGGTGCAATGAAGTGTTAGTTGCCTAACTACCAAACCATAGCTTGGGGATTCTACGATGGAGCTATGGGAAAAATATCATTACTTTTGTTGCTTTGGCGTCTGTATGTTGGAATACATTATGAACAATAAAAGCCTCAAGTAGAAGTTGCTCGTTAAAAATCGTGTGTTCGTTTGCCATAAATTGAAGATTTTTTTTTTGTGACTTTGCATGTAAGTGTTATAAAGTAACTTGGCTTAGGCTTAAACATCAAGTAAAGATTAAATTCTCTAAGTCCTATGCAAGCAAGGAGTTTAGTCTAGTGGTTAAGTTTATGGATGGGAAGGATGAGGCCTTTGGTTGAAATCTTACAAGAGGTGTGAAAGAGTGTTTGCTCCAAGTGACATTGAACCGTCTAGAAGTATCCAACTTGAGTTAACTTGAATAGATTGAAATACATGGTGGACTTATTATACAATTGCCACAAGAAACTCACAACACGTGGCATTTATGTGCACGCTTGCCTATAGACAGCCCCTCAGGATTGAGCTAGAAGAGTTGGATGGGATGAGAATCAATGTCATCTCATGCAAGTGTAGGTCGTAAAAATAACACGAGAGAGCATGATCATAGTGTCCTTGGATCCATCAAAAAGATGATCATACTTGTAAACACGTCCTTCACAAGTGCTGCCAATAGGGGTTGAACCTTCGCCCCCACCTCAAGAACCGAGAGGCCCAATCACCAAAGCCTGAGGAGTAAGCCTCGGCCGAACCTCCATTAAAAAAAAAAAAAGATGATCATACTTTCATAAGGCTTCGCGAACCTCCATTAAAAAAAAAAAAAGATGATCATACTTTCATAAGGCTTCGCAAAACTGCTTTCTCTCTCTCTCTCTTTTCTCGTATGCCATCGATATGCTATATTTCTCTACTCTCTATGCAAGTAGTAGTTTTTTTAGCCCGTATCCGAGCGGTCTAAGCTTCGAGGAAAAATATGTCTTAATGATACTCTTCAAGAGGATTATGTGGACATTGTTTTGCCCACGCAGTCCATGACCTTGATTGGCCATGTCTAAACCAGCCCGCCTATAGATCTGTCCACATAGCATAAGGAGACACACCCTTTGTCACATTTTTTTCAATGAATCGGTGCAAGTTCTATTTAAAAAGCACTCTCTATATCTTCTAATCTGCATATACGGGACAACAACTTTTATCTTTGCCAATATGTGTGCCCTCATCCATTTCTCTCTCCAACTCTTTGTATCCAACTATATGTGCACTCTTTTGGGATCCTTTCTCTGCCAAAAACAACCGAAGTGCTATCTAGGCTCCAATGGACTTTAGTTAGTGCCTCCTCACTCAAATACATGTAAAAACTTCTCTCTATAGTTATTTGATAAAGTTGTCTCGTCTTTTTAGTTCATCTTATTGTTGTATCCAAGGAGAATTGAACTCACAACTTACTCGCTATGAGAATGATGGGCTAACAACTTGCCCCAAAAGCCATGGTTTAATTACTTCCTAATCTGCACTCTTAGAGTGTGATTCAACCATCTCTTGTCTGTTTCTTGAGTGTAACAAGCTCTTCCCCTTCTAGAGATCATTATCCACAATGAGGAGTCCCTAATATCCCCTTGAATTGATGTCCCCATATTTGCACAATCTCTTGAACATTCTTGTTCTCAACCTTGGTTTCTTGAATCCTTGCTCTCAACCTTGTTGTCTTAAACCTACTTGTTCGCAACCTTGGTGTATTTGAGACCTTGTTCTCATCCTCAATATTTTGAACCCAGTTCTCATCCATGCTAGCTATCTTGGATCCCTAGTATAGTGCCTCCATTGGAAATTTTGTTATGAGATATTTCCAACAGTACTTATAGACGTCTTAATCAGACCTACCAATTGGGAGGTACACTATAATCTTTATTGGGCTAAATTCTCAAAGCAATGTGTGCTACATTTTGTACCATTTCATATCCAAACTGTGTAAGCAACTTTTCTAGCGGCCATTGAATGTCAATGATCCTTATGGAATCTACCCACCTTGCCCAAGTTTTCTTCCTAGCCTTTGATACAAGTTTTTGCATTCAATTCCTCTAGTGCTTCCATTGGAAACCTCGTTCTAAGAGATTTCCAATAGTACTTTACACATCTAAATCTTACTTATGGATTGGGAATACACTCTAATATTTATTGGGCTAACTTATCGAAGCAATGCATGCTACATTTTTTACCCTTTCAAATAAAAACGACTTAAGTGACTTTTATAGAGGCCCATGAGCCTTTTGGAATCTACCCACCTTGCCCAAGCTTACTTCCTAGGCTCCGATAACAATTGTTATATCCAAGGGGAATGGGACCGAAGATCTACTAGTTAGGAGTATGATGGGCTATCCGCTTGTCCCAAATGCCATGGTTGAGAATTACTTCCTAATCCTCCCTCTTCGGGTGTGTCTCAACCATTTTCTACCCTTCGTTTCCTGATTTTAATGTTGTTGGTTCTCATGAGGGAAAAAATGGGAGAAACATTAATTGTTGGGCACCACAATGAAGGTCAAAGAGATAATTTACTCACTTGAACACCAAGATGGAGGTACCAAGGGAGCACGCTGCTAAAGTACAATTTGTGCTACAATAAAAGGGTATCAAGGTTGGTTGAAGAAGAGGAGGATGCAATCAAATAAATGGTCTTCAACAAAGATAGAAGGGAAGTACACACTATTTCTTTGATTTTGAATAAATTTATTCTTTTTACATCAGCTTATATTGGTGCAACACATAAAAGCCTATGAATCACTAAGGATAGCATGGCTTAACATAAAGAAAGAAAAGAACCTAGGCTTGATTATATTCATGCACAAAGCAAAGAATGTTCTTGCATAAGATTTATTGTGGCATAAGAAAGTTACATATGAAAGAGCATTCTTTTGCTAAAGTTTCATGTATTAGAAAGAGCATTCTTTTGCCAAAGTTTATGCGTCACCCAAGAGTTCTATGTTCACACACCAAGCACTATGTATTTTTGTGCTACTAGAATGAAACTCATGCATATGTCATATCCTTTTGGTTAAGCATGAAACATTCATCATAAGAAAGATTGAAAGATTTAGTCTTTGAAAGTTATGAATAAAGTTAATTACCAAAGAGCGTCTAGGAGACATTTGAAATTCCTTTTCTGAAGTTTTGGGAAAGAGGTATCATCTTAAATGCCTTAGAATAAGCTCTTTAAAAATCTTTTCATATGAATTTTATTGGAGGAAATGTTTCAAAGCTCATATATACATAAAAACAAGGATCCAAGATATGTAATGACTACTTTAAGTATAATGTATATTTTAGAGTCATTTAGAAATTTCCAACGAAGATGTCTTAGTGAAACTCCAATGAATTTGAAATAGATTTCATTGTTGAGAACAATGGGAAAAAAATTCATTCTTAGTTGTGTAATCTAAAGGACATAATTGAGTTTGGTGGTAAAGATAAAGTGAAAATTTTTCCCCCTCACTCCTTTATTAGAAATTTAGGGAAGAGATGAGTTAGCATCATAAAAAACTCAAACAAAAAAAAGAGAGAAGATTCAAAATCTCACTATAATTAAGAACATTTTTTTCCTTGAGAATTCATTTACCAAAGATGGCGCAGGAAAATCGAAACAATTTATTTCAGTTATGCTTAATCAAAATACTTGATCATAAGTACTTGGAACATATATACTTCAAGATTAGATAGTTATCATAAGTATAAGTTTACTAAAGGCTTGAAATCACATAATGTTAAAAATATCCAACCAAAACTTTGAAGGAAGTCCATAAAGTTAAGAGCCAAAAAGGACTTAGGCATTATAGAAGGTCATCAAATAATTTTTGTGACATGAAATAATACTGGAAAAGATCATATGTTCTTACTCCATAGAGTTGAACTTAAAAAAATTCTTCCAAATCTCTGATTTCAAAGGAAGTAAAACTCACATTGGATTGAGGGTGATACTTCATTCATGGATAAGTACGGTGCTAAAAGAAGTTACAAAAGCTTGGAGAGGCTTGGAAAGTTGAGTTGTCAAGTGGTGAAGTTGTTCAAGCAAACCACCATAAAACCAGCCCTAGCTCTTTGAATATCTAAATTAGACCTTGTAGGCTTGTGATTAGTGCAATAAAACCCAATAGGTACTTTGGAACATCAACAAGAACAAGTTGATGCAAAACAGATAACTTGCACCTTGACTAGCTCACAAAAACCTTCTAAAAATGGATGGAAGTTAACACTGAGAGCAGTTAGCACAGTAACAATTGGAAAAATTCCTCTTAAGGGAGTTGCCATACATAGGTTTAGCTTGCTAAAATGCTTAAAATCCCAAATTTATAACAACTATAGAATGAGAAATCACCTTAACACTAAACTGGTGTCATCTCAATTTTTCAGGGATGTGCAGAGAATGACCTTGAGGCTTTAAAACTTGAATATGTATGAAATTAATGAACCCAATATTTTGAAAATTTTTACACATAAACTAGATTCATAACTTTCCCATGAGTGCTTAAACACTAGATTTAGAACTCTGTAGAGAGAGCACCAATCTCTTCATGTTGATTGAATCCGAGGAAGAAGGAGCGGAGAATAGAAATGACATCAAGCAATTATCAAGGAGTATATGTATTGCTTCAAAAGTTTAGATTGATTGGAATCTTTTCCTACAATCTCGAAAAAGAGAAAATTGAAGTCATATCTACCTCTTGATTGATTGATTAAGAATCAATCTCAACAACTTCTAACTCGTGGTTACTAGGCCTTTTACTCTTTCCTTTTACAAAGTTAAATACCTCTTACAAGAAATGATCATAAGTGATCAACCAATTAATACAAAGATAATAATGTGCACATGAGTGCTATTCTTCAAGGCATATATATGGTAGATGGTGCCATACCATCCAAATGATGGATTTGATGTAGAACATATCCTCCTCAAGCATAGTGAAAGCTTGATGTTCCAATAGCTCCCCCTCAAGCCAAAGTATGCTTGAGTCTTCATTCTCTGATAGGTTGAATACCTGCCATAGCTTTGAATTTATAAAGTTTTATCCCATCAAGTACTTTGTCATCATGTTTGCTATTTGCTTCTGAGTAGGAACAAATGAAATCTCAATTCCCTTTGCATTAAGCTTCTCTCTTACAAAGTGGTAATGGACTTCTATGTGCTTTTTCCTTGCATGAAAAATTGGATTTGCAACTAGATGCATGGAACTTACATTTGTTGAGATATCAAGCTCAACATGTGATGATCCAAGATGACACGTACCAGTTTTTCGTTTCTCTGACATGTATAGTGGTCATACCGATATATGTCAGGGATACTTCATTGAGCTTTATTAGATTTATCTACCGAGAGTGATGGCACATTTGTTTCTTGCCAGCTCACTCATTCACGGATATTAGGTTTTTCCTTATGTACTGATCTTTATATATTGCACTTGTTGTATTCTTGTTTTTAGGTCATTCTTGTACATTCCTTTTATGTAATAGAAGAAGAAGAAGAAGATCATTCTTCCTTGCCTCAATCTGTGTGTGTGCTTCTCCTTGAGAGTGAGAGTGTGTGTGTGAGCTCTCTTCCTTATCTCCTTCCTCGTGACATGGTATCAGAGCCACCATGGCTGTAGAGAGCTCGTGGAGAAGGCGACGGTGAAGACTACGCGACAAGGTGTGCAGAAAACACGATTTCACAAACGGCCTCTGTTTGCTACGAAAATCACCGTGAAGGTAGAAGACCTCAAAATATTTTTGAGTGTTATCCCTTTAGGGTTACTCGTTTTTGTCAGATCGAAGTTTCGGAGCCATCTCGACCTCGGTTTCGAGCCTGCAAGGTGGGGCCCACACAAAAACCAAGTCAATTTCAAAAACTGTAACTTGCGTTGTGTTCGGCGACACTCATATATTCCAGATCCAGAATTTCAAGCGATTCTATGTACTGTTGATACACGAAAACTGTGTTTTTCTGAGATCGAACTGTCACGTCATAGTGCGACAGTGTTCAAGCAGAAGTGCTACTTGTAGGGTTTTGCAGTGTTGTGAATTGTTGCAGAAATGGCAAACGCAGATGGAATGAGAGCTTATGAGCGATAAGCTGGACAAGAACAACTTCCATGCTTGGAGATTCAGAATGACGAATTTCCTGATGGGAAAAGGCTACTGGAAGTACATCGAAGGAGAGAATGAAAATGCTCCGCAGTTACCAGAAAGGAATAGAACTGCAGATCAGTTAAGAGCATATGAGGAATGGAATCAAGGAGCACAAAAGGTAATGTACTGGCTATCTGTTAGCATACAAGATAGCATGATTGGACACATACAGGATGCCAAGACTCCAAAAGAGGCTTGGAACAACTTGGTCACTTTGTATGAGACTAATACAAAGGCACAGAAATTGCAACTCAAGAACGAGCTGCATACATTGGAAAAGAAGAGCATGTCGGTAAGTGACTACACTCTTAAAATCAAAGGCATATGTGAGTCACTTGCATCTATTGGCGTGAATGTAGATGATGATGATAAGGTGGAAGTGTGCCTTCGTGGTTTAGGAGCTGCATATAAGTAGTTCAGAATTGCCATACAAACCAAGGAAAATATTCCGAATTTTGCTGATCTGGTATCTATGCTGATTATTGAAGAAAAGAATCTTGGTGAGGACTCAAACTCCCAAGGAAAGCCCAGTTCTGAGCAGGTATTCTACTCTGGCAGAGGAAGAGGCAGAGGTAGAGGTTTTGGAAGTGGAAGAGGAAATAGTAACCAAGACCAAGGTCAACAACATAATCATGCAGGAGGAAGAGGAAAGTTTCGAGGCAGGGGGAGCCAAAGAGGTCGCAGAAATTTCCAAAGAAATGATTCAAGTAATGATAGTAAAGGATGCTGGAATTGTGGTAAACCTGGACACTTTGAACGTGATTGCAGGTTAAAGAATCAAAATAATAGAAGGCAGCAAAACAACTATGCATCCACAAGTGCAGATGATTCTGAGAAGCTGTTTATGGTTCGACATCACATGATGAATACGATGTCTGCTGGTGTTTCAAAATCAAATGATAATGTCTGGTATGTTGATTCAGGTGCTTCAAATCACATGACCAGTCATGCAGAATGGTTTAGTAGTTTGCAGAAAATGCTAGTTCCTGGATATGTTGAAACAAGTGATGATACATCGCATCCCATTGAGCATACAGGAAACATAGCATTGTCTATGGAGGACGGGAAGGTAAAACATCTTGCTGATGTGTTGCATGTTCCAAATATAACAAAGAATGTGGTTTCTATTGGACAAATGGTTGACCAAGGATTACAAGTCAGGTTCAATGCTGATGGATTATATGTAGAAGAGTACAAGCAGGATGGACGATTGGTTGCCAAAGGAAACAAAGTGGGTAGGATGTTCACCTTAAATGTGAAGATTCTTGAAATGAATGCAGCCATGTTTGCAAAAGGCGCAGGAGTTATTGCAGATATAGAGATATGGCACAAACGGATTGGACATGCAAACTTGCAAAGGTTGAAAATGATGCAGTCAAAGGAGGTTGTCCATGGACTACCAAATTTCAAAGTTACAGAAATGCAAAAGGTATGTGTAGCATGTCAATTTGGTAAACAGTCAAGAGCATCATTTCCACATGACAAGCATGTTAGTGAGAATGTACTAGAAGTAGTACATACAGATGTTTGGGGTCCAGCAAAGACCACATCTATGGGCGGTTGCAGGTTTTATGTTACCTTCATTGATGATCATACACGCAAACTATGGGTATATTTCATGAAAGAGAAGAGCGAGGTGTTCACTCACTTCCAGAATTTTAAAGCTATGGTGGAAAAGCAGACAGGGAAGTACATTCAAACATTAAGATCTGATGGAGGAGGTGAATACATGTCAAATGAGTTCAGCAGTTTTCTAAAAATCATGGAATTCGGCGTCAGTTTTCATGCAGGTACACACCACAACAGAATGGTGTTGCTGAACGCAAAAATAGACATATTGTAGAAATAGCAAGAGCCTTGATGGCAGAGAAGAATATGCCTCATTGTTATTGGGCAGAAGCTGTGCATACTGCTGTATACATCATGAACAGAACTCCGACTGCTGCTGTACATCAAGTTATACCTGAAGAGAAGTTTACAGGTAAAAAGCCAAACTTATCACATCTGAGAGTTTTTGGTTGTATTGCATATGTACATGTTCCAGATGAGTTGAGGACGAAGCTTGATCCGAAAGCAGAAAAATGTGTCTTCATTGGATATTCCCTTGAGCAAAAGGGGTACAAATGTTATAACCCACTCACACGACAGGTTAAGGTGAGCAGAGATGTGGTATTTGATGAAATGTCAAGCTTCTATGTAGATGCCAAAAAAGGACTGAATCTTGAACCAAATGACAAAGAAAATGCTGAAAAATCTAGTGCAGAATCTCAAGTTTTGAGTGGACCGGATGCATCACCAAGCAATAGTTCCAATTCAAATCCATGGAGTGGAAGATTGCGTGGAAATTTTAGTCTAGAAAATTCATCAAATACATCCAAGAAAGGTAAAGAAAAGCTTTCTGCTGGTAGTAAAACAGGTGCAAGTTTTGAAGATGTTGATGGAGATTCAAGTGGTTCAGAAAAGAGTATTGATGTGGAACTTGGATTGCCCTCTGTGAAGACTCCAGGAGTAAGAAGGGCACATGCAGATGATACAAGAAGAAGTGACCCAGGACCAAGAAGATATGGGAGGATGCGTAATTCAGTGCAATGATTGACATATGATAGTTACATGGCTCGCCATTGTGCCTACATGACAAAGGTAATACAAGATGCTGAACCTTCTTGTTTTGAAGATGCAATTCGTAATGCAGATTGGGAAAAAGGTATGGATGAGGAGATGGCTGCACTTTATGGAAATGATACATGGAAGCTGGTTCCATTGCCACAAGGAAAGAAATCCATAGGCTGCAAATGGGTTTACAAGGTAAAGCATAATGCTGATGGTAGCATAAACAGGTATAAAGCACGATTGGTAGCTAAAGGTTATGCACAAACATATGGCATTGATTATGAGGAAACATTCAGCCCTGTAGCTAAAATGTCTACTGTCAAAACACTTGTTGCATTAGCTACAACAAAAGGATGGACTTTGCATCAGATGGATGTGAAGAATGCCTTTCCTACATGGTGAGTTACAGGAAGAAGTATATATGGACCAGCCACAAGGATATGAAGATTCAAAGCATCCAGAATATGTTTGCAGGTTGCAAAAGGCTTTGTATGGGTTGAAGCAAGCCCCTCGTGCATGGCATGCAAGGATGGCTGATTACTTAACCAGCATTGGGCTCTCTATGTGTGATGCAGATCACTCACTATATGCAAGGAAGGCTAATGATGGCATCATTATTGTGGCTATTTATGTTGATGACCTGATTGTAGGTGGTGATAATGAAGAACGCATCAAAGAGGTAAAGAAACTTCTTATGCAGGAATTCGACATGAAAGATCTTAGTGTGCTGCGCTATTTCTTGGGCATTGAGTTTATACATACAGAAACAGGTATATGGATGTCGCAAAGGCAATATGCCTTGAATATGCTGCAAAAGTATGGTATGGCTGATTGTAAGCCAATTTCTATGCCATCAGATCAGAATTTGAAATTGGATACTACATCAGGTGAAGCATTGGAAAATGCTACTATGTACAGGAAAATTGTGGGAAGTCTTATATATCTCACAATTACAAGGTCTGATCTAGGTTATACTGTTGGACTTGAAAGTCAGTTTATGCAGGTTCCCAGGAAGCCACATTTGGATGCTCTGAGGCGCACGCTACGTTATGTGAGTGCTACTTTGGATTATGCATTATTTTATGAAGCTGATGTGGAGTTGCAGGTTCATGGATACACCGATGCAGATTGGGCTGGTAGTACTCCAGATAGAAGATCTACTAGTGGCTTTCTTTTCTCACTTGGAGGTGCAGCTATTACATGGAGCAACAAGAAGCAACCCACTGTTGCTTTGTCGAGTACAGAGGCTGAGTATAGAGGTGCTGCAATGGTAGCATGTGAGGCATCATGGCTGGAGATGTTACTTGCAAATTTAGGTGTGGAAGTGCAAAAGCCAATCACTATCTCTTGTGATAATCTTAGCAGCATACAGTTAGCACGGAACCCTGTTTTCCATGCTAGAACAAAACATATCGAGGTACATTATCACTTCATCAGAGAGAAGGTATTAGCAGCTGATATTGATCTTGTTTATGTGAGAACAGATGAGCACGTTGCTGATATTTTCACCAAAGCACTTGGAGCTGAGAAGTTAAAGAAGTTTTGAGAGATGCTTGGATTACAGGATATGGCGTTGAGCTTGAGGGGGAGTGTTGAGATATCAAGCTCAACATGTGATGATCCAGGATGACACATACCAGTTTTTCGTTTCTCTGACATGTATAGTGGTCATACCGATATATGTTAGGGATACTTCATTGAGCTTTATTAGATTTATCTACCGAGAGTGATGTCACATTTGTTTCTTGCCAGCTCACTCATTCGCGGATATTAGGTTTTTCCTTATGTATTGATCTTTATATATTGCACTTGTTGTATTCTTGTTTTTAGGTCATTCTTGTACATTCCTTTTATGTAATAGAAGAAGAAGAAGAAGAAGAAGAAGAAGAAGATCATTCTTCCTTGCCTCAATCTGTGCGTGTGCTTCTCCTTGAGAGTGAGAGTGTGTGTGTGAGCTCTCTTCCTTATCTCCTTCCTCATGACAACATTATCTCCAAGTAAGTGAGATTTGGAACTTACAAGTCCCAAATCTGAGTACAAATCCTTGAGCCATATTGCTTCTTGAGTTGCAATAGTTGGATCTCTATATTCTACTTCAGTTGAAGATAAAGCAATTGTTGGTTGCTTCTTGGATCTCCATGACACCAATTTTGAATGTACAAATGCTAAGTATCCAGAGGTACTTCTTCTATCATCCTTTGCTCCTACCCAATCTACATTTGAATAGATTTTAATATCCAAATCTAAAGAGCAAGGATAATAGATACCTTCATCAAGTGTCCCTTTGAGGTACTTGAGTACTCTCTTTGCAGCATCCATGTGTGACCTTCTAGGTGAGTGCATGAATTGAGTAAGCACTCCCGCACTATATAATATGTTTGGTCTTCTGTGAGTAGCATATATCAAGCTACCAACTAAGCTTTGATACTCTTTAGGATCATCAATCTGTGCACCTTCATAAACACTTAGTTTATGGTTCAATTTCAAAGGTGTACCTACAAGCTTTGGGTTCTCCATTCTGAGCTTGACAAGTAGGACTTGAATGTATCTTCTTTGATTTAGATACATCCCTTTATCTATATAAATCACTTGCATACCTAAGAAATATGTGAGCTCACCTAAGTCATTGATTTTGAACTTCTCTTGCATGTGTCTCTTGATCCTTTGAATGCCATTCAAATCACCACTTGTCACAATAGTATGATCTACATATACAAATAGATAGATAACCTCATTGTGATCTCTTTTGATGAATAGAGAAGGATCTGAGTTGCTAGGCTTGAACGCTTGATCTTGAAGGTATGTAATCAACATGTAATTCCAAGCTCTAGGAGGTTGTTTTAATCCATATAATGTTTTCTTATGTATGCAAAAATTAGATGTATGATTAGGGTTTTCAAAACCTAATGGTTGTGACATGTATATCTCTTCACTTATCCAACCATTTAGGAATGCATTTTTCACATCAAGTTGGAGGAGTCTCCAATTCATTGCAGCAGCTAAAATTATCAATGTTCTTATTGTAGTCATCTTTGCAACTGGTGAGAATGTTTCTTGATAGTCTATACCATGAGCTTGTGAGCATCCTTTCGCAACTAATCTTGCCTTGTACCTGCAAACTGATCCCTATGAGTTTCTTTAAACTTTATATACCTATATGTAGCCAATTACCTTTTGTTTGGGTGACATTAGAGCCAAATTTGAAGTGTCCATCTCCTTCTATGCATCTATTTCTTTTGTCATGGCTTTTTCCCAATTAGGTTTTCCCTTTGCCTCTTCATAGGTTGAGGGTTCCTATGAAATTTAGTCCTTTGTCAAGTAGATTGAATGCTTTGTAATAAATGTGGAATCATATCCATACCTTTTTGGTTGTCTTTTCACCATTGTTGACCTTCTGGGTGCTTGCTTGGAGCATTCTCCACACTCTTGCATCTTCGTGTTGCCTCTTGACTTCCATAGCTTGTAATCATTTTCATTTTCATCTTGGTCATCATCTGTATCACTTCTTGGATCCTGGACCTATGTATCATGTTTTCTTCCTAGTTGATGAGTACCTTGCTCAGAATATTTCTCTTGCCATTGGAAACTTTGACATTATCAATATTCTCCACACTATGCTTTGTGCCATCCCTTGTTTGAACTTCATTTCTATTCTTTGGACTTTCCAAATCAGATAAGAGAGCTATGTTTCCTACAACATGATTTGAGCATCCTAAATCTATGTAGAATAAATGATCATCCTCTTTACCTTCCTTGTGGCTTAGATTCATCAAGAGCAATGAGTATTGATGTTGTTGATCTTTAGAATAATTGTTGTATTCCCTTCTATTATGGCCTCTATTGTTGTTGTTGAAGTTGTGTCCCCCTCTACCTTTATTGTTGCCATATCCACCTCTTCCACTTCCTTTTTGGGTCTTCCCATTGAACTAGCAATTGTGAATGGTGTGGTTGGTCGTATCACAGATGGCACAAGGCTGAACATTTTGACCTTTGTTTTTGCCATGCTTTGGTCCTTTCTTCTTCCCTTCCCACTTGCTCTTGCCTGCAAAGTTGGCTTGGGAAGTCTCCTCTTCATCTTCTTCCTTCTTCTTGTCCTTCAGCTTCTTGTCCTTCTTATTTGTATATAGAGAACTAGTTGAATTACCATGATAGGAGTTACCTTCCTTTATGCTGTTGTTGGCCTCTTGATTGAAGAGTTGTCCAAGAAAGATGTTAAAGTCTGGAGTTTGCACATCCATGATGAGATCATAGGCTATGGTGAAAGATAGCCATTGCTTCTCACCTCTAATCCCATTGAAAATTTGCCTCATGATGGCCTCTTCTTCAATAAGATATCCAATACATGCCAATTGATCAGTAACCTCCTTGACCTTTGTAACAAACTCAGTGATAGTTTGTTTTGGAGTCTTTTTAATTTGGTTGAACTCAATCCAAAGATGGTTCTTCCTTGCTTTTGTACTAGCAAAAAAGAAAGTCTCTAGGGCATCCCAAGTCTCTTGAGATGTCTTGCATCCTCTAATATGTGGTAATAGAAAATAAAAGATAGAGTTGAGTATGTATGACCTTGCTTGAGCATCCCTTGCACACCAAAGTGTGAGCTTATTTGTTTCCTCTTGAGTACACCTTGACTAGCTCATAAAAGCCTTCTAAAAATGGATGGAAGTTGTGACTTCAAACAGTGAGGGCATCCAACACAATAAAAATTGAAAACATTCCTATTAAGGGAGTGTCATAAATAGGGTTTGCTTGCTAAAATGCATAAAATCCCTAATTTATAACAACTATTGAAGAAGCAATCACCTTAACACTGAACTGGTGTCATCTGGATTTTTCAGGGATGTGCAAAGAATGACCCCAACACTGTAAAACTTGAATATCTATGAAATTAATGAACTAAATGAGTTGAAAATTTGTACACATAAATTAGATAGTTATACCTTTCAAATAAGTTCTTAAACACTAGATTGGGAGCTTTGTAAAGAGAGCCACAATCTTTGCAAGTTGATTGAATCTGATGAAGGAACGAACAAATAACAGAAATGACACAAAGCAATGATCAAAGAGTATATGTATTGCTTCAAATAAACAATCTAGTTAATGTAAAAATGTTTTGGAGTATTTATATAGAATCTTTAGGATATGACCATGCCTTTTCTTTGTGGATTTGAATTCTAATTTAGGCAAGCTTTCTAGTTTAGATTGATTGGAATCTTTTCCCACAATCTAGGAAAAGAGAAAATTGAAGTCATATCTACCTCGTGATTGATTGATTGAGAACCAATATCAACCACTTCTAACTCATGGCTTTTAGGCCTTTTAATATTTCCTTTTACAAAGTTAAATACCTTGAACCTTACAAGAAATGATCATAAGTGATCAACCAATTAATACAAAGAAAATAATGTGCACATGAGTGCTATTCTTCAAGGCATATATATGGTAGATGGTGCCATACCATCCAAATGATGGATTTGACATAGAGCATATCGTCCTAAAGCATAATTAAAGATTGATGTTCCAACAAGTGCTACTTGAGGTCAAGAACAAGAAGTATTTAATACATTTCAAAGCCAAATAGTAAGCAATGCTATTTGAACTTTGAGCAAGTGATTCATATTATCAAGAACATGACATTCAACAATGTTCAAGATATACTAAAAATCAACCCAAAGGTAGAATTAGTTGATGAAAAAAAAGGATTTTCACGTGCTTGCATTTAGTTAGTGTGTAGCTAAGTTGAAAGATTCTTCAATAAAAAATCCTAGAATTTCGTTTTCAAAGCATCAAGGGTTTATTGCAAAGAGTACCATTTGATGAACGATACAATCCTACTTACCAAAAAGGTACTAGACAAATATCTTTTAGAAAGGATTAAAGTTTATCCCATCAAAGTCTTTTGGATGAAAGATCCAAGAATTATGACTTAGTTAGTCCATAAGAAAAAGAATATAATGCCTAGAGAGCCTCAGTCTAATGGTTATTCATTGAGTTTTTTAACATGCTTCAACTTGCCACACAAATCTTTTGCAAAGAGTTTATTAAAGGTTACCTAAGGATAGATGGAGTGATATATCTCAAGTTTTAGATACACATCATCCACACATATATGATGGATGTGCATATGGTGATATGGGACACCACACCTTGCATCCGCATAGGTGTAGGTAAGATCGTATGGGACACTAGAACTTGAGATGGTGTGTATCATTTAGTCTTGGACTCCTTCCAAGAGGTGTTGGAATTAATACTAAAGTGAAACTTGAAAGTGTGAGAAACTATCCAAGTTTGATAGAACCTACTAAGGAGTTGAGACACTTTGATAAAGTGAATAATCCTTAAGGGAAAAAAGAGTCAAAGAAACTATATTCTTTTCAAATAGTTCCTAATAAGACCCCAAACCATGGAAAGTGGTAGTTAATTATTGATGGATATAACAAAAAATTACACCACTCCGTAAGATCTAGAATTTGAAAAGCATGAGGAGATGCTTAGACTTGAGTGGAGGGGGAGAATATCTAGAACATCCTTGGAGTAAGTTGTTATGCTTTGAAGATAGGGAAAAAAGTTCTCAAGATAAGGTCTAAATTTTTTGTCACTATCATTTGATTAAAAAGAATTGATCAAACTTATGCCAAGTTTATCCAAGTGATTGCAAATAGAACTACTTTAAAATGTCTTTCCTAGGGTAGTAATACCTAGATCAAGAATATCCAATTACTAACAATAAATGCATGAATGGATCATGAGAAATAAAATATTTACCATTTAAGCATACAATCCTAAGAAGGATTAGATCTGTGAAAATTTTTCAAGATGAAATGTAAAGAGGTAAAAGTTATGAATCTAAGCTAAGTCAAGTACTAAGAGAAATTTTTTAAAGGACCTTAATATTTAAGTTTAAGAATGTAGAGAGTACACATTTAGAAGCAAAATGAAAAGAAGAGTGTACTCACAATATGAAAGAGTGTGAGAGAATCAAAGTGAGTAGAACAAGAAACGGGTAAACTCACATGATTAGAAATGAGATTTCTAATAGCATGAAGCATGCTTTCCAAGCTTATAACCAAGTAAAAATTAGGGGAGAGAGCTCCCTTAAATAGATTTGGAGGAGGTTCTCCAAAGTAAACATGTGGGATAATTCCCCTTGAAGGGGAGTGACTACAATGTTAGAAACAAATGGAAAAGTACCCAAATACAATGAGATACAACTAAAATAATATGAAATTGTTGTGTCTCTTGGATAAAAAATGGAGATGCACTCATATGGATATAAATTTAAATGAAGCAAATGAACTTATATCTTCAACACCCCCTCTACAACTCCTTTTTGGAGTGTCTCAATGTTAGAGGTCCACCATGCACTAGAGTGGAACTAGAGATCCAACCTTCATGAACATGTTCGCCACATTCTCCTCAAAGGTACACTACTCCAATAATATCTTGCAATAGGAGCTTCTCATGGATGAAGTTGTACTAGATCTTCATATGCTTGGTCGAAGCATGAACATTAGATTCTTGGGCAAAATACCAATGTCAACTCAAAGGCATATGGCCCCCTATGTTGCAAATCTAGATGCTTGGTACTTAGCCTTGATGGATGATAGACAAAATGTAAGTTGCTTCTTACTTTCCCAAGGGATAGGTGTTGAGCCAAGCATAATATGTATCAAAAGTAGCCTGTTTGGAATCAAGATCACCAATCCAATTTGAATCTGAATATGTTTTGAGATCAATGTGCCCTTTATACCAAAGACCATTATATTAGGTAAGGTAAAGGTATTAAAGTAATCTATGAGCATCTTTCTAATTTTTTTGACAAGGTTGATGTGCAAATTAATTGAGTATGCTAGCTACATAGGCCATATTTGGCCTATTGTTGGCTAGGTAAAGTAAAGAATCAACTAGTTGTCAATAAGCATGCATGTCCACGAGTGATAATAAGTCCTCTAGTGGGAGCTTGATGTTTGGATGAAGTGGTTTAGAGACTGAGAAACACTAGTCCTTGTTAAACCTGAAGAGGAGATCACTGTAGTAGTTCTTATGGGAGAGGAATATTCCTTCTTTCATCTACCACACTCCCATGCCTAAGAAGTAGTGAACTAGGCCAAATTTTGTCATGAATTACTCAAGGTGAAGGTGCTTGATGATAAATTGGATGTGTTTGCCACCTACAAGTGTCAAAATCAAGTCCGACATAACAAATGATGATTGAAATAATGGGCTCTTTTTTGTAGATGTAAAGGTTAGCATCGATAGTGCTTCTTTGAAATCCTTTGTCTTTGAAGAACTTGTGTATATTCTCATACACTACTAGAAATAGGGGCATAGCGACGCCCCCGAATTGAAAAAAAATATGGAAACTGTCGCTTATGTGACGGTAGCGTCACATAAGCGACGACCCTGTTTTTGTTTTTTAAAGAGCTATCATCGCATAAGCGATGCTAGCGTTGCTTATGCGATGCTAAAACTATGCGTTGCAAATAGCATCGCTAATTAGCGACACTATTTGCAATGTTAGCAAACTGGCTGTAATGTTTTCGCATCGCATAAGCGATGTCCTGTGTTCGAGAGCGTCGCATAAGCAATGCTTTGGAATGTTAAAAAAAAAATTGAATTTCTCTCGGCACATTTGTGCCGAGATTTGGATGTAGAGAGAGAGAGAGAGAGAGACAGATAGAGACAGAGAGAGAGAGAGAGCAAGAGCATACACATAGCAAGAGCAAGCGAGCAAGAGCAAGAGCAAGAACACTCATTGAAAGCGAGGTATGCACGCACACACACACACATACACATACATACATATGCATACACACACATAGACATACACACATACACATAGACACACACACATACACACACACATAGACACATAGACACATAGACACATAGACACATACACACATAATGATGCATACACACACATACACATGCATACACACACATACACATGCATACACACATACACACACATACACACACACATACACATGCATACACACATACACACACAGACATATACACATGCATACACACATACACACACATACACATGCATACACACATACACATATACATACACACATAGACACATACACACACATAGACAAATACACACACATAAACACATACACACTCATAGACACATACACACTTACACATACACATCCAGACACATTTACACACACACATACACATGCACACCGACACATATATATAGATACACATGTATATACACACATAGACACACACAGACATACACATAGACACACATATACACTAGACACACACACTTACATAATGCACATGCATAGCATACATACATGCATACACATACACACATAGACACACACACACACATTCACACACACATACACACACATATATGCATACACACACACATATATGCATACACACACACATAGAGAGAGACATACACACACATACACATACACATACATGCATACATATGCATACATATGCATACATAATGCATATACATATGCATACATACATACTTACATGCATACACACACATATGCATACATATTGCACATGCATATGCATAGATACATGCATACACATACACACACATAGACACATACACACACATATGCATACATAATGCACATGCATGCACATACACACACATAGATAGATACATACACATAGACACATACACATTCATACACACACATATACACACACATAGACACATACACACACATATGCATACATATGCATACATAATGCACATGCATGCACATACACACACATAGATAGATACATACACATAGACACATACACATTCATACACACACATATACACACAGATTTACACACACATACACTCATGCATACACACACATAAACACACACACACATACAGACAAAGACACACACACATAGACACATACACACATAGAAACATACACACATAATGCATATGCATATGCATACATACATAATTACATGCATACACACACATACACACACATGCATATATATGCAACACACATACACATACATGCATACATATGCATACATAATGCATATGCATATGCATACATACATACTTACATGCATACACAGACATACACACATATACACACACATACACACACACATAGACACATACATGCTTACACATACACACACACATAGATATATGCTTACATGCATACACATACACACATAGACACATACACACACATAGATACATACACACACATGGACACATACACACATATACACATACACACATATACACATAAACACACATATACACATAGATTTACACACGCACATAGACACACGCACATACACAGACACACTTACACATGCATACACACAGACATACACACATAGACACACACACTTACACACATGGACACACACACATACAAACTTACACGCACAGAGATACACATACACATATATAAACAAACACATACACACATAGACACATACAGACTTACACACACACATACACACATCCACACACATTTACACACACACATACACATGCATATAGACATATATATACAGGTACACACATATATACTGTGTACCTAAGTCACGAAGTCTTAGGGAGTTGTGTCAAAGAGACTAAATCTCATTTGTCACACAAGTGCGTATAGTGGTGGATTTACACACGTTTAATTATCAATCCGACACACCGACCTAACCATATGTATGACGATGTGTGCGCACGTGATGGGAAGTGAAGTGGTTCAGCTATCATGCATGAGAAAAGACTAACCTACCTCTCTAACTCACTTAACTGTTGAAAGTGCTTGCTGCAATACCACTTACAATGTTTTCACTAAAACAAAGATATCTCCTAGCTCCGAACTGCGAATATGGCCAATAGGAGGTTCCTTTCGAAGCACTCGAAGAGACGCTTCTATTGGAGGTCATTTCACTCAAGTCTGACAAACCATGCTTCAAGTTATGATAGAAATAGTGAATGGCAAAAAACTCCCACACTCACTTCACAACTCGTACTTGCTCGCACACACACTACAGCAGCTCAAAAGTGTTGGGGAGGGGTAGACAACAGTCTTACACACACATTCCAAGCTTCACACACACACACACACACCAAAGATCATAGAGAAGATGAAAATCTGCAGGAAAGAGGCAAATTCGAAATTCAGGAGCTCTCCTTCTTCATAATGGCAAAAATTCTTTACAAAGAGTCACAAAGGGACTTATATAGATGTGCCCTAAAAATGGTCCTTTCACATAAGTGACCGTCACTTTATTGACTAATCTCTATTCTCCTACTATTTTACAAGAAATATATTACAATGATTTGGGATTATGCATCTAGAGGACTCCTCTAGTGCATTTACATAGCTTTGAGGGAATTTTCTAAAATTTTGAAGAAGAAAAATATTCCCATAAATTTGAAAATTTTGGGGCTCACCTTTTGTGCCTCTTTGCTCTGCAACACTCTCCCCCTCTTTGTCTCTGTCGTCCCTTGATAGGCTTTTGCTTCTCGTTTGTAGCTTGTCTAAGGCTTCTGAATACACGCATCCAATGGTCGAAGAAGCGATAAGGACTGTTAGGCAATTTGTTATTTTATCCGAGGTATGTCCTTTACTTCTGTTTGCCCCTTGGTACTCCTTATATCACAAGTCTGGGTTGCTGTATTAAGTCGGGCTGCCATGCACGCCATCAGTGGAAGGTAGGAAGGTGTGGATCTTCAGCCTTCGATCTAGACCTTCCGAAGACCTAGATGTTGGAGGACCTTCTTAAGGATCAGGATCTATCAGATATCTTCTTGCACTTCTTCATGGATACTTATTGGCCTTGATCTTCCCTTGTCACTTACATACCTTCCCCTATTGTATTGCTTTGAGCCTGTTTGCTTTCTGCCACTGCACACCTTAATTTGCTGACCTCTACTCTCTTTTAAGAGAGCATTACATTTCAAAGGCCCTATTTGTGAATCTACTTTGTCATCCTTTAGGACCTGTTCCATTTCTTTCCACCGCACGCATCCAGTGGATGAGGAGGCACTAGGACCTTCAGACAATTGGTTATCTTATCCGATGAAGAGTCCTATGTGTTCTGTCTCACTCCTCAGTTTGTTTTGCTTCACCACTTGCTCCTAGTGGATGAGGAAGTTGTGTGCAACCTCCCATGAAATGTCCAGGTGTTATCTTTCTTTAATTCCACTCCTCAGGACCTGGACCTTTGGCATTGTCGCCTGATGCGTGCCCCTACGAGGCTTTGGGCAGAGAGTTTTTCATTTTCTTAATAATCTTCATTCCTTATTGAGCAACTTTATTCTTTGATCTTCTTCTTCTTCTTCTTCTTCTTCTTCTTCTTCTTCTTCTTCTTCTTCTTCTCTTTTTGCTTGATTCCCCTTCCACACGTCCCTCCTCCTGAACTCTATCGTCCTCAACAGGCTTTTTGTGGCGACGTGAGTATGTTTGTATTGTTGCCTGCTCTCGTTGATTAAGCAAATTGGCGTGACAGATCATGAACTCTTTCCACTGACTTGACTTCACCCCATCCTCTGGTGCTTGTTGGTGATCAGCAAAGAAGCTTGTTTCATAGGCCACCCGTCTTGCATTAAGATTGGAAGTCATTTTTACAAAAATTAGAGAATCCATTTCAAAGAAGCCTATGAAAAATGCTTCTTCAAAAGCCTGCATATATGTGCTTAACAAAAACATAAGCCGTGAGTAGAATGCCATAATCGTTAATCAGCTCGGGATAGTGGAGAGATAAAAAACGAGTGCTTCGGATCCTTGAGTAATCCCGATGAAGTTCAAAAAAGTATATTTGGCATGTTGGAAGACCTTGATGACTGTAAGTAACATGCTTAGAATCTTATTAGTCATTTTGACTGCTAAAGCAGGTACAGTGGCATAGTGAGCAATCCAAAATTCCATGGTTTTAACCATGTATTCTTCAGTTGGTAGATAGTTATACGGTGGACTTGGCAATAGTGGATAGTTGAGCCACTGGTTATTAATGCTACCTTGGCACTGTCCTTCTCAAAAATGTATCCATGAGCATTTGCCGGGTTATGGGTAAAAAGATGGATTTACCTGAAGTATGTATGGTGATGATTCCCATTGTACCCGGAGCGTAGGGTTTTTCTCCAAAAGTTTTCTCCTCCATACACGGTCAGCTCTTTCAAATTCCTCTTGAGTGTAGTTGAATGTATTCCTACTGAACTAGAGGTTGTTGTCTGGATCCTTATTTGTCATGGTCTTTATATATTGACGTGTTTGCTCTTTAAGTCATATGGTATATTGAATGGTTTTAAGATCTATTCCAAATTTTTGCTTTCGATTCTTGCATCCTTCATGACCTTGATGATTTGATCTTCAAATTCTGTAGTAAGCTGGGACACCAATAGTGCCCTCTTGTTTCAACTCAGTTCTGCAATATTCCCATGAGTTATTTCAGAGTGGATCTCCGTTTCCTCCCTTATCGGCAAATGATGTAAGGGGGAAGAGAGAGGACATACCTCAATCTCCTCAATAGCCACTGTGGAGTGTGGAACTATTGGTGTCCCCTCTGTTGTCTTCTGTGCTATTTGATCTTGTAGTTGCTTGATCAATTCATCTTTGTTTCGAATCTCCTCTGTGGTCTGCAGAATTTTTTCTTTGTTTTTTAGGAGTTTCTCGCCAATGACCGCGAGTTGATTTGCATCTTCATTGCATTGCTCAAAATATTTGTTTTCTGCCACTTTCCACTTCCTTCTTAGTTTTTTTGTGTCATTCATATACCTTTTCTCCCATTCCGCGATAGTGGCCTGCTCCTGCTTGAGCTGATCTTCATACATAGCTATCTTTTCTTCGAATGCTTTTGTGTCCTTTTCTGGTACTTCAGGAGCTTCTATCGGTTGATTACATAGAAGGGCTGCCATTAGCTCCTTGTTTCTTTTCCGTAAGTTCTCTGCTTCTTCCATGTATATTTTGATTTGTGATTCCAGTATTTTGCTTTAGGCATTCATGCATGCTTTCTCGGCCTCGCTAGCTTCATATTTCCTTTGTAAATCCTGTAGTTGGTCTTTTAATGTCTGATTTTCTATTTCTAGTGTTTTACATTGCTGCTTGGCCTCTTGGACTTCTTTCTCTTTATCTGCTATGTTCTTTTGTGCTTGAATGAATTGTGCAGAAAGGTTCTCACCCATTTCTTGAAGTTGATTCTTTTCTTGCATTGCCTTGTTATAGTCAGCATCAACCTCAAGCATTAACTGTTGAGTGTCCATGGCGGTTTTCATCATATGTTGCACTAATGGATTGAGCTGAGTGATGTCCACCTTCAACTTAGTTTTTGGGATGCTTGGAGCTTCCCCTGTTTGGACATCCTTTCCGTGCTCCACATGTAGTCTCATTATGTGGTTGTCTGATTTGGAGTTGTATTTCCTGTTCTTTGCTTTCTTCTTCTATGTTGACAATCTTCGTGGCACTCCCTTGAAATGTAACATCCATAGGGGAGGGTTCTGCCACTACCCTTATTGATGTGAAGGGTGTTGACTCTTCCACCATATTATCTTCTAGTTCTTCCTTGGGATTTTTGAATAATACCTTTCCTGCAAGCATAGTTTCTTGGATTTGAAGGTTGGAAGCTTCATTTAACTTGATGACATGTATTCGTTCTTGGGAGACCTCCTTTCCTGCCTTGTCTTGGCTGGGGCTGATGGGCGGTTGATTTACCTTTGTGCCTTCCTCTTCCACATTTTTGTTCACTTCATTTAACTCCTCCCATTGTCCATCATCTTTGGACTCACTTCGAATGTTCACATTCAACAAGGAGGTGTCTGCTTCTTGTGCATCTGATGATGAGCTTGAGTTTATTAAACCCAATTCCCTCTATCTATGCACCTTGGTCAGCCTTTTTCTTTGTTCTAAATCTTGACAGGCTTGCTGGTAATGGTGCCCTTGCACTCATAGATTTACTTGACCTTCGGTATATTGATGTGTGGCTTCCATTGCTTTGGCTAATTCTTCTTTTGTGATCGGTTGATGGTCTTCAATTCTTGTCCTTGGAAGTACATGTGCCCTCTTTGTGGCTGGCACCTCCGCTTTTGTCTGCATCATTTCCCTTAACCTCTTGGTACCTCTCATTCTAGGTTGTGAGCTAGTTTCTACTTCCTCTACAACTGTTACTCCCTTCTTTCTCCTAGGGACAGTTGCAAAATTTGCATATTTTGCCATGGTTTCCGATGATGACATTTCTCGCAAATGCTCTCAAATGCCCAAGGCATGATATATCAATATGGTCAAAGCCACACTGCCATTCAGAAATTTCTTGTGATTCCATTGCTTCTTTGCCTCAAACAACCTCTCTTGAATATAAGGAGTCATGTTGACTTGATTTCCGATTTGTTTAATAGTGCGTGACAACATTTGTACTACGATCTTTTGTGGAGCCGTATACCTGTGCATGTTTGGAAAAAAAAATGCTGATGGATAAGCCTCACTTCGTCTTCAATATCAATACGATTGATGTCATTGAAGGTTCGCGTCTTGGCTCCTCAACTTTCTTCTTGCAAGACTGTAGTCCCGTCCTTCTCCCATCCAAAAGCTTCCTTAATTAATTCATGTGTAAATTGAATTATGACCCATTCACCAAATGCGTCCATGACTCTAGCCTCCGGCACCAATGGATCATGCAGGGCAGACTGCAGAGTATTCATAACTTGGACACATCTCTGAAAATCGGGCTTGTAGATGGGTAACTCAAAGTATTTATGAATGCCTGCCTTCTTCATGACGTCCATGGTTGATGTGAGCTCATGTACTATTTTGAAATCTTTGGACATCACAGGGAACTGGTGATCTGTATCCATGATTTTGATGGTTACGAGGAATAGGAAATCCCCTGCTGGTTGATCATCCCTAAACCAATGACCTTTTGCTTTAGTCATGCTTTGCAAAGGGAATTCTAGCACTTCCTCTTGAATGGTAGCTTCAGAGTCTTCAGAAGCCATCTGCACTCGTAATACAAAAGCATTAGCTATCGTAGAATACATGTCGTTTAGTGATGTTTGTTGTCATGATATTTCATGCGTTGTATCACTCCGTTCCCCATGTGTGCATCAGTAGAACTTCTTACCGCATCTTTTTTCATTTTCACTTCTGAAAGAAAACAAGAATTAGTGTAGCCGAAGCAATTTTTATTTACATAGTAGGTCCCTTCCTAAGGAAGTAGAAGCTATGACCTGTCCCCCATTGGAGAATGTGCACCACTAGTTCTATTATGTACATTATGTGCCAAATGCCTGGCCTGGTAATGTGGCCCTATCATGCATACTTTAGGTGCATTGGAAGCTTCATGTGTGCAAAAGAAATCTTCTTGGTTGAGGTGTTCCATTCCTTGCTATTGCTTTGGTTTCTAGATCCATTTGTGTTGGTGCAGACCAATCACCAATTGAAGATTTGAAGGATAAAGGATGGAGATGAAATCAAGTTTTGAAGCAAAGAAGATGGACACATTCACATGATGAATGTTTTGTACACATATGTACATTAGTGAAGACATAGATCACTTAGAGTTTTGAATAGTCATAAACTTGTACATATTTGTCTATAAATACTTGAAAAAAATGTCGGGGCAATAGAGAAGACAATAGGAGATCATGAGAATAGTGTATTGACAAGTTGTAAGTGTCATTAGACACATGAGAAGTGAGTTGAAATCTCTCCCTCACTCAGTTGTAAACTTCTGAGAAATAGAAGAAAAATTGCGCCCGATATTTCTGTGTTTGCTCCCTGTGTGATAGATCTTTTGTGAATTCCTTTTGGAGATATCTAAGTCCATAGTTAATCAATCTATGGCTAGAGTTTGAGAGTCTAATTGTGATCAGGCTAAGAGAATTGTGTGTAGGAACATTCACATGTGAGAAAGTACTCACTGGTTCCTGAAACATGCGCAAATTTCGATCTCAATGATTTGATCATTTCTCACTCCACAGTTTAAAGTTTTGTGCAAGTAAGCACTTAATCTTTAAGTTTGAAGGTAAGCTACTCGTGGCTAAAAGCATTTGCTTAAACGGGTTCTATACTGAGAGAATTAAAGTTAAGAAGTTAGGGGTGTCCAAATCGACTTCTCAGAAGTGCAGATTTAGACATAGCTGACTTGTTAAGTAGATTTCTCAAGATCTACTGAACCTTTTGAAGTAATTTGACTTGGAGAAGGTGCGCAATCTTTAGCCGACACCTTGTGCAAAGTTTCATAAAAAACTTTACACATTTACTCAGTCAATGAGCAAGATATATGCAGCAGACTTTCTGAGGAATTTCCTTCTTCACAGTTTAGTCAAGAAATTGATATTTGGTCATTGATCTCTTAAATTGGTGAGGGTTTTGACTTACTCTTGATATAGAGGTGTTCTAAATTCAAGAGTAGGTTGTTCTTTTGGAGATTAACACTCTCCATCAGTGGTATCAGAGCAGGAGACATCAAAATCAAGGAAAGGGGGATCCCGACTGCTGCAGATTCAAGAAATTCAACAACTAAAGAACTAAAAGGTGAAATCTTGAAGGCAAAGCTTGAGGAAGAGACCATACGACATCAAGAAAGACAAAGGACTCTAATTTGAAGTAAAGGTACATATATTATTCATAAAGCTTGAAGATTTCAATACACAGGTGGACACAAGATGGGAGATTCTCTACAAATAGAGAAATTGGATAGGGAAAACTATCCTGCATGGTCAATGAGGATGGAAGCACATCTTATGAGCAAAGATTTAATAGCTTGCATCACAGGAGAAGAAGAGAAGCCACAGTTCAAAGATCCTAGTGTTCCAACTAGGGAAGAGTTAGCAGATTTGAAAAATTGGATGAAGAAAGATGCTCAAGCTAGGAGCATTATCTATATGGCTGTCAATGATTACTTGTTACCTCATATTCGAGGTCTTGAAAGTGCAACTGATATTTGGAATGCTTTGGAGGAGCATTTCCAGAATACTACTAAGTCAAGGAAAGCATCCTTATGGGCAGAGTTTACCACCTTTAAGAAGAAGGCTTCTCAATCCATTTCAGACTATGTGACAAGAATGAAAGATATTGCAGATGCTTTAGGAGCTGTTGATGAAGACATTGAGGAGGATAAATTGGTAAGGCAAATCCTTACATGTTTAAGAGGTGATGACAAATGGAAGCCATTCATTTTTTCTACAGAATTATCACTTGATCATTTCACTCCTGATTTAAATCAGTTGCTAGGTCATATGCTAACATTTGAGCAGGATGTTAAAGGAGATGGTGACAAAAGTATAGGTCATGCAATGTACTCAAAGGACAAGAAGAAAGCTAACAAAGGAAAGCAACAATCAGGTGAAGATGAAGGTACAACTAGTCAAGCCAACTTCCTAAGAGGTAGAGGAGGTGGCAAAGGTAGAGGAAGAGGCAGGAAAAACAAAGATGGAGCCAAAGCATGCTGGATTTGTGGTAAGACAAATCATTTAGCTAATGATTGTTGGCATAATAATCAGAGTAATGGTGGATATAATCAAAACTATAATTCAAGAGGAAGAGGTGGCAGAAATCAAAGAGGTAATTTCAGAGGCAGAGGTAGTAGGGGTTACTTTGGAAGAAATGCAGGTAGAGGTTTCCAAAGTCAACAATATAACAACACCTACTACAATTATGCTTCAGATCAAAAGGAAGATTCAACATTGATAATGAATGCAACTTGTGAAAGGCAGAGTAAAGATCAAAGAGTCTTCTACATTGATTCAGGGTGTAGCAATCACCTGAGTGGTAATATAGCCTTGATGACTGATTTGGAGAATAAGGTATCTAATCATGTTGTTCAAACAGGTGACAACACAAAGCACAATGTGAAGTCAATTGGATCAGTGAAGGCCAAGGATGGTAGCACCTTATTGAGTAAGGTCTTGTATGTTCCTACAATTCCTAAGAATTTGATAAGTGTAGGACAAATTGTGGAAAAAGGTTATGAAGTAAGGTTCACTAATGAAGGAGTGTTTGTGGAAGACCCTAGCAATGGGTATAAACAAATTGTTTCAGGGAAGAAAGAAGGAAGATTGTTCACATTGAAGATTCAAGGTAATATTGGTCATGCCATGTTCACATATGGAGGACATAAGATCTCTGAGTTAGATCTTTGGCACAAGAGGCTTGGACATTTCAATGAAAGAGGTATTAAAGACATGATTAACAATGGTTCAGTGCTTGGTTTGCCTAATGTTGCAGGTCAACATATGACATACAGATGTGAGGCATGTCAATTAGGTAAGGCTCATAAGCATTCCTATTCCAAGCATGGTTTTATGTACTCAGAGAAGCTTGAGTTGGTACATACAGATGTGTGGGGACCATCAAAGGATTTCAGTATAAATGGGTCAAGGTATTATGTGATTTATGTTGATGATGCTACTAGATGGATCACTATTTATGTGATCAAAGATAAGTCAGAAGTATTCAATACTTTCAAACATTATCATATGTATGCAGAGAGAATTACAGGACATAAGTTGAAAAGACTAAGGTCAGATGGTGGGGGAGAGTATTTTTCTAATGAGTTCAGTGATTACTTGTGGGATGCAGGTATAAAAAGGGAAGTTACTTGCAGGTACTCTCCTCAACAAAATGGTGTAGTAGAAAGGAGAAATAGAACTCTTGTTGAGTTTGCAAGGTCCATGATGAAGGAGAAAAATTGCCCTAATTATTTGTGGGCTGAGGCTGTAAATACAACTACTTATTTGGTCAATAGGTTACCATGTAAAGCTTTGCAGGGAATGACACCTTATGAGGCATGGTGGGGTAAGAGACCTACATTAGATCATTGCAAAGTATTTGGATGTTTGGCCTATGCATATGTGCCATCACAATTAAGGCACAAATTGGAACCTAAAGCTGAAAAATATGTGTTTATTGGTTATGATGATAAGCAGATGGGATACAGGTTGTGGAATCCATCCACAAAACATTTTCTTGTATCAAAAGATGTTACATTTGATGAGCAAGGTACTTGGTATGCAGGTACTATCAATATTAATACAGATGATGAAGAAATTGTGAGCCAAAGGAAAGGTAAATCAAAGGTTCAGATAATTGATGAACAAGAGAATAATGAAGTGCAGGTTGAAGTGGAAGAAACACCAAGATTTGATCCTGAATATGAAGAACCAGAAACCTCAAGAAGTGGAGAACTTAGGAGGTCTACAAGGAACAAATGGCAACCTACAAGGTATAGCTATGATACTTCTTTTTTAGCTACCAAAGATTATGCTTACATGATTAAAGCAGATGAAGACCCTTCTACATATGAAGAGGCAAAAGGTAAAGAAAATTTGGAGAAAGCTATGCAGGAAGAATATGATGCATTGTTGGAGAATCAAACATGGGATTTGGTTCCAAAGCCAAATAGTCAGAAGATCATTGGATGTAAGTGGGTTTATAAGACAAAAAGATTTGCAAATGGAAGTGTGTCTAGGTACAAAGCTAGACTTGTTGTCAAAGGGTTTGCTCAGACATATGGTGTTGACTATGATGAGACTTATAGTCCTGTGGCAAAGATGACAACCATCAGGACACTTATAGCAATTGCTGCATGTAAAGGTTGGAAATTGTGTCAATTAGATGTAAAAAATGCTTTTTTGAATGGTTATATTTCAGATGATGTGTTCATGGAGCAACCTCAAGGGTTCAGAGATAAAAGGTATCCGGATCATGTGTGCAAGCTCAAGAGAGCTTTGTATGGCTTGAAGCAGGCCCCAAGGGCATGGAATTATAGACTTGTAAAGTTCTTAAAAGAACTTGGATTTCAGGTGTCTAAAGCAGATAGTAGCTTGCTTGTCAAAGCAAGTGATGATGGGTTTATTTACATGTGCATATATGTTGATGATATCATACTCACAGGTACAGATGAGGAAGGAATACAAAGACTAAAGAAGCAAATGGAAAAGGAGTTCAAAATAAGTGATTTGGGAGACTTGTCATACTTCTTGGGCATGGAGATTACATATACTCAACATGGAGTATTTGTGACCCAAGAAAGGTATTTGAGAAACTTGTTAATCAAGTTTAAAATGGATGATTGCAGAGTAGCACCTACATCAATGGAGGTGAATCACAAATTAAGTAGATTTGGAGGTGAAGAGTTCAAGGACATGAGACAATATTAGAGTTTGGTTGGTAGTCTTATCTATGCTACTTTAACTAGACCTGATTTATCATATGCAGTAGGGGTTTTGTCTCAATTCATGCATTGTCCTAGGAAAGAGCATTGGATTGCAGGTCAAAGAGTGTTGAGGTACATTAAGGGTACACTCAAAGAAGGTTTGTATTATGGTTTTACATCAGATACAAATATCAAGATCTATAGTGATGCAGATTGGGCAGGTAATCCAGATGATAGAAGGTCAACCTATGGATACATGTGTTATGTGGGAGATAAGTTAATCTCTTGGTGCTCAAAGAAGCAACATACAGTTGTTTTGTCATCTACAGAAGCAGAGTACAAAGGCATGGTTGAAGCTACAAAAGAAGTGATTTGGCTTAAGACTCTCTTGAAGAGTTTTGACACTATACAGAGCATACCTATCATTTATGGTGATAACATGAGTTCATTATATCTAGCTGCTAATCCTGTTTTTCATGCCAGGACTAAACACATTGAGATACAGTATCACTTTCTAAGAGAGAAGGTGATGGATAAGGAGATTGAAGTCATACATACTTCAACAAAAGATCAGATAGCTGATATGCTTACAAAGAGCTTGGATGGACCAAAGCTACAGAAATTTAAAGACATGGCAGGTATAAAGAAGATAAGAGAAACCTCAATTGATGATTGAGGGGGAGCTGTTGGTGCAGACCAATCACCAATTGAAGATTTGAAGGATAAAGGATGGAGATGAAATCAAGTTTTGAAGCAAAGAAAATGGACACATTCACAGGATGAATGTTTTGTACACATATGTACATTAGTGAAGACATAGATCACTTAGAGTTTTGAATAGTCATAAACTTGTACATATTTGTCTATAAATACTTGAAAAAAATATCGGGGCAATAGAGAAGACAATAGGAGATCATGAGAATAGTGTATTGACAAGTTGTAAGTGTCATTAGACACATGAGAAGTGAGTTGAAATCTCTCCCTCACTCAGTTGTAAACTTCTGAGAAATAGAAGAAAAATTGCACCCGATATTTCTGTGTTTTCTCCCTGTGTGATAGATCTTTTGTGAATTCCTTTTGGAGATGTCTAAGTCCATAGTTAATCAATCTATGGCTAGAGTTTGAGAGTCTAATTGTGATCAGGCTAAGAGAATTGTGTGTAGGAACATTCACATGTGAGAAAGTACTCACTGGTTCCTGAAACATGCGCAAATTTTGATCTCAATGATTTGATCATTTCTCACTCCACAGTTTAAAGTTTTGTGCAAGTAAGCACTTAATCTTTAAGTTGGAAGGTAAGCTACTCGTGGCTAAAAGCATTTGCTTAAACGGGTTCTATACTAAGAGAATTAAAGTTAAGAAGTTAGGGGTGTCCAAATCGACTTCTCAGAAGTGCAGATTTAGACATAGCTGACTTGGTAAGTAGATTTCTCAAGATCTACTGAACCTTTTGAAGTAATTTGACTTGGAGAAGGTGCGCAATCTTTAGGCGACACCTTGTGCAAAGTTTCATAAAAAACTTTACACATTTACTCAGTCAATGAGCAAGATATATGCAGCAGACTTTCTGAGGAATTTCCTTCTTCACAGTTTAGTCAAGAAATTGATATTTGGTCATTGATCTCTTAAATTGGTGAGGGTTTTGACTTACTCTTGATATAGAGGTGTTCTAAATTCAAGAGTAGGTTGTTCTTTTGGAGATTAACACTCTCCATCAATTTGGTAGTAGAGGTTTTAAGCCTTGCCTTTTGCTCATTTTGTCGTGCTGCATGTGTATCTCTTCTCTTTTTTGTTATCCGAGTTGTGGGGTTCCTTCTATTGGGGTATCTGTGAGGAATCTCGCTATTCCTTATGGTACTATTGTGTTGATATAATTTTTCCTTGTGCTTGTCTATCTCTTGAATGACCACTTTTCCGACCTTCTTGGGAATCCACATTTGTTGCCGTGTTTTTTTGAGCTTCTATCAAAGGCTTAGGAAGCCATACTCTCAAGAGTTGTTTTGGTTCTGATTTCGGTGAAGAAGAATTCTTGCCCATCCTTGTCTTCCTATGAGAAATGATGTGTACTGGTGTTGCATTCTCTGATTCCTTCACTCGATCCTTGCGAACCCATTTGAAGTTAACATTTCCTGATTGCGAGTAGTTGATGGTGCATTTCCAGGTTGTTGATCGCTCTTTTGCATGGAAGACTTTAAGAGTATTTTCCTCCTCAGTTTCCTTCTGTTCACCAATCAAGTAGGATGAATCAACTTTCTCCTTGGACACATTGGGGTTTGAATGCCCTTCTTCTGTCGGACCTACTTCCGATTGATTTGTGCTGGAATCATTTGCTATGTGCACTGGCACGATTTGTTCAGCACTTTTGATGACTCCTCGTCTATGTGAGCGTTTCTCTCCTAATAGACTAAAGATTTCCTTGTGTCCTATTTTGGCTGAAATGTATCCTTGAGCTAGGTGGATACTCACCTCATTCTCAATGATCCAGTCTTGTCCTAGGATTAATTTTTCTATTAGATCCTCATCTCTACACACTAGAACTCATTGTTCCATAGTTGAATTTCCTAGGTGGAGGGATGCTATGGCTTCCTCAATGCATGTTATAACCTAACCTCCTACACCTATCATGTGTGCTTTCGTGGTTGTTATAATCGTTTGAAGATCCGTGATGACCGTATTTCGTATGCAACTGAGTGCTGCTCTTGAATCTATCAAGACGTCTATCAGTTGGTACTCCGTCGTTCCAATTGCTAGGTTTAAGTAAGGTAGGGACATGTTGACATTGGTCGTGTCGGACTTATGAACCTGGTAATTAGCCATGGGAATAGGTGCCTTATCCACTCTTTTCGTTTCTTGATACGCTAAGGCTTCTTACCGTGCTTCCTCTCTAATTTGTTCTTCCTCTCTCTTCCTATTTTGTGCATCTATGAGGCGTGCTAGCATTTGATCCGTCAATGGCTCCAGATACCGTTTTACTCGACATCCACTTATGTAGTTAGGAAGAATATCGCCATCGAGAGTAGCTAGATTAACTGCTCCACTAGTGGAAATCCTATTGATTATTAGAGGTCCATATCCGCGTTTTTGTAATTTCTTGGCATGTTGCTTCAAGGTGTAGACCAGAACTAAGTTTCCTTCTTTTAGTCCTTTGTCTTTTATGTGTGCATCATAATATGCCTTTTGTCTTCTCTTGGCCGGGTAAATCCCTGCAACCACTTGTATTCTAGTCTCATGGAGCTTCTCAATTTGGTCTAGTTGCTTGGATAATTCATGTCCTGTCCATTCATACAGTTGGGCTACTCTCAAGGTTGGCACTAAAAGATCGATCGGCATGATTGTGTTCTATCCCTACACTAGATTGAATGGGGTAGTTCCAATGGCAGTCTTGTAAGCGACTCAGAAGGCCAAATTGCATGATGCAATTGTTTGTCTCAGTTAGACCTTCCACTATTGAATATCTTTGTCAATACTGTGCATAACACCTTATTGGAACTTTTCGCTTGACCATTGGAGTGAGGATGATATGGGGCTGATTTTTTATGGATCACCAAGAACTCATTCATTAAAGAATCTATTACTTCATTAATGAAATGCGTTCCTCGGTCACTCACAACCTCAATTGGTAATCCGAAACGAGTGAGAATGTTCTCAAAAAGAAACTTAGCAGTGGTTTGAGCATCATTCTTTCTAGTAGCCTTTGCCTCCACCCATTTAGTCAAATAATCTATGGCTACTATGATATGTTCGGCATGTGACCCTTTGGCTAGTGGATTAATGGGTCCTATGAAATCAATACCCCATTTTGAAAAAGCTCTAGTGCAAACCATAGGTCTCAATGGCATGTCATCTCGCCGAATCGGGTATTTGGCCCTTTGGCATGTCTCACAACTTCGTACATATGTATCAACATCCATATGTAGAGTCGGCCACCACAAGATCGTGAATGGGATCATTTTTATAGTTCTCTCGACGGATAAATGACCTCCTATGGCACCTGCCTGTGCCATCTCTAATATGGGTAAGTACTCTCCTTCATGCACACATAACGTAAGTGATTGTCCTTTCCCCTCTTGAATAATTATCTGCCCATAATTACATAATCCTTACTCATTTCGTCTAGGGATCGTTTCCTTGTTAAACTGATTCCTTCTTCGTGTTTTCATGTCTTTAGGAATTTCACTAATGTCTCACTCCATTTGGGGGCTATTGTAGAGAAAGTTAAAGATTTATGATCATCGGGTATGGCTTCCTGACATTCTGCACAATTATTGACATAATCATGGACATCTTTAGGCATATCAAGCTAGTATACTCCTAGTCATTTCAATTCTCTTAGAGTTTGGTGAATTCCTTTGTGAGCCCTCCATTTTTTTACATGGGCTTGTTCAATCAACTTCATTTGTTCGTCTTCCTCAACACATCTAGATAATACACCGTTGGGTTCTTTATAGTACACACTTCCTGCAATAATGTGCAAGTTGCATGATTGCATAATTTCCTGTTTACTTTCTTTATTAATTGAGTGTTGTGGGCCATGAGTGAGTATCAGAATTAGTTTCTCCGCCCACTTTGGACACACTTCCAAATTAAACAGTTAAGTGTCTCGCAAATCGTCTGGCACTCCACTTGGTGGTTCTCCATGTGTTAATCTAGAGAGGTGATCTGCTCTTATATGGGTATTCCCCTTTTTCACTATTACTTCAAAGTCGAACTCCATCAATAGTAGAAACCATCTCACAAGTCTTCCCGTGTTACAAGGCTTATTGACTAGGTACAATAAGGCTTGATGATCTATGAAGAACTTGAATTTGTTGGATAAGAGATAATGTCTGAATTTCTTTACAGCGTACACCATTCCTAATCCCTGTCGCTCTGTAGTTGTATAGTTTCTCTCGGCTTGATTCAGTTGCCTACTCGCATAAGCAATTGGGTGGTCTAACTTTCCTTTGTCTGCCGGTTGAGCTACGATGCATCCTATTGCGTAATTTGAAGAGTCCACATGAATATGGAAAGGCTTGTTCCAATTCGGTGTTTTCAGAATTGGGGCCATGCTCAGTCGCCTTTTTAACTCCTTAAATGCCTTTTCACATTCATCAGTCCAAGTGAATTGGGTCAAAAGTCCATACAAGGGTTTGGCAATTATAGCGTACATGTGGATAAATGGATGGTAGTATCCACAATGTCCCATAAATTCTTGCACTTCTTTTGCATTCTTCGGTCTAGGAAGTTTCAAAATGACCTTGATCTTGTGTTCATCTGTAGATATGTTGTTTCTAGACACTATGTGTCCTAAGATCTTCCCTTGTCTTACCATGAAGACACACTTCTCAGGGTTCACGCAGACTCTATATTGTCGACATTTATCAAATATTTTTCGCAATTCAGGAATGTGGTCTTGCCTTTGAGTTGAATAGGTACATAGGTCATCTACATACAGTTCCATACTCTTCTTTAGGAATTCTTTGAAAACATGACACATCAACCTTTGGAAAGTGGTAGGTGCATTAGTGAGTCCGAAGGGCATCACTCTGAAAGCATAGATTCCCCATTCAGTCGTGAATGCAATCTTATGTTGATCCTCAGTAGTAATAGCTACTTGGTTGTATCCAAAGAATCCGTCTAAGAAGCTATAGACTTCTTTTCCTGCAACTCTTTCCAATAGATGGTCGGTGATAGGTAATGGATAGCTATCACAGATCATGGCTGCATTCACTTTTTTTAGGTTAATGCATACTCTGAGTTTTCCATTCTTTTTCGGCACAACCACTAGTGGTGATACCCATTCAGTGTGTTCTATTTCATAAATGAATCCAGCCGCTAATAACTTGTCTATTTCTTCTTTTATTTTAGCAGCATAGACCTCGTTATAGGTGTAAGGGCATTGTCTATATGGTTTTGCCTCCGCCGTCATTGGTATTCTATGAGAACAAATAGAGGGTTCCACACCCTTGAGATCCTTATATGTCCAAGCACATACATCTTGATATTCTCAGATCAACTATATTAATTCTTCTTCCTCCTTGGTTGAAACATCTTTTCCTATGTATGTACATCTTTCTTCTCCATCTTCTACAGTTACTATGATCTTTTTTGTTTATTCCTTGTTATCGTATGCTTCTCCTTCTCTTGCCTCTCTCTTAGGCATTTGAATAGCTATTTTTCTCTCTTCTACTTGATACCTTTTAAAATGCTCTTGAACCTCCAAATGTTCAAGGTTTGGTTCGATCTTACTCATACTTTCCTCCTGTTTTGGTATTATAAGGGCTGCTTCTATTGGTAATACTTTGGTCATTTCATACCTATCTTCGGTTCGAATGGCTTCTAGGTAGAATTCTTCTGAATCAAATTCTGGTTCCATTTCTATGCTCTCATATTCTTCTTTCCACTCCTTTTCCAATATTTCTCCTGTTTCTACTTCTTGAACGACAACCATGTACAAATTTATGTCATAGCCTTCCTCGTCCACACATTCATTCATCATCAGAACTTCTTCATTCACACATACATCTAGGGTAGCTAGGATTTCCATCCATCCGTGTGGTTCAAATGTTTCATCAGGAAATATTTGAGGCTTGTACATTGGATTTTCTATGGGCAGATAATTAGGATGCCCTATTGGCCATAACTACCTTTTATTATCCTCTTTCTTGGCTTCCTTACACATCCATAATTGGGCGTCCTCATGCATCCATGATTGATTGCTTGATCCAGCACTATGGATAGACAAATCATCCTCTTCTTTATGTATGGGGTTCCATTGTAGTGCTGGTACATCTCTGTACGCAAAGGTATGCAAGTTTATTTTGGTGGTGTTTCCTTGATGTTGAAGGTATAAAGAGTCTCGTCCCCAATCTTGCACTACCCTAAGCTGTCTCATGAAGGGTTGTCCTAATACCATCTCATAGTTATTTGCTTTTTCAAATTGACAGATGGCTAAAGTATGCTCAAATTCAACTCCACAGGTGGTTAATTTGATCTTTTCTAATATTCCTAATGGTTTTTCAACATGACCATCTGCTAATTGAAGCTTCATGCGAGTGGCTCATAAGGCAGGCTTTCCCCATTTCTCCCAAATCTCTTTGGTAGCAATACCTACTCCTGCTCCTGTGTCTAGTATGGCTTTGGTCATATAGCCATTATAAGTGACAGGAAGGCACGTGTTACCTTCATCTCCTTCACTAAATTCTCCAACCTTATCCACTCGAATTTGTACCTTAGGTGGGTTTTCATTTCCCTTACTTTCCTTTTCGTTCTTCTCTTGCCCTAACTCTAGTTGACCTGCTAATTGTTTCCATAATTGCGGTTTAACATGAAGTAGTTCTTCCATAGTCAATTGACATTGTACTTTTGTCTTTTTAAGTTCTGTTAGATTGTGTGAATTCTTATCTGAGTTTCCCTTTCCTTTTCCTTGTACTGTGGGCACTCGGAAGATCATGGATTCTTTTTCGTACTCTCCCATGTAATTTGGTAGAGTCGAAATGCTTTGAGCTTCTTCCCTATTTCATTATAGTCTCGATACTTCCTCATATACTTCTTCCATGTTGGGACTTGGTTGATAAATTTCCACATCTAATTCCTGGTTTAGCCACTCCATTCCTCTTCCATTGTTCTTCTCTGATTCTATTCCATAATTCTTTTGGAGTCAGCCTCTAAATCCGGCACTGTTGACATAGGTTCATCTTGGGTTTTCACTAGCTCATATTTATCATCCTTCTCTTTAGGTTCCTTGTCCTTGGCTTTAACACAATCCTCGTATTGATCCTCTGCTATCCTTGTCTCGGGGAGGGCATGGATAGCCTTTTCTAGGGTTACTTGTGCTACCTCTATGAGTTTTCTACATATCACGAGCCTCTCCTTTTCTAACTCTCCTAGTGGGTAAAGCTTTTCATGTTGCTCCACATTCAATCTAGTCTTAATTCTAGCTTGGTATGCTTTCAACCACATGTCCAAATCATCAGGTTTTGGGTCGGCTAGAATTGATCTTGGCTTTTCTGACTCTCGAATAAGCGGTGGAATGGAAACTTCTTCCCGAATCTCTAGTTCTTTAGGCTTCGTATTGCTTCTCGTATGCTTCTTATTTTCTTGATTTTTGTTTTTCATCCATTTTTCCTTGAGCTTTTCTCTTCTTTCCTTCCACTTTTGGCTTTTCGTTGCTTGAATACTCTCGCGAGGGTCTTCTAAATCTTCTACTATTGGAATTTGGGGGTCTAAGGTTTTACTGTTTTCTTGTTCAAGGTCCGGTTGTTTTCCTTCTCGTTCCTTTGTTCATGCTCGTGTAATGGCCTTTAATGGTACGGTGTATTCCTTGTCACTTCCCGGTGCTTCTATCACTTCGATTACATTAATAGGTGCAGTGTCTTGAGCCTTGTTGGGATTTTTTGGGCAATCTCAGAAGAGATGTTCCTTTCCACAATCACTGCAATACCCTTCCCAAGTCCTAAGAGGTGGTGGGTTGTACGACCGAGTGCATTCTCTGATAAAGTGGTCTCCTCCACATCTATAACACAGTCCTCTTGACACAAGTGGTCTGATGGGTCGTCTTACGGGTGCCTGTGCTTTAGGTGCAATGTACATTAATGTCGCCACTTCTGGTCCATAGGTATTGTCATATCCTTTGTATCCATAGTATTGCGGATCATAAACTTGACTTGTACTCCATTATACTAGCATCGTAGGAATAGTACTCCGCTTGGGATTGCTCATATCCTGGATTTGTTGACTCTACATTGGCTATTGGTGATGTTGGCACTATGGCTCTTTCTAAGTTTTCCTTTGGTTGGGTATACTTGGCAGGTACCACATGTTGGGGATGTGACGGTTGTGGTCCTAACACTGGCTAGGGTTGTGTATATTCTACTTGCTCGTATGGCCTAGATGCTAATGGTGGTGTTGGGTAGGGATTGTACCTAGGCATCTCTCTGCCTGGCTCTCTAGGTGGATATCCATATGGTCGATACTGAGGTGGTTGTAGAGGCCATGTCTGCCTATTGAATGGGCAATTTTTCGTGGTGTGATTGGTGTATTTTTTGTTCTATGTGACAATACAAGGCCACTCCTTGATGGGGCTGCCTATTATAAGGGTACGCTTGGGGTATGCCTGTTCCTCCTTGTACACACATGTGAGTGTGTTGATCACCTCCACATGAGCTACATCTACGTAACATAGGTATTCTCAGAGACGGATGCTGGTAGTTCCTTTGCCCGAGAACTCCTAACTTCTTCGCTACTAGATCCGCTAGCTCTTCCACATTGCTCTTCCACATTGCTTGAGTTGGAGGTTACTATGCTTCAAGTGTCGTCCGATTTAGTAGGATTGGTCGCACTCTTGAGATCATCTGCTAGGTTCTCCTCAAGGTCAATACACTTTTGGAGACATTCACTCAATGTCTGTAGTCTCTTTATGTAGACTAACATTCTTAGAGTTCGGTTTGTTAGTCCGTCCAAGAATAATGAAATCACTTTTTGCTGCGTGGGTCTTTTTGCACTGGGCATCTATCCACATACTGATTGAATCTTCATGCAGCTGTTTTCACAGTTTCATTGGGGCTCTACTTAAAGCTATGGATTAAAGATGAAGAGTTGTGTTTAATCCCTCGTTTAGTGAATTCCCCTATGAATTCTTGAAAGAATTGTTCAATATCTCCAAATTGATTGGGATCTAATGGCTGGAACCACGTCATAGCTGTTCTTGTGAGAGTGAGCCCAAAGTACTCATAGTGCACAAAGAATTCATCCACTTGTTCAGCTCTTAGAACTTGTTTAGATTCAACAATATGGTTGTAAGGTTCTCCCAATCCATCGTAATGATTTCTCATGCATTTGGCCACCTGTATAGGTCTTAATCTTCTTATGGGTTCTAGCTGTCTAGGTTTAACAGGGACTGCTGGTCTAACTGGGGGTATTCCAGGTTGCACTCCTAGTGGTGGTATTGGTCTTGTTGGTGGTCGGTGTTGGTTGCCTAATCCAGGGTGTGTCTGATTGTGTGCTTGCATTCCAGGCATTGTAAATTGTACATGTGTTCTGTTTGGAACACTTCGATGGCTTGTTTGTCCTGACATCGTATGTTCCGTCTCTTGCTATGTCCCAAAAGGATTCTGAGAGGTAGTTGCCTACTCTCGCTGGTGAAATACAGGGAAGCCCATATACTTCAATCGAGCTCTATCTAAGGCATCGGCAAACCAATATCTTCTTTAGTTCTTGTCTAGGTAGGTTACTCTAGACTCGTCTTCTGGATCTTTTAACTCGTAAAATGTCATCGTGCTTTCTTCCCGTCCTTGTGTAGGTGAGTCAGTTTGTAACAGTAAATCTGCTCCATGGATCAAATAGACCTCCAATAAGTAGTCATCTTGAGGTATCAAATCCCCTCTCAAGACTCGTGTCACTACTGACTTGCCTCTGGGAGTAGTTACTAACTCTCCAGGGTCTAGTCTTCCTGAATGTTCTTGTCCTTCCAATTCTCCTCTCTCATTGATCAATTCTGGGTGTTTTGTCACCACATAGATGTGACCCAAATTATCCATATATACTCCTCCTTCATACTTGACAGCTGGTGGGGCACAATTGTGGCATTAGTAGAAGTTACCATCCTAGCAACTGATCTATTTAACCCATCCATGAAGATAGGAATCTCCTTGGCATTAGTAGAAACATATTGCAAGGAGGTGTGATACTCCCCTTCTACCGTAGACATCAAGTTTCGCCTGGGAGCAGGACCCTGCATGTCTTCTGAAGCCATGGGTATCTCCTCCTCTAAGTCACTAGAGGTGTCGAAATAGGTAGAGCAGTGACTGACCTGAGCTGTACTTCCCACCGATGATATAATACTTCTCCAGCTACTTAGAATCCTTCCTGAACTCAAGTTCATCCACCCACCTGGGGTTTTCTTGGGCTTTAATTCTCTCTCTAAATGGCTCCTCAAATGTTCCAAATTTACCCTTAAAAATGTTCAAAGTTCTCTGGACAATACCACACAGACGATATTGCACGAGATGACACCAGACTACTAGACGATACGATACTGCTTCTGCCCCGATACGATACTATGTGTTCAGGCGATACGATACCACCTGAAGATACGATACGATACTGATGTAAACCACGATACGATACCAGATGTACCCGTGATACGATACCTAAGAATTGCACGATATGATAGCTCTGCACTACGCGATATGATACCACAAGAAACATCGATACGATCTTGGGTGCACAATACGATACCAACCTCACGATACGATACCTAAAATTTGAGTGATACGATACTAGAATTCTCACAATATGATACCAATTCTATGGATGATACGATACCACTTTTTGGCACGACAGGATACCAAAAAGGGCCACGATACAATACTGGAATTGTACGCGATACGATACCGCTCCGTTGACGATACGATACCGTGACCGGGATGATACGATACCAAGTGGACCACGATACGATACCACTTGACAAATTGTGATCGCGATACCCTCTGTCTTACTCAAAAAAATTCTAAAAACTCTCCATTTCCCCTCGTGATACTAGACACGCTTTTAATCATGTATAAATGCACTTCTACAGTGTTTTTGATTTTGAAATCTTGAGGTAGCTTACCTTGGTGATACCCTACTTGAGTCTTGAGTGCACAATGTAGCTTTGGGTGCTTGGTTTGCACAATACCACGCGGACAATACCCATCGCTGTCTGCAGACGATACCACTCTGGGAGCAAGTGTCAAATGAACTACAATTTTTTGGTTTTTATAGTTTCCGGTGACTGAAGCCTATACTACACTAATTTAGCAATTTTTTCGGGGGACTTTTCTTGATGAATTTGGCCTACTCCTACTCTACTTCTCTTCCTAGCCTAACCCTAACTCTTTCTTCTCCCTCTCTCTCCTAACCCTAAACTTAAAAACTCATTACACACACCTCAGGGATGTGAAGTAACAAGTGCTGAAGTGTCGGACTACTTGCCACCAAATGAATTCACTTCTCCAAGTATGATTTCTTCACTCTAGAGCTATAACCATCACAAAGGCACCTTGGTCGAGTGTGTTCCTTGGCAACGGCACCAAAAACATGTGTACCTAAGTCACGAAGTCTTAGGGACTTGTGTCAAAAAGACTAAATCTCATTTGCCACACAAGTGCGTATAGTGGTGGGTTGACACACACTTAATTATCAATCCGACAAACCAACCTAATCAAACGTATGACGACGTGTGCACACGTGATGGGAAGTGAAGTGGTTCAGCTATCATGCATGAGAAAAGACTAACCTACCTCTCTAACTCACTTAACTGTTGAAAGTGCTTGCTGCGATACCACTTACAACAGTTTTCACTAAAACAAAGATATCTCCCAGCTCCGAACTCCGAATATGGCCATTAGGAGCTTCGTTTCGAAGCTCTCGATGAGACGCTTCTATTGGAGGTCACTTGATTCTGACAACCGTGCTTCAAGTTATGAAAAAAATAGTGAATGGCAAAAAACTCCCACACTCACTTCACAACTCGTACTTGCTTGCACACACACTACAACAGCTCAAAAGTGTTGGGGACGGGTAGACAACAGTCTTACACACACATTCCAAGCTTCACATACACACCAAAGATCATATAGAAGATGAAAATCTGCAGGAAAGAGGCAAATTCGAAATTCAGGAGCTCTCCTTTTTCACAATGGCAAAAAGTCTTTACAAAGAGTCACAAAGGGACTTATATACATGTGCCCTAAAAATGGTCCTTTCACACAAGTGACCGACACTTTATTGAGTAATCTCTATTCTCCTACTATTTTACAAGAAATATATTACAATGATTTGGGATTATGCATCTAGAGGACTCCTCTAGTGCATTTACATAGCTTTGAGGGAATTTTCTAAAAAATTGAAGAAGAAAAATATGCCCATAAATTTGAAAATTTTGGGGCTCCCCTTTTTGCCTCTTTGCTCTGCAACATATACACACATAGACACACACATATACACACACATACACACATAGACACATACGCACTTACATAGACACATACACACATCGACACACATTTACACACATACATACAAATGCATAGACACATATATACAGATACACACACACATAGACACACACACACATACACACATATATATGCATAGATAGACACATAGAGACATACACACATATAGAGACACATACACACACATATACATGCATGCATACATATGCATAGATATGCATACTTACATACTTACATGACACACACATACACACACATGCATACATTTGCATACATAATGCACATGCATATGCATACGTACATGCTTACATGCATACACACACTCACATATACACCTACATACACATATACACATATACATATGTACACGTATATATATTGATTTCTAACCCATTTTGTTTTATATGTTAGGTATTATGGATCCTAGTAGAGAGAGAAATGCAAAAATCACTCTCATAAAAAGTCTTATGAGAGCAAGAGTTCATCATGCATGAGTACTCAGAGATGCCTGATGATGAGCTGGGTTATACGATCCAGATGCTTACCCAGCGATCAGAGGAGGGCTCTTCTATAACTCCACATGCAGGAAGACAGCTATCTGCTCATAGGTATGTTTTTTTTCACAAACTTTTTTAATGATATTATAACACATATTTTTATTTATTTTTATCTATCTATTTTCAAGACACCTATACCACCTCCAGATCATGATAGCAGAGTAGAGTTACCTATGGGGTAGGCACCTTAGGGCTAGAGTGCGATATAGAGCTAGAGGGGAACATTGTGTACATAGGGAATGGATTGGAGTTCAAGAGAAGAATGCGGGCATTATGCGACTCTTACCTGCACCTTGTCCACTTACAGTGGAAGTAAGTATACATTTTATATATAAATTGAAATAAATATCTTATGTTTTATTTACATGATTTTTTTACTTTTGTAGTGCGCATGATGAGAGGGATAAAAAATACATACTTAGTTCACTTGAGATAGAGTTTGGGATAGGATGGTCACATAAGTGGTGTCTAAAAGAGATGCAGACACTTATGGCTAATCATCATGATAATGCACGGTACGCATTGCCTTTATGTATATATACGTGGATATGAGTATGTGTGTTTATGTATGTATGTATGTATATGAGAGAGAGAGAGAGAAAAGAGTGAGACTAGAGGTACAAATACACGCATACACACACATATACATCATACATGCGCATTTACACACATATACACATACATGCACATTTATACATACACACACACATGCACATTTTACACACACATACACATGCATGCAGTTACACACACATAATGAATACACATAGACACATACACATACTCACATACACATACACATGCAAATCATATGTACACACACATAGACTCATATAATCATATTTACATGCATATATACATATACACATGCATATACACACACACACAACACATGCATATGCACATATAGATACACATACATACACACATGCATACACACATATAGAAACACATACATACACACATGCACACTGATATATATATATATATATATATATATATATATATATATATATATATATGTGTGTGTGTGTGTGCGTGTGTGCATATATACTTAGATATCTATATATAAATAAATAAATAAATAAATAAATCCTATTTCAAAAATCCTAATTTGAAAACACTAATTTTGATATTAGGGTTTTAAAACCCCTAATTTAGAAACTCTAATTCAACCTTTTAGCCATATGATTGAAGTATATGTACACATTGCATCTATTCCTCCGACGTCCCACTAGAGAGATGTCTCTCCTCCCAACCTTATGCCTCTATATATAGCTACTCGAATCAATGAGGATCATAATATATATAAAGATATATACACATCATGTAGATACAAATACATAAATATAAAATGGAGTAGATACATTATGCATCATACATACATGCCTAAATGCACACATAAATATATATATACCTGCATACATATTTACATGTACACATTTACACATAGACACATATACATATATACATATACACATCACATATACATGCCTACATGCACAAATGTATACTTATACATGCATACATGATTATAAACACTTGCATATATTACATGAATACATGAATATTTTACACAAATGCATATGCATATATACACATATGCATACTGACACATGTATACATATATCACACACATGCACACACATACATATACATGAAATACATATATATGCATACTAACATATGTATACATATAATACACATGAATACACACACATATCGAGTTTTTGTCAATCTCTTTTGCTGTAATCCACCTACACATATCATAAAAAAAATTATAAAGAAGTTAAATAAAAAATAAAAGATATCCAATATTCATACATATTAAATATAAGAGTATCATAAATACCTTATAAGCAATCCAAGACGATAGATCACATCTCGTACTCCTTTCCTTGTACATCCATGAATAACCAAAGGTAAAATATGTTTCAAAAAGTTATGCGAGTCATGGGTCTTTAACCCAGATAAGCTCTTATCATCCATAGTAAACATGTTTTGAAAAGATGCTCCATATCCTGTGGGAGCCCTAATCAATTGAATCCTATTGTTGATAGTCTATATCTCTTTTGTTGTAAGTACCCCAAGGAGCACGTGCATAAGTCCTTTCCTGTCGATGTCTATCAAAAACTGGCCATAACTTTGGTTTTGATTTTTTATCTTTCAAATCATTCCTTGATGCTATGGTATCTTTTAGTCCAAGAAGATGTTGCCATAGTGAATAACCAATATTCTTGAATATATGCATAGGATCAAGAAGATGACATACTTTTAACTCTTTCCAATACTCCAAAGAATACCATATTGATATGTTCTCTGTGAGTGCCAATTTTCCGTTACCTCTCTTCACATACTCATTATCTTCATCATCACTGAAGATTTCTAATTTGGATCTATGAGAGGTCCATCTGTCCATTTTTTATACCAATCCATAGGCGTCATAGGTTTTGGACACTGACCTGTTTCAAGTTTTCCATTAAAATGTATCGCTTCTCTTTTAGATCTTAATGGATGATCATCAGGCAAGAATCGTCGATGTCAAAAATAAATATTTTTTTTGAGATTCTTACTATAGATTGATCTCAACCAATCACCATAATATGGACAAGCTTTATAACCCTTAGTAGATATTCATGCATCATGAAAACGATAAAAATATAATTAGATTAAATCACATTTATTTATATGCATATTGAATAAAAAAATTACATCAATACCTGAACAACCACCATATCCTGGAAAATCGTGAATAGTCCAAGCCACAATACCACGAACCGTAATATGTCTTTCATTGATGCTTTTTGATGCATCAATGACATTAATACCTCTCCATAACTCTTGGAGATCATCAATGAGAGGAGCAAGATATGTATTCATATCTTTAACTTGTCTTTTGCCTGGGATTAAAAGTGAAAGCATTAAATGTTCCTTTTTAATGCTAAGATATGGTGGAAGATTGTAGTTTATGACTACCACTGGCCATGTTGACCATTTACTGGATTTCATGGAGAATGGATTAACCCCATCTAATGCAACTCCTGACTTTAGATTCTGTGGATTTTGTGCAAATTCAAGCCATGTAGAATCAATATGCTGAAAAGCAACACTATCATGAGGAATTCTGATTATTCCATTAGTACCTTTATGATCATGTCCCCATGTCAAAAGCTTTGATTATTCGGGGCTTTGAAACATATTTCTAATCCGTGGAGCCAATGGAAAATGTCTCAATACCTTTTTTGGGATTTTACCTTCTTCCCACTTATATCGAGGAGATTGACATTTGGGACATGTCAAAGAGTATGCATATTCACCTCTATATAAAAGACAATCGTTAGGACATGCATGTATACATTGATAATCTATACCAATATTGTTGATTATCTTCTTCTTTTCATCATGTGAGGTATGAAGAATATTCTGACTTAGTACAAGATTTTCAGATAATAACCTGTAAGTTCATAAAAAAAAGATATATTAGAAAAAGTAAATAAATAAATATACATATATATATGCATATAATTTTATATATGTGTATGCTTATGTGTATGTGTATGTGGATGTGTATATGCATGTGCATGCGTATACATATGTGTATGTGTATATGTATATATGTATGTATATGTGTTTTATAGGTGTATCTGTATGTATATATACATATGCGTATGTGTATGCATATATGTATATGTATGTGTGTATACGTGTGTATGTATGTATGTATGTGTATATATGTATGAATGTGTATGTATGTATGCACGTGTAGCTGTGTATATTTGATTTTGTTTTAATTGTTTTTTTGTATATTGTGGTTTGCAGATTTTCATATCTAGACCATTGAATCGTCTAGCGGTTTCCTATTTTATAGTCAATCTATTACCTGTCTTGCTAAGTTGTTTACAAATATTAAGTATCAGTTAGCTATGAAGGTATTAAGTCATCAGTAAAATGGGAGGATCAAATTTATCGTGAATATTTTGAAAGATGCATGAATAGTTTTAAAGGATGGTCGGACAAAAAGTGTCCATTCAATGCAAGTTCTTGTTCTTACCTTAGCTAAAGTAGGAATAAAATCCTACATTGAATGGACACTTTTTTTCCACCCATCCTTTAAAATTATTTTTCCATTCCTTCAAAATCTTCGAGATAAATTTTCTCCTCCCATTTTACTGATGACTTAATACCTACATAGCTAACTGATACTTAATATTTGTATGCAAAAGAGTTAGCAACACACGTATTAGGTCGACTAAAATAGGAGAAACATATGTGTCAAGAAGATTCTAAAGGTTGGGTGGTGTTAAGTGTTAAAATGTTAAACCGCTTCGTTCTAACTATCAGAAGTGCGTTTAACCAACCTAAGTGGGTTCTTGGGAGTGGTAGGGGTCTGTTAGACAGAGGCCCTGTACTTAGTTCCCAAAGGTACTGTTCACACTCAGCACGGTAATAATGCTGAGAACTCTATCGAATTGCCGTACTCATAATATACCATCACAGTCTTAGCTCAACCAACGTACCAAATGCGTGAAGATGCCATATTACATCTACGTATTAACTAACTGAAATTACCAGAACAAGAGTATTCGATCAACTTCACAGAACGGGTTCAACGATCAAACAACACCGTAACGCAGAGAGTTTGAGAGTCCAACACACAGTACTGGAAACTCAGTAACCAACTTAGCAGATCTTTACTGCACTTAACTTTGCTGCAGGCAGACAGATTCCAGTATTTACAACAACACAGTGTAGATCCGAATATCAGAACACTACACAGTTACTCGAATTTTGCCAATTCTTGACCAAAAATGTTCAAGAAGTCGTAATACACAGTGCGTGAGCCCAATCCCACAGCGATGTATAAACAACTTACTCAGACAACAGTAATGGAACTCACAATCTCAACAGATTTCACTAGGTAACAAATACAGACACACACAGTACCATTAGTCTACATAGAGAATCGCCAAGACACTCTGAGAACTCCAATCCTTACACAGTAACATTCAGACTGATAGTATAGTTATCTCCCGAACGTTATGAAATTTATCAACAGAACCAAGATCATCGACAGGCAACAAGAACGATAGACAAAACCAGATACGAACAAGAATGTAGAACACAGGGGTTATGCAAAATGAACCCTACCTCAACACTCAGACAGACAACCAGACGAACAGTCTGGTGATAACAAGACAATAGGCCAAAATTACATCGCCCTCTCTCTCTGAGCACCTCTTTCCATTACTTTATATAGAAAGTACAAATAGGTGTGTAACCACCTTTCACGCGTATTCTGCCACGATTTCCATTACATCTGTTCCAATCCGACGGCCGACTAACACTGGCACGCCCGGTGGACTCAAACCTGCAAGTTGTACAAAATTATTGTTCGTCTATTATTCCTTCTAAATACACATTCCTAGCTAATCGGAAAGTACATGCTTTTTTTTCTTGAGAGTTTCTACTATTTGTTTAAGAGTTTCCGACTCTAGTAGCTGTGCATCTATTCTAATAGAGCTTAGAGCTATAGCTTCGGTGAGCAAAATCTCGGCCTGTGTTTGCTAAAAGGCCTCCTGTAGGTAGAACTCGTTGGACAGGGCTGCATCTCTTGAGACCTTCATTTCTTCCAGTTGCTTCTGCATATTGAATACTCTGTCCTTTTGATTTTCAAGCTGATTTTCTCTTCGTTCAATCTCCTGGTTTTGGTACTGTATAGTTCTGGAGTATGCGTCGCTTTCTCTTTTTAGATATGTTATCAGCTTCTGTGTCTGGGCTTCTTGTGTTAGCTTTCGTCGTAATATGTTGTTTACCTGATCGAAATCTAACTTAAATCTTTGGAGTTCCTCAGTGGTTCTCATTGCCAACTCGTGTTGCTCTTGTCCTTTTTGTACCACTTCGTCCAGTGTTTGTCTTGTTTCTTCCAGCAAATTACCTAATGCAATTCTGGCATCCTCCTTATCCTGCAGTTCTAATTTTAATTGACTGACTTCTGCTTGTGTTTCGGTTAATAACTTATCCTTTTCGGTGAGCTCTGCCAGTGCTGTATCTCTCTGATTGATTAGCATTTCCTATTCGGTGAGTCTTGCCTGTAGTTCCTTCAATTGATCTTGCAGGGATTGGTTTTTGGATTTGGTAATTAGTAATTCTTCTTGTAGGGGGCTGATGTCAGCTTCTAGCATGTCAACTTTATGTTGTAGCTCGTTGCGGATACAGTCTGTGGCAGATTTCATGTGGATGGGCAGTTGCTGAGATAAATTGATAAGAACATGGCCCATATTGGCCTGTTCCGACAGTATTGGAATGGAAGGAAGGGGTAGTTGGGGTTGTGGTTGGGAAGTGGATGCGTTAAGGAGCTGTTGGGAGTTTGGTGGAGAGTAGTTGAGGGAGGAGGATGAGGATTCGGTGGTTTCGACAGGGTGACTGGGCTGGATGGGGATGATGGGTGGTTCCGTTGGGGGAGTGGGAGTTACGGTTTGAGTTGTTACCTGATTTATGTTTTGTTGTTCCTGCTCCGCAAATGTGGATTCCACTACCTTAAGTAGTCTGTCCAATGCGTCTTTAGCAGCTTGTTCTTCCTCTGTTTGTTGTTCTTCTTCAGACTGCCGCTTTGATGTTTCTGCGGGCGATGTTTTTTCAACTTCAGTACGAGTTTCTTGTTGTCGCTCCTGGGAAGATTGCACAGAGGATTCATTCTGCATGGAGGTTGCGGTGTCGTGGAATGTGTCTTCTTCCTGCTTTTCTTCTTCTTTATCTTCTTCCTTATCTTCTTCGGCTGACTTCTGTGCTTCACTCTCAGACGAGCTAATTTTGATCCTTTTTCTACGGAAAAGCTGGTTGAGTTCCTCTTCATCTTCTTCTTCATCGTCTTCTAGCAGTTGTATCGACTCCTCATGTCTCAGAATGGGCCCCCAGGGTGGTGGTTGGGCTGCAAGAATTGCCGGAAAGAGAAATGACAAGATATGGGGCAATCTAGATCTTGGCGTATTACCCTTGTTTACTTGTTTGATTATAGCTACGCACTCTTTGTGGATACATTGGAAGAAATATGTAGCGAAGTTTACTGGTTCTCGGGATGCTAAGTCTATGGCTGAGTAGAATGGACGGGAAGTGCGCTTCTGTAAATTTAGGATTGCTACTAAGAACTGCAGGGCTGATCTTTCTGGTTCTGGTCTATAAAGGATGGCGTACTCGTTGGATGAATATCTAGGGAATAGCTGGTTCATGGTGGCTAATGGCAAATTCGGGCCATTCTCTCGGCCTTGGAAGTGAGTCGATACGACTCAGCGAAAGTTTGGAAGGTGATTATGGTTCGGGCAGGTAAGGAAGTGATGGCACATCTTCGCTCGTTGGCTGGTGATGTGCCTGCTGCTGATGATGTACCTGCGGCTGAATTGGAATCCTGTTGTTGTGCTCCTTCTTCGGTTAACAGAGTCTGGGTTACCGGAATAGGATCTGGGAAGACTGGAGGTTCTGCGGTGGTCCATTGACTAGCCTTGTTGTACATCCTTTGTTGTTCACGTATACCTGGTTCAAATAATTCTGCTGCAGGCTGCAATTGTTTACCGGAGCGGATCTGAATTACTGCAGCGTGTGTTTCCACTAGTGTCATGTGTACCATATTAGCCATTGGATTTTGACGTTCTTTCTTCCTCTGATCATACTCAGCTGCATCTTTACAAAATCTTCTAATGTGACCGAATTCACCACAGAAATGACAGCGCGGTGGTGGCAGATTAGGATTCTCCGGTGGTGGTCCAGTCTGCCAGCGGTTTGCATTATAGTTGTTATTTCTCTGTCCTTTGTAATTTCGATATCCTTGTTGCTGGTTGTTTCTCATTTGCGGAGGCACATAGTGATTGGATGGCTGTCCTGATTTTCGGTGGTGTGTCCGGCAGTGTTGCAAATAGCACAGAATAACTGATTAAGTGCACAAGTGCACTAGTATGGCCTGAGTTCTTGCAATGTGATGCAGTATACTTGTCTGGTCATATCTTCGGCGATATTTCTGTTTGTTTTTAACCACTCCAGATCTTCTGTAAATCCTCCAACCTTGTTTTCCAGCTGCAGAGCCATTATGATTACTGCATCTAGCGTCATAGCTCCTACACAGCGTATGATCATAATATGTTTAAGTTGTGGAACTGCCTCAAGTGAGTCCTGAATAGGGTAGCGTATTCCTGTACTGTTTGATTTACCTTCTGTCTGTTGTTTTGCAGATAGTCAAAAATTTCGGCTGGATTCTTCTTTAGCCTAAATCTCTGCAAAAAGGCATCTCGTACTGCTTCATAGGTGCATTAATATCATATTCTGTAAGCCATCTAGCTGCTTCGTTGACCAATGTAGATTGGAAGACAATAGCTTTATACGCCGGATCTGGTGGATGGTTGAGAACTGCGTAGCTTATCTCGAAGGTGCGTACGTGAGCATCCGGATCATCTCCTGGGAATCCACCAAATTTAGTGTACGTCACTCCTATCGGAGGCGGCCTGGGTAGACATAACTGTTGTTGTTGTTGTTGCCCGTTCATAGTGAGTGTATCGTGACTACCTTCTGTATCTCGGGGCTGAATATCTGAACTATCGGAATCTGTATCGTCAGATGGTGCACTTTTCGGTGCAATGATTTTGATCAATATGCTTCGAATCTCGGTTTCAAATAGCTTTCCTTCCTTCTTGATGTCCAGTGTAGGGGAACTTACTCCAAAAAGTGGTGGCTGGGCTGAAGATTCACCAAAAAATGGTAAACCGTCGCCGAAAAACTGTGATTCTGTTATCGAAATATCACCGAAGTGTGCCGAATTCGTGCCAGAATAAGGTGTTTTCTCGCCTTCGCCAATTTCTTTGGCTAACGTATTTCTAGTCGTAAACAAATTTGAATCTTTATCCAAGATTGTTAAACTAACTTCAGACTGCGTCTTAGTAGATTCTAGAGTTACTATATCTTCGACAAAATGTGCCGAAATAGTACCGAAATGTACCAGAGGCGTCACACGTTCCACCGGAATATGACCGGAATCAATTCTAACGTTCTTGACTTTTTTGACAACTGGGTCAGACGTAGTTGTACTTCTACCTTCCAGAGTTGTCTTTAGTACATTAAGTACTCCAGGCTGATGGTTCTTGGGATACGTTTCACCGGATCGAGTAACCGGCATGTATCATCTTTTGTACTAATCGCGTAGTATCACTACCGACTAAAAATTTATAATCACGTTTCCTCAGTTTTGCAACAATTTGGTTCTGTTGCTACTTCCGACAAACGAACGGTAATCTTGATGTTCGATTCTGACAGACGAATGACGATCTTGATGCCACTTTCCCACAGATAACACTTTCGTCAGGTAAATGGCAATCTTGATGCCACCTTCCCACAGACGGCGCCAAGTGTTAAGTGTTAAAATGTTAAACCGCTTCGTTCTAACTATCAGAAGTGTGTTTAACCGACCTAAGTGGGTTCTTGGGAGTGGTAGGGGTCTGTTAGACAGAGGCCCTGTACTTAGTTCCCAAAGGTACTGTTCACACTCAGCACGGTAATAATGCTGAGAACTCTATCGAATTGCCGTACTGAGAATTTACCGTCACACTCTTAGCTCAACCAACGTACCAAACGTGCGAAGATGCCATATTGCATCTACGTACTAACTGACTGAAATTACCAGAACAAGAGTATTCGATCAACTTCACAGAACGGGTTCAACGATCAAAAACACCGTAACACAGAGAGTTTGAGAGTCCAACACACAGTACTGGAAACTCGGTAACCAACTTAGCAGATCTTTACTGCACTTAAACCGAGATGCGAACCATATTGAACAAAATCATCGCACCAAAAAGTGCACCATCCGACGATACAGATTCCGATAGTTCAGATATTCAGCCCCGAGATACAGAAGGTAGTCACGATACACTCACTATGAACGGGCAACAACAACAACAACAGCAGCAACAACAGTTATTTCCACCCAGGTCGCCTCCGACAAGAGTGACGTACACTAAATTTGGTGGATTCCCAAGAGATGATCCGGATGCTCACGTACGCACCTTCGAGATAAGCTACACAGTTCTCAACCATCCACCAGATCCGGCGATAGAACGTTATGAAATTTATCAACAGAACCAAGATCATCGACAGGCAACAAGAATGATAGACAAAACCAGATACGAACAAGAATGTAGAACATAGGGGTTATGCAAAATGAACCCTACCTCAACACTCAGATAGACAACCAGACGAACAGTCTGGTGATAACATGACAATAGGCCAAAATTACATCGCCCTCTCTCTCTCTGAGCGCCTCTTTTCATTACTTTATATAGAAAGTACAAATAGGTGTGTAACCACCTTTCGCGCGTGTTCTGCCACGATTTCCGTTACATCTGTCCCAATCCGACGGCCGACTAACAGGTGGACAATTCTAAAGGTTAGGTGGACAAAACATCTTCATTCGATGTTAGATGGACAAAACATCTTCATTCGATATAGGTATGTATAATTTGACCTTACTATCATAACATAACATGTGTATGTGTGTATATGTGTGTGTATGTTTATATATGCATGTATATATATATATATATATATATATATATATATATATATATATATATATATATATATATATATATATATATATATATATATATATATATATATATATATATATGCATAATATATATATATAGATAGAAAATTGAAAATTATACCTCAATAGTGTCGAAACAGATACATTCTTTCATCCAAAATGATTTTGAAGATTGAGAATAAGTAAGCTTGCACTTAGTCGTGTCAAACGTAAGCTCGCACTTAGTCGTGTCAAACGAATTCCTTCATATACATGCTTTAGACATTCCTCTCGAAGATATTTCTCATTTTTAGAAATATCAATGCTCTCACTGTCATTTTGATACCAATCCTCAATAAAATCTGCCATGCCATCATCTTCATCATTGTCGCACAAATGTTGTACTTTATCTTCTTTTGAATATAGATCTTTCAACCTTGCATATTCCACAGGATCACGTTTGTGTAGCCTCCTCATAGAAGCTTCTAATAAATGAGGTCTTACTAACAATTGTGAATGGTGTGGACGAATATCATCAACATCATACATTGGAATCTACACATATAAATAAAATTCATTAGTATTCCATAAATGAATAAAAAGTAAGCTTTAAACATAAAATTAAATATAAAAGTTATCAAATATGGATAGAAAATTTTCATTCTATCTAGCTAAAAGGTCCTATTGGAGGTCTATGCCATCCATAATTCACTAATAGTTCATCACCAGCATGTAATGTAGTAATTGCATTGACAACTATGTATCTTGATACATCTCTACTCATGTATGGTGATTCATGACTATTTTCACACTCCTCAAATGTGCAGTTAGTCCTTGAACTATGATGTAACCCTTGACTACTATTTATTAAACCTTGAACTATGATGTAACCCTTGACTACTATTTATTAAACCTGCTATATTTCCATGTGTGTAAGGTCTTCCATCAATATATAATCTTTCATTTTTTGCATGCGAAATCCTTCTACTAGTAAGGGATGCTGCATTCAAGCATATTCCGTAAGTACTCATGCTTTGAACATAACATGAAAGTCGATGCCAATCTCCCCATCCATATATAGGACCACAAAATGACATAAGAGTGACTTCAGAGTTCGGAGGCACATAAAAATCCTCTACAATAAAGAGACCACGACCATCATTGGTAATAGTGGATGGAGCAATCATATAGCGATTACCCCAAAAGTTGAAAACCTCTCCATCTAAAGGAAGTGGTCCTCTATTCCATCCTCCATATCTTCTTCTATCATTTGTTTGTACTAGAGAACGATCAAGAGCTGACAGTGGATAATCTCTAGTCGTTTCAGTCTCCAAACCAGGAGGTAGAGCATGTCTAGAAACCTCTGCTTGTAATTGATGAACAACAACTCCATGACGTGTACGAGGTATATTAACATTATGAGAAAAAGTATCATCATCATCACCAAAAATCTGCTCTTGAGGCGGGGGCGTGGGTTCAACCCCCCAGTGCTGCGGGACATGTATGCTGCCTTCGGGCGTGTCACTCTGCTGTGCCTTCGGGCCGTTTACCCCGTTGTAAGTCCTTCCCGGTCTGTCTAACCCCTGTTCTTGTGGGATAAGGGGGGTCCCATGGGTACTATGCCCTTCCTTGTACAGTTGTAATTTCAAAGTTAAAGCCCGGGGGAGTAGGCCTCGGCCGAACCTCCATTTTAAAAAAAAGAAACAAAGAAATGTACAAGTTATGTATCCATCAAATATATTTAAAATTAAATGTTTGATATACTTATAGTATATAGTCGTTGCACGATGAGGAGACGGTGGTGGAGTTCCATCTGATTGATCAAAATCTACAAATAATGATATTTGATATTACTAATTTGATTATTTACATACATAAACATTCACATATACATATTTACACATACACACATATTCACATATACACATTTACACATACACACATATTCACATATACACAAATACACATTATTGTGGGATAAATGCATGTATTTTGTATGAATGAGTGTATATGCATGCATGTGTGTGTACGTATATATGTGGATATGTATATGTGTGTTTATGTTATATGTATGTATATTTGTATATGCATGCATATATGTATGTGTATATGTTTGCATGTATATGTGTATCTGTATGTGTGTGTATATATGTGTACGTATTCTGATTTTTTTTTTTGCTTGAGATTAAATTAATAGGAGATATTGTATGGTGGAAAAAAATAAGAGGCGACCTAACATACCACCTGAGACGTGGCAGTTTTTCGTAGACAACTACGTCTTCAGGAGTCATCTCCTCAGCAGAAGGTATACAAATTAATAGTTTATATTTATAATTTTCATATATTTTAGTAATTATTTACATTTAATTTATGTATTTCTTTTTTCTTAAATAAACAGGATGCTGCAAAGAAGAGAGGTGAGTCGGGCCACACATCGCACCTAGGCCAAATGGACCATCATGGTTTTGTTGCTACATTTGTAAGTATATGTGTTATTGTGAGTATATTTTTTATTTTAGTTAAAATGCAAGAAACTAATCTTTTCTATTTGTTTCAATGCAACGAAAGGATTATGGCCGATATCCTACGAAACATGATATATATATATATATATATATATATATATATATATATATATATATATATATATATATATATATATATATATATATATATATATATATATATATATATATATATATATAGTCTATATATTTTTCATTTCAATTATGTTTTGAATTGTGTGTATGGTATTAAGTAATGAAAAGTTTTGTTCTATTTATTGTTATTATTGTTTATATTAAGCATGTGTTTTAGTATTTTAATTATATAATTCATTCATGTGTGTACGTATGTGCATGTATATGTGTGTAATATGTGTGTGTGTATGAATGTATGTACATATGTATATGTGTATATGCATGTATGTGCATGTGCACGTGTAACTGTATATGTGTATGTGCATGCACAGGTGTAAGTGTATATCTGTGTATATGAGTATGTGCATGTGTATGTGTGTGTATATGTATGTGCATGTATATGTGTAAGTGTATGTGTATATGTGTATGTGTGTGTATATATACATATGTGCATATGTATGTGTATGTGTATAAACATATACAAATGTATGTATATGCATGTGTATATGTATGAAACGTGCATGTGTGTGTGGATGCATTTCCATCTGCATCCATGTGCATGCATGTGGATGTGCATATACATGTATTTAAGTATATGTTAATGTGTGTATGTGTATATATATATGCAATAATGCATGCATGCAAGTTTTTTTATGTGGTTGTAGAAATGTTTGTGCATATGCATGTGTACGTGTGTGTATGTGTAAGTGTATGTGCACATGTATGTGTGTGTATATATGTGTGTGTATGTGCATGTGTATATGTGTATATGTGTGAACGTGCATCTTCATCATGTATAAGTGTATATGTGCATATCAATAAGTGTGAGTATGCTAACTAATGAAAATAACACAATTCAAATGACATACAAAGAATGGAAATTGTACTTACAATAGTTAGCCATACTTTTTGCTTGGTTAGATTCTTGAATAACCTGCAATAAAAAGAGAGAGAGAGAGAGAGAGTTCAAAGAGAGAAAGACGTAGAAAGAGAGAAACAGAGACAGAGAGAGACAATAAGATAGAGCTTAGGCAAAACAACAATTCTGCATATACTTGTTTCAGCTCGTAAGCGCAGCGCAATTTCGAATGTTGGAGAGCTCTTCGATCAGATGCGTGAACATGTTGATCGAAGAAGGTCCAATGTTTTAATTTTTTTTGTTAACAGACTGTCATGTAAGCGATGGTAACGCATCATAAAAACCATTGGAATTGGCATCGCATAAGCAACATTTTTAGCATCGCTTATGCGATGCAAAAAAGCATCACTTATGCGACACTTTTTTAAACCATCACATTAGCAACGCTCTATGCGAGCATCACACATCCCGGTGCCACACATTAAAAAAACATCATTTGGCTTGTCGTTTAATCGACGGTCCGCACTCGATGCTTCTTGTGATGCATTTTGCAATTTTATAAGGACAAAATTGTGTCGCGTTATCTGTTGCTATGCGCCCATATTCCTTGTAGTGATACCAGGCCTTTTGAGCTTGCTTAAGTCCATGAATTGCTTTATCAAGTTTGTAAACATGATCTTCCTTTCCTTTGCTTTTGAAACCTTTGGTCTATTCTATGTATGCCTCTTCTTGAAGGTTACCATTGGGGAAAGCATTTTACATCTACTTGATAAATGGGCCATTTGAAGTGTGCACTTAAGGGTAGAATAATTCTAATAGTTGCAAATGTTGTAGTATGCGAATTTTTTTCTTCATAATCAACGTTGTTGATATATTTAGGTAGTGATGTGTGTAAACATACTAGGACCGTTGGGGCACTTTTTTCCCTCTTTAGGAGGTCCCCCCCCCTTTGTATATATGCCTATTTCCCTAATGGGCTACTTATCTTTGTACATTCTAGTGGTAATACATTCAGTATTGTGTGTTGTGCTCCAAGCTTCTTCTTCTTCCTTGTGTTGTTCGTATGATTCCGTAGATGTCTAACTCCAACAATTGGTATCAGAGCAAGTTGCCGCTTCATCTAGGGCATCGTCTACACTTCCCGGTCATAGTGTCAAAATTGCACAAAATTTGTTACGTATACTCAGGGTGTTTCAGAGATCAAAACGGCTTTGCTCTTTAGTGCCGAAATCGCGATCTGAGCTCATTTCGTCCTCTGAACTCACTATTGTAGTGCTTCTGCAAGCTATTTTGTCTTCTTGTGCCAAAGGTATATACCAATTTCGGTTCGCCATTATAAGCATCTCAAAGTCTGCTACAAGTTTAGCAAAATTCATCACGGTAGTTCTGTTCACCTTTTTAAGATACTGTCAATTTTTTGCATCAAGGTATTTTAGTCACTAGCCATGGCTAAAAGCAGTGATGTATTCCATATGTTGGTTGTTGAGGATAAGTTGGATGATACCAACTACCCGTTATAGGCTATTATGATGCAACATGTATAGGCTGCAAAAAGACTATGGAACATTGTGCAGGATGTTGAAAAATGTCCTATCACACTTGCAACTATTACAAGTGCAGGTACTGAAGCTGATGCAAAAGGTGTTAAAGACGATGATACTCTGCATATTCCTGTTCGTGCTGCAATTTTTGCTGCACCTACTGTAGAGCAGATTCATTGGGATGGTAGAGATGCTCAGGCACATGCATTGATAGCTTTTTTTGTCAAACATGCCATTATTCCTCACATTCACTCTTGCCAAATAGCTAAGGATGCTTGGGATACACTTACCACATTGTACCAAGCTAGGAATGAGGCTCGTGTTGCTTACATCCGAAAACAGTTGGACAGTGAGCAACACGAATGAAGGTGATTCTATGGACAGTTTTCTAACAAATATCAAAGACTTGAAGGAACAATTGATTTCTACTGATGAGGTTATACCAGATAGCTCACTTGTGTAGATCGTTCTGAATGGTCTTCCTAATTCATATCAGAGTTTTGCTTCTACTCTTCGGTTGATGATGAAAAGAAATCCAAATGCCTTGTCATTTGAGGAGTTAGTTTCTATTCTGTTGCAAGAGGATCAGTCTAGGCAGAATAGGTTCATTATGCTTGTGGCAGATCAAGCTTTCCTGGCTATTCAGAAGGGCAAAGGAAAATGGAGCTCTTCAACTAGTAAGCAGAAATCTGCTAATTCTGCACAATCGAAGAGGGAAGACAAAGATGAAAAGAAATTAGAAAAGCAGATATTGTTTTGCAAGTACTGTAAAGGAAATGATCATATAATAAAGAACTGTCCAAAACTGGCTACTAAAGAGGCAAAGAAGAAAGAGGCTGGAATGGTTGTTGTAGAGGCCTGTACACCAAAAACAGAGTCTGCTAATCTTGTGTAGGAAGAAGAATGGGTGTTTACTATTGTTTGCAATTTCGAGCCATCTTCTCATGAGCAGTGCATGTCTACAGTAGACTTAGATGTTTGGTACTTTGACAGTGGGGCGGCCAAACATATTACCTCGCAGTGCAATTTCTTCTCTTAACTCGAGCCTGGCTCTACAAGGAATACTCTTACATGCACCAAAAACTCCTCTTATCCTGTTATGGGAGTTGGTAAGATCCTTTTGACTACTGCTGATGGTAGGACTTTCACTTTGTTAGATGCTTTGTTTGTGCCTGGGATAAAAAAAAATCTATTATGAGCTTCTGCATTAGCCAAGATTGGCTTGGTTGTGAAATTTGTTGATGATAGGTGTACAGTTCTCGATCTGTCAAATGGCAATGTGATTAGTGCTTCTGGCATTTTATGTCATGGGCTGTATAAGCTCATAGACTATGAAAGATCTGTGAATGATTCGGCATGTGCAGTATATGATTCTCCGGCTATGTCAGATGCAAAACTTTGGCATGCACACTTTGGTCATCTGAATTTTGCTAGTTTGCTATGCCTGCAGAAATCTAAAATGGTGTCCTCTTTGCCCAAACTTGAGGCACCTAGAAAACATGTCTGTGAAGGCTGTATTTAGTGTGTCTGTGGTCCTATGTAGACACCTTCTTTTGGAAATTATATTTACTTTGTGACTTTCATCGACGATTTTTCCAACCATGCATGGGTATATCCATTGAGGGCAAAGTTTGAAGTGTTCATGTGCTTCAAAAATGTTTTGGTTTTGGTTGAAAATATGTCAGCATGTAAAATGGACACCCTCTGTTCTGATCGAGGGTGGGAATATATGTCTTGTAATTTTGATGCATTTCTAGCTGAATGTGGGATAAAACAATAGTATACAGTGCCGTATGCACTCAATAGAATGGAGTTGCTGAACGAAAGAACATGTCACTTATGGAGATGGCAAGGTGTATGGTCAAGAGTCAAGCTTTACCACATTGTTTTTGGCTTGAGGCTGTCATGTGTGCAACATATGTACTTAATAGGTGTCCCACTAAAGCGTTGCAGTCTATCACTCCATATGAGGCTTGACATGATCACAAGCCATCTATTGCTCATCTACGTGTTTTTGGTTGTTTGGCACATTGTTTCTGGCTTGAGGGTAACATGTGTGCAGCATATGTACTTAACAAGTGTCCCGCTAAAGCGCTGTAGTCTATCACTCCATATGAGGCTTGGCATGATTGCAAGCCATCTATTGCTCATCTACGTGCTTTTGGTTGTTTGGCATATGCATTAGTGCCTGAACAACATCGCAGAAAATTGGATGATAAAGCAGTAAAATGTATTTTTGTTGGGTACAGTTTTGAAAGTAAAGGCTATCGTCTGTATCATCCACAGAATAAATGCATTCTAGTTAGCCGTGATGTTGTTTTTGTGGAAGATGCTATTCAGCCATTGCTTTAGTATCAAACTATAAAAGGGTTTGATATTTTTGACCAATGGAGGCCTCTTGGATTATCCAACCATAAAAGGTTTGATATATTTGACCAAGTTAGGTCACTTGGCTTTCTCAAAAATTCCTCAAGCAAATTTAATAGGAGATAAGATCGAGTCTTTTCTCCTTTAGATCCCTTTTTCAATGATATTTACCCATGGGATTTTCTTGGGATCTTCAACTCATACCTTCACGAGTTGATATCTTAGCTTAAGTCTTCAACATCATGTTGATGTTCTTCAAACCTTTAACTATTCTCCTTTTAGGGATCAACAATTATATGCCACCCTTTTGACTTAAGCAAGTTGTCATGCTTAGTGATCCAAACTTTGGATCCATCTTTATCCATTCTCAAATACCTTGCTCTAAATATGCTTCAAGTCTTTGGCTAGTTTACTTGCCAAAAGGGAATTCTTTAATGAATTCCCTTCTTACATATCTGGTTCTTACTGTGTTTGAGATTTACTCAAACACACTTGGATACACATCCAATGTACTCCTTATCTTTCATGAAAGAGTTAAGGAATATCTTTTGCTTAGAAGTATCATATTGATGGTACCTTTCTTCCCCCCTTTAAGGAGTTTTCGTCCTCGAAAACTGCTGAAAATTGATGTTGATTCAATTTCCTATCCAAATGGGAGGTTCATTTATGATAAATCCTTGATTGAAAAAGCTCTCCAATATCCTTGAGCTTAAGCTTCCATTATCCTTAAGTTCAATGTCCCATACCACTGAGCCCACTTAAGTGACATTGTAAACCTAGACGTCCCATACCATGCGATTTACAATCTCACCTTAGTGTAGATTTACAATCTCATTGAACTATTTCCTTGATTAGATGCAATCAAAGTTATCTTTGTTTATGCCATTTCATAATAGAGCTAGTATTCTCATACTAGATATCATCTATTGTCATAAGTAGGCATTTGTATCAAAGGATATAGTCAATCATAAGCTTTGCTAAATGGTTACCTTTTTAACCATCTTAATAAATTGCTTCTTACTCATAGAGCACATTTTGGAGTAGAGATCTTAAGAGTTTCTTTCAACCCTTTAATCTTCCTCTTCTCTAGATATGCTTAATGAGTTACAACTCTTCACTCATGAAGCAATTTTCTCAAAGCTCCAAATGGATCCTACCTCTTGTCAATGAACAAAGAAGCTTATCGGGGAAGAAATGAATGCTTAAAACGGTAAAATGGTTCAATCATTTTTTTCTATAATATGTCATTTTATGACATTATCTTCCCCCTTTTAGTGTGATCATTGTCCTCAATGATCGGATGATTAAGTTTCTATGAACTTCTTAACATCATTCATAATGAAAAATTACCCTGTGTGTAGGGTCTCATATAGGCTTCTCATTTCTCTTTTGGATGTCTTTCAATCCAAATTCTTATTACCATTATCTTATGGTAAGAATCGCTTAGTTTGTAACCTAAATCCTTGGCCTTGCTGATGAGGCATATCATGGGTATTATGGAACTTTAGGGTCCATAAGTAGGACTCAAAGCTTAAGGTTTTTCTATCTATAATAAATTTTGTTGGCTTTTGGAATAAGCCGACATATAAAAGTTAATGATTATTGAGTTGCATGTCCTCAATGTACAATTGAACTTTTAGGCTTTTGACTTCTTAATTAGAAGTCATTTCCTAGCTTAACCTTAAACTTTATTAACTTAATTTCTTTCTCATGTACCATGAGCCCATGCATACATGATCCCATCAATTCATGCATATATGATTGAATCTGTGTATACATAATGTATACCAAGAACAAATTTGATTGAAGATGCTTAGCATGCATAGGGTTCAAAAATTGAACCCCTGTTTAAAGCATGCATGGAACTCAACCTTGGAATTCCATTTCAAGAATTTACTTTCAATAATATGCACATCATTTAATTTATGTTCATACCATGCTATGATGGACCTTTCATGGCCATCCTTATGAAGCGAATCCCTATTGTGTATGCCTTAAGGGCATCACTTTAGATGAGTAAATTCATGCATGATTTTAAATGCATGTGGACCTCACCTACTTCTTTTAAAATGCTTTCTTTCATGAATTCCTTTAGCATGGCCAACAAACGAATGAAAATGAACATGTCATACCTCTATTATAGCTTCGTCCATCCCTTGATCCATTGCATGACGAGGCTTGTCTATTGAGATACTTCAAAATCGAGGTTGCAAAATTAGGATCATCTTTCTTGATCGATCTCCAATGTACTTCGTTTGGCATTAACATACTTACTTGTATGCCCGATTAAACATTTAATCTTACTAAATTTAAATGATGCCAAAATGCATACTATCATTAATATATACATAGAATCCCTTAATGCTTGCCACAAAGATGGGTTCCATGCACTATTCTATGTATGTCGCAAGTCTTCTACGCTTATGATAGCAAATATATTACTCCTCTCTAATTTTTGTGCTCTCTTTACTCATAAAATCCATTCATGCTTTTACTTATATATCTCATACATGTATTCTATGTAAAGAGAACAATTTAAATAAAAAAGAAAGAGGATAAATTGTATACTTCCCTGACATCAATAAATTGACGAAGTCTTATTTGATGCTCCAAAAGATGCTCAATCCACACTCACTGCCACACTTCTCTATAGAGATACTCAATCATCTTACCGTAGCTTTCTTACGTTGATCTTCCAAATTTTGGACTCTATTGAATTGAATGGAATGGCTTCAAATGTGATTGAGTGTAAAATATACTACAGAAAATATTAAATCATGTCTTCAATTCATCGTTTAGACCTTCCTAATATCGCTCATGGACGTCTTCACGTGGAGGCATTCAAACTAAGACAAACAAATTTGAAAGTTTCTACGTGCATATACCTGGGAACGTCAATCCCACATACAAAATAATGCGCATCAAAAATAGTATAAATAGAGGCACTCACGTTGTATTCTAGGATCTCCACTCGAACGAGAGAGGACCTCGTGAGCAGCGATTGTCTCTGTCAACACTGAAGAGAGCGCGCGGCTGTCTGTGTGTGCCCATTTGGTAGCGGAGCTAGATGTAATCTGATGATGCAAGAGAGTTGTTTTGCTCCTCTAATTACAGATCGAGGAATTTTTGGCAGGAGAAAAAGAATCAGGCCTCATGAACTCACGCGAAGAGATAACCGGGCTTCATGAATTTCACACGAAAGAAAACTACTCTTCCAAGAGATCTAATGGCTCTGAGTACCAATGTTGTGAAACATCAAACTACTACCTAGCAAAACCACCTCAATAAGAGAGAGCACATATCCACCCATCCAACTTCACCCATGTATATACCTCTAGCCCAAGGGGGTGCATGTCCTTGAGATTGGCCAAGTGTCCAGCCAAGTGTCCCTCATGTGGACACTTTCCCAAGGGTGATCACATGCCTTCTAATTTCCCAAGGTCTATCACATGCCTTCTAAATCAAATGAGGATTGGCTCCTAGAGAAGCTTCTCCCAAGACTAAGGTTCCCACACCTTAGGATAAATCAAGCCTAAGGTTCTAACCATTCAATTGGGAGCTCATATGAATAAATACTTCAAGGGTTAAAACCAAGGGTTTCACCCAAAGGTTCAAGGCATGTTCCAAAGGTAATTCAAGGGCTAGACCAAAGCAAACATACATCATATTCTAACCTTTAGAATCCATATGTTTAACCTTCTGGACCCATGAATTATACAACAAAATCCAACTGACATGCATAGTGTAGTCACCTTGACTACTATAGAGAAGATTTCCTCAAAATCAACACCGCCTTGTTGCTTAAAACCCTTTGCCACCAAGCATGTGGTCTATACTTTGGAGAATCACTATTAGATGTGATTTTTGGTTATATACCTATTTTCATGGTAAAGGTTTATTTCTCTTTGGCAAAGGTACCAAATCCCAGGTACCACTCTTGTGAATAGAATCCAATTCACTCTTCATGGCATGCCCCAAACATGGAACATATCTATCAAGTTGATGTGAGACGTGTAGAACGTCCCAAAGGTTTTTGAACAAGAACATTTGCAAACTGATCTGATTGGAGAAACTCTTGAGCATCCCTATTTGTAGCATTCTCATGCATGTTAACTAGAGGAATAGTATCATCAAACACCTTACTTCTCACTTCAACATCCTTGATGGGTTGTTTATGCATCTTAAACTTTTTGAAAATGACATCATACCGTCTCAACCATATCCAAGTAAAATGCATTTTGTTGACTTATAGTCTAGCTTTTGCCGAAGATTCTTGGATATTGAACATATGATTCACACCCAAAAACTCAAAGATGATCATAATATGGTGGCTTCCCTATCCATAACTCTTGTGTCACTTTCATATATTTGGTAGTACTAGGTGAAATTTAATCATGTGAACTACAATCAACACTACTTCTACCCCAAAGCCAAATGTTTGCATGATGCAACATAAAAAGTACTCTATCCTAAATACTTATATTCATCCTTGTAGCTACACATTCTATATTGGGGTATAAGGAGCTATAAAATATATATGAATTCCTCTAGACTGATAGAAAAGGATGAATTCATGTGAGGTGTCATGGACAAAGGAAACCATCCTGAACCTTAGATCCCATGTGAATCCTATATCTCATAATTGGTTCAGAATTAGGAGAAACCAATGCTTCCATTGCATCCGGAGCATGCCAAAACTCTAAGATCGACTGTCTACTTGCCTCATTCGGATATCCAGAGCTCATGTTTCAAACTGATGACATCATCAATTCGTAACCGCCATTCAGGAACCACCCTTGAAAACCTATATAAGGAGGGGTTGGCCACATTCATAATCAGTCTTTTCAATACCAGTCTTGGGAGCTCAAGGAGTCGTGACCGCCAAGTAAGTACTCTCCAAGTTCCAGTTCATGTTCTTGTCTTGTTCCTTGTTCCAGTCCTATTTAGTCTTGTATCCTGGACATCTTGTCTTGTCCTCTTGTAATCTCATACTACGAGATCTTGTTGAGTTCTTTCTTGTATCTAGCTCATCTCCCAGAAGGGAGTTCTTGTAATCTAGAGATCTTGTTTCATACTTACGATCCCGGGTTGTGGGATCTCCTGTATCATCTCTAGTCGAGTTGTTCATACCTATCAATCCCGGGTTGTGGGACATCTTGTATCAGTCACGTATTCTTGTATCGTTTCCCCTTTGTGGGTGATCTTGTAATCAGAAGTGTATTTTTGAAATCTTGTCTACCGTAGTCAGAGAGCACAATCTAGTGCTCCCCTGAAAGACTAGCTTCTATCCAAGACTAGTCATCATGGAGAATGCTTATGAATAGGTTGTAGCATCACTTCAGAGTCTCCAACAACAAGTTGAAGAACTAACTCATCGAGAGACACAAGTCCAGATGGGACACCCAGTGCATGTAGGTGCACTCCTCCAAGAATTACAAGAACGAATTGGAAGTCTTCAAACAAATCAAGGGAGTATGCAAGTAGATCAACGACCTAGTACATCCTTCATGAGGGAACCCAAGATCTGCATGCCCAAAAAGTTCGATGGTGATCACACAAAGTTCCGAGGATTCTTGCAACAAGTCAAATTGTACATCTGTATGCAGCCTAATAGATACCCTCATGATGATCCAAGGTCGGTTTTATTGGAACCTTACTCTATGGTCAAGCATTATCATGGTTCGCCCCAATCTTGGAGAAGGATATGGCTGTACTTCATGACTATGAGGGGTTTCTTAGAGAGTTCATCGCCACATTCGGAGATGTAAACACGAGTTGAGTGGTAGAAACAAAATTTTGAAAGCTACGTCAAGGTAACCGCCCTGCCTCTACCTATGCATCAGAATTTAGACAGTTGATATGTGACCTCACTTGGCACGAAGATTATTTCATAAGCCAATTTAGGTGGGGCTTAAAAGATGATGTGAAGGACCTTCTACTTACGATGCCAGAGGTTAAGACATTGAATGAATACATCAACCAAGCTATTCAATACGATAACCGCCTTTTTGAAAGGAAACAAGAAAAACAAGGAGAAGGAAGACCTCGCCAATGGAAACCCTTCCAACCCACTCCTAGAGATGAGTCTATGCCCGAACCTATGCAGATAGATGTAACTAGGTTCCAGCCTCTAACACCACAAGAGAAACAAAGAAGGAGGGATAACAAGTTATGCCTGTATTGTGGAAACCTTGGACATATTGCAGTTAATTGTCCAAACAAGAGAACAAACTCCAGAGTCGCAGCCACCCTTGTAGAGCAGGGAAACGATGAAGTCCAGTTGTAAAAGAGACCGTGCAGCCGGACCATGATATAAGAAAGGGTCTCATAATTCCAGCTACACCCATAGAAACATGTCTTGCACCTATCAAGTTAATCATGCCCAAGAAGACCCTTTCCCTTATAGCCCTAGTAGATTCAAGAGTGTCCTCATGTTTCATCGATGAAGGATTCGTTAAGAAACATGGAATTCTGGTACTTCGGAAGAACAAACTAGTAATAGTTGAAGTAGTAGATGGACAACCTCTAGCATCTAGGAATATAACCATGGAAACCACACCATTAAGAGTACACCTTGGTGACCATGAATCCCACATATGTTTCAATGTAATATCGAGCCCACTACATCTAGTTATCATTGGAATGCCCTGGTTAGAAGCATAATCCAGACATTAATTGGGAAAAGAATAAAATCAATCGTCAAGATATCCAGAAGAATCCAACATATGTCGGAGCCAAAGCCTTCATACATGCAGTAAGGAAGGAACCTACATATATGATCTATGCCATACCAGCTCAAGAATCCAAGAAAGATAATCTAGTACAGCTACCCAATAAGTACAACAGCTTTGCAGATGTTTTTGAAAAGAAGAATGCAGATATCCTCCCAGAGCATAGACCTTACGATTGCCCCATAGAACTTCAAGAGGGAGCACAACCACCCTTTGGACCAATCTACAGTCTATCCCCAGAGGAACTTACAGAACTATGCAAGAACATTGATGAGAATCTAGCAAAGGGGTTTATCAAACACTCAAAGTCTCCAGCAAGCGCTCCTATTTTATTTGTAAAAAAGAAGGATGGGACTCTTTGAATGTGTGTAGACTATCGTGGATTGAATAAAGTCACTATAAAGAACAGATACCCGCTACCACTTATATCAAAGCTCTTGGAATTCCTTGGAAAAGCAAAATTCTTCATGAAGATCGATCTTCGAGGAGCGTACAACCTTTTCAGGATCAGAGAAGGAGACGAATGGAAGAAAACATTTTGAACAAGGTATGGCCATTTTGAACATGTAGTTTGCAAAATTGGAGAAGTGCTCTTTCCATAAGATAGAAGTGGAATTTTTAGGGTACATTGTATCATATAAAGGAATTTTTATGGACCCTAAGAAGAGTCAGACAATCCTTGATTAGAAACCCCCTTCATGTGTTTGAGATGTACAATGTTTTCTAGGGTTTGCCAACTTCTATAGGATATTCGTCAGAGATTACTCCAAGATAGTGGCACCTCTTACCAAGCTTACAAGGAACTTCAAATTCTCATGGACCAAAGAAGCAAAAAAAGCATTTCAGATCTTGAAATCAGCATTCACTACTACTCCAATTCTAGTTCATCCTGATTCTAGTAAGCCCTTCTTCCTAGAGACAGATGATGGACACCTACATCCAGTTGCATATCGTTCAAGGAAATTTTCTCCTCCAAAAATTAATTATGAAATTCATGACAAAGAACTTCTTGCCATAGTGGACGCCTTTGATACCTAGCACCACCATCTAGAAGGAGAAGCTTGTTGGAGGAAGTCTATGACAAGCCTACGTATTGGCTTGAGTCCCACAAAGTCATAGAAGAAGCCTTAAAATGAAGACAATGTAAAGTCCACTTGTAAACTACCTCTTGTAACTTTTGAAGAGTTTACTTAATGTAAAAGTGAAAGAATCTTAAGTGTTTGAGTCCACTTGATCAAAAAGGAAAAGAGGAGCCATGAATTCGTGATTTGTGGTAGATAGAGAATCAAATCAATCACTGATTGATTGGAGAGTGATTGAGGGAAGTTAGCTTCCTGTTGGAACTCAAAGTCAAGCACAAGCATGGAAGCACATCAGAAAGGTGGACACACACAAGAAGAAGGAGCAAGTAGGGAGCTCCAAGAAGTGTATGTCAAATTTCAAAAGAACTCCCTATAAAAATAGTGATTTTCATCACTAAAAACCATTGTAAATACCATTTTCTATTTTTCTAACTCCATTTTGATCAAGCCGAGGAGTCCTCGAGCTTGAGGAGTATTAGGAGTATCATCCTACCAATTTTCATAATTTTTAGACTCCGTTTGAGCCCTCAAATAAGCCCTGGAACCTAATTTTTAACTAGGCCGAACACTAGGTCTGGACAGGGCCAAAACTAGTCAAAAAACTATAAAAAGAGCTAGAGAGCTCATTTTTTGGGGTTAGCCTGTTAGAGAATAGAGCTTTTGTAAGAGAACTCTTTTGCAATCAAAGCTTTCCATTGTTCCTCTCTTTGATCTTACCTTGCGTGTGTGTGTGTGTGTGTGTATGTGTGTGCATGTTTGTGTGCTTTCACTCACGCACTTGTGCCTTCACTTGCTCATGGTCTTCATACCGGTCCTCACGTCTCCGCGGAGTGACAAGTAAAGGAGGTGGTGCTTACGCTTGAGCTACACCAAATTTTGGCGCCGTTGTCGGGGAGAGAGCTTCGAGGATGAGCGTTGTGATGGTAAGATCGTAGATTTGCGACGTTGGAAGGTAAAAAAAACTGTCATTTTTGTTCATTTTTTGATTTTTCTTCTTCATCTTCATCATCATCATCATCTCCATATTCTTCCATCTTCTTCTTCATAGAAATTTCTTGTTTTTTAGTGCATTTTCACCATTTTCATACCATTTTTCATGCATTAGGAAGGAGTTAGGAAGTGCAAGGGAGAGCAAGCGCCTGTGTTTTTCATGATTTTCTGCTCATACGGAGCTCGCCATTGCTCGACGCTCAAAAATCCAAAGTTCCCGCCAAAAAACGCGATTCTGTGATGAAAATCGCAATTCTGTGAAAATTCAAATTTTTTGAAAAATCACGATTTTCTGTTTCTCGCCTAAAAGCTTGCTGAAAGAATCACGCTTCTGTGGTCATTCTCAGAATCGCGATTCTCTGGTGGTGCTCAAAATTGCGATTCTCACCAATCACGATTTTCAGCCAAAAAAAAAAACGATTCTGAGAAAACACGATTCTGTGCTTGTGCTCAAAATCGCGATTCTCTAAATTTTGAAAACCACGATTCTCTGAGACAAAATCGCGATTCTCTAGAACACGATTCTCTAAAACACGATTCTGTGAAAACACGATTCTGTGAAAACACGATTCTGTGAACCACGATTCTGTGAACCACGATTCTATGAAAACACGATTCTGTGCTCAAAATCGCGATTTTCAAAAAACACGATTTTCTGATCAAAATCGTGATTCTCATAAATCACGATTTTCAGCCAAAAACACGATTTTGTGAAATCACGATTCTCAAGGTACAAAATCGTGATTCTTTGGAGATTTACAGCATCGCGATTCTCTTGAAGTTCACAAAATCACGATTCTCTGATTTCACAGCATCGTGAGTCTCTTGAAGTTCACAAAATCGCGATTCTCTAATTTCACAGCATCGCAATTCTCTTGAAGTTCACAAAATCGCGATTCTCTGATTTCACAGCATCGCGATTCTCTTGAAGTTCACAAAATCGCGATTCTCTTGAAGTTCACAAAATCACGATTCTCTGATTTCACAAAATCGCGATTCTCTTGGTTTCACAAAATCGCGATTCTCTTGAAATTCACAAAATCGCGATTTTTTCCAAAAGGTCCTATTTGTCTGTTTTGACCCCCAAGAGCCTGATTTGACATAACTTTTTCATCCAAAGTCCATTTTTTGAGCTCTATAGCTCGTTGGAAAGCTCGTTTCGAATCCTACACGGCCTCAACTATTTTTTATAAGAATAATGCGTTGATTTTCAGATAGACTAATTTGAAGTTGACCCTCAAGTGGGACTAGGGAACCAAGGGGGCTCCAAAGGATTTTGAACCATACCAAAGGGAAATTTTGGACTCTTAACCAAAGCTTATGAACCTGAGATCTGGTAGACACTTAGGGAAGGATAGACAAAGCATTAGATCTTCTCAGTCTAGTGTCAACCATACAGCTAAGTTTTGGGCACAACAACTAAGTGGTTGTCCTTACATACTAAACTCTGACACAAGTGACTCAGAAATGTCTTTTAGCATGGGGAAACCTGTAGGTGGCTCAGGAACTGCCCATCTACAAACACCAGAAGGACCCTATAAAACACAATTGGAATATATTCAGACCAACCGATTAGGTGCTCGCATCTATGAGGATGGTCTGAGGCAATCAGTGGTCCAACTCAAAAATCCAGATCAACCCTTTGGACTTGAACACCCAGTGGTCAAGTTCGAAGAGGGTTCATACATTGATAAGGAAGGAACCATGTATGTGGTCACCAACCTACCATATAGGATTGATGAGTTTGGAAATATCATTCCTAAGAATGAGATAGCAGACCTAGAACAAGGAAATGTAGGACAAGGACCCCAGACTCCTAGGGGCAAGTCAGTTTTGACCAGAGTGATCACTCCAGATTGGATTGCTCAAGATAACAAAAGCATAGAACTATTCTTGAATAGAGAAACAGAGGAAGCCTTTTGGAGATTCAAGCCAGATCAACCTAGCCAATTGGGCATAGTCATCATCTACGAGTTCAAGGACCCAGAGATACCAGGCAAAGTTGTCTACCTGGATAACACGTCACATAAAATTTTCTTGGTAACAGAACATGATAGACATGCATATACTTGGAAGAGTGAATTGATTTTCCCTCCACCAAGATCCAATGTTTCCCATGGCCTCGAAGGAGTAGGATCATCCCAAGCTCATGAAGCCCAGAGAGAAAGAACTAGAGAGAGACCTTAGGTAAGTTTTTCACACACAGTGGGCAGAAATAGAGCAAGATTTGAAAATGAAAGACCTGAAAGAGAGAGACATCAAGCACATAGGCAACAAAGAGATGAACATGATTTTCCATTGACTAGACCCCGAGAGCACACAAGAACCCTTAGACCCACTCAAGTGATCAAGGCAATGAAGAATTATTTTGATGGATCAAGAGATCCTTATGATCATGTGGCTGAGTTCAAACAAATGTTAAGAGCTGAACAAGTTGAGGATTTATTCACCCAGTACGAGGCATTTGGTTTGACTCTTAAGGGCACTACCTTGGCTTGGTTTCAACCATTGAGTAGTTGCAACTATCGCGATATAGGTCAGCTGATAGACGAATTCATTGTAGAATTTTCCAAGAGTGGTATCAGACATAACACATCATCTTTGATCCACAGTTTCAAGCAGACACCCCAAGAAACAGTGCGACTAGCAGGTAGAAGGTTCAGATAATACCTCGAAAGGTGCCCTGCTCCAGAGTTACCCACACCAGCCAAACAAGTGGCTTTGTTCTTAGATGGCTTATTGAGCACAAAGTTAAGATCATATGTGTACTTGAAAGAGCCTAGATCCATAGAAGAGTGTGTGCGGACGTGCATTGACATAGAAGATAACTTGGGTGAGGAGTTAGGATTGTCCAAACTCTATAAGGATTCAGATAGTTCTACTAGTCATACTTCAAAAATCTCCACGGAAATAGAGGAGATAGCTAAGCAAGTTGCCAAGAAGCTGGGAGTCCAAAATAGACAAACACAGAGAGTCACCCCATTGAATCGGTGTTATACTTGCGGAGGCGACCACATGGCTAACGTATGCCCAATGCAAAACCAAAATATTAGAGAAAGGAATGCTCCATATTGTACTATTGAGAGAAAATACACAAACCACACAGCTCAAGATTGTCCCTACAATAGGCAGGCTGTTAGACAAACCTATCAGCAACCTTATCAACAAGGTAGGTATCAGAACCAATACCAACAGACATATTATCGACCACAACAGCAATATCAAGCACAATATAGACCACAACCAGTCCAGCTCCTGCTAACGTGATTCTAGTCAAGTATGTTGTGGGAGAGGAAAATTCAAATAGAGCATTGGTGCCACTAACCCCATTGATACCAGATAATGATTCTTATGCTCATAGCTCTGACTACTCCCATGAAGGTAGTCCACATGCTTATTACACAGAGTCACCTGAACATAGTGAGATTTACCCATATCAATATGAGGCACCACCTATGGAACAAAATTGGGAGCCTGAATACTCCAATATCATGTACACCAATGCTAACCCTAGGACCCAATTGAGACAAGGGAGACCACAAGCCCCTAGAGGACCTTGTTTCAGATGTCACGGTGACCATTTCCTTTGTGATTGTCCCCACCCACCATCTCCGAGTCAAGGTCAGGCTATCACAATACAAGCTTTTTGTCCTGAATGTGGCAAAGACCATCTTCCCAGAGATTGTCCAAGAAACCCCTCCAGTGCACCCAAGATTACACCCATTAATGTGGTAGGCTTAGTGGCAGATTCTAGTTCAAGTAGCAGTAATGTGGCCCCTATACAAGCTGTCACTAGAGCACAAGCCTTAAAACAGGATAAACCAAGAGAGCAATCGGAGTCGAGTGAATCGGGAGAACCTAGTAGGAGGAAAACAAGAACATGGAAAGATACCAGAGAGAAGGCTAATCGCAAGTGGAACAAAAAGTTATCAAAACTAGAAGAAAGCTTGAAAGACACAAAAACAAAAATAGAAGACATCACATCTCAAAACCCCTCGCATGCTGACACTCCATCCACTCCACCTCATCCCACCCCACCACCCATTGTAAATAGGCCGCAGCCAGGGTCTGTTCTTGCAGATCCAACCCTAGAAGGTTTGGACATGATGTTCAAGGCCTACCAGGCTCGACTTCAAGAAGGGCCAACAATTGCAAACCTAGACAAGAGTTACCCTAGAGCAGATTTAGAGATTGAACGGATGAAAATGTGCATGAAAATGGTAGAACAAGCTCAAGCTATACTTGAGACTAGTCAAAAGTTCAATCAGACAAACTCTGTCAAACCGGATTTGCATTTCCAGGGCTTACTAGAAAGATTAGAGCGATTGGTAAACAAACCACAAGTTTCTTTACCTCCATAGGCTCAGCCAGTTTTTGAGAGAAGAAGCTCTCCACCAATGGGGACGTACGTTCCTAATTCCACAGATGCTAGAATACCTCCTTCAATTCAACAGTACTCTCAAGATTTCTTGCGGGAAATACAAAAAGAGAAATGGGCCAAGGAGAAGGGTAACTCCCCTCCTATTCCTGAGATTGATGATCTTCATGATCAATTTCCCCAAGACATTCCATCTATTTACGGAGATGAAGCAGAACACCAAGAAGATGGAAGGTTATATTTCGAATGTAATACCTTAGAAGAACTGCCTCAATTTCCAGGCCCATGGGAATCTGAATCTCTCCAGATTAGAGCTCCCACAATACTGGTCCAACATGAAGACTCATTGGTTCCGAGGAACATTGATGTCGTGAAGAACACTAAGGTTCAATGTCATCTCACTATAGAAGAGTTATTAAAAGCAAAACCCGAGCTATGGAATCATGTGAAGGATCAGGTTCCAGAACTTGATTCCAATATGCCAAAAGGAGGCTCTAAGCAGAAAGTACCAGAGATACCTCTAGACAAAATAGGGGTCATGTGTGAGGGTGAAGAAGGTAATACTTATCTTCCAATCACCTACCAAGGTTACACAACCAAAGCAATCATAGATTCAGGTGCTGGTGTTGCCATTGCGACCACTTCCTTGTGGAAGCAATGGGGAAAACCCACATTAAGACCAACTAGAATGAAGCTTTAGATGGCAGACAGTCATTTTGAACGACCTCTAGGATTGCTAGAAGGGATAACTCTAACCACCTGTGGTGTAGAGTTTGAGCACACATTTGCTATATGTGACTTTGAGAAAAATAATGTCTATGAGATGATCCTAGGAAGACCCTTCCTACGACAATTGCAAATAGTACAGGATTGGGGAACCAACTCCTTGTACTTACAACACTTAGGGGTCACCACCAAGGTCAATTTGAAGGATTACTCCTTCAGAGATGTACCACCCCTACAATGGAATACTATCCACAAAGTGAAAGAAGATTCCATCTCTGTGCATTCTGAAAGTTCACCTGATCCATCATGGTTGCATGAAGATACTCATTTGTGGATGTGCAAGGTCGCAGAGGAAGAGGAAAAACGCTTGAAGGTGAGAGAAGAAGGAACTTCACCAGGAGATAGACCAGTTAGAGACCTAGCCTACACACCGATGATCTTTCCAGACGAGGAATTTGAGCCTCATGGCTGGCTAGAAATCTTAGCCACCATGGACATTGCTGTCAATGAAGAACAATGGACACCTCATTGTGATGAGGAGGGTTATGACATTTCAGTGTTCATGTGCCAGCCCTTGCTAGAAGAATGTGACCCTAGTGATGTCATAGAAGAAGAAGAGAATGACGATGATCTAGAGTCCATTGTGATGGATAGCTGCTTTAACTCAGAGAAGCACTATTTAGAAGATGTAGGCGTGTTTAACCAGAAAGAAGAAGAACCTCTCACAAGCATTAAAACGGTAAATTCAAAGGATGGAAGTGAGAGCAGTCAAAAGAAAAAGAAAAGAAAAGCAGTGAAACAAGAAGAGGAGGAATCATTGTTTGAAGTACCAGAAAACTTCAAGAAATATGAGGTTGACGACCGCAAAATTTTGGTAAGAATGCCTAAGAGAGAGGCCATCATAGGAGAATCATATGATATAAAGAAAAGACCAAGAAAATTTTAGTGACCATTGAAGAGAACGAAGAGAGATGCACATATATAGGAGATGACCTAAGTGCAAGAGAAGAAATGGAGCTTGTAGCTCTATTAAGGGAATATAGGGATGTGTTTGCGTGGCACTATAAAGACTTGAAAGGGGTAGATCCAAGAATTTGCTCTCATACTATCCCCATGACTGCTGATGCAAAGCCCACCAAACAGAAGCCCTACACATATAATGATACATATGTAGCCAAAATAAAAGAAGAAATTGATAGGCTGATTGAAGTTGGATTCATCTATGAGATTGAGCATACTGAATGGGTGTCCCCCATTGTAGTGGTGCCCAAGAAGAACGGAAAGTTGCGAGTGTGTATTAACCTTAAAAAAGTTAATGTTGCTACGATCAGAGATAGTTATCCACTTCCAATCATGGAAGACCTATTGGAGCATGTTGCAGGCAAGGAAGTTTATAGCTTCCTTGATGGATTTTCCGGTTACAATCAAGTAGCCATTGCCCCAGAAGATCAACACAGAACAATTTTTGCCACAGAGTGGAAAATATTTGCATTTCGTGTGATGCCATTTGGGCTCACCAATGCACCTGCAACATTCCAAAGGCTCATGTGTCATGTCTTCAAAGAGTTCTTGCGGAAGAGCTTAGAAGTGTATGTGGATGATTTATGTGCTCATTCCCAAGAAAGAAGATTTCACATACCTGAGCTCAGACAAATCTTCAACAAGTGTAGAGAATATCGAGTGTGTCTGAACCCAGAAAAGTGTGTGTTCATGGTGCGTCAAGGTAAAATCTTAGGTCATATTGTTTCTAAGAATGGAATCTCAACAGATGAAGATAAGGTACGCGCCATAGCGGAGCTGCCAAGGCCAAGGAATGTTAAAGAGGTACAAGCCTTTATGGGCCATTGTGGATATTACCAAAGGTTTATCCACATGTACACGATCATAGCTAGACCCCTTTATGCCTTGTTGTCTAATTTTGAGTGGAACGACGAATGCGAGAATTCTTTCAATGAACTGAAGAAACGTTTGTGCACAGCACCAATACTGACCACTCCTGATTGGAATAAACCATTCCATGTCCACGCGGATGCATCCAATCACACCATAGGATGTGTGCTAGCACAACCCACAGGAGAAGGAAACTTAGATTTGCCCATAGCATATGCTAGTAGACAGCTCACCACAGCTGAACGAAACTATACCACAACTGAGCGAGAGGGCTTAGGCATGGTATATGTTGTGAAGAAGTTTAGAAACTATTTATTGGCCAACAAGTTCAAGTTTTTCACTGATCATAAAGCTTTGTTATATTTGGTCAATAAACCTTGCAATACTGGACGCTTAGTAAGATGGTTCCTCTTACTAATGGAATATGACTTTGAAGTTGTTGTCAGGAAAGGTAGAACCCACCTTCAGGCAGATCATCTTTCTCGCATCACTTCAGGAGAGTCACCGCAAGGAGTGCCCGATGAATTACCCGATGCTTATTTGTTCAATTTAGAAGTTGTTCCTAAATGGGCAAATAAGTTGGTACCAATCCTAACCTTCGGCCCTGCAAATAAGAATGTGAAAACATCACAAGAAGAAATTGTAAAATCACAAAAATATCACATATTAGCACGAAGCATGTACAAACAAGATACTGAGGGTGTATTAGCTTGTTGTGTTGAGGACAATGAACATAGTAGTTGGTTGCAACAAGCCCATGAAGGAATGCTAGGAAATCACTATTCTAAACAACGAACATTGCAGAATTTGAAACGTTTAGGAGTGTATTGGCCTAGAATGGACAAAAGAAATACATGAGTGGATCAAGAATTGTCCAATGTGCAGAGAGAGACCACCAGTGGAGCATGCGACCCTTTATCAAGTATCATTAATTCCAGATTGGAGTGCTCCATTGGTAGAGTTTATGAGATTGGGAAGATTACCCAAAGAGGCGAGTCTAGCAAGAAGACGAAGCATGGAGCAAGAGGCTCAAGGCTATGCCTTAGTAGGAGACAACTTATACCGAAGAGGCAAAGATGGTTACTTAAGACTGTGCGTTCATGAATCAGACTATTTGAAAGTCTTAGAAACTGCACACAGCGGTGTCGCAGGTGGACACTTCGGTCCTGATCGAGTAATCAAGACCATTCTATATTCTCAGGACTTTGATGGCCCACTCTTCATATGGATGCTCATACCTATGTGAAGAAATGTGACACATGCCAACGTGCACAATATCCAGTTAGAAAAGATGAGATGCCTTTGAGGCCAATGATGGGAGGACATGCATTCTCGAAATGGGGTATAGACTTTCTAGGTCCTATTTACCCCCCAGCTAGAAACTCCCATGCAGAGTATATTATTGTAGCCACAGATTACCTTACCAAGTGGGTAGAAGTGAAAGCCACAACAAAGAATGATGCTCAGACTACGGCTAAGTTCTTATTTGAGAATGTGTTCGCGAGATATGGACTACCAATAGAGTTGGTGAGCGATAAAGGCACACACTTCTTGAATGAAGTCATTGAAAATCTTCTCCAAGAATTCTTGGTGATACATAAGAAGTCTGCCCCCTATCATCCACAAGCTAATGGACAAGCCGAGAGCACCAATAAGATCCTCTGTAACGTATTGACAAAACTGGTAAATAATAAATGCTTTGATTGGGACAAACAACTTCATCATGTTGTTTGGGCTTATCGAGTTGCCTACAAAACGGTACTCAACGCCACCCCATTTCAGATGGTCTTCGGACAGAATGTTGTGCTACCATTGGATTTCCTAATCCCAGCTTTAAAGGTAGCACAAGAGCATGAGCGGAATGTACATGAGTTGTCCTCTAGGATCTTTGATCTAGAACGCTTAGGTGAGATGAGGCTACGAGCAGCGGCACGCATCTATGCTGCAAAGAAAAGACAAAAGGCATACTTTGATGCACACATCAAAGATAAAGGATTGAAAGAGGGAGATCTAGTGTTGGTTTACACACTAAAACAACATGCCCGTAAGTTGGAAAAACGAGGATATGGACCCATGATCATTAACAGAATTTCCACTAGCGGTGTAGTTCAATTGGCTACTTTAGAAGGTGATATCTTGCCCAACTATATTAGTGGATGTAGAGTCAAGTTATACCAAGAACCTCTTACAGAGGATATTCTTAGGAGACTCAACACTGCTAAGAAGCGAAAAGAAGAGGAGTTAAGGGTGAGAGAAGAAGCACAAGCAGAGGCTAGAGAGCGCATAAGGCAAAATAAGTTAAGGCGACTAGGCCTAGATGTCAACTCAAAAGCCCCAAAATATCACATGGATATGTGCCAAAAGTCAGGCATAGCGACTTCTCAAGTCATTGACCGAAGACCCTTTGTGACCATAGAGATAGGACAAGGGAAGGGTGCAAGGACTGTGAAAGCATTGATTGACTCAGGTGTAGCAAATAGTGCAGTTAGACATTCCTAGTGCCAAGACTTGCAGTTGAACATCAATCCCATAGAAGCTTATCTCATAGGATTGGGAGGTGTGGAAACCCCTTGTTTGGGCGAGGTGGAACTTCCCATCTACCTTCAAGATGTTCCAATGAAAGTCAAAGTGCTAGTGTGTCGAGATGAGAACCTTACAAAACCACTTGTCTTAGGACAAGATTGGATTTATGACAATGCAGTCAACTTAAACCTACGAAGTCAACTTCTTCAAGTTTGGGTCCAGGGACAATGCTTTACATTAGAACTAGAAAATGGCATGCTCCCAAATCCAGATGTCACATCTTGTAGTTCTTCTAAGAATAATCATATGGAAGAAGATGTTGTATTTGTCAAAAGCTCTATGATGCAGAAGGAGTCAATCGTGGAAGAACAGGTTCGAAGGCGGGTGGATCTTTCTTCTTCTCCAAAGAATCAAGTAGCCACAGTAGTGAGCCCACCACACAGGCAAACACAACCGTTCACAACAATTGCTACATCAAATAGAAAGACACCATTCGACAAGAAAGCAGTTCCGAGCATGAAACAGGTCTGGGTACGCAAAGGAGAGCAACCACTAGCCTTGCCCCCACAAAGCCCATACAGGCAAGCCAACCAAGCCAGAAGACGAAGGAAGCAGCTCGGACAAGCTCAATCACAAGGTATCCAACAAGTTTGGGTGCCTAAGAAATTAGCTGCAGCTCAACAAGGACAATTACAAATATGGGTACCCAAGAAACTACTACATACACAAGAACCTATGCTCTCCCACATGAGAAAAGTCTCAAAAAAGAAGCCAAAGGGAACCAAGGGTCCAAACCCAACACCAAGAACAAAAGTAGACCAACTCACCTCTTCAACAAGAGTCCGAAGAAGTGTAAAAAGGATATGGGTTTGGAAGCCAAAAGTACAAGTAGCCTCCACGGAACCAAAGTGCCGACCACACTGGATACCATAGTTTAGAAAGCATCCAAAGAGGAAGACGCATGAAGTGATCTCTACAGTGTCAAATGCTGTTCTAAAATGGACTCCAATAAGGAGGATTACATCAGTCCGAGACTCAATGGATACCTCCACCAAGGTCGGCATCAACCTCCGCAAATAACATCGAAAGCCTCGACGAGCGACAACCATGTGCTCCTTGCACAACCCTGTCTTTTGCACCATTCAGGTCATGCATTTCCAAAGTATGCATTAATATAGGGCCACATTACACGGCCGTGCATAGACACACTTGAGAATCCCAAGCACAAGAGCACAGTGGCATATGTCAAATATTTCTATTGATACTAACTTTTGTGTTCTTGTTTTGTGATATTTTTTCCAAAAAAAAAAAAAGAGGAAGAAGAGAGAGAGGAAGCACTTGTTCCCAGGTTTGGCTCATGAAACATGAATGATTCATGCTTAGTTGAAGGTGGAACTGTTGATTACTGAGCATTTATCAGTTTGGATAGAAGTGGGTCTCCGCTAGCAGATAAAATAGTTGCTGCCTTATCTAGTAGATGTCAAGAACTTGGCATAAACATGGCATCCACAACTATGGTTTCCTCTTACTATGGTAGGAGTGAAGAGCTTGAAGGTCCGCAACTTGAGTGATGCTTAACTACTGCATGTACGAGAACATCCAGGGAGATATCTGCAAGGGGTAGTTCTGGTACCCTGCAAATCTTTGTATGTATACTGGATGAGAAGACTCCTGCTTATGGTGAACTAAAGAGAATATGTGAAACTAAGCTTGGAAATTAGCAATTGCATTGTTGATGGAATTGAACCTATGGATGAGGTAGGCATAGGTTGCCAAGTGGTAGTTGTATTCAATGGTGCAAATGCAAGATATGTACTTTTGGTCAATGGAATTGAGGCCACTATTGTTAGATCCATTGAGATTGGATTAGATTGCACTATTGTGGAGGCCATGCCTGAAGATACACTTTACCTTGTGTGAAAATAATGGTAATTGGGTTAGTAGGAACCTTGGAGATTAAGGGATTGGGACTTGTAGGAATGTGATTCGGAACAACTACTCTCCTTGAAATTCCATTTATGAAGACTGCATTATGTGTAAAATATTATTGGCCATCTGCCTCTAGTAAAAAGTATGGCCGACTCATTTTGTCCTCAAACATAGGTGGATGAATTGGATCCAAACACCTATACTCGTGAATGTTCAAGTTGTAAGGCCTCATCCTTTTGGAAGTGGTCGATTCCAAAGTTATTCTTTGGAATCTACCACAAAGTAGATCTCAAGAGATAATCCATCATGAACTATTTTTCTGACATGGATGCTCCTTGTTACCAACAATAGAGTATTTGAATCAATGCTACCTTGCACTGGTTTTGGACCTGGATTGGAATCCATATTGTCTAGAGCTTCAATACCATGTGGAGTGAATCTATTTATTTTCTCTATAACCATGTATTAGGCTCCCTTTTATCGATTAATATCTTCCCTTCTGGTTTGACCATTATAATGCTTGGGAAGATACCTTGCACATAGAAAATGGACTACCTATGATTACCAAGTTTTTCATAGCTTTGGATAGGAGTATTAAAAACCCTAGAATGTATGCGGAGAGACCTTTCCAATGATAGGTTATATGCCATGTTTTGGTTACTAATGAACACCTATAGAAGGCAAGCTTCTAAGTTGACTAACTAGAATCACGACATGTTTTCCAAGCTCTAAATGACTTCTATTTCTTCTTTAGGATTAAGGGAAACGCTTAGACTTTGTGAGGGATGATTTCCTTTATAGTGTTTTTTAATATATGCTCATAAAAGGGAAAGGCAAAGATGAGAATTTAGATATCTAGCTTCACAAAAGAATCGTTTTTCCAATTTTTTCTTCTATTACGATGGAATAATTTTTTGAATGATTTATATCTTCTTCATGAGAATTATCTTTCATAAATGAACTTCTATAGATTATATATGCACATAGGAAGTCACTGAAGTGAAATGATTTATGTTCTTTCATTTTATTTTCTTTTGAAAAGAATCTTTCTATGCACCTAATGATACATGTAGCTTTGCAAATGGGTGATTATAGGATGAACTTAATGAATGTATCCATTGGTATGAGAGAATTAGTTAATGACTAGACATGAAAGGAGACTATAACCACTTAATTATGTGCATTAGGAATGAAATGATAGCTGACGTTGCTTGTTTATATAGTCAAATATGATTTTTTTTATATGCTTGGCTTTAAGTTAGTAAAAGTATTAAATGACCTTGCTTTGCCAAAACATTCTTCTTGATTCATGAACTATTTCAAAAGGATTCCATTGATGACCATTGGATACATGTATTTTTGCATATATTTCCATCAAAATATTTTAATTAGAATCACAAAAAGCATTCCAAATACTTAGGAAGAATGACTAAAGTGCATTCAAATTATCTTTCCAATAATAGGATGTTATTTTTGTACATTGTAGTGTTTATAATTTCATGTAGGAGAGGATATTTTTCATGAAATGTTTTAAATTAATAGCTGTTACGGTGGTTAATATGTTCAACGAATTTCATGCAATTTGTAAATATTTTGATAGGAACGAATTGAAGAGGCGTTGACCCTTGGCTCTATTCAAGTGATAACTTCGCCGTTGACTAATCCGATGAGTGATAGCTGCAGACGTCGCCAATGACTCCGCCTCAAGAGGCCAAAGCTCAACCAACTGTCCTACAGGACGTGGACAATTGAAGAGGCGTTGACCCTTGGCTCTATTCAAGTGATAACTTCGCCGTTGACTAATCCGATGAGTGATAGCTGCAGACGTCGCCAATGAGCTGTGTTGTCGGCATCGTGTCTCACTGATGCGACTCTCGATGAGAATTGGTGCTAGCTTTGTGCGACCACATGTCACACACATCGGTGTGATCGCCGATGAGTAAGGCTTCCTCGGTTGGATGAGGAGTTTGACTCATGCATGCCCAACAATCACACTCGCCCCCATCTTTATTTTACAAGTTTTAGCTCGGCATTCTCGATCAGCTTCAACAAAGAGTGTCTTGCTCCTACCTGTCTTCGACCTTGCATTCGCTTGCCTTGGGCGCTTCGCACGATGAAGACTTGCGGAGGTGTTCCTAAGTTAGCGTTGCTGCCAAACTTTACTCCAAGTGTAGCCCGCCTATTATATTGGCCCACCAGTCATGTGACAAAAAGCCACGTTCTCGTACACTATGTTCTAGCGTTCCCCAAGGTTTTTCACGATACCCAGTTCTTTCCACATCTCGCATATTCACTTGATGAGGTTGTGTTTAATATGATGCCGCATGACTTACTCCGATGAGAAAAGGTTCACTTGAGAATTTTAACCCGATGAGATGGATGGGGTAGCTATTTGCACCTATATCATTATGAGGTGACAAGGTGGTGTTAATTCCCATGAATTCGACCTACTAACTATTCTGATGAATGGCTCAATGGAAATAGTCTTGATAAAATTCCGAGATTCAAGAAGAGTTTAGACCTTCATGTCACGCTTAAAAGGAAGCGGTGTCTTGATTGGTTGAACTTGCGATGGGAGTTTAAGTTCCAATCACTTTGGCACCCACTCATCGAGATAAAAAAGATGGTGCTTATGTGGCAAATACTCCACTGGAGAATTTGGACCAATGCAAAGGCTAGCAAAATTTGTGGGTTTCCCCCATGGTACAAAAGATGCTTACGTAGCAAGGAGGACTTAGGGCACCTCTTCTTCTCGTGCCCAAATTCAATGTCGATCTAGCCTACCCTTGAGAATATCTTGCAGTGTCAGGGATGAATCGTTTGAAAGCAAGCATTGTTGGGTGAAGTGATCGGGTGTTCCTCATCTTTGTGGAATGCAATTAGAGGTGAGACCCTGTGGAAAATCTAGAGGGAGAGGTGTGCTACCAATTTTGGAAGCCTTTCAAAAGAATGTTCGTTAGAAAAGTCTCTCTTCTTGTTAGGAAAAAGAATTTCCAATTGTAAAAACCCACCCGCCTTTTAGACATCACATGCTGTTTTTCCTAGAGAACAATAAGATTAAAAGCAAGTGAGCCCCACATGAAAGGGACGAGAGAGTGATACACATTCTTTGTAGAGATCTCTAAATTTTTTTTTTCTTCCCCTGCGTTGTGGAATTCAGGGGGTCCCATGAGTACTAAGCCCATTCGTTTGTATAGTTTTTTTCTTTATTAATTAAAGTCTAGGAGAGTAGGCTATTGCCGAACTTCCATTTATAAAAAAAAACTATCCCGATGAAACTTGCTCGTAGCTTACTTATTATCCCAATGAGGGTGAGGGAAGCCACTCCGTACTTATGATAAACTCTTTATCCCAAGATAGTGACACCTCTAACCAAGCTTATAGGAAATGCAAAATTCTTATAGGAAATGCAAAATTCTCATGTACTGAAGAAGCGTAAAAGGCCTTTCAAACCATAAAATCGGCATTCACCACTACTCCACTTCTAGTTCATTCGGATTCTACCAAGCCCTTTTTCCTAGAGATAGATGCATCATAATTTTCCTTTCGGGCCATTCTATCCAAATGTGGAGATGATAGAGACTTAGATCTAGTTGCATATCATTCGAGGAAATTCTCCCTCGATAGATGAATTATGATATCTATGATAAAGAACTTCTTACAATAATCGATACATTCGATACCTGGCATCACCATCTAAAATGAGCAACTCATAAAGTTATTGTGTACATAGAGCAGAAGAATTTTGAGTATTTTATGGCAATCCACATCCCACCCTAAAAAAATACGGGGATAGCATGTGAAAAGTTTCTGTTTACAGAGAGATCAAATAGGAGTTGATCGAATAGGAGTTTTCTAAACAGAAAAAAGGGAGGAGGAATTGCAAAGGAGAAGGAAGTGAGGAAACTTTTTTTTTAAATAAAGGGAGTTCGGCCTTGGCCTACTCTCTCGGACTTGTATTAATTAAAAAAAAAGTACAAAAACAAGTGAAGGGGACTAGTGCCCATGGGACCCTTTGCTGGGAGAAGCGATCAGCTGCTCTGCGACTCTTTGGAACACCATCAGAGGAGAGGTTCTATGGAAGGTCTGGCGGGAAAGATGTGCGTACAACGTTGGTGATTCCCCCAAAGAGTGGTCGATTGAGAAATCGTTGTTTCTTCTCGGCAAAAGAATCCGTAACTGTAAGAATCCCCCCCCCCTTCAGGCATCATCAAGTGCTCCTTCTGATCAACAATAAGCTTAAACCCAAGTGGGCCCTGCATGAGGAAGTGAGGAACTTGGGAACAGAGTTCAGTAGTCTCATTATTATTAGAGCTAAAAGAAGGAATGCAGTAGCTGCAATCAACAAACACTTTCAAGTCAACGCTTTATATCTATGGATCGGGTGATTTTTTTTTTTTTTTTTTTTTTAAGAGGGTACAAGGAATTGGAAATACACACTTACACACCCAACCTTGTAAGGTAGAGGCACCCATCATGAGAGACTCATGGGCATGTCTAGCCAGGACTTGAACTCAGGACATCTTCCTTAAGCTTCAAGGCGTCAGCCCACTAGGCTACGCGGCTACGGATCGAGTGGGCGAGTTTTGTTAGTTCCTTCATGGACAAACACATCAGTTCCTAGAGAAGAGTATTACAATGCACCTGAATGAATTTGGAAGCATGCCCATTTTAACGAGGTGCACATGGAACCACCGTGGACACGTACATAGAGTTTGACTTTTGTTATTTCCTCTATATTCAGCCGGATATCAATGGTAGTTGTGCAAGTATATCAATCTTACGAGAATTGGGATTCACATACACAAACGTACTTTTGTTGTAATTGTGAAGGAGCATCTATTGGTTCAAGTGTGTTAAAAGAACACCACATATGCATTTTGATTAGAGAGTTACATTTTTTTTTTAAGTAAAAGGAAGTTCGACCTTAGCCTACTCTTCCAGAGTTGTATTAAATAAAGGAAAAAAGAAGTACAAATGAAAGGGACTAGTGCCCACAAGACCTCCCAAGTCCCACAGAGCGGGGTAGATCTTACAAAATTTAGATGTCATTACAAAAGAGTTAAGATTAGAGAGCTACATTTAGGTGGGGCAACCCCTCTTCTGTTTAACCAACAACTTCAGTATAATCCTTTGGAAGGTGACCAAAACATATACTAAGGGAAATAGGGAGAGACTAAGAGAGCGGAAAAAGTGAATGCCGGACGGTGTATATGTGATGGCAGGTACAACGGAGAACAAGAGAATGCGTATGAACAATGAATATGAGAGTTGGTGTGAGTTTCCATATGGCTGTTCATATGGGTGAGTTTGAGACAAAGAGAATGAGTAATTCTAGTGTGTGAGAGTAAAGTGGAAAAAGGGTAGCTCAGGTTGAAGGGAAAAGAGAAAAAGATTTTTTGTTGGGGTGTATGGGAGGTATGAATAATGAATGTAAGAGTTGATGTGAGTTCCCATATAGGTGTTCATATGAGTGAGTTTGAGACAAAGAGAATGACTAATTCTAGTGTGTGAGAGTAAAGGGGAAAAAGGTAGCTGTGGTTGAAGGGAAAAGAGAAAAACATTTTTTGTTGGGGATATAGGGCTGAATTTTGATCGTGTGAGGAAGTGGATGTGGATGGGCATATGCTGAAATATATGAGAGGGAAAGTGTGTGGGAGAGTGAGCTGTGAGAGATTCTTGAGAGGAGGTGAGTGGAAAAGAGAGAGTTGGAGAGTAGTGGGATATGGTGAGAATTAAGAGTGTGTGAATATGAGAGTGTGTGTGAATAGGGGTATGTAAGTTATGTGTGTGTGTGTTCGTGTAATGTATGAATGTGTTTTTGAGTTGTGTGTTTAAATGAGTATTTGAGGGTGTGAGAGTGAGTTGTTGGCTAGTGTGCATGGGAGTGCGTGTGAGAGGGAATGAGAAAGAATGATACCTGCTGCTATACTTCTATGTGTATGTGTGTAAGAAAACAACAGGGGAGAAAGAGTTGTGAGAACGGAAGTAGGAGAAGGAGAAGAGAGATATGGTGTCATTGTGCATTTGCATGAGCATCAGTTGCACAGAGAGAGAGAGAGAGAGAGAAATAGAGGGAAAAAGGGCTGTTGTGATGGGTTGTACAAGAAAAGGGAGGTTTAAAAAAAATTGTGGGCTAGGTGTGTTTATTTAGGAGGGTCAAGGAGGAAGAGGGAGAACAAGAGAAAAGAAGGGTTCTTGGTTATGTGTGCTTGTGGATGAACATTTTTCATCTATGTATGTGGAGACAGAGGGATAGAGATAAAGGTGTGCTTGTGGATGAACATTTTTCATCTATGTATGTGGAGACAGAGGGATAGAGATAAAGGAAAGAGAGTGTGCAAGAGTGAAAAAGATAGAGGAAGTGTGAGGGAAAGAAAGAAAGCAATCAAGGAAGGGAAGAGTGCTAGAGGGGAAAAGAATAAGAGAAAAGAAAGAGATCGAAGGAGTGGTGAGTGTGATAAAGAGGAGGAAGAAAAAAGAGGAATGTTAGAGGAGAAGAAGAAGACTCAATGTGAGGAAGAATATGTGATTGAAGCAAGGAGAAATTAAACAAGAAGGAAGGTGAGAAGGGAAGTGTGAGAGCCAGGTGAAAAGAAAGAGGTAGATTGAAGCATAGGAAAAGAAAGAGAGAAATGAGTGTAAGGAAGAAACAAGGAGAGGAATAAAAAAGGTCAACTAAAGTAACTTGAAGTTGGTCAAAGAGAAAGTGAAGGAAGACAGGATGAAAAGAGGAAGATAAAAAAGAGAATAGAATGAAGAGAAAGGGAAAGTGAAGATAAGGAGGACGAAAGTAGGTTTTGAAGGGGCAGAAAAGAGAGTGAAGAAGAGAACAAGGAAGAAGGGAAGTAAAGGCTAGAATAAAAGAAAGAAGAAAGGAAGTGAGGGGAGTGAAGAAGAGAAAAGGGAATAAAGAAAGTCGATGAGGGGAGAGTGAAGAGAAAGAAAGAGAGAAAAAGAAAAGGAAGAAACAGAAGAGAAGGAAGAAGTAAGCTTAAGGTAAAAGAAGAGCAAAGAGAAGGGGAAGTTAGAGAAAGCTTGAATGAGAAAGTGAGCTGACTTGTGAGTGAAAAGAAAGAAAAGTGGGAAGGAAGATGGAAAGCAAGAAGGAGAAGAATTGAGGACAGTCGAAAGAGTACAAAAGCAGAGAAAAGTAAGAGTGGAGAATGGGGCTGGAATTTGGCTGAAAATTTGGAAAGGGGTAAGATCATAATAGAATTGGAGTTAGAGGGTAAATTGGGCCAAATTTTAAGCTATAAAGCCATTTGATTCCAAGAGGAATTTTGTCCAAATTTTAGGCTAGAGTTTGGGGTTGAAGCTTGGGTTTAGGCGGGCCTGAGAGTTGGTTGAAATTATTGCTAAACTTTTTTCAATTTTAGAGTTGGACTTAAAATTGAAATGTGGTTGAAGCACAGGACCACAATGGCCTTAAAGTTTGACTAAGAATTGGACAAAAATTTGGCTGGATTTTGGCTCAAAAACGTAGCTCAAAAGTTACCAAATTAATTTTTGATCCATTGGGGGATAGAAGAAAAGTGTGTGCACAAGGTAAGAAAGCTTATAAAAACGAAGAATCGGGTGAGATTCCATGACATAAAAAGTAATCTTAAGTGTTTTTAGGAGCTTCTTCATTTTGACGATCCTATTGAGGATCGAAATAGTGAACATATTTGCACACATTTGCGGGATTAAGGTAAAAGAAACTTGATGAGGTATGAGAAACTTTGCAAACATAGTTGCATGTGTGTAGTGTTTTCTCAGGCTTAGGACCTTCATCATTTGGCGATCCTACTAGGGAGTGTATAAAAGATCACCATAGGTTTGCCTAGCTCCACACATTTGCCCTGCTCTTGGACCCAGTAACCAATACATGAGTGAAGCCAGTTCTTCCTCAAGAAAAACTCAAACACAAAGGGAAGAGCGAGCCACTCGAACAGCTGAAGCTCAAGAAAGGCATAGGTAAGAAGAGCTCAAAGAATCCTTGGGCAATTGGAAGAATTCAGTGGAAAAATTCTATCATAGTAGAAAGCTACCCTCTCAAGTCAGGCGACTCGAGGGAGTTCTAAAACCAAGATCCTTGAACTTTTGGGAATGAAGTCACATTGATATAACACCCTTTTTCGAGATGGCTTACCAAATCCCCATGCATTTGGGAGATTTTCCAAGATTCTCGGACCTCTCGAACAAGGACCCCGATAATGTTATTCAGTGTTTCGAAGTAACTTGCGATGCAAATGAAGTCATAGATGAGGGGAAAAAATTAAGGCTCTTTACTGCAACCCTCAGAGACGAGGTGGCCAACTGTTATGGAAATCTGACACCTTAGGAGAGGGGGTAATATAAGATGCTAAAGGATGCCTTTTGGCAAAATTTTGGAGGAAAGGTTTTCAAGATCCACTCACCCAGCAAATGGAATATCTTCAATAGGGAGTGAACGAGTGGCTGCAAATGCTCCAAATTATGAAACCCTAAAAATAATATTCATCAAAAGATTGAGAGACCCATAGTGAAGCAGCATATAAGCCTTAGATGGCAAGCCGATCTAACAACCTCGAAAGAGGAATTTAGGGTGCGGGAAGAAGTGAAAATAAGCCAACAAAGGATGATAGAGCTCCTATATGGACCTACAAAAGGACTAGGAGGTGCACCCTTGAGGAATCTAACCTATGAAAGCCCAACTCTGACAACATCCGCTTTTGTCATGGCCATAAGTACAATGGGCAAAACTAAACCTGCATTGGCAGAGGAATAGATAATGGAATTAGTGACCCAAGCAGTAAAAGAAGCAACTCTTACTCAAGAGACACATAGTGTAAAGCCCAAGGTAGTCCCAAACCTCAACCAAGGTGTTTTTAGATCCAGCATATGGTGTGGGAAATGTCATGGCTATGGGCATATTGTTGGTGCAAATGATTCCAAGCCTACATACTTGGACCATTAGCATTCACTTCACATAATCATCTAAAGTCACATATGACTATCCTCTTGTCTAAGGCATTTACTTCTATCCTTGTAAACGTGCATAGCACTTACTCTCACGTGGAGTTAGGAGGAATCAAATCATGATTCATTTGTTAGGCGATTCATGAGAAAGCAAGTCCTAAATTTTAGGATTCACTTTATGGTAAGAGTTTGAATTTGAATTCAAACTATGGATCCAACTCCAAGCTATAAAAATGGATCAAAATCTTGCATGATGTAGAGCCCGATTTGGAGATATTTTGAGAGGGAAGTGAGCTCATTCTATAGCTCCATCGCCACCCTTACATTGTGCAATTATACATTGCCGATGTCTTTGTAACTCTATGTGATTTAATACATATACATTGATCACGTCTCTACTTCATTTCTTTGTTATGTTCATCTCAGAATCGTGAACTTCTTAGACTTAGTTCTCAGTGCATAATTGATCATTTGATGTGATTTAAAGTGGTATAGATTCAGCACAATATATATTTTGTTGCTACAAAATTTCATTGTCATTGCTTCACTCAATCTTGAGATGTCTTTGAAACTTTGCTCATTGGTCTGCATATTGTGATAGTCTAAAAATGTCGAGATGATCATGTAACTTACTAAGCATAATTCTCAGTGCACACTTGATCTTTTTAGTGAAATAACTTGTGATTGGTAGCTATTTAATTCAATGATACTACCAAAAGGAATTTGATCAATTCCTAGCAAATTAAGAGCACTGTTCATTCTATTGAGCACGTCTAGACAAAAATAGCAATTCTTGGCTCATAGTTGAATCTTCTACTCATCTGTTTTCATCCATTGATTGGAGGATCATACTCCAAAGCACTTAGGTGATTATTTGTGGTTCATGAGAAGCTCAAGGAGTCTACTTTACGCTCCTCAACTTTTTCTTGGCTGGTGTGAAGCAGGGATTTGCAACACCACTTTATTTCTGGAATCTATCCACCATCTCCTCCAATAGTGGTATCAAAGCAACATCAAGAAAAATGGGAGATGGATTTCCATCATTCATTAACAATTTGGATAGGGTCAATTATCTAGCATGGTCCCTAAGGATGCAAGCTTACCTTCAAGGAATAAGTTTGTACGGATACATCTCTAGAGATGAAGAAATGCCAATATTCAAAAGCAAACATCCACCTACAAAAGAAGAGGAAGAAAAACTAGCTGCATGGTGTGCAAAGGATGATCTAACTGAGCCTTATATGCTTAACTTAATTTCTAATTTCTTATTACCTCATATTAGGAATTCCAAAACCTCCCAAGAGACTTGGGAAGTACTCTCTCCATACTTCTCATCAAATACAAGAGCTGGGAAGAACCAGCTTTGGATGGAGTTCAAAACCTTGAAGAAGCAACCAAAGCAAAGTGAAGCTGACTATGTGACTAAGATGAAGGATGTAGTTGACCAACTTGGGAGCATTCAAGAAGAAATAGAAGAGGAGCAGACAATAAGGCAGATCATAAATGGCATCAAGGCTGATGACAAATGGGAGTCCTTCACCACAGCAATGGACCTATAAATGGACATGCAAATACTTGATCTCAACACATTGATGGGGAAACTCTTCACACATGGGACAAAGCTCAACAATAATGGAGATAACTCTAGAGGTAATCAATATTCTACCCTTTACATAGATAGAAATAAGAGTAAAGATAAAGGCAAAGGTAAAGGTAAAAGGAATGAAGAAGATGCAAGTACCTCTCAAGCGAACTTCCCAAGTAGAGGAAGAGGTACTAGAGGAAGGGGCAAAGGAGGAAAACAAGGCAAGGGGAGATCATACAACTCTTCACCTTGCAATATCTGTGGCTTGACCAATCATACCACAGATGAGTGCTTCAAGAACACAAAGAATTAGAGAGGAAGAGGCTCCCATAGAGGAGGCTATGGAAAATCCAAAGGTAGGTTCAATAATGGAGGAAGCAATCACCATCATAATTACAACCAATGCTACAACAACAACTATGAAGGAGGCTTTATAGGTATAAGACACTAGAACAACTATACAAAAGATCAAGAGGATTCTTTATTGATCATGAACATGACCTCCAAGCAAGGTAAAGATGATGAGCATCTATCCTATATTGATTCTGGTTTTTCCAATCATGTGGCTAGAAATGTAGCATTGTTATCTGACCTTGAAGAACCTGAAGGGAAGCATGAATTCCAGAGAGGTGATGGCACTAGAAACTTTGTTAAGAAGATTGGAAATGTTAAATCATCTCATGGTAACATGAACCTCTTAAGTAAGGTATTATATTTACCAACCATAACAAAAAAACCTAATCAGTGTTGGGCAGATTGTTGAGAAGGGCTCACAGGTTAGATTCACAAGGCATGGAATATATGTGGAGGACCCTCAAAAAGGCTTCAAGAGGATTGCAAAAGGTGAGAAATCTGGTAGACTCTTTATGTTTGAAGTTGAACATACCAGAAATATTGCTCTCTTCAATTACAAAGATAAAACCATATCTGAATTAGAGATATGGGATAAGAAGCTAGGTCATATAGGTGAAAGGACACTAAAGCAAATATGCAGGGATCAGAGTGTGATTGGCATTCCAAATGTATCCAAGCAACACATGATTTACAAATGTGGAGCATGCCAATTGGGCAAATCACATAGGCAACCATTCAACAAAAAAGGATACATGTATGAAGACTACTTGGAGCTTGTGCACATAGATGTGTGGGGTCCTAACAGAGAGCCATCAATCTCAGGGTCAAGGTACTATGTTTCATTCATAGATGACTATAGTAGATGGACAATACTTTACTTTATGAAGCATAAACATGAAGTTTTCACTTGTTTCAAGAAGTATTTGGCATTGGTTGAGAATCAAACAGGTAGAAGATTGAAGAGACTCAGATCTGATGGAGGTGGTGAGTATTCCTCACATGAATTTGACTCCTTCTTATAGGATAAAGGCATAAAGAGAGAGGTTACAACAAGATACACTCTTGAATAAAATGGAGTGGCAAAGGGAAGAAATAGACTAGTAGTAGAGGCTGCAAGATCAATGTTGAATGAAAAAAAACCTTCCAAATTACTTATGGGAAGAGGTTGTTTCCATAGCCAGATACTTAATTAATAGGCTTCCATCTAAGTCCTTGGATAGAATGACACCTTATGAAGCATGGAATGGCAAGAGACCATCCCTAGACCATTGTAAAATCTTTGGGGTGCATTGTTTATGCACATATACCCTCACATATTAGAGGAAAGCTTGATCCAAAAGTTGAAAGGTGTATATTTATTGGCTATGACCAAAATCAGAAACGATATATGTTTTATAATCCCACCAACAAAGCATTTATAGTTAGTAGGGATGTGGTGTTTGATGAAAATAACTCCTGGTTTGAAGGTGATTATAGGAAAATAGAGCTACCCTATGTCTTGGAAAGTGATTTTCCAACTCTAACTCAAGAAGAACCACAAATATCAGATGAAATCAACTCAGAAGATGAAGAACAGATTGACTTCAAAGCTTAGAAGTCCAAGGGCAAGACAAAATTCAAAAAATTGGAAGACATTCCAGATTCATCCAATCAAGCACTTAGAAGATCTCAAAGAGAGAGTAAGAAACCTATAAGGTATAGCTATGACACATCATTAGTCAACAAGCATACTATATACATGTCTAACGTTTCTATGACAGAAGAGCCTTCTTCATTTGAAGAAGCCGATAAGAAGGAAAAATGGAGAGAAGCTTTGCAGGAGGAAATTGAAGCAGTTCAAGAGAACAATACTTGGGATTTGGTCCCAAGAAACCAAGCATGAAGGTAATAGGATTGAGGTGGATTTACTAAGTAAAGAAGAATTCAGATGGTTCAATCAATAGGTATAAAGAAAGGCTAGTAGCAAAGGGTTTTGCTCAAACCCATGGAGTGGATTATGAGGAAACCTTCTCACATGTGGCCAAGATGCGAACAATCAGATTTTTAGTGAGTATTGCTGCTTCAAAGAATTGGAATTTGTATAAGTTAGATGTTAAAAATGCATTCATCAATGGATGGATATCTGAAGAGTTCTACATGGCTCAACCACCATGATATGAAGACAAGGACAAACTAGATTATGTATGCAAACTAAGGAAAGCCCTTTATGGTTTAAAACAAGCTTCTAGAGCTTGGAACCATAGACTAGTCACATATTTGCAGGATCACGGCTTTGTTACTAGCAAAGCAGACTCTTCTTTGTTTATAAAGAAGACCAACTTAGAAGTTATTTATCTATGTGTTTATGTGGATGATATTATCATTAGAGGGAATAATTCCAATGGCATCAAGCAAATCAAAGCGCAGATGACGGAAGAGTTTTAAATCAATGATCTTGGTTTGTTAACATAGTTTTTTGGATTATAAATTGTATATTCAGATTCTCCTGTCTTTTTATTGAGAGGAAGTACATTCATGATATGTTGATTAAATTCAAGATGGAGAACACTAAAGTTGCAGGTATACCCATGGAACTCAATCACAAGCTTAGTTCTCATGAGGGAGAACTAATTGAAGATATTATAGGTTATCAAAGGCTTGTTGGGAGTCTCAATTATGCAACCCTAACAAGAGTAGACATATGTTATGGAGTAAGTACATTAAGCCAATTTATGCATAAACCAAGAAAACCTCACATGGAAGCTGCCAAGAGGATCTTAAAGTATCTAAAGGGTACCATAAATGAAGGGTTATTTTATCCATTCACATCTAACTTCGATATCAAGATATATTCTGATGCGGATTGGTTTGGCTCAAAAGATGATAGGAGGAGCACTTCTGGCTACTTGTAAGCTAAATATAGCAGCCTAGCAAATGCAACACAAGAAGTAATGTGGTTAAAGCTACTCTACTCAGAATTGGGGATATACACCTACACCCCAATGATCTTTGGAGATAACACAAGCTTACTTAATTTGGTTACTAATCTCATATATCATGCAAGGACTAATCACATTGAATTACACTATCATTATGTGAGAGAGAAGCTACTTAGCAAGGACATCCAATTGTCCTATGTATCAACCAATTTGCAATGTGCAAATATGCTAACCAAATCTTTGGATGGAACTAAGATGAACAGGTTCAAGATGATGACTGGATTGCAGGAAATCAAGGAGAAATGAAGACCAAGCATGTTAGGCTTGAGGGGCAGCTGTTGGTGCAACTGAGTCCAAGCCTACATAATTGGACCATTTATATTCACTTCACATAATCATTTAAAGTCACATATGACTATCCTCTTGTAAAACGCATTTATTTTTATCCTTGTAAAAGTGCATAGCACTTACTCTCACATGGAGTTAGGAGGAATCAAATCATGATTCATTCGGTAGGTGTTTGATGAGAAAAAAAGTCCTAAATTTGAGTTTGAATTTGAATTCAAACTATGGTCCAACTCCAAGCTATAAAAATGGATCAAAATCTTGCATGATGTAGAGCCCGATTTGGAGATCTTTTGAGAGGGATCTATAGTGTTAAGTGAGCTCATCCTATAGCTCCATCACTACCCTCACATTTTGCAATTATACATTGCCAATGTCTTTGTAACTCTATGTGATTTAATACATATACATTGATCACATCTCTACTTCATTTCTCTGTTATGTTCATCTTAGAACAGTGAACTTCTTAGACTTAGTTCTCACTGCATACTTGATCATTTGATGTGATTTAAAGTGGTATAGATTCAGCATATTGTCTATTTGTTACAAAATTTCATTGTCATTGCTTCACTCAATCTCAAGATGTCTTTGAAACTTTGCTCACTAGTCTGCATACTCTGATAGTCCAAAAATGCCGGGATGATCATCTAACTTGCTAAGCATAATTCTCAGTGCACACTTGATCTTTGTTAGTGAGATAACTTGTGATTTGTAGCTATCTAAGTCAACTAGATACTCCCGAAAGGAATTTGATCAATTGCTAGTAGATTAAGAGCACTAGTCATTTTATTGATCACGTGTATAGACAAAAATAGCAAGTCTTGGCTCATAGTTGAATCTTCTACTCATTTGTTTTGATCCATTTATTAGAGGATCATACTCCAAAGCACTTAGGTGACTATTTGTGGTTCCTCAGAAGCTCAACGAGTCTACTTTACACTCTTCAACATTTTCTTGGCTGGTGTGAAGTAGGGATTTGCAACACCACTTCATTTCTAGAATCTATCCGCCATCTCCTCCAATACATATAGCCTCCAAATGCCCCACGGTCTCAAGATTGGTTAGTGGTAGACCACCACCCAAACCTTTTGCAATAATCCAAATCATACTGAGGAACAATACTCTCTGGATGGTTTATGAAGGAGGGACCATGCGATCTCTGAATGCAAGGGAGAATCCTTATAGAAAACTAAAAGCACGGAGTGAACTGCCTATATCTCACTAGGAAATCAGACAAACATATGGGCACAACACTCATGGTTAGGGAGGTTGCTATCCTAGAGAAACTACACAAGAACAGAGAGGAGTTGCTCCAATTCAATGTTGGAGATGCGAAGGTGATGGACACATAGCCAAATAAAAAGAAGCTTGCTCAATTCACTCTATTATGTAGGTATTGTGGTGGAGAAGGACAATACAATAAGTGTAAGAATAAAATCCCTACTATAGGAGTGGTATTCAAAACACCAGAATCTCAGGAAGGGCCAAGTTCCTCTATACACTTTGTAGAGGAAGACCAAGGTAACAAAGTTAAAACAGAAACTACTATAGAAGTGTTCACATGAACCCAAGAAGACACCAAGGGGAATGCAAAAAAGAAGAGTGAAAACATAGCTAAGGAGAAGATGCATGACCATAGTGAATTGGAAGTGGAAGAGGAAGAAGAACCTCTAGAACAAAGGGAGTCAAAAGAAGGGGAGATTGACCAAAATCAAAGTCACCTAAGACCTTGGTACTTTGTTGAAATGCTCTTCTGTATGTAGGAAGCAGTTTTATAACGAGTAGATCATGAAGCCCCAAAAATCCCAAGACAAACAAAAATGGGAAAAAGAGATCCAAGGCACAATTCAAAGTATCATGACACAAATCGACTCAAATGCTCCTATGGTAAATATAGCGATCAAGGGATATGTAGTCCCAGGTGCCCAATTTGATAGTGGAGTCATAGTGAATTTGATGATAGAATACATGATGAAGGTCCTCGGGCTCACCCAAATGGAGGATACCCCTATGCCCCTATGAATGACTCACCAAACTCAAGTAAAATCCCCTAGTCTCCTGAAAAACATAAGTACAATTATTAAGGGATTAGGGTTTAAGATAGATTATTTGATACTTAGACCAAGGACCATTAAAGCTACCTTTTCCATATTATTGGGATGACCATGGTTGGTACAAGCCAACTGTGTGCTTGATTGGCATACACGGTTTATCATCATTGGGCCAAAGTCGGATCGTGTGTAGATCCAAGTTTCTTCCGATCCAAATACCAAGAGATTGGTGACAAATAATGAATTGGAGACAAAGGTGAAAGAAAAGAAAACTCAAGAAAATTTCGAGTGAGTTTTTTTTAATATTGAGCCTTATAAGGATTTTCTTTAGGATGGATTCAACCTTTAGTTATCCAAATCACGAAGCATGAGAATGGAGGCATATGACAACCCATTAGCTTAGAAAGATGACTCGGATCAAGAGTTGCTAGGATGTTTGATAGGCACGAGTCAATTTGAATGTTATATGATGATTATAGATTCAAGGGAGGGCAAGACTAGAAATTCCCTGGATGTAGGGATCCCAAAAAATGAATCGAATCCTAAACCGAAAACAACATTGGAAATAAGATGGTTGAAAGAACAAAATGTGGCTTTGGAAGGTGAACTTCACAAGAAGCACCAAGAGATAGAAATGGTAAAGAAAAGGGAATAAAAAGTGCAAGAAATGATCGCTAGATTCGAATTGAGGAAACTAGATGGGATTGAAAAGGAAAAGGTTAATGATTTACTAGCCAATAATGTGTGCATGATTGATGAGAATTTTTTTATTAGAGCAATGTCAATAGAAGATAACGTGGAGAAAAATACTCGACAAAAGATAACGTGGAGAAATGGGAAATCTCCTCAAAAAAGTTCATAATTGTAGGATCACAGTTGCATCACAATGTGAGAGAAACTATAAAAACAATGTGGACATATAGCAACCTAAGAGGAATCGATCCACAAATTTTCCAATATTACATCGATTTAGAGGATGGGGTAAGGCCAATATGTCAACAACTCAAGCGAACAAACCCTTTTTATTCAAAACTAATTAAAACTAAACTAACCAAGCTATTGCAGGTGGGATTTATATATCCTATTACATTTAGTGAATGGCTGTCACCAATTGTGGTCATTTTGAAAAAGAAAAACAAAATCCAAATCTACATCGATTATTAGAAATTGAATTAACCAAGCAAAAAGGATCACTTTTTGCTACCTTTCACTGACCAAATCTTGAATAGAATAGTTGGCTATTATCAAAGGCATTACATGATGAACCCTTTGGTGGGCAATTTGCAGGTGATCTGATGGCCAAAAGAGTCTTGTTGGCAAGATATTGATGGCCAACCCAGTTCAAGGGTTGCCATGCTATCGTAGAAAATGTGACAAGTGTCAAAGGATCAGTAAGCCTACATTGGCACATGTAGCTCTCCTCATGCCCATTTTGGCTCTAAAGCTTTTCAAAAAATGAGGGATTGACTTTGTGGGTCCTGTCAATCCTCCCTCAAGACATAGATCTAACAAATACATCTTGTTATGCATTGAGTATGTCACAAAATGTGTAGAAGCCAAAACTCTTAAGATAGATCGGACCATTGACATGGTGAAGTCCTTGTATAAGCAGATAATTACTAGATTCGTATGTCCATTGGAGATAGTAAATGATAGGTGATTGCATTTTGTCAATGAATTGATCGAGGAACTGATGGAGCTATATAAAATCAAACACAGAAAGATTGTACCATATTATCCAAGGGCCAGGTCGAAGTACCAACAAGATACTTGAACATATCTTACCAAAGATAGTGGCCACTCGAGAAGAGATTGGGATGAATGGCTTCGAGAACCCTTGTGGGTATACCAAACATCCTATCGAGTGTCAAATGAATGCACTCCATTTAAATTGGTCTATGGAGAAGAAGCCATTTTTCCAATAAAAAAAGAATTGATGGCCACCATCAAAGCCAGATTGGGAGAAGAGTAATCATTGAAAGAAAGATACGCTCAGTTGGTCAAGTTAGAGGAGAAAATATTGTTAGTGCACCAAAGCCTCAAGGTAGTTCAAAGAAGGAGAATACACAACCGACAAAAATCTTAGAACATATGCAATAAGAAAAGTAGACCTAGTGTTGCTTTACGATAGCAAATATTATAAATTTCTCAAGAAATTATAGAATAGATGGGTGGCAAAAGTGAATCCAAATGGCTCATTGTAGATACAAGACATAGGCAGAGGATCGTTCTATGTATTGTTTGTAGCAACAAGTGGCTAACCTCACATATTCACTACCTTCTTGTTTGAAGCTTGTTATCACTGTTTACATCTCATGCATTACTCATCTCTTAACAAATTCCGTTATGAGTGCCTATTGGAGTTAATCGATGTTTCAAACATTTTGTATGCGTGATGGCTAGAACAGGCAATGGCAATTCTCTTCAGGGAAGGTTCAAAAGCTTCCTATGGAGTGAATAAATCATATACGTGTTTCACCTACAACACTTTCCTAAATTCATAGTCATGTGTTTGAGGATCACCTTGTCCTTCATGGTGCTCTCACATCCATCTGATTGCTTTGAATGGTACGAGCCTATGCCTGAAGTTGTTTCTTAAAATTTGTATTTGTGACATCTTGCATTGTTGTGACAAGCCTTGAGAAATAAGGATGTAGTTGGCACACTAGGCACTTATTGGCCTAGTGAATTTTTTGGATATGACGTGGGTGGCCATTGTGCAAAGAGTAAGGGGAATAGTGGGTTGTGTGGGTGGTGACATACTTGGCAATTGCATTGTTGATGGAACTGACGCTATGGATGAGGTAGTAATATGCTGCCAAGTGGTAGTTGTATTCAATGTATGTAACCGTGGTCAATGGAATGGAGACCACTTAATGCCTTGAGGTTTTTAATGTGTTTTGTGTTTTGATTTAGCACGTGAATATCCATGAGGGTGTGAATGCACATGGAATTATTCAAATATCTTTTGGAGATATTTAGAAGAATATTTCTAGAAGATAGTATTTTTAGTGATTTTCGTAAATAAAGCAAAAATAGAAAATCGTGATTTTGTAAATAAAGAAAAAGCACGTTATTTAAAGTGTGGCCCTCATATATCTTCTATTCAGGACATAATATGAATTTCCTATAAATACACATGCTCTGATACCACTGTTGCCCTTAGGATCCCGCAGACGCATGTACACAGAGGATAGTACAAAAACAAAATCAACACAAAAATACTAAGAGAATAGAAAGAGACAAGAGACGACACGAGATTGGGTACAATCTCCCCCCACATACTCTGATGGACGAGATAACATACTATATGGAATATTGGAATGTTAAATGGATTTTAATGCCTTGAGGTTTTTAATTTGTTTTGTGTTAGAAGCTTTGTTTCTTAGCCAAGTTAAGCGAAGTCTCTTCACCTAATTCCCCATATCTTGAGCATCCTATTTCCAAATTGGGAGATTTTTCTTGTTATGGGAAGCTCTCTCAGAGCTCTTTCCAGAGAGTGGCTGCAAGCCATAGTTAGGTCTCAGTTCTTATCATCTTCAAAGCTTGGAGTTTGCCATCCATCTGCCAATGACCCTCTTTCGAGCAATTGTGTGTTTTATGTTTTGATTTAGCAGGTGAAGATCCATGAGGGTGTGAACACACATGGACTTATTCAAATAGTTTTTGGAGATATTTAGAAGAATACTTTTAGAAGATAGTTATTTTTAGGAGATAGTATTTTTAGTTATTTTTAAAGCAAAAATAGAAAATATTGATATTATAATTAAAGCAAAAGCACGTTATTTAAAGTGTGGCCTTTATGTATCTTCTATTCAAGACGTAATATGAATTGCCTATATATACACATGCTCTGATAGACTCGTCCATCAGCATATGTGGGGGGAGATTGTACCCAATCTAGTGGTCTCTTGTCTCTTTCTATTCTTTGAGTAATTTTGTGTGATTTCATTTTTGTACTATCCTCTACATACGTGCATCTGTGGGATCCAAAGGGCAACATGGATGCTCCTTGTTAACAATGGTAGAGTATTTGAATCAATGCTACCTTGCACTAGCTCTGGACTTGAACTAGAATCCATATTGTCTAGAGCTTCAAACCATGTGGAGTGAATCTATTTGTTTTCTCTATAACCATGTATTAGGATCCCCTTTATTGATTAATGTCTCCCCTTTTGTTTTGACCATTGTAATGTTTGGGGCAGATACCTTGCACAAAGAAAATGGACTACCTATGCTCACCAGGTTTTTCATAGCTTTGTATAGGAGTATTAAAAACCCTAAAATTCACAAAAGAATCATTTTTTCAATTTATTCTTCTATTACGATGGAATAATCTTTTGAATGATTTATATCTTTTTTATGAGAATGATGTTTCATAAATGAACTTCTATAGATTGTATATGCACATAGGAAGTCATTGAAGTGAAATGATTTATGTTCTTACATTTTATTTCCTTTTGAAAAGCATCTTTCTATGCACTTAATGATGCATGTAGCTTTGCAAATGGGTGATCATGGGATGAACTAAATGAATATATGCATTGATAGGAGAGTATTTGTTAATGATTAGACAGGAAAGGATACTATAACCACTTAAGTATGTGCATTAAGAATTAAATGATATCTGAAATTGCTTGTTTATTGAGTCCATCATTTATTTATATGCTTGTCTTTAGGTTAATATATGTATGAAATGACCTTGTTTTGCCAAAACATTCTTCTTGATTCATGACCTATTTCAAAAGGATTGCATTGATGATCATTGGATACATGTATTTTTGCATATATTTCCATCAAAATATCTTAGTTAGGGTCACCAAAAGCATTCCAAATATTTAGGAAGAATGATTAAAATGCATTCAAATTATCTTTCCAATAAATAGGATGGTATTCTTGTACATTGTGGTGTTTATAATTTCATGTAGGAGAGGATATTTTTCATGAAATGTTTTAAATTAATAGTTGCTACCATGGAATACGTTCACCAAAATTCATGAAATTTGGAATTATTCTGATAGATCTAAAGATCCCAAAGGTATAGACCTATAATAAGAAAAGTCACACTCTAGAAGGTATATAGGGGTCACGTTACAGGGTCATACTCATCGTTAGAATGTCCAAATGATGGGATTTTTCTTGGTTTATATGTCATATCTTTTGTAATGTTTGTTCTCAAAATTTCATGAGCTTTGGAAGTTTGAATGAAGTGAAATCGTAAAATGTTTCTAGTTATTATGCAAGGAATTGTCTCTAACCACTTGTTGTAGGTTTTTATAAACTTAAGTGTTTCTCCCAATCGCAATTATCAAATGACATGAAATTTGTTTGTGTGATGGGAAATGGCTTTTCATCAATATGTGTAAATGTTATAGTATCTGGATGTTATTTTGATATTTTACGGTCTTGTTAAGCTCTCTGGTCTCCCTATCAAGGACTCACTAGAGAAGTGTGCAAAGCTCTTGCACTTCTCTTTGGTAGAATGTTCAATCAAGGTGAATCCTTTTTTAAATGATTTTTGGCTAATAAATCGTGTTTTGGATGATTCTATTGATGCAATCTAGTCTCTCCTCCAACCTCTTAGCTACGAAAAGTTTGTAGGTGTTGCAAAAACTATTTTCTATTTTTCTCTCATATGGATTATGAGATGAAAATGAAATTTGGTACACTATTAGGTTCTTGATAGGCATGTGTCACTCTCATGAACTCCTACACATAGGCATAGACTTGGGGAGTTTTGACCATAAGTTCATGGTCATAACTCCAATTAAGTTGATTCCACTTATAGGTTAAAGTTAACTTCTAGGAAACTTTGCTACCAAAGATCATTATTTTTTGGAGTTTTCTAGGTAACTCTCATTCTTTAGTGTCTTTGCACGTGTTATAATTTATGACATGAAAAGAACTTGGGTATCAAAGACTTTGATTTCTAATTTTTTAGGTTATTTTTCATTAGCTTCTATAAGGCTTATTATTTTTCTTGACTCATTTAGAAGCATTTTTGCAAATTTATAATTTTTTATAGGTTATTTATGGTGCTTATTGCATGATGTATTTCGGGATTCCCATTAACTTGTATATTCATGATGTAATATTGTATAGTAATTTTGGATTGAGTGAGGTTTTATATTTTTTTCATGTCTAGAATGGAGAGAGGACTTAGGAGACAACATTTTACTTCATTTTTGCATCAAAAAGCATTAAGTAGGAATATCATTGATCATGTACTGCATTTCTTTTACATAAGTCATTAGTTATATTTTCTTATTATAATGAACCTTGACGAGCGTGGATTACCATTGAGGAGGCTAAGCTTTAGTGGCCGTACATTGAGGAGATCACGACTCTAAATGCCAAATTTCTGGGCATGGAGGATACTTTTCAGATGATCCTCAAAGTGATCAAACAATGAGAGGTGTCAGTAGTAGGTACTTCAATGCAGATGAAAATTCCATCTAGTGAGCCATCTAGTTCACATACACCAATTAGAGATCTAGGACGTATGCTAGTAGATCAAAGAACTTGGAGAAGCTTATAGGGTGTAGAAAAGTGAGTTGTGAAGCAATGAAGTTCGGTCCAACCAACTTGCACACGACCAACCCTTAAGCTTATGGATACTCAATTTAGACCTTATAGGCATGTGATAAGTGCAATAAAATCCACTATGGGCTTTGGTAGCATCAAGCAGAAAGAGATGATACAAAATAGATAGGTTTGCACATTGACTAGCTCAAAAAACTTACTATCTTTAGATGAAACAATCAACTTCAAATGCTCATAGTAGCCAACATGATTACGATTGCAAATAATCCTTTTGGAGGATTTATACACATAGGGTTGAGTGTATAGAATGCACAAGAGTACAAGAAATAACAAAATATGCTTTTGGAATGAGCCTGACACTCAATAGTGGTACCTCCATTTTCAAGGATGCAGAGAGATAGACCCCAAGATAAACAAATTGATATTTCTCCCAATTTACGGAAGCAAATATTTGAAAATTGGTAGACATGTACCTCTAGTCTCACTCTTCTCTCTCTCTCTCTCTCTCTCTCTCTCTCTCTCTCTCTCTCTCTCTCTCTCTCTCTCTCTCTCTCTCTCTCTCTCTCTCTCTCTCTCATATACATACATACATACATACATAAACACACATACTCATATCCATATATATATATATATATATATATATATATATATATATATATATATATATATATATATATATATATATATATATATAAGCAATGCATACCGTGCATTATCGTGACGATGAGCCATAAGTGTCCGCATCTCTTTAAGACACCAATTCTGCGACCATCCTGACCCAAACTCTGTCTCAAGTGAACTAAGTACGTATTTTTTATCCCTCTCATCATGCTCACTACAAAAATTAAAAAAATCATGTAAATAAAACATAAGATATTTATTTTCAATTTATATGTAAGATTTAGACTTGCTTCCATAGTAAGTGGAAAAGGCGAACATAAGAGTTGCATAACACCCGCATTCTTCTCTTGAACTCCAATCCATTCCCTATGTACACAATGTTCCCCTCTGGCTCTATATTGCACTCTAGCCCTAAGGTGCCTATGCATGTCCTCATAGGCAACTCTGCTCTCCTATCATGATCTGGAGGTGGTATAGGTGTCCTGAAAATAGATAGATAAAAATAAATAAAAATATGTGTTATAATATCATTAAAAAAGTTTATGAAAAAAAAAACATGCCTATGAGCAGATAGATGTCTTCCTGCATGTGGAGTCGGAGAAGAGCCCTCCTCTGATCGTTGGGTAAGCATCTCGATCGTATAATCCAGCTCATCATTAGGCATCTTTGAGTACTCATGCATGATGACCCCTAGAGTATCAATCGGAACTCTTGCTCTCATAAGACTTTTTATGAGAGTGAGTTTCACCTTTCTCTCTCTACTAGGATCCATAATACCTAACATATAAAACAAAATAGGTTAGAAATCAATATATATACGCGTACATATGTATGTGTGTATATGTGTATGGTGTATATGTGAGTGTGTGTATGCATGTAAACATGTATGTATGCATATGCATGTGCATTATGTATGCAAATGTATGCATGTGTGTGTATGTGTGTGTGTATGCATGTAAGGATGTATGTATGCATATGCATTATGTATGCATATGTATGCATGTGTGTATGTGTCTCTATACGTGTGTATGCATATATATGTGCATATGTCTCTATGTGTCTGTCTATGTATATATATGTGTGTATGTGTCCATGTGTGTGTATGTGTGTGTGTCTATGTGTGTGTGTGTGTGTCTATGTGTTTCTGTGTGTATGTACGTGTGTATCTATATATATGTGCCTATGCATTTGTATGTATGTGTGTAAATGTGTGTGGATGTGTGTATGTGTCTGTGTAAGTGTGTATGTGTCTATGTGTGTATGTGTGTGTATATGTGTGTGTCTATGTGCGTATCTCTCTCTCTCTCTCTCTCTCTCTCTCTCTCTCTCTCTCTCTCTCTCTCTCTCTCTCTCTCTCTCTCTCTCTCTCTCTCTCTCTCTCTCTCTCTCTCTCTCTCTCTCTCTCTCTCTCTCTCTCTCTCTCTCTCTCTCTCTCTCTCTCTCTCTCTCTCTCTCTCTCTCTCTCTCTCTCTCTCTCTCTCCTCTCTCTCTCTCTCTCTCTCTCTCTCTCTCTCTCTTCTCTCTCTCTCTCTCTCTCTCTCTCTCTCTCTCTCTATATATATATATATATATATATATATATATATATATATATATATATATATATATATATATATATATATATATATATATATATATATATATATATATATATATATATATATATATATATGCATGTGTATGTGTGTGTAAATGTGTGTGGATGTGTGTATGTGTGTGTGTAAGTTTGTATGTGTCTATGTGTGTATGTGTTTGTTTATATATGTGTGTGTGTATATCTGTGTGTGTAAGTTTATATGTGTGTATGTGTGTGTGCCTATGTGTATAAGTGTGTGTGTGTGTGTGTGTCTATGTGTGTATGCATGTGTAAGTGTTTCTGTGCATGTCTGTGTGTAAAACTGTGTGTATATATGTGTGTATGTGTATATGTGTGTATGTGTATATGTGTGTATGTGTCCATGTGTGTGTATGTGTCTATGTGTGTATGTGTATGCATGTAAGCATATATCTATGCATATGCATGTGGATTATGTATGCATGTGTGTGTGTGTATATGTTTGTATGTCAGTGGATGCATGTAAGTATGTATGTATGCATATGTGTGTGTGTATATGTGTGTATATGTGTGTACGTCTGTGTATGCATGTAAGTATCTATGTATGCATATGCATATGCATTATGTATGCATATGTATGCATATGTATGCATGTATGTGTATGTGTGTGTATGTGTGTGTATGTCTCTTTACGTGCATGTGTATGTGTGTGTCTCTCTCTCTACGTGTGTGTGTGTCTATGTGTGTATATGTATCTGTGTGTATGTGTGTGTATGCATGTAAGCATGTATTTATGCATATGCATATGCATTATGTATGCATATGTATGCATGTGTGTGTATGTGTGTGTATGTCTCTCTACGTGTGTATGCGTGTATGCATATGTATGCATGTGTGTGTATGTGTGTGTATGCATGTAATTATGTATGTATGCATATGCATATGCATTATGTGTGTATGTGTCTATGTGTGTACGTGTGTGTATGTGTGTGTGTGTGTCTCTATGTGTGTATGTGTGTGTATGCATGTGTATGTGTGTGTAAATCTATGTGTATATGTGTGTGTATGTGTCTATGTGTTTGTATGTCTCTATGTGTGTGTATGTGTATGCATGTGCATTATGTAGGCATATGTATGCATATGTGTGTGTATGTGTCTATGTGTGTGTATTTGTATGCATGTATCTATGCATAAGCATGTGCATTATGTATGCATATGTATGCATATGTGTGTGTGTCTGCATGTAAGTATGTATGTATGAAATATGTATATGCATTATGTATGCATATGTATACATGTATGTGTATGTGTGTGTATGTCTCTCTATGTGTGTGTACGCATATATGTGTGTGTGTGTACGCATATATGTGTGTGTATGGGTGTGTGTGTGTGTGTCTATGTGTGTATGTGTATGTGTGTATACATGTGTATGTGTGTGTATGCATGTAAGCATGTATGTATGCATATGCATGTGCATTACGTATGCATATGCATGTATGTGAGTATGTGTGTGTATCTATATATATGTGTCTGTATGCATGTGTATGTGTGTGTGTAAATGTGTGTGGATGTGTGTGGATGTGTGTGTGTGTAAGTGTGTGTGTCTATGTGTGTGTGTGTATATTTGTGTGTATGTGTATGTGTGTGTGTGTCTATGTGAGTATGTTTGTGTGTCTATGTGTTTATATACGTGTGTATCTATATATATATATATATATGTGTGTGTGTGTGTGTGTGTGTGTGTCGGTGTGCATGTGTATGTGAAAGAACTTGGAGACGTTTGTAGAAGGTAGAAAAGTGCGTTTCGAAACGACGAAGTTTGGTCAAGCCAACCGGCACAAGACCAGCCCTTGAGCTTATGGAGACTCAAATAGACCTTATAATCATGTAACAAGTGCAAAGAAATACACTATGTACTTTGGAGCATCAAGGAGAATGACTCGATACAAAATAGATAGGTTCGCGGGTCGACTAGCTCAAAAAACTTACTATCTATGGAAGAGACAATGAACTTCAAATGCCCATAGCAACCAGCGTGATTACAATTAGAAAAACTCCTTTTATGGGAGTGTTACACATAGGGTTGAGTGTATAGAATTCACAAAAGTATAAGGAATAAGCAAAATATGCTATAGGAATGACTGCGACATTCACCGGAGGTACTTCCTATTTTTCAGGAATACATAGAGATTGACCCCAAGGCAGAAAAACTCAGATTTCTCCCAATCTACTCAACCAAATTCTATGAGACTTTATAGACATATGCTAGACACTTATAACTTTCTAATGAGCCATCTTTCACTCAATTTAGAGCTCTGGACAGAGAGCAGCAGCCTCTGCAAAATTACTGTTGGCGAAGAAGATGATGCAGAGAATTGAAGGAGCAAGACAATGATGGTCACAAGTGTATGTATATTGCTTCCATGTATTTTACAAGTGATTTCAAGTCTTTATATAGACTCTAGGAGTGTTCCAAGACTTCTACAAGTGAAATTTGAATTCAAATGAAGGTGGGAATTGTTGTTGGAGAGAATCAATTCACTTTCCTACAATCTAGGAAAAGTGAAGATCTAATTTGATCTACTTTTAGGTGATTGATTGCTTGATTGAATACAACTTCAACCACCACAAATTCATGGGATTTGGGCTCTATCTTTCTACTTTTACATGTGTAAAGCTCAAGGCTTTTACAACAGTAAATGAACCATCAAAAATCTCTCAAAAAATACAATAAATGAGCATAAGAAAAACAACTCTCCAACGGATATTCTTTCGATACGATAGCCTTTGATGTAGATCAAATCCACCTCAAGCATAGTGTAAGCTTGATGTTCCAACAGCTCCCCCTCAAGCTAAAGTATGCTTGAGTCTTCATTCTATGATAGGTTGAATACCTGCCATAGCTTTGAATCTACAAAGCTTTATTCCATCAAGTGTCTTCGCCATCATATCTGCTACTTGCTTTTAAGTTGGAACAAAAGAAATGTCAATCTCCTTTGCCATGAGCTTCTCCCTGATGAAGTGGTAATGGACTTCTATATGCTTGGTTCTCGCATGGAAAATAGGATTTGCCGCAAGATGCATGGAACTTACATTATCTCCAAATATGTGAGGTTTGGAACTCACAAGTCCCAAATCTGTATACAATGCTTTTAACCATATTGCCTCTTGAGTTGCTATGGTCAAGCCTCTATACTCTGCTTCAGTTGAGGATAAAGCAAGTGTTGGTTGCTTCTTGGAACTCCATGACACTAGCTTCGAACCTGCAAATGCTAAGTAACCAGATGTACTTTTTCTATCATCCTTAGCTCCTGCCCAATCTACATCTGAATAGATTTTGATATCCAAATCTGAAGAGTAAGGATAGAATATACCTTCGTTGATTGTACCTTTGAGATACTTAAGTACTCTCTTAGCCGCATCCATGTGTGGTCTTCTCGGTGAGTGCATGAACTGACTAAGCACTCCCACACTATATGAGATGTCTGCCCTTGTATGAGTAGCATATAACAAGCTACCTACCAAGCTTTGATACTCTTTAATGTCTTAAATTTTCTCACCTTCATAAACACTTAGTTTATGATTCATCTCCAAAGGTGTACCTGCAGGTTTAGTGTTCTCCATTTTGAACTTAAGAAGAAGATCCTGAATGTATCTTCTCTAATTCAAATACATTCCTTCATCTCTATATATCACATGCATACCAAGGAAATATGTTAGCTCACCTAGGTCACTGATTTTGAACTCCTCTTGCATGTGTCTCTTGATCCTTTGAATGCCATTTAGATCATCACCTGTCACAATAATATCATCTACATATACACATAGATAGATAACCTCATTGTGATCCCTTTTGATGATCAGAGAAGGATCTGAGTTGTTAGCTTTGAACCCTTGATCTTGAAGATATGTAACCAACCTCTAATTCCAAGCTCTAGGAGCTTGTTTCAATCCATACAATGCTTTCTTAACTCTGCAAACATAAGAAGGATGATTAGGGTTTTCAAAACCTGGTGGTTGTGACATGTATACCTCTTCACTTATCCAACCATTTAAGAATGCATTTTTCACATCAAGTTGGAGGAGTCTCCAATTGCTTGCAGCAGCTACACTTATCAATGTCCCAATTGTAGTCATCTTTGCAACTGGTGAGAATGTTTCCTCATAGTCTATACCATGAGTTTGTGAGCATCCTTTGGCAACTAATCTTTCCTTGTACCTACAAGCTGATCCATCTGAATTTCTTTTAACTTTATATACCCATCTGCACCCAATTACCTTTTGATTCGGCGACATTGGAACCAGATCCCAAGTGTCCATTTCCTTCAATGCATCTATTTCTTCTTTCATGGCCTTTTCCCAATTAGGGTTTCCCTTTGCCTCTTCATAGGTTGAGGGTTTCTCTGAAATAGAGTCTTTTGCCAAGTATATTGTATGCTTCGTAACAAATGTGGAATCATATCCATACCTTTCTGGTTGTTTCTTCTCTCTTGCTGATCTTCTAGGTGCTTGTTTGGAGCATTCTCCAACCTCTTGCATCTTTTCTTGGCCTCTTGACTTCCATAGTTTGTAATCCTTTTCTCTTTCATCTTGGTCATCGTCTGTATCACTTCTTGGATCCTTGACCTGTGTATCATGCTTGCTTCCTAATTGATGAGAGTCAGAATCAAGATCATATGGTAGTGTTACCTTTTGTTTGTCTTCATCATACCAAGACATATGTTCTTCAAACACAACATCTCTACTTGTAGTGAATTGCTTGATTGAAGGATTAAAGAACCTGTAACCCATCTGAGTTGAATCATATCCAATAAACACTACTTGTTGCCCTTTCATCTAGCTTACCTCTTATTTGTGATGGTACATGAACATAGGCTAAACAACCAAAAACCTTGCAATGTCCAAGACTAGGTTTTCTTCCATGCCATGCTTCATAAGGAGTCATACCTTGAAGTGATTTGGATGGTAGTCTATTGACAAGGTACACAGCAGTTGAAATAACTTCTACCCATAGATAATGTGGCAACTTCTTCTCTTCAAGCATTGTTCCGGCTGATCCAACCAATGTCTTGTTCCTCCTCTCTGCAATTCCATTTAGTTGAGGAGAGTACCTAGTAGTCACTTCCCTTTTGATACCTTTGTCCTGCAAGAACTCATCAAACTCTTTGGAGAAGTATTCTCCCCCTCCATCAAATCTGAGCTTCTTTAGTGATCTTCCTGTATGATTCTCCACTTGTGCAAGATACTTCTTGAAGCAATCAAACACTTCATTCTTACTCTTGATAAAATAAAGAATAGTCCATCTACTATGGTTGTCAATAAATGAGACATAATACCTTGATCCTGCCAATGGAGGTTCTTGACTTGGTCCCCATACATCTATATGTACTAAGTCCAATAAGTTGTTGTGGATGTAGCCTTTGTGGTTGAATGGTTGCCTTTGTGCCTTCCCAATCTGACATGCATCACACCTATTGATCATGTGTTGCTTTGATATGTTTGACAGTCCTAGAACACTTTGATCCCTGCATATATCCTTCAAGGTTCTTTCATTCACATGAGAAAGTCTCTTATGCCACACTTCAAGTTCACTTAGGGTTTGAGATCCAAAGTTGAATAGAGCTATGTTCCTGGTTTCTCCTACTTCAAAAGTAAAGAGCCTACCATGCTTCTCACCTCGGGCTATCTTCTTGAAGCCTTGACATGGATCTTCTACAAAAGCTCCATGTTGGGTGAACCTAACTTGCAAGCCTTTTTCAACTATTTGGCCTACACTTATTAGGTTTTTAGTGATAGTGGGTACATAAAGAACCTTACTCAGAATGTTTGTCCTACCATTCGAAGCTTTGACATTACCAATCTTCTCCACATTGCGCTTTGTGTCATCCCCTGTTTGCACTTCATGTCTATGCTTTGGACTTTCCAAATCAGATAGAAGAGCAATGTTGCCTGCAACATGATTCGAACATCCTGAATCTATGTAGAACAAATGATCATCTTCTTTACCTTGTTTGTGGATTAGATTCATAACAAGCAATGAGTCTTCATGTGGTTGATCTTCTGAATAATTGATGTAGTCCCTTCTATTATAGCTTCTATTGTTATTGTTGAAGTTGTGTCCACCTCTGCCTCTATTGCTGCCATATCCACCTCTTCCACTCCTTTCTGGGTCTTCCCATTGAACCAACAATTCTGAGTGGTGTGGTTGGTATTATCGCATATGGCACAAGGTTGAACATTCTGACCTTTGGTTTTGTCTTGCTTTGGTCCTTTCTTCTTCTCTTTCCACTTGCTCTTGCTTGCAAAGTTGGCTTGAGAAGTCTCTTCTTCATCTTCTTCCTTCTTCTTGCCTTTTTCCTTCTTATCCTTCTTATCTGCATATAGAGCACTAGTTGAATTACCATGATAAGAGTTGCCTTCTTTTATGCCTACTTTTAGGTGATTGATTGCTTGATTGAATACAACTTCAACCACCACACATTTGTGGGGTTCAGGCTCTATCTTTCTACCTTTACATGTGTAAAGCTCAAGTCTTTGACAATGGTAAATGAACCATCAAAAATCTCTCAAAAAAATACAATAAATGAGCATAAGAAAAAGAACTCTCCAACGGATATTCTTTCGACGCGATAGCCTTTGATGTAGATAAAATCCACCTCAAGCATAGTGTAAGCTTGATGTTCCAACAGTATGTGTGTGTGTGTAAATGTGTATGGATGTGTGTGTGTAAGTGTGTATGTGTCTATCAGTGTGTATGTGTTTATGTGTGTGTATGTGTCTATATGTGTGTATGTGTATGCATGTATGTATGCATATGCATGTGCATTATGTATGCATATGCATGTGCATTATGTATGCATATGCATGTGCATTATGTATGCATATGCATGTGCATTATGTATGCATATGCATGTGCATTATGTATGCATATGCATGTGCATTATGTATGCATATGTGTGTGTATGTGTGTGTATGCATTATGTATGCATATGTGTGTGTATGCATTAAGTATGTGTATGTATGCATGTCCATTATGTATGCATATGCGTGTGTATGCATGTAAGTATGTATGTATGCACATGCATATGCATTATGTATGCATGTATGTGTATGTCTCTCTATATGTGTGTATGCATATGTGTGTGTATGTGTGTGTATGTGTGTGCATGTACGTGTGTGTGTATGTGTGTGCATGTACGTGTGTGTGTATGTGTGTGTGTGTATGTCTGTGTATGCATCATTATGTGTGTATGTGTCTATGTGTGTATGTGTGTGTATGTGTGTGTATGTGTGTGTGTATGTGTGTGTGTCTATGTGTATGTGTGTGTGTCTATGAGTGTGTATGTGTCTATGTGTGTGTATGTGTCTATGTGTGTATGTGTATGCATGTATGTATGCATATGTGTGTGTATGTGTGTATGCATTATGTTGGCGAAAACTTTAGCTCTAATACCACTGGTGCGGAATTACTTTCGCCCTGAAGGTGGATTTCGCGACAAAGCTTGAACTCTGTCAGGCCTGCGGAAATTGTCGTGCCACCGCAATAGAATGCTAAACTAGAGTGATTCAGAACACCTCTGTAATCAACAGTAGCTCAGCCTAATTAACGTCACCTTAACTGTGTTATCCTGCGACACAGGTTCCACCGGAACTTCACCAGACTGTCACTGGACTGACACCGTAATCGTACCGGAACTTCACCGAAATGAACTGCTACTTTGGTTATAATTACTTCAAGTGAACATACAAGAAGTAAGAAAGTGATTCGTGAGCTTTCTCCACTTAATGAACTCTTCTGAAGTTTAAGAAAAAACTTCACAGTTCTGAAGTGCTACTTTCCGGTTAGATTTTGTACTGCATGCACATCTCCTTTTCACCGGAAACTGTGACCAGCTTAAAGTAGAGACGTCTAGCTACAAGATGAGCTATCTCTCATACAAAGCTTTGAACTCTGCCACGAGTTATACTTCGTTGTTCTACCGGAAAATCTTGTTTTCTGAGAAACTGTAACTGACCGAAAATTACTGAAATATGTTTACTGAGTAAACTGTTATTCACCGAAACATGCGTTTACAGAGAAGGTACTGAAGCACGTTTAGTAACGAGTCGTGACAGTTAACGATAAACGGAATTTCCTATCGTAACACGAAATAGCTTCAGATTCTTTACAAGTAAAGATTACGTGCAAACATCCACATGAACATGTGTTTTCGATTAGAGAAGATGTGTACAAGTAAGCTTGGCCTCTTCTTGCTCAAGTTATAGAAACTCTCCTACAGTGAGTAGTTTCTTATTACCATCTCTCTCAGATGAAAAAGCCCGACACTTCAGGCTTGTGTTATTCATCTGTACATACGCGATCTCTCGCGTCTTCTTCTACATACGCGATCTATGGCGTCTCCTATCTGTAACTCTGCGTCTCTGCGCATCTGCTATATCTCGTCTCTATTCTTGCACATACACACTCCCGCCTTGTTCTTCAAATCTTGTTGTATATATATACACTTTCCTTTGGCGCTCCTCTGCACTGTCACTCTTCAATTCACGTTATGCGCGCCTTACGCGCCCGTCGCGGTTAATTGCTCTGTTATGCGCAGACCGTGCACTAACTTCGCATACTGTACACATGTGCACTGATTTTCCGGAAGATTCTGTTTCTCTCTTTGTCTGTTGCGTCAAATTTGTGAGTGTTTCCTTAACAGCTCCCCCTCAATCACTAATTTGACCTCTTCCGGTCTTTCATATATCTTTCTTTCTTTTATACCTGCCATCTCTTTGAATCTGTTTGTCTTTGTTCCATCCAAGCTCTTAGTCAGAATGTCTGCAATCTGATCTTTCGTAGGAGTGTAGACTATTTCTATCTCTTTCTCCATTACTTTTTCCCTTAGGAAATGATACTGAATCTCTATGTGTTTTGTTCTTGCATGAAACACAGGATTCGCTGCAAGATACAGCGAGCTCATATTATCCCCATGTATGATCGGTATACTTTGATCTATACCCATGCTTTTAAGTAAAGTCTGCATCCATATTACTTCTTTCGCTGCTTCTACCAGTCCTTTGTATTCTGCTTCTGTTGACGATAAGGCTACTGTGTGTTGCTTCTTCGAACACCAGCTTACCAGCTTATCTCCTAGGTATATCATATACCCGTGCGTTGATCTTCGGTCATCTTGACTTCCTGCCCAATCTGAGTCACTATATGCTCTGAGCTTTATATCTGATGTAAAAGGATAATATAATCCTTCCTTTATAGTTCTTTTGATATATCTGAGAACTCTTTGTCCTGCAACCCAATGTTGCTCTGTCGGACAATGCATAAACTGTGAGAGAACTCCCACCGAAAAACTAAGATCCGGTCTTGTTAGCGTAGCATATATTAAGCTTCCTACTAACGATTGATATTTCTTCATATCTTTGAACTCTGTACCACTATATTTACTGAGTTTATGGTTTACTTCAAGCGGTGTTGAAGCTTCTCTGCAATTTTCCATATTGAACTTCTTCAGTAAGTTCAGGAGATACCTTTCTTGTGTGACATATACACCATGATCTGTATATGTGATTTCCATACCTAGAAAGTATGATAACTTTCCCAGGTCGCTGATTTTGAATTCCTTTTCTAGCAGTTTCTTTACCTCTGTGATTCTTGCATCTGAGGTGCCTGTAATTATTATGTCATCTACATAGATACAAATGTAGATCATTCCTTCTTCTGTCCTTTTGATGAGTAGACTTGCATCTGCCTTCGAACTTTGGTATCCAAGTTCATTGAGATATTTCAAAAGTCTGTAGTTCCAAGCTCTTGGGGCTTGCTTTAGTCCATAAAGTGCTTTTCTTAACCTGCAAACAAAGTTTGGGTATCTGGAACTTATAAACCCTTCTGGTTGTTCCATATAGACTTCATCTGATATATATCCATTCAGGAATGCATTCTTTATGTCTAGCTGACTTAGCTTCCATCCTTCTGATGCTGCTATAGCAATCACTGTCCTTATGGTTGACATCTTTGCCACCGGACTGAACGTCTCGTCATAGTCTATGCCATGCGTCTGAGCATAGCCCTTGATAACTAGTCTTGCTTTATGTCTGGCTATCCTTCCATCTGCAAGTTTCTTTATTTTGAACACCCATTTATTTCCAATTACTTTCTTACCGTTCGGTTTAGGAACAAGCTCCCATGTCTTGTTCTCTTCCAGTGCGGTGAATTCTTCTTCCATTGCTTCTTGCCATTGCTTCTTGCCTTTGGCTTCATCATAGCTCTGAGGTTCATCATCGTCTTTGACCATGTATGCATAATCGTTCTTAGTTATATACGATGTATCATACGAGTACCTTTCCAGTTGTCTTCTTACTCTGTTCGACCTTCTTAGCTCATATTCTTCGTGTGTGTCTGAGTACACGTCTTCATCTTCGTTTCTCATACCTGATCCGGTCCTGGACGTACTTGCCTCTTCATCTTTGTTTACCTATACAATTGATTTTCCTTTCTCTCTTCTTTTTATCTCTTCTTCAAATTCTTCAGCTGTATGACTCTGATCTGCATACCAGCTTTTCTGTTCATCAAATGTTACATCTCTGGAAACATTAAAATGTCTGGTTAGAGGACTCCATAACCTGTAACCCATCTGCTTTTCATCATATCTGACGAATACATATTTCTCTGCTTTCGGTTCAAGCTTATGTCTGAGTTGAGACGGTACATAAGCATACGCTATTGATCCAAACACTTTGCAGTGATCAAGTGTTGGCTTCTTTCCCCACCAAGCTTCATAAGGGGTCATTCCTTCTAATGCTGTACATGGTAATCTGTTTACCAAGTATGTTGCTGTGTTCACGGCTTCAGCCCAAAGATAATCTGGGCAATTTTTTTCTTTTAGCATAGCTCGTGCAAACTCGACTAGAGTTCGGTTTCTCCTTTCTACTACACCATTCTGTTGTGGTGTATACCTGCAGGTTATTTCTCTTTTAATACCTGCATTCCAAAGATAGTCATTGAATTCTCGGGAGAAGTATTCTCCCCCTCCATCAGACCTTAGTCTTTTAAGCTTTTGTCCTGTGAGTCTTTCAGCATATGCATGAAAATGCCTGAAAGCTCCAAACACTTCTGACTTTTCCTTCAAAACATAAAGTGTTATCCACCTTGTTGCATCATCAATGAATAAAACATAGTACCTTGATCCGCTGATTGATCCTTCTTTCGTTGGTCCCCATACATCTGTATGTATGAGTTCCAGCACACTGTCATGTTTGAATCCTTTCTTCTGGAAAGGTAACCTGTGGGCTTTTCCCATTTGACAGGCTTCGCATTTGTGGATCATATGTTGGTTCTGTACGTTCGGTAATCCCAGTACATACTGATTCGCTATCATAGCTTTGATTCCTTTTTCGTGAAAATGACCTAATCTCTTGTGCCAGAGATCAAGTTCTGTAATTACCTTTTCATCATGTGTGAGCAGCGCTTGGCCAATGTTCCCTTGTACTCTTAACGTAAAGAGTCTCCCTTCTTTTTTACCAGAAACGATCTGATAATATCTGTTCTTGGGATCTTCTACAAATACGCCTTTGTTTGTAAATCTGACCTAAAAACCTTTTTCGACTATCTGTCCCACACTGATCAGATTTTTCGGTATTGTTGGAACATACAAAACATTGGTTAGCAAATCTGCTCCACTCTTGCATTTCACTTTTCCGATTGATTGCACTTTGTGTCTTGTATTGTCACCTGTTTGAATAGTGTGACTAGAACTACCTTTCTCTAGTTCTGACATTAGTTCTATATTTCCTGACAAATGATTAGAGCATCCAGAATCAATGTAAAATACCTTTAGATCTTCGTTATCAGATGTGCTGATTGAGTTCATCATAAATGATTTATGACTTTTATTTTGTGTGTCATTTGCGTAGTTGTTGTAGGTGGTGTTGTAGGATTGGCTCTGTCCCCAACTTCTTGTTCCACCTCTACCGTAGCCTCCTCTTTGGCTTTGTCTTTCTCTTTGGGAGTTACTCTGATTTCTTCCGCTACTGCCTCTGCTATTGTTGTTCTGGTTTAGATTTGATCTTTGTTGGTTGTGCCAACAGTCATGCGCCAGATGATTACTTAGTCTGCAAATCCAGCAGACTTTCTTGTTAGTATTCTGACTACTTCTTCCTCTTGCTTTTCCTCTGCCAGTGCCTTTACCTCTTGCGTAATAGGCCTGAGAGCTCGATTCTTCTTCGTCTTTTGGCTTACCCTTTTCTTTCTTCTTGTTCTTCATATACATTGCTGAACTTTGTCCTTTTTCTGCGTCTCCTTTCAGGTCTTGCTCATATGTGAGCATCAGTCCAAGCAACTGATTTAAATCTGGCACAAAATGATTTAAGGAGAGTTCAGTTGATAGTACGAAAGGTTTCCACCTTTCATCTCCTCTCAACCCTGTGAGCAGTTGTGCTATCAATCTATGATTTTCGACATCTTCATTTATGGATCCCAGACTATCTGCTAGATCCTTCATTTTAGTGACGTAGTCACTAATGCTTTGACTCGGCTTCTTTTTGAACGTTGTGAACTCGGACCATAGGCTGGCCTTCCTAGCTTTCGTAGTATTTTGGAAGTGATCTTCCAATGCGCTCCATATGTCCTCCGCTTTCTCCAGACCTCTAATGTGCGGTAGCAGATGATCTGAAACAGTGTTGTAGATGTAGGCTCTTGCCGTTGCATCTTTCTTTTGCCACAGCTTCAAAGCTTCTATCTCTTCCTTTTCTGGTTGGCTATCATCTTCGAAAGTCGGTTTCTTTTCTTCTCCGGTCACGTACATCATTAACTCCTTACTCATAAGTAAGGCTTCCATGCGCATTACCCATGCGGGATAATTATCTCTGTCCAGTTTATCAATTTGGACGTGGTCTGCCATGATAGGGAATACTCTAGGCTCTTATACCAATTGTTGGGAGACTAACCGGCTCTGATACCAATTGTTGGCGAAAACTTCAGCTCTAATACCACTAGTGCGGAATTACTTTCGCCCTGAAAGTGGATTTCGTGACAAAGCTTGAACTCTGTCAGGCCTGCGGAAATTGTCGCGCCACCGCAATAGAATGCTAAACTAGAGTGATTCAGAACACCTTTGTAATCAACAGTAGCTCAGCAAATTAACGTCGCCTTAACTGTGTTATCCTGCGACACAGGTTCCACCGGAACTTCACCAGATTGTCACTGGACTGACACCGTAATCGTACCGGAACTTCACCGAAATGAACTGCTACTTTGGTTATAATTACTTCAAGTGAACATACAAGAAGTAAGAAAGTGATTCGTGAGCTTTCTCCACTTAATGAACTCTTCTGAAGTTTAAGAAAAAACTTCACAGTTCTGAAGTGCTACTTTCCGGTTAGATTTTGTACTGCATGCACATCTCCTTTTCACCGGAAACTGTGACCAGCTTAAAGTAGAGACGTCTAGCTACAAGATGAGCTATCTCTCATACAAAGCTTCGAACTCTGCCACGCGTTATACTTCGTTGTTCTACCGGAAAATCTTGTTTTCTGAGAAACTGTAACTGACCGAAAATTACTGAAATATGTTTACTGAGTAAACTGTTATTCACCGAAACATGCGTTTACAGAGAAGGTACTGAAGCACGTTTAGTAACGAGTCGTGACAGTTAACGATAAACGGAATTTCCTATCGTAACACGAAATAGCTTCAGATTCTTTACAAGTAAAGATTACGCGCAAACATCCACATGAACATGTGTTTTCGATTAGAGAAGATGTGTACAAGTAAGCTTGGCCTCTTCTTGCTCAAGTTACAGAAACTCTCCTACAGTGAGTAGTTTCTTATTACCATCTCTCTCAGATGAAAAAGCCCGACACTTCAGGCTTGTGTTATTCATCTGTACATACGCGATCTCTGGCGTCTTCTTCTACATACGCGATCTATGGCGTCTCCTATCTGTAACTCTGCGTCTCTGTGCATCTGCTATATCTCGTCTCTATTCTTGCACATACACACTCCCGCCTTGTTCTTCAAATCTTGTTGTATATATATACACTTTCCTTTGGCGCTCCTCTGCGCTGTCACTCTTCAATTCACGTTATGCGCGCCTTACGCGCCCGCCGCGGTTAATTGCTCTGTTATGCACACACCGTGCACTAACTTCGCATACTGTACACCTGTGCACTGATTTTCCGGAAGATTTTGTTTCTCTCTTTGTCTGTTGCGTCAAATTCGTGAGTGTTTCCTTAACACATTATGTATGCATATGTGTGTGTATGCATTATGTATGTGTATGTATGCATGTGCATTATGTATGCATGTGCATTATGTATGCATATGTGTGTGTATGCATGTAAGTATGTATGTATGCATATGCATATGCATTATGTATGCATATGTATGCATGTATGTGTATGTGTGTGTATGTCTCTCTATGTGTGTGTATGCATATATGTGTGCGTATGTGTGTATGTGTGTGTATGTGTGTGTATGTGTGTGTATGTGTGTGTATGTGTGTGTATGTGTGTGTATGTGTGTGTGTATGTGTGTATGCATGTGTATGTGTGTGTATGCATCATTATGTGTGTATGTGTCTATGTGTGTGTGTGTGTATATGTGTGTGTGTATATGTGTGTGTATATATGTGTGTGTGTGTATGTGTGTATGTGTCTATGTGTCTATGTGTCTATGTGTCTATGTGTATGTGTGTGTGTCTATGAGTGTGTATGTGTTTATGTGTGTGTATGTGTCTATGTGTGTGTATGTGTCTATGTCTGTATGTGTATGCATGTATGTATGCATATGTGTGTATATGTGTGTGTATGCATTATGTATGCATATGTGTGTGTATGCATTATGTATGTGTATGTATGCATGTGCATTATGTATGCATTATGTATGCATATGTGTCTGTATGCATATATGTGTGTGTGCATGTATGTGTGTGTGTATGCATGTATATGTGTGTGTATGCATCATTATGTTTGTATGTGTGTATGTGTGTATATGTGGGTGTGTATATGTGTGTGTGTGTGTCTATGTGTGTCTATGTGTGTATATGTGTGTATATGTGTGTATATGTGTGTATATGTGTGTATATGTGTGTGTATGCATATGTATGTGTGCGTAAGTGTGCGTGTGCGTGCATACCTGGCTTCAATGAGTGCCCTCTTGCTCTCTCTCACTCCCTCTCTCTCTCTCTCTCTCTCTCTCTCTCTCTCTCTCTCTCTCTCTCTCTCTCTCTCTCTCTCTCTCTCTCTCTCTCTCTCTCTCTCTCTCTCTCTCTCTCTCTCTCTCTCTCTCTCTCTCTCTCTCTCTCTCTCTCTCTCTCTCTCTCGCTTGTGCGTCCAAATCCCAGCACAAATGTGCTGGGAGAAATCGAAAATTTTTTTTAACATTCTAGAGTGTCTCTTATGCGACACTCTGGAGCATAGGACGTCGCTTATGTGATGCTAAAATGTCGCAAATAGCATCGCTAGTTATCGATGCTATTTGACCATTGCTTATACGATGCTAGCAATGCATAAGCGACGAATTCCGTTTTTTTTTTTAAAGAGGACCATTGCTTATACGATGCTAGCATCGCATAAGCGACGAATTCTGTTTTTTTTTCAATTCGGGGGCGTTGCTATACCCCCCTATTTCTTATAGTGATGCCTAAGAAGAACCTTTCCCTTACAACCCTAGTCGATTCAAGAGCCTGCTCATGTTTCATTGATGAAGGATTGGTTAAGAAACATAAGATTCAAGTACTTGGGAAGAACAAATTAGTAGTAGCTAAAGTAGTGGATGGACGACCTCTAGCATCGGGGAATATTACCAAGGAAACCACACCATTAAGAGTACACCTTGGTGATGATGATTCCCACATATGTTTTAATGTAATATCAATTTGGATAAACCCTATTATCATTGGAATGCCTCGGCTAAAGAAACATAATCTAGACATCGATTAGGAGATAAATAAAATCACTTGTTGGATATCCAAAAGAGCCCAGCATATGTAGGAGCCAAAGCGTTTATGCATGCAGTAAGAAAGGGACCTACCTAGTCGATAGGTCATGAAAAGTCTTAGCGAACGCTAGAACATAGTGTATGAGAACTTGGCTTTTTGTCACATGACTGGTGGACCAATATGTAGGCGGGCTATACTTGCAGTAAAGCTTGGCAGCAACACGAACTGAGGAACACCTCCGCAAGTGCTAAGTGCCAAAGGCAAGCCAATGCAGGGTCGAACACAGACAGGAGCAGGACACTCTTCGTTGAAGCTGATCGGGAACGTGAACCTGAGAGCGGAGCTGATCGAAAGAGTAGAATGTAAGGGGGTCGTGAAAAGAACACGACGAGTTATTCATCGGAATAAGTCCGTCAACGACACCCGTCGAGTAGGCCACTAATGTCGCTGCCGGAAAAGCTTTTTTTGCTTTTCTCATGGCGAGTGCGACTGTTGGGGCATGCATGAGTCAAACGCCTCACAACCGACCGAGCCTTATCGGCGATCACAGCGATGTATGTCACACAAAGTGTAGCATCAATCCTCATGGGGAGACACCATTCCGACAATACAACACTCATTGGCGACGTGTGCAACTATCACGCATCGGATTAGTAACGGTAAAGTTATCACTTGAGTAGAGTCAAGGGTCAACGCCTCTTCAACTCGTAAGTGATAGGGCTCGCACATGAGACGTGATTGATCGTACTGTTGTCTTTTGACGGTCGACCATGCCCTTGAATTTTGAAGGCTATGTACACATCATACTTCTATTTGCTATTGCTGATTTTAATGTATTTTTTGAAGGTCGTATAAAATTTTTTACCTTATTTTATGGTAAAAAATGGCCAAAACGGGCAATCAGGTCGTCAAAAATCAACATTGAAACCCTTAGACTAGTTCGTTCCGGTCACCTCAAATGGGTGACCCATTTTTTTTATTAAGGTCTCTCTGCAAAAGTCCAATGGTCAAAGATGGGCTTTTTTTTCATAATTTTATAAACATATTTTTTTACGATTCACCTTTTCTTCCTTTTTTGAGCAAACACTCTAAGTTTTTAACATATATACTATATTTTTTATGCCTAAATTTGATGGTCTAAATTTTTATGTGTGCTTAAGTTTGATAATTTGAATTATATTTTTGACCACTCATAATTTGAATACAAGAATTGCATGTGTCTTAAGTTCCATGATCCAAAGTTCGTAGTTGGCCACCTAACAGCCAATCACCAAACCTTCATATGCACTTAAATTCGATGACCTAAAGCACATTTCTTTGGTCAACCGAAACCCGATCACCAAACTCTCATGTGCATCTAAATCCAGTGACTCAAAGTCCATCTTCGACAACCCAAAATCTGGCCACCATACATTCATGTGCTTCTGATACACTTTTGGGTGACCCAAAACGTGATCTTCGGTCACCCGAAAACATATCCATGTGCTACCCCTATTAGCCAAACGTGCGAGAAGTCAACAACCAATCATCAGCATCATGGCCTCCTCGTCTGAGGCTCTTGTACGTCTAATCAAACAAACCCAATGTGTTAAATCTCGAGGCCCTCATTGGATAGCACGGTTTAGCACCTCGAAACCTAGCTCATCGGGCATCCCACAGTTCATCGGAGAACCATCCCTCGAGCTCATCATTTAAATTCATAGTGTTCACTTCATAGGGATAAAGTAAAAGGTTTGTTCATCTCTTGGTAAATTTTAAGGTGTTTCTCATCATGGTTATCTCATACACTCATTTCTCATTGAGTAAGAAAGACTTGACACAAGTCCATCAGGATTTACCAATTCATCATGATAGAATCCCACATGAGTCTCATCACCCTGAGTGCCTTTTCATCTAGGCTTCATTGCTGATGGATGGAGATCCTCATCAAAAGGGTCTTGCTATGTCTACAACTTATCGGGTTAATCCGCTCGCTCGTTGGGATAGACTCCCTTAGAACTCATCATAATAAGAGAAAGTGCATTGTTGATAAGAAAAGATAAAGCGGTCCACTCACCGTGAAAAGGAGCTCCTTAAAGGCCTCACATGAAGAAGTTCCATGCACTCATCGTGGGCTAACGCACTCATAAAACTAGAAATTACCATTGCATCCTCATAGAGAGAAGAGGGTGTTCAATTTGATCACGATAACCTCTCAGAGTAGGGAGCTCATCACATATCCCTATTCTTTGGGATAGGTACTTGCTATTTTCCATCATACTTCGTATATACTTGTACTCATTACAAGTGTCTTGAACACATATCTCTTGGAATCATGCACAAGATGTTTACCTTTGGGCCACTCTTTGACGGAAACCTCATTGCTCAATCCCTTAATGGACCGATCCGACAAAGCTCCTCCTCTTTATATTCACTGGAGTAGGACGCTTTCAAAAGTTGATTGAGATAAGCTATTGTGAGAGCTCATCGGGTATATCTTTGGCTGACATAACTTAGGGTTTGACCTCATCATAAGATTATAACATTTGTGGCCCAACGAGATAACCCCTATAGTCATATTCCCTAAGGAAAGTGGTGAAAAGTGAAGTTTAAGATGTCCATTAAGAGGCACAAGTTATCACAAGTTTATGTCTTAAATTTGATGCAAAAGACCTAATGAAAGACAATATATTGACCACAATTGCCCTAGGTTGACAAGGCAATTGTCCAAGGGATTTGTGTTAGATTTGTCCAATTTTTGAAGCCCTAAGGTTGCCAATAGCCTACGGAATAGAGACAAACCAAAGACGAACAAGAAAATTACCAAGAAATTCCAAAATTCCACCAAAAATTTCTCTAGGGAAATCACCCTTGGAATGGGACTACACTTGGATTTTTGAGCACACATATTACTAGAACACAACTATTCAGGGCCCCCATGAAAAAAAAAATCCAAAAAGTTTGCAAGAAAGGCCAAAAGTGTGTCCACGGTTGCTCAAAGTTATACATCAATCTTCTGTGGATTTAAGCTATAAAGTTAAGTTTTTGGGTAGTCTTTCTTTATGAATATATAATCTTAAACCTTATAAGTGCAGAAAAAAAAAAGAATTTCAAGTCTAGAAAAATAAATCGAACCTCAAAATCAGCCCACGATTGCTCTACCTTACAGAGAAATATTTGTTGTCTTCTCATGTACACCCGAGTCTGCAGAAATAAGCATTGAAGCTAACTAAAATCTAGATTGAGGGAAATAGAGAGAGAGACTAAGAGAGATGAAAAAGTGAATGCCAGACAGTGTATATGTGAAAGTATGAGTGATTAATAATGTGATAGCAGGTACAATGGAGATGCATATGAACAATGAATGTGAAAGTTGGTGTGAATTCCCAATATAGGTGTTCTTATGAGTGAGTTCGAGAGAAAGAGAATGAGTAGTTCTAGGGTGTGGGAGTAAAGGGGAAAAAGGGTAGCTAAGGTTCAGGGAAAAAGAGAAAAAGGTTTTTTGGGGTGTATGGGAGATATAGGGCTGAATTTTGACCATATGAAGAAGTGGATGTGGATGGGCACATGCTGAAATATATGAAAGTGAAAGTGTGGGTGAATGAGTTGCAAGAGATTCATGAGAGAAAGTGAGTGGAAAAGAGAGAGTTAGAGAGTAGCGGGAGATGGTATGAATTCAGGGTTTGTGAATATGAGAGTGTGTGTGAATATGAGTATGTAAGCTAATGTATGTGTGTGTGTGCTCATGTATGTGTGAATGTGTCAGTACATATGTGAGTTTTGAATTGTGTGTTTAAATGAGTGTTTGAGGGTGTGAGAGTGAGTTGTTGCCTAGTGTGCATGGGAGTGTGTGTGAGAGGGAATGAGAAATGCCTATACAACAATGTAGGAAATTGGATGATAAAGTAGTGAAATGTATTTTTTTTGGGTACAGTTCTAAAATCAAAGGCTATCGTCTGTATCATCCACATAACTAAATGCATTTTGGTTAGCCATGATGTTGGTTTTGTGGAAGATGCTATTCAGACATTACTTTCATGTACGAAGGAGACATCTATAAGCTCCAAAGACATATATGATACTTTATTGCCTCTTTTTATAGGTGGACAATCTAGTGTTGGTCCTAATGTGGCAACACCTCAGCCTTTACAGGTTTCATGTGATGATGTAGATCATTCCATTTCTGATGCAGATTTACATGATACACTTATTGATGTGAGAGTTGATATTGAGGATGCAAAAACTATGCTAAAATGGTTGGTATAAACTTTGTGTGACAGTAAATTAGATGCACCTCTATCATATCGTACTTGTTCTAGCTCTCATAGTGCTTATTTTGCATCAGAGTGCTATGCTATGGCTGCCTTTAGTCTCTATGATGAGAATGAGCATGTTTCGTTTGATGAAGCACAAAATTCAAAAAATTATATGGTTGCTATGCAATCTAAATTTTATGCTATGATGAAAAATGGTACAGTGGGTATACAAGTTGAAGCGTAAGTCCGATGGAACAATCGACAGGTATAAGGCTAGGCTTGTTCCAAAGGGTTATTCTCAGGAAAGAAGCATTACTTTTGATGAGATCTTTGCTCCTCCTTGCCGAATGACTATTGCATATGTGCACTTGCAGCTCATCATGGTTGGAATGTACATCAGTTCGACATTAAAAATGCATTTTTGAATGGTGATTTGCATGAAGAAGTGTATGTTTTTTAGCTCCGTAGCTTTGTGCAAAAAGGACATGATAACAAAGTGTGTAGGTTGAAAAAGAAATTATATGGCTTGAAACAAGCACCACGTGCTCGGTATGAAAAGATACATGCCTATCTGATTGCACATGGTTTTGAGAACAGTCCAATTGAGAGCACCTTATATGTTAAGCATGCAAATGATGAACTTCTGATCATTGTTGTCTATGTTGATGACATGCTCCTCACTGGTCCTCATGAGAAGCATATTGTTGATTTTAAGGCTGATCTGCATGCCTCATTTGAGATGTCAGATTTGGGGCATTTGCATCATTATCTTCACATTCAGTTTATGCAAGTTGATGGTGGAATAGTTTTCTGTCAAACCAAATATATTGACACATTATTGCAGCATTTCGGCCTTGAAGACTGCAAACCTATTGCCACTCCTATGGAGACAGGTTTACGATTGAGTCTTCATGATGTTGGAGATGCATTTTATGTTGTTCTCTATCAGCAGGTTGTTAGATGCTTGATTTACTTATGCATTACTTGACCACATATTTAGTTTGCTATCTCACAGATGAGTAGGTTTATGCATTGCCCAGGTGTCAAACATTGGCAGGCGGTTAAGTGCATCTTTTGCTACTTGAGTGGTACCTGGCTACTTGGACTGTTTTATCCCAAGGGTGGATCACTACCGCCAGATTTACATGCTTTTTTTTTTACTTTGACTGGGCTAGTTGCTATGACACTCGTGTGTCCACCAGTGGTTTTTGCTTCATACTTGGTAGATCATGCATATCTTGGTTGAGCAAGAAGCAACCTACTCTAGCCACTTCCAGTTGTGAGGCTGAGTATATGGTAGCTTTCCCAGCAATACTTGAGTGTGTGTGGCTCATATGCCTCATGGATGATTTGGGTGTTGGGCAACCACCATCTTCACTGAAAGTTAGAGTGCATTGGAAGTTGCGAGGAACCCTGTGTTCCATGCTCACACTAAGCACATTGAGGTGCACTATCATTATGTTAGGGAGAGGTTCTCTGTAGGAGGGATCTATTTGGCATATGTGCCCACACAAGACAACATTGTAGTCCTTTTCACAAAGGCTCTCCCTAGGGAGAAGTTTGAAGATTTCCGCAAAGCTTTGGGCTTACTTCATTTTGTGGATGGATTCCACGTAGCTTGGCACTTCATTATACATGAGTGTTAGCTCCTTTTTCACTGCATCACTCCCAGGGGGTATTTGTTGATATATTTAGGTAGTGATGTGTGTGAACAGACTATGATCATCGGAGCACTTTTTTCCCTCTTTAGGAGTTTTTTTCCAGCTTTTATATATGCCTATTATCGTAATGGGCTACTGATCTTTGTACATTCTAGTGGTAATTCATTCAGTATTGTGTGTTGTGCTCCAAGATTCTTCTTCTTCCTTGTCCTATTCACGTGCTTTCGTAGACCTTGAACTCCAAGAGCTATGTTTCATGTATTCTCAAAAGAATGTGATGTATCATCACTCATTTCCACAAATCTAGGAAATGATAATTTTTGCAAGATAGTAAACCATTATACATGGCTGGTCATGTGATTTGAAGCACTTGAATCAACATATTGGACATTACCATTTTATTTTGAAACATCAAGAGACATTATGTTCATCATGTAATGTTGGACCATGAACAAACTCTTTGAATCATCTACACTTTTGGATACATAGTTTTTTTGTTGCTTTCTACTATATTGATTCATGAACTTATAATCATGTTCAAAATGATCAACTCTTCCACAATTCTAGCATCCCTTACTATAATTAATTAAATTATTTCTTTGGAATTTTCTGTGGCCTCCTTGGATCTCCCTACCTCAAAATTGTCCTCTACCTCCTATATTACTTTGTTGTTGATCTTGGTTGTCCACTTCTTCATCCACAAGAGTAGAATACTTTATTCAAGCTAGTTTTCCCTTGGGATTTTGAGTTTTCACCAAGGTCCTTTTCTTCAATTATTAGCATGAAAACAAGAACAACAAATTTTCAAATATTCTTTTTGGTATAAGTAGAAGTTGGCACTATCTATATGTAGCTCTCAAACCACAAAGGTACATTTCACATTATCATCATCATATACATTGGCACATCTAGATGTAAGAGACTCACATATGCTTTTGATCTTTAAGATGTGGTCACTCACCTACATCCTCTATTTCTTTAGTGTATGCAACTCGTTTTTTAGTTGCAATTCTTGTGCCTTTGTATTGGTCTCATACAATGTAAACAAATTATTCCAATCCTCTTTTGGATTATGTGCCCAATCAAGCTATCTTGTATGCTAAAAAACAATCATTATATTACTTTTTGTGCTCCTTGATTCCGCTCATCATATGCTCGATCAAAGTTGATTATAGTTTTGCTTCCATATCAAGTAAAGTGTAAAAAGATTTGAGTGATTATGAACATTCAAAATCTAAAAAGACAAAAACATATAAGAAAGGTAACTATTTCTAATATAAGGAACCATGCCATTACATAAGTGAGTGGATAGCTACATTAACAAAATAGAAAAGAGATTCTAGAAATGTAGTAGATGATGATGAGAATGAATGATGTGGAGGAAAACAAGTTGAGTTTGAACATCTTTGACTCCAACAATCTCAAAGTATTTATCTCCAAAAAATCTATAATTTGGTTGTTTGCTAGTGGTGCTTCTAAGCACATCACATGTAAACTTAACTTTTTTGATCCCATGGCACTTGCATAACCAAACTTAATATTTCCTTGTGTAAGTTCTATTAAAAACTATGATCCATAATTCATGCCATCTCTTTGAGGTTCTATATGTGCCTAATGTTTCTATGAAGTTGATATCGATGTTTGCATTATTAAAGCATAATTTGAGTGCCTTGATATGAGTAAGTGCATTGTGTATGATAAACTAAATAAAGTATTGTTTTTTTGTGCTCTTTTTAGTGATTTATTCATGCTCAATCTACTAATACCTAGAAAACTTGCACTAACTCTTAGATTTTCCAAACCCAAGCCTCTAGACGAATTCAAGGAATGCTCTCTCTCTCTCTCTCTCTCTCTCTCTCTCTCTCTCTCTCTCTCTCTCTCTCTCTCTCTCTCTCTCTCTCTCTCTATCTCTCTCTCTCTCTCTCTCTCTCTCTCTCTCTCTCTCTCTCTCTCTCTCTCTCTCTCTCTCTCTCTCTCTCTCTCTCTCTCTCTCTCTCTCTCTCTCTCTCTCTCTCTCTCTCTCTCTCTCTCTCTCTCTCTCTCTCTCTCTCTCTCTCTCTCTCTCTCTCTCTCTCTCTCTCTCTCTCTCTCTATATATATATATATATATATATATATATATATATATATATATATATATATATATGAGTATTTACAAGAGGCAAGTGTTCTTGAAGAAAAAGAAAAAGTATTTGAATATTGGATTTCAATGATGGAAAGATATCCAAAGTTTTTTCTCAAATTCATTTTTTTAGAAGATACTCAAATATCTTCTTCGGAAGATGATGGATCAAATCCTTATATAAATCTTTATTGAAGTTTGAAGAAGGGGACAATGTCTTGCAACATTTTAAATTCCAAGATGTCTTGAATTTTAGTGAGAGAACTATCTACATCAAATTCAAAAACATCACATGTACAAGCCAAAAGATCTATGGAATTCATGTTTCTTGGTTATATTTTTGGACTTCAATTTATAAAAAGAGGCTTTTATTTCAACATAGATTGAAGGATTTACCAATTGAGAGCTTTATACTCACCAAAAACTTTACTGAAAAGATAAGACTAGAAAGATTCTTAAAATCTTTCTACACTAGTGTTTTTCATGACCCAGACAATTAGTATTCAAGGGGGTAGAAAAATGGCCACTTAGTAATGAGAGAACTTGGAGAAGCTTGTAGGAGGTAGAAATTTGAGGCTCAAAAAAATGAATATTGGTCAAGCCAACCAGCACATGACCAACCCTTTCACTCTTCGAGTGTCAAATATAGCTTATGGGCTTGCAATTAATGCAATAAAACTCACTATATACTTTGGAACATCTATGATAAATAGTTTATCCAATACAAATGAGTTTGCACAATGACTAGTTTACAAAACTTGTTATTTTGGGTTGGATGGTGCAAATTCAAATGCGCAAAGTAGCCATCATGGTTACAATTGATAAAATCACTTTTGGAATATCATACATGAGGTTGAGTAGTTGAAAGCATGATTATAATTAATAAGAAAGTTATGCTCCAAAAAAAAGCTTAACACTAAGCAGACGTACCCCGATTTCAAGGTTGTGCAAAGATAGACCTCGAGACCTGAAAAATGCAAATTTCTCACAATCCACTAGACCAAATGCTACCAAACTTTGTACACATAAATTAGACAGCAATGAATGCTTGGTCCAATTTGGAGCCCTGTAGAGAGAGAATCAACCTCTACACAATTACAAGAGTTGAAAACTCTCTTTACAATGAGTTTGAATTCAAATCAACTTGTGGCTGAAATTGGTTGTGATTGAAGGAATCATCTTCCTATAAACCAAGAAAAGATGAATTCAATTCTAACAACTTTATTGTAGGTAATTTGATTGATTGATTGCACATCAAGTTCAACTACCTCAAACTCGTGGAATACGACCTTTCCTTTTACCCTTTTCAAGTGTAACGGTCTAGGCTTTTACATTGGGTAAGTGATCATAGACGATCCTTAGAAAAATATAATAAATGAACATAAATGAGAAAAAATATTCAATGGAAATCTTCCAAAGATGATTTTTTGATGTAGAGCTAATCCACCTCAAGCATAATGCAAGCTTGGTGATCTAAGAATTCCCACCTCAAGCTAAAGTATGCTTGAGTCTTTAATCTTTGATAGAGTGAATACTTGCTATTGCTTTGAATCTCCAAAGTTTGATTCCATCAAGTGCCTTTGTCATCACATCTTCTATTCACTTTTTAGTTGGAACAAAAGATATGTCAATTTCTTTTTAAATGAGCTTCTCCTTGATGAATTGATATTGAAACTCTATGTGTTTGGTTATTGCATGGAAGATAGGCTTTCTTCCTAAATGCATAGAGCTTACATTGTCTCCAAATATGTGAGTTTATAACTCACAAGTCCCAAATCTGAGTACAATTCTCTTAACCATATTGCCTCTTGAGTTGTTGTGGTCAAACCTCTATATTCTACTTCAGTTGAGGATAAACCAAATGTTGGTTGCTTCTTGGAACTCCATGAAACTAGCTTTGAACCTATAGGTGCTAAGTAATGAGAGGTACTTCTTCTATCGTCCTTAGCTCCTACCCAATCTGCATCTAAATATAGCTTGATATCAAAATCTGATGAGTAGGGATAAAATATACCTTCATTGATTGTGCCTTCAAGGTACTTGAGTACTCTCTTAGCTGCATCCATGTGTGGTCTTCATGGAGAGTACATGAATTGTCTTAGCACTCCTACATTATATCATATATATGCCCTTGTATGAGCGGCATATATCAAGCTACCAACCAGGCTTTGATACTCTTTAATGTTTTCAATTTTCTCACCTTCATAAACACTGAGTTTATGATTCATCTCCAATGGTTTACTTCCAGGTTTAGTATTCTCCATCTTGACTTTTAGAAGTAGACCTTGAATGTATCTCCTCTGAGTCAAATACATTCCATGATCTATGTATATGACATGCATACCTAGGAAAAATGTGATCTCACCTAAATCACTGATTTTGAACTCATACTAGATATGCCTTTTGATCTTTTGTATGCCATTCAAATCATCTCCTATCACAATTATGTCATTTACATATACACACAATTAGATAACTTCATTGTGATCCTTCTTGATGAAGAAAGAAGGGTCTACATTGCTTGACCTCAAACGTTGACCTTATAGACAGGTTACCAATCTGAAATTCCAAGCTCTTAGAGCTCGTTTCAATCCATACAATTCCGTTTTGAGTCTACACAGATAAGATGTGTAGCTAGGGTTTTCAAATCCTAGACGTTGTGAAATGTATATCTCTTCACTTATCCAACCATTGAGAAAAGCATTCTTCACATCAAGTTGAAGTAGCTTCCAATTTCTTGTAGCAATTACACTTAGCAATATCTTGATTGTAGTGATCTTTGCAACTGGTGAGGAGGTTTCCTCATAGCCTATGTTATGGGTTTGAGCACATCCTTTAGCAACTAATCTAGCTTTGTACTTGCAAATTGATCCATCTAAATTTCTTTTTAGCTTATAGACCCATCCGCAACCTATTACCTTTTGATTAGTTTGCATTGGAACCAACTGCCAAGTGTCCATTTCTTTTAAGGCTTCTATCTCCTCTTTCATAGCTTTCTCCCAATTAGGGTTACCCTTAGCTTCATCATATGTTGAAGCTAAGGTTCAACTTCAAATGCTCATAGCACCAAGCATGATTACAATTGATAAACTTCCTTTTGGACGAATATCATACATAGGGTTGAGTAGCTAAAATGCATAAGATTACAATTAATAATCAAGGTATGCCCCAATTAATAAGCTTAACATTTAATAGAGGTGCCCCCAGTTTTCTAGGGTTGTGCAAAGAGAGACCTCGAGACCTTAAAACATAGATTGCTCACAATTCACTAAATCCAATGCTACAAAAGTTTGTACATATAAATTAGATGTTAATATCTTTCCAATGAATGTTGATCCATTCATTTTGGAGCACTATAGAGAGAGAGAGAGAGAGAATTGACCTCTCCAAGGTTACTGGAGTTGAAGATGATGATGCAGAAATTGCAGAATGAACAAAGTGATGACCTAATGTATATGTATAAAACTTACACATATTTTACAAATGATTCAAAGTATTTATATCGTCTATTGAGGTTCATGACTCTCTTTACAAGTAGTTTGAATTCAAATCAACTCATGGCTAAAGTTGATCGTGATTGAAGGAATCATCTTCCTATAAACTAGATAAGGTGAAATCAATTCTAACAACTTGATTGTAGTTGAATTGATTAATTGATTGCACATCAAGTTCAACTACCTCAAACTCGTGGAATATGGCCCTTCCTTTTATCCTTTTACAAGTTAAAAGCTCTAGGCTTTTACATTGGGTAAGTGACCATAAAGGATCCTTAGAAAAATACAATAAATTAAGATGAATGAGAAAAACTCTTCAATGGATACCTTTGACATAATCTGAAGATGATTTTTTGATGTAGAGCTAGTCCACCTCCAACATAATGCAAACTTGGTGATCTAACAATTAAATCCTAATTTATTAGCTTTTTATCACATTCACCAAACCATTGTACATATCATTGGATGATCATTATTATTTCACATATTATATAAAAGAAAGGGTCAAAAATACATTCTCAGTCTTTTGAACCACATATTCATAGCATACGTGAAGAGAGATACACAACCATATATAGCACTTTCTAGAAAGCCCTTTAAGACTATAATTGGAAGGGTATTGATGATGATGTGAACAAAGTGGTGACCACACACTCTAATACCAATTGTTGGAGTTCAAGGATTGTGAAAGCACATAAGTAACAAGGAAGAAGAAGAAGCTTGGAGAACAACACAAAAGTAAGTGTATTACTAAGTGAATGTACAAAGCTAATTAGACCATTAGGGTTATCGGCATATATGCAAGCCAAGAGAAAACAAACCTCCTAGAAGGGGAAAAAAAGTGCCCCGACAGTCCCAATTGTGTTCATACACATCACTACAAAAACGTATCAACAACATATGCAAACTTTTCTATATATGTTTCTCTTTTGGGGAAAAATTATGTTTTTATTGATGTGCTAAATGGATTTTTAATATTGAGGCCCTAAAATAAAATCCTATTTTATTGTTTATTTTCCTTAAATGTTTTATTCTTGCTTTTTGTTGTTGTTTTGTAATCCTTCTTAATTTTTCTTATATTGCCATTTGCTTCTTGTGTAAAGAATCCTTCACTAATGTTCTCTTGCATTCTTGTTTGTGTCAATAGGATAAAGCTTAGGTTTTATTCTCTCTCTCTCTCTCTCTCTCTCTCTCTCTCTCTCTCTCTCTCTCTCTCTCTCTCTCCTCTCTCTCTCTCTCTCTCTCTCTCTCTCTCTCTTTGTCTCTCTCTCTCTCTGATATTGAAAAACAAAAAGTAAAAATTTTGAAAGAAATTTACAAAAAGGAACTTATAAATAACAATAAAAGAAATTTTAAAGATAAAAATATGAAATCCATCTTTCCATTACTTTCTTATACCACTAGTTTGTTTATCCTTGTCAAGTGCTTAATTTTCTTATATCCTCTTCAATGCTTGTTCTTGTGCTTCTTTTTAATCATTTATTTTTCTTGATTTATATATTTAGATATTCTTAACTTTTTTATATTTTGGGTGTTAGAGATTCTAGAGATCTCTTGATTCTACAACCACCCAAGTAATTTCATCTAAACTTACCTTCCAATAATGGCAATTAAGCTACATTAATAGGAGTCAGTTTATATAAAACATATGGTACATCATCTCTCTTTTGTAACTTCTTTCTTGGATCCTATTACATGTATGTCAATACTAAGTTCCCTTCTAGAAATCCTTTATCTTTTATATGTATAAGATAAAAAAATGCTTGCCTTTATTTTTGTGCATATATTCTACTGATAACTTGAAGCCTTTATGCACCCAACTTTTCTAATTTGTCAATTTTATCCATAAGTTCATGATCCTTTCGCTCTTGAGTTTGTGAAATTTTTTTTACAACAGTTAATAACTCCAAGGATAGAACAACATTTTGATGATACATCAAATTAAATGGTAATTTTCCTATATTTTGTAAGCAATTTATAGCCCAAAGAGCATGATGAAATTTCTTATTTCAATCCAGTATTTTACCATTCACTAACTTGGTTACTATACAAAACCCTCCCATTAGTAGTTTCTAATAATCCATTTGCCTATGGATGATAAGGTGTTGATAATCCATAAATTACCATGAATTTTCTTTGTAAATGTTCTATCACTGATCAACTCAATTGATAATCTATATATTAGAAAGGTCTTCTTTTTTTGTGGTTTTTGTATCATTTTCATAGTTGATTTTATTTTTTTGTCCAAAGAGCATGATGTAAATGCTTATCCCAATCCAATCTTTCATTATTCACTATCTTGCTTAATATATTACACAAATCCCCCCTTAGTACTTTCCATTAATCTATTTGCCTATGGATGATAAGGTTCCGATGATCCATAGGTTACCATGAAATATCTTTGTAAATGTTCTATCACTCATGAAAGCAATTGATAATCCATATATTACAAAGTTATATACAAACAAAAACATTTTTGTTGTTTATAATAATCTGTTACTATTATAACATATCCAACATGAGCTATTTTTGTTGGAGATCTTATTCCAACAAGTTCTAATCTAGGTTGCATTATTTGTTATTTGATAATCCAATTATTTATGAATAATTACAAAATTTTTCCCCTCATTATTTGACCAAATTATTTGTTGCCATGTTATCTTATTTGAACAAGTCCAAATAATTTTTGCACAACAATTTGGAGATTTTTTTATTGAAAAAGCTTTCAATTGAAAGGTTTTTTATCAATATTTTCAATCAAAAATATTTTGGATTGAGAATATTTTAACTAAAAATTATTTTAGATTTAAAATATGATTAAAAATATTTTAGATTGAAAATATAGTACACACAAGATGAAAGGAGGAGATCAAAGGACAAAGACATGCAATGGTTTTAAGAGTTGTATATTGATAGATGATCAATAATATGCGAATGAATGAAGTGAGAGGCTAAAACTAAATCCATAAGTACCATAAAATATGATTATATCATCTATATGTGGTTACATGGGGAAAAAAACATCTAGCCAACGCTAGAGTAAAAAGTTCCCACGTATAGGAAAACTATTCACATCAAAGCTACTCGAGGAACACATAAGTGTAACAAACCCCCCTTGAGTAAATCATGTGAACACATAGAGGGAGTGACAAAGCAGCCCCACAAGGTAATAAGTCTAAATCTTTGAAAAAAGCTTCAAACTTTTTCGGTGGAAGAGCTTTAGTCTATATGTCTACCACATTATCTTGCATAGGCACATATACAAAATCAATATCTCTTGAATGAAAGTGCTCTCTAACATAATGATAATAAACCTCAATGTGCTTTGTGTACACATGAAACACCAAATTTCTTGCACACACCTATGCACTCTGACTATTAGTGAGAATATGCATAAGTTCATCAACCTCCATGCATAGATCCATCAACAGGTGTCTCAACCATATACATTCCATTGTCTCTATGAACATTTCCTTATAATCAACTTCATAACTCAATGTGGCCACAATAGGTTGCTTCTTACTCAACTAAGATATCCATGATCCTCCAAGGAAAAAGAAATTACCACTAGTGGACACTCATGTATCATAACAACTAGCCCAATCACTATCTGTAAAAGCATGCATGCATGGATAAACATCTCTGTCATAAACAAAACCCAAACTCAAAGTGCCTTTGAGATATCTAAACACATGTTTTTACCACTTTCCAATGTCTAGTGATAGGGTTATGCATAAATTAACTCAACTAAGAAATTGTATATTGTATATCTGGCCTTGTCTCACATGCATATATCAAACATACCACAACTTTTAGATAAAGAAAAGTATCAAATCACCTACATCCTCAATTGAGAACCTTAATCTTGTTTCCACTAGTATTGAGATATGCTCGCTATCCTCAAAACAAAAATGCCGAAGTAGCTTCTCAATATACACAAAAATCGCCCCCCCAACAAATACAAATTGGATGCCAAGGTAATACTCCAAAAGATCATGATATGTGACATCAAAAGTATGTTGCAAATCAACCATAAGCATGTTAATTTTCTCGTCACATGATCGTGCCTAGAGAATGTCATCAACATAAAGAACTGTTGATATATTTTGCTAGTGTTGTGTGTGAACACACTAGGACCATCGGGGTACATTTTTTCCTCTTTAGGAGGTTTTTTTCTGTCGGCTTGTATATATTCCTATAACCCTAATGGGTCACTTATCTTTGTATATTCACTTGTTAATACATTTAGTATTTTGCGTTGTGCTCCAAGATTCTTCTTCCTCGTGTTCTTCATGTGCTTCTGTAGACCTCAAACTCCAACAATTGGTATTAGAGCAGGCCATTGCTTCATCTAGGGCATCATCGATGCCCCTTGGGTCATAGTCTCAGAATTGCACAAAATTTGGTGAGAATACTATTAGGCTATCACCAGTATGGCTACCTGAAATTTGTAAAAACCAAATTAACTATATTTTCTACTCTAAGTTTATGTCTCTAGAACTTCCTAGGAGACTTAACCATTGTTCACTATTGTAACTAAAGAGAAAGAGGTTAAGTGTGTCAATTCCATAAGGCAAATGCGTGCATTCCCGTAGAGAGTGGAGTATGAGAGAGTTTTTCAACAATCTGAAGAAGATTCTACTATTGTGCCAACGTTGTAATGCATTCTCTACATAATACAGATTCCAGTCTTTGATTCATTAGTCTGAGTACTATTCATTGTTACTATTTATTTAAATACTTTGATCTATGTTGGTAATTATTTGTGAAGTATGGTAATATACTAAATAGGGAATAAAAACACACGAGTAAACTTTGGTAATCTCTATTTCCCGAACATGCATTGTATCTGTACAATGAAGTAGACTAACACCAAATAGTTGGCAACCATGATGGGATGGGGTATCTCTAAAAGCGCACAGTAAGGTGAAGCAACGACCAGTGAAAGAGAGAGAAATGAAAGGTTTTTTGGCAACAACACGATCAAGTAAGTGGTTTTCGAAGCATCAAGAAATGCAAGTAACACTTGAAGTGATGGGATCATCTACATTACAATATATGAATATTGTGGAAGGTGATAGTTTGAGCAGTATCCATGTATCGTAGCAATTACATCACTTGGTGGAATTCCAGAATTAGAGCATCCTCCTGATGAAATTGTTGAAAGTAGAATTCATTATCCCCATTGAATATCTGGGATGGGTTTCTCCAATTGTGATAGTTCCTAAGAAAACAAACAACTATGTATCTGTCTGGAGTATCTTAAGATAAATGCAGCAACAATCCTAGATCCTTTCCCTCTACCATTTTTAGACACTATGCTTAATGAAGTAGCTGGGAGGGAAATGTATTCATTGTTAGATGGATTCGATGGTTATAACCAAGTCCAAATGCTAGAATCTAATATCCCAAAAATCTCTTTTATCACTAACTTGGGAGTATTTGCATGTACTATAATGTGGTTTGGTTTATGGAATGCCCCAAGTACGTTTCGGCAATGTATACAACAGATTTTTGCTCCCTATTTAACTAGTTCTTTGCGGATCTTTTTTTACAATTTTTTAGTTTTTGCACCTCAAGCAGATCATTTACATCATTTAAGACTCTTCTTTACTAAGTGCAGGGAAGTACACTTGAGCCTCAACAAAGCTAAATCAGTTTCTGGAGTAAAAGTTGGAAAATTATTGGATCATGTCATTTCTAGTACTGCAATAGCACTGAAATGACTTATGTGCTTCCTCTGCATCTATGACGAGATCTTGTGCTTGGTCCTTTCCCTTGAACACTCCCCTCCTCCTCGTTTCTATCATCTCTCATAGAACCTGATCGTGCATGGATCCAAATAAGGTAAAAGTAATTTTGGAAGTTCCACCACCATGATCACCTAAAGAAGTTTTATGTTTTTTGGGACAAATTCATTGGCATGGGTGGCACTTACTATTTAGCTCATATTGCTATGCCTTAGAATGCTTTGGCTCATATAAAACCTATACAATTTAACTGTACTGTGGAGTGTGATTTAACATTCCAATTATTGAAAACTTTGCTTATGCAAGCACTGGTCTTGCAAGATCCGGATTTGGTCCCAATCTTTTCATGTTTTTGTGGATGCTTCAAATATCTCTATCCATTTGATTTTAATGCAAAAGGTCGAATGTTCTTGGTTTCAATCTGTTTATTATGCTCGTTTATTTTTAATTGCAGTAGAGTGTAATTACAGTTCAAAAAATCTTGCAATGTGGCCTTTGGTGGCCTACTATTCACAAGGATTTTTGTGATCAAATACAATGGTGTGATCCTTTCCAAAGAATAGGTGAACCTCGAGTTATTCATCATTTTCCCTTATAGCCCATTCTTCCTCTATAACCTTTTCAAAAATGAGGATTAGACTTCTCTAGTCCTATCCATCCTCCAGCCATTTCTAGAAAAATCTTTATTTTGACATGCACTGATTATTGTACTTTGATGGGCAGAAGCTTGATGCTTATGGCATCCAGCTATAGGGAGCATTGCTATAGTTCTTATCACCAAATTATTCCCTCGATTCCAAATTTCATTAGAAATAGTTTCGGATCGAGGGGTACTCATTTTTTAAATCAGTTGATCAAATATAACACTAATTGTTTTTTAATTGAGAATAAGTTTAGTTCTCCATATTTTCCTCGAGTTAATGGATTGGCGGAAAGTACTAACAAGGTTTTACTCACTATGCTATAGAAGTTTCTTCTTGAGTATCCAACCACATAGGAATATTACTCATCTTTGGTTCTTTGGGCTTACCATACTTTGTACAAGGTTTCAACATGCTTTACACCTTTTAAGCTAGTCTACGGCATGGAAGCTATTGTTCCTATGGAATTTATGGTTCCTAGTTCATGGATTGCAATACAAAAACATTTAGTACTAGAAGAATCTTTATATTTTTGGATGGATACTTTATGTCTCTTGGAAGAAAATCACTACAATAGTTTCCTCCTAATGCAAGAAATCCAGTATAGACAACAACACTTGCATGATCGTGATTTATGGACTCATGTTTTTTGGATTGTTGATTTGGTCTTGTTTTCCAATTCAAAAATGAAGTGGAAAGCGAGAAAATTTAAACTTTAGTGGACAGATCCTTTTCAGATTCATCAAGAAATTACGGCAGCCACCTTTCGGTTAACAACTCTGACTCGCAAAATTTTTATGCACTCCGACAATGGGTCCAAGTTGCAGCCTTACCCTATGTGATATTGTAGCTATTATTGTATATAGTTTATATATGTTTTCCATTGAATAAGTGTTAATTAGTCATGCAATTAATAAATGCATCATTGCTTTCATGCATGATGGGTAGCACCTTCAAGGTTGAAACTCAAGAAAATCTTATAATCAAACTAGAATCATTGGCTATGCATGCAACGTTCAAGCCTCAAATTGTCAAATTACACGCATGCAAAATTTAGCGCACACGCCCAAAATTTAGAATGGTTTTTACTATCCTATCTAAGCAAATTGATTCATTGACTCACTTTTTTACCTATAACTTTCACTGTGCAATCTACCCTATATATTGAAAGAACTTGGAGAAGCTTGTAGAAGGTAGAAAAATGTGTTTCGAAGCGACGAAGTTTGGTCTAGCCAACCGGCACAAGACAAGCCCTTGAGCTTATGGAGACTCAAATAGACCTTATAGGCATGCGATAAGTGCAAAGAAACACACTATGTACTTTGGAGCATCAAGGAGAATGAGTCGATACAAAACAGATAGGTTCACGGTTGACTAGCTCAAAAAACTTATTATCTATGGAAGAAACAATGAAGTTCAAATGCCCATAGCGACCAGCGTGATTACAGTTAGAAAAAATCTTTTTGTGGGAGTGATACACATAGTGTTGAGTGTATAGAATGCAAAAAAGTATAATGAATAAGCAAAATATGCTATAGGAATGAATGCGACATTCACCGGTGGTACTTCCTATTTTTCAGGAATACGTAGAGATTGAACCTGAGACAGAAAAACTCAGATTTATCCAAATTTACTAAACCAAATGCTATGAAACTTTATAGGCATAATTTAAACACTACTACCTTTCAAATGAGCCAACTTTCACTCAATTTGGAGCTTTGAAGAGAGAGTTGTAGCCTCTGCAAGATTACTATTGGCAAAGAAGATGATGCAAAGAATTGAAGGCAAGACAATGATGGTCACAAGTGTATGTATATTGCTTCCATGTAATGTACAAGTGATTTTATATAGACTCTAGGAGTGTTCCATGACTTCAACAAGTGAAGTTTGAATTCAAATGAAGGTGGGAATGGTTGTTGGAGGGAATCAATTCACTTTCCTACAATCTAGGAAAAGTGAAGATCTAGTTTGATCTACTTTTGGGTGATTGATTGCTTGATTGAATGCAACTTCAACCACCACAAATTTGTGGGATTTGGGCTTTATTTTTCTACCTTTACATGTGTAAAGTTCAAGGCTTTTACAACGGTAAATGAAACATCAAAAATCTCTCAAAAAAATACAATAAATGAGCATAAGAAAAAGAACTCTCCAACGGATTTTCTTTTGATGCGATAGCCTTTGATGTAGATCAAATCCACCTCAAGCATTGATGTTCCAACAGCTCCCCCTCAAGCTAAAGTATGTTTGACTCTTCATTCTCTGATAGGTTGAATACCTGCCATAGCTTTGAATCTACAAAGCTTTGTTCCATCAAGTGCCTTTGTCATCATATCTGTTACTTGCTTTTCAGTTGGAACAAAAGAAATGTCAATCTCCTTTGCCATGAGCTTCTCCCTGATGAAGTGGTAATGGACTTCTATGTGCTTGGTTCTCGCACGGAAAATAGGATTTGTCGCTAGATGCATGGAACTTACATTATCTCCAAATATGTGCTCACCTAGGTCACTGATTTTGGACTCCTCTTGCATGTGTCTCTTGATCCTTTGAATGCAATTTAGATCATTACCTATCACAGTAATATCATCTACATATACACATAGATAGATAACCTCATTGTGATCCCTTTTGATTATCAGAGAAGGATCTGAGCTGCTAGCTTTGAACCTTTGATCTTGAAGATATGTAACCAACCTGTAATTCCAAGCTCTAGGAGCTTGTTTCAATCCATACAATGCTTTCTTAACTCTGCAAACATAAGATGGATGATTAGGGTTTTCAAAACCTGGTGGTTGTGAGCTGTATACCTCTTCACTTATCCAACCATTTAAGAATGCATTTTTCACATCAAGTTGGAGGAGTCTCCAATTCTTTGCAGCAGCTACACTTATCAATGTCTTGATTGTAGTCATCTTTGCAACTGCTGAGAATGTTTCCTCATAGTCTATACCATGATTTTGTGAGCATCCTTTGGCAACTAATCTTGCCTTGTACCTGCAAACTGATCCATCTGAATTTCTTTTAACTTTATATACCCATCTGCAACCAATTACATTTTGATTTGGTGACATTGGAACCAAATCCCAAGTGTCCATTTCCTTCAAAGCATCTATTTCTTCTTTCATGGCCTTTTCCCAATTAGGCTTTCCCTTTGCCTCTTCATAGGTTGAGGGTTCCTCTGAAATAAAGTCTTTTGCCAAGTATATTGAATGCTTTGTAACAACTATGGAATCATATCCATACCTTTCTGGTTGTTTCTTCTCTCTTGTTGATCTTCTAGGTGCTTGTTTGGAGCATTCTCCAACCTCTTGCATCTTTGCTTTGCCTCTTGACTTCCATAGCATGTAATCCTTTTCCCTTTCATCTTGGTCATCGTCTGTATCACTTCTTTGATCCTGGACCTGTGTATCATGCTTGCTTCCTAATTTATAAGAGCCAGAATCAAGATCATATGGTAGTGTTACCTTTCGTTTGTCTTCATCATACCAAGACCTGTGTTCTTCAAACACAACATCTCTACTTGTAGAGAATTGCTTGGTTAAAGGATTAAAGAACCTGTAACCCATCTGAGTTGAATCATATCCAATAAACACTGCCTTTGTTGCCCTTTCATCTAGCTTTCCTCTTATTTGTGATGGTACATAAGCTAAACAACCAAAAACCTTGCAATGTCCAAGGCTAGGTTTTCTTCCATGCCATGCTTCATAAGGAGTCATACCTTGAAGTGATTTGGATGGTAGTCTATTGAAAAGGTACACAGCAGTTGAAATAGCTTCTGCCCATAGATAATGTGGCAACTTCTTCTCCTCAAGCATTGTTTGAGTTGATCCAACCAGTGTCTTGTTTCTCCTCTCTGCAATTCCATTTAGTTGAGGAGAATACCTAGTAGTCACTTCCCTTTTGATACCTTTGTCCTGCAAGAACTCATCAAACTCTTTGGAGAAGTATTTTCCCCCTCCATCAGATCTGAGCTTCTTTAGTGATCTACCTGTATGATTCTCCACATGTACAAGATACTTCTTGAAGCAATCAAACACTTCATTCTTACTCTTGATAAAGTATAGAATAGTCCATCTACTATGGTCGTCAATAAATGAGACATAATACCTTGATCCTGCCAATGAAGGTTCTTGACTTGGTCCCCATACATCTGTATGTACTAAGTCCAATAAGTTGTTGTGGATGTAGCCTTTGTGGTTGAATGGTTGTCTTTGTGCCTTCGCAATCTGACATGCATCACCCATGTTGATCATGTGTTGCTTTGATATGTTCGGTAGTCCTAGAACACTTTGATCCTTGCATATATCCTTCAAGGTTCTTTCATTCACATGAGCAAGTCTCTTATGCCACACTTCAAGCTCACTTAGGGTTTGAGACCCAAAGTTGAATAGAGCTATGTTCCTGGTTTCTCCTACTTCAAAAGTAAACAGCCTACCATGCTTCTCACCTCGGGCTATCTTCTTGAAGCCTTGGCATGGATCTTCCACAAAAGCTCCATGTTGGGTGAACCTAACTTGCAAGCCTTTTTCAACTATTCGGCCAACACTTATTCGGTTTTTAGTGATAGTGGGTACATAGAGAACCTTAATTAGAATGTTTGTCCTGCCATTGGACGCTTTGACCTTACCAATCTTCTCCACATTGTGCTTTGTGTCATCCCCTATTTGTACTTCATGTCTATGCTTTGGACTTTCCAAATCAGATAGAAGAGCAATGTTGCCTGCAACATGATTCGAACATCCTGAATCTATGTAGAACAAATGATCATCTTCTTTACCTTCTTTGTGGCTTAGATTCATAAGAAGCAATGAGTCTTCATGTGGTTGATATTCATAGACCAAGTTCAAGGTTGAAACTCAAGAAAATCTTATAATCAAATTAGACTCATTGGCTATGCATGCAATGTTCAAGCCTGAAATTGTCAAATTACGCACATGCAAAATTTAGCGCACACGCTCGAAATTTAGAATGGTTTTTACTATTCTATCTAAGAAAATTGATTCATTGACTCACTTTTTTACCTATAACTTTCACTATAAAATCTACCCTATATATTGAAAGAACTTGGAGAAGCTTGGAGAAGGTAGAAAAATGCATTTCAAAGCGAAAAAGTTTGGTCTAGCCAACCGGCACAAGACCAGCCCTTGAGCTTATGGAGACTCAAATAGACCTTATAGGAATGTGATAAGTGCAAAGAAACACACTATGTACTTTGGAGCATCAAGGAGAATGAGTCGATACAAAACAGATAGGTTCGCGGGTCGACTAGCTCAAAAAACTTACTATCTATGGAAGAGACAATGAAGTTCAAATGCCCATAGCGAACAGCGTGATTATAATTAGAAAAAATCCTTTTATGGGAGTGATACACATAGGGTTGAGTGTATATAATGCACAAAAGTATAAGGAATAAGCAAAATATGCTATAGGAATGAATGGGACATTCACCGGTGGTACTTCCTATTTTTCATGAATACGCAGAGATTGACCCCGAGACAGAAAAACTCAGATTTCTCCCAATCTACTGAACCAAATGTATGAAAATTTATAGGCATAAATTAGACACTACTACCTTTCCAATGAGCCATCTTGCACTCAATTTGGAGATCTGGGAAGAGAGCAGCAGCCTCTGCAAGATTACTGTTGGTGAAGAAGATGATGCAGAGAATTGAAGGAGCAAGACAATGATGGTCACAAGTGTATGTATATTGCTTCCATGTAATGTACAAGTGATTTCAAGTCTATATATAGACTCTAAGAGTGTTCCTTGACTTCAACAAGTGAAGTTTGAATTCAAATGAAGGTGGGAATGGTTGTTGGAGGGAATCAATTCACTTTCCTACAATCTAGGAAAAGTGAGGATCTAGTTTGATCTACTTTTAGGTCATTGATTGCTTGATTGAATGCAACTTCAACCACCAAAAATTCGTGGGATTTGTGCTTTATCTTTCTACCTTTACATGTGTAAAGTTCAAGGCTTTTACAATGGTAAATGAACCATCAAAAATCTCTCAAAAAAATACAATATATGAGCATAAGAAAAAGAACTCTCCAACGGATATTCTTTTGATGCGATAGCCTTTGATGTAGATCAAATCCACCTCAAGCATAGTGTAAGCTTGATCTTCCAATATATATTATGTTTCCAACACGTTCTGATCAACATGACGAGAACTATGTTTCCCAACACCATCAAGCTAATAGATATTTGCTTGTTGGTGATCCCTGATCACTTAAGGTAGTGACATATTGACTAGTTCAAACAGCGTGAATTGTTGTAGTATGCACAGGTCCCTTGGATCCACATCCCTAATCATCCCATGATCAATTCCTTAATTCAATAATGCAATGACCAAGTCGAAGTTTTTAGTGATGATTGTGCATTTGTTGAATTTTGAATTGGAGAAGCTATGTGTATAGTGATTGACCCAGCCTACATTGCTATGCAGATGAAGATTAGTCCATGTGGTATTACAGAACATCAGAGATGGCTTCAGTAGAGGAGATGGAGCGGATGTTCAGCAAGGCCTGCTCTGACAAATACAAATATGCCAAACCCTTGGAATCCGTGGAGTTTTGGATTGCGTTTGGCGACACTCAAAGTTTTCATATAGACAAAGCATTATAATGTGTTGCAAACACTATATTCTTTGATGAAGGATGCTATTGTGGCCAATGGATAGGTAAATTGGGTCGAGATCATTTTTAGGGGACTCAAGAAGGAAGTGCACCAACTTTGTCGGCCTACCAAGAAGACTCAATAGTGGTATACAAAGATCGAGGTTGTATTGTCTTTGTTGATTTCTATGGCTCCTTTACATGTGTTGTGACAGGTCATCCTTGTTAATGAAGAAAAATTTCTTCAAGTGGGTAAACGACAAGGTAAATGACTATCTCCGAACTTAACAGACCCTTTGAATGTGGAGAAGCAAGCTCGGGTCAATATTGTGCAAGAAGCACTCTGGCAAGATGAAGAAGAATGATAACGCAGAATGTAGGAGCAAACAAAGGTGGAACTCTGACAGCGACAACAAGGTGTCTTTGTTGTGAATGCTGAAGCAGAATATTGACGAAAGGCTACTGAAGAAGCTTCTCAAAGACAACAACAACAATAGCAACCACAGATAGGTGGTAAAGGTCAACCACATCAGCATACTTGGACATCATAGCAACAACAAATAGGTGGATTTCTCGTAAACCCACAACAACAATTGTAGAGTTCCACTTTTTTGAAATCTCGACCATCGACTTCAAGGTGGACAGAAACATATCAATTCTCACACACCGGACACTCCCATTTGATACAATTTCCATCTTTTGATCACAAGCATCATGAACCATGGATAAATTAGACTGGTAGCATTTAATTGCCAACGATTGGTTGTTCATCGATCATATACCCCTAGTTCCTAAAGTGAAAGAAGTTGGAGAAGCTTGGAGAGGCTTGGAAATTTGAGTTGTCAAGTGGTGAAGTTAGTCCAACAAAGCAACATAGGACCAACCCTAGCTCTTTGGATATGTAAAGTAGACCTTGTAGGCTTGTGCTTAGTGCAATAAAACATAATAGGTACTTTGGAATATCAACAAGAACAAGTTGATGCAAAATAGATAACTTGCACCTTGACTTGCTCACAAAAACCTTCTAAAAATGGATGGAAGTTGTGACTTCAAACACTCAGAGCAGCCAGCATAGTAACAACTGGAAAACTTCCTCTTAAGGAGTGTCATACATAGGGTTGGCTTGCTAAAATGCATAAAGGCCCTAATTTATAACAACTATAGAAGGAGCAATCACCTTAACACTAAAGCGGTGTCATCTCGATCTTTCAAAGATGTGGAGAGAATGTTGACCTCGAGACTAAAAAACTTGAATTTGTCTAAAAGCAATGTACTAAATCAATTTGAACACATAAACTAGACAGTTATACCTTTCCAATGAATCCTAAACACAAGATTTGGAGCTCTGTAGAGAGAGCAACAATCTCTGCACGTTGATTGAATCTGAGGAAGAAGGAGTAGAGAACAGAAATGGCATCAAGCAATGATCAAAGAGTATATGTGTTGCTTCAAATCAACAATATACTTAATGTAAAAATGTTTTGGAGTCTTTATATAGACTCTTGAGGATATAGCCATGCCTTTTCTTTGTGGATTTAAATTCGAAATCATGCAGGTTTGGTAGTTTAGATTGATTGGAATCTTTTCCTACAATCTAGGAAAAGAGAAAGTTGAAGTCATATCTATGTTTTGATTGACTGATTGAGAATAAATCCCAACCACTTCTAACTTGTGCCTTTTAGGCCTTTTATTTTTTCCATTTACAAAGATAAATACTTTCGAAATTACATAAGAAGGTGATCTTATGATCAAACTCTCAATACAATAAATGAATGCAAATAAAACTCTACAAGGAGTATATGTGGCATCATTTAAATGATGGATTTAATGTAGAATATATCTTCCTCAAGCATAACAGAAGCTTGATGTTCCAATAGCTCCCCCTCAAGCTAAAGTACGTTTCAGTCTTTCTTCTTTGATAGGTTGAATACATGTCATAGCTTTGAATCTACAAAGTTTAATCCTATCAAGTGCCTTTTGTCATCATGTCTGCTATTTTTTTCTCAGTAGGAACAAATGAAATGTCGATTTCCTTTTCCATAAGTTTCTCTCTTACAAAGTGGTAATGGAATTCTATGTGTTTTCTCCTTGCATGAAAAATTGGATTATCTCCAAGTAAGTGAGGTTTGGAACTTACAAGTCCCAAATCAGAGTACAACACCTTAAGCCATATTGCTTCTTGAGTCGCAATAGTTAGATCTCTATATTCTGCTTTGATTGAAGGTAAAGCAATTGTTGGTTGCTTCTTGGAACTCCATGTAACCAATTTTGAATATGCAAATGCTAAGTATCCACAGGTACTTCTATCATCATTTGCTACTGCCCAATCTACATTTGAATAGATTTTGATATCCAAATTTGAAGAGTAAGGATAGTAGATACCTTCATTAAGTGTCACTTTGAGGTACTTGAGTACTCTCTTTGCAGCATCCATGTATGGTCTTCTTGGTGAGTGCATAAATTGACTAAGCACTCCCACACTATATGATATGTTTGGTCTTGTGTGAGTAGTCTATATCAAGCTACCAACTAAGCTTTGATACTCTTTAGGATCATCAATCTGCTCACCTTCATAAACACTTAGTTTATGGTTCAATTCCAAAGGTGTACCTGCAAGCTTTGCATTCTTCATTTTGAACTTCACAAGTAGGTCTTGAATATATCTTCTCTAAGTTAGATACATCCCTTCATCTATATAAATCACTTGCATACCTATGAAATATGTGAGCTCACCTCAGTCACTGATTTTGAACTCATCTTGCATGTGTCTCTTGATCCTTTGAATGGCATTCAGATCATCGCATGTCACAATAATATCATCTACATATACATATAGATAACCTCATTGTGATCCCTTTTGATGAATAGAGAAGGATCTGAGTTGCGAGGTTTGCACCCTTTTTTTTTTTTTTTTGAGGGTACAAGGAAATTGGAAAGCATACTGAAATTGAAATACACACTCACACACCCAACCTCTTAAGGTAGAGGCATCCTTCATGATTGACTCATGGATATGTCCGGCCAGGACTTGAACTCAGGACATCCCCCTGCAGCTTCAAGGCGTCAGCCACTAGGCTACGCGGCCACGGACATCTCCAAGCTCTAGGAGTTTGTTTCAATCCATACAATGCTTTCTTAAGTCTCCAAACATAAGATGTATGATTAGGGTTTTCAAAACCTAGTGGTTGTGACGTGTATATCTCTTCACTTATCCAACCATTTAGGAATGCATTTTTCACATGAAGTTAGACGAGTCTCCAATTTCTTTGGTTCAAGGCTTATAGAACATGTAACCCATGTGAAATGATCCATACCGAATAGATACTACCTTTGTTGCCCTTTCATCTAGCTTACCTCTTATTTGTGATGGTACATGAACATAAGCTAAACAACCAAACACCTTTCAATGTCCAAGACTAGATTTTCTTCCATAACATGCTTCATAAGGCATCATACCTTGGAGTCATTTGAATGGTAGTCTATTGGCAAGGTACACATCAGTTGAAATAGCCTTTTCCCATGGATAGTGTGCAACCTCTTCTCTTCAAACATTGTTATGGCTGGTCCAACCAATTTCTTGTTTCTTCTCTCTGCAATTCCATTTAGTTGAGGTGAGTACCTAGTAGTCACTTCCCTTTTGATACCTCTATCTTGCAAGAACGCATCAAACTCTTTGGAGAAGTATTCTCTCCCTCCATCAGATCTGAGCTTCTTGAGTGATCTACCTATATGGTTCTCCATATATTATAGATACTTTTTGAAGCAATCAAAAACTTCATTCTTACTCTTGATAAAGTACAAAATAGTCCATCTACTATGGTCATCAATGAATGAGACATAATACCTTGATCTTACCAATGAAGGTTCTTGGCTTGGCCCCCATACATCTATATGTAATAAGTCCAATAAGTTGTTGTGGATGTAGCCTTTGTGGTTGAATGGTTGTCTTTGTGCCTTCCCAATCTGACATGCATCACATTTGTTGATCATGTGTTGCTTTGATATGTTTGGTAATCCAAGAACACTTTGATCCCTGCATATATCCTTTGGTGTTCTTTCATTCACATGAGCTAGCCTCTTATGCCATACTTCAACCTCACTTAGGGTTTGAGACCCAAAGTTGAATAGAGCTATGTTTTTGGTTTCTCATACTTCAAGATTAAAGAGCCTACCATGTTTCTCACCTATGGCTATCTTCTTGAAGCCTTGATGTGGATCTTCTACAAAACCTCCATGTTGGGTGAACCTAATTTGCAAGCCTTTCTCAACTATTTGGCCTACACTTATTATGTTTTTTGTAATAATGGGAACATACAGTATCTTGCTTTGAATATTTATCATGCGATTGGAAGCTTTGACATTACCAATCTTCTCCACACTATGCTTTGTGTCATCCCATGTTTGAACTTGATATCTATGCTTTGGACTTTCGAAATCAGATAAGAGAGCTATGTTGCCTGTAACATGATTTGAGCATCATGAATCTATGTAGAATAAATGATCATCTTCTTTACCTTCCTTTTGGCTTAGATTCATCAACATAAATGAGTCTTCATGTTGTTGATCTTCAAAATAATTGTTGTAGTCCCTTCTGTTATGGCCTCTATTTTTATTGTTGAAGTTGTATCCATCTCTGCCTCTATTGTTGCCATTCCACCTCTTCCACTTCCTTTCTCGGTCTTCCCATTGAACCAGCAATTCTGAGTGGTATGGTTGGTCTTATCACAAATGGCACAAGGTTGAATTCTGGCCTTTTTTCTTGTCATGCTTTTGTCCTTTCTTCTTCCCTTTCCACTTGCTCTTGCCTGCAAAGTTGGCTCGGGAAGTCTCCTCTTCATCTTCTTCCTTCGTCTTGCCTTTCAGCTTTGTGACTTCTGATCTCCATATAAAGCACTAGTGGAATTACCATGTTATGAGTTACCTTCCTTTATGCTATTATTGGCCTCTTGATTGAAGAGTTGTCAAAGAAAGATGTTGAACTCTAGATTTTGCACATCCATGATGAGATCATAGGCTATGGTGAAAGATTGCCATTGCTTGTCACATCTAATCCCATTGAGAATTTGCCTCATGATGGATTCTTCTTCAATCAGCTCTCCAATGGATGCCAATTGGTCAACAACCTCCTTGACCTTTGTAACAAAAATATTTTGTTTTGGAGTCTTCTTCATCTAGTTGAACTCATTCCTAAGATGGTTCTTTCTTGCTTTTGCACTAGAAGAAAAGAAAGTCTCTAGGGCATCCCAAGTCTCTTGAGATAGATTTGAGTATGTATGACCTTGCTTGAGCATCCCTTACACACCAAAGTGTAAGACTATCTGTTTCCTCTTGAGTAGGTCCTCCCTTGGATCCTGGAATAGGCATTGCTTCATCACTTGATACAATCCCATATAGGTTTCTTCCTTGCAAATAAGCCTCCATCCTGATTTTCCAAGCGAATAGTCTATCAGCTTCTCAATCATTGATGGAAATCCATCTCCCATCTTGAAGTTGCTTTGATACCACTAAAAGAAGTTGGAGAAGCTTAGAGAGGCTTGGAACCTTGAGTTGTCAGGTGGTGAAGTTGGTCAAGCAATCCAACAAAGGACCAGCCCTAGATCTTTGGATATGTAAAGTAAACCTTGTATGCTTGTGGTTAATCCAATAAAACCCAATAGGTACTTTGGAATATCAACAAGAACAAGCTGATGCAAAACACATATCTTGCACCTTGACTAACTCAGAAACACCTTCTAAAAATGGATGGAAGTTATGATACTTCAAACATTGAGAGCAGTCAGCACAGTAACAATTACAATAATTCATCTTAAGGGAGTTTCATGCAAAGGATTCTCTTTCTCAAATGCATAATTTATAACAACTATAGAAGAAGCAATCACCTTAACACGAAACTGGTGTCATCCCGATTTTCCAAGGATGTCTAGAGAATGACCATGAGATTGAAAAACTTGAATTTCTCTAAAAATAATGAACCGAATGACTTGAAAATTTATGACATACATTAGACATTTCTACCTTTCCAATGGAAGAGCAGCAACCTCTACAAGTTGACTGAATATGAGGAAGGAGCAGAGAACAAAAATGGAACCAAGCAATGATCAAAGAGTATATGTATTGCTTCAAATCACAATCTACTTAATGTAAAAATGTTTTGGAGTCTTTATATAGACTCTTGAGGATATAACCATGCGTTTTCTTCATGGATTTGAATTCAAAATCAGGTGGGTTTGGTAGTTTAGGTTGGCTGGAATCGTTTCCTATAATCTAGGAAAAGAAAAAGTTAAAGTCATATCTACTTTTTGATTGATTGATTGAGAATCAATCCCAACCACTTCTAACTTGTGGGTTTTAGGCATTTTATTGTTTCATTATACAAAGATAAATACTTTGGAAATTACGTAAGAAGGTGATCCTATGATCAAACTCTCAATACAATAAATCAATGCAAATAAATCTTTATAAGGAGTATATGTGGCATCATTCAATAATGGATTTAATGTAGAACATATCCTCCTCAAGCATAATGCAAGCTTGATGTTCCAACATAAATGACTATCATTCAATCGAGCATTATTGAAAATGCAGCTAGATTGTTAATAGTGTGCTCCTTGCAGATGGAAAAAGATGAAAGTTTTCGCAATATTGCTCAAACTCAGATGGATCATATGGATGCAAAACTTTTGATATTGAAACAAGAAAATGTCAAGTTGTAGGATGCATTAGCAAGAAGATCCAATATCCTTGAAGAAGGATTTCAATTATTAAAAAACAAGATTAATGATTAGAGATCCACATAGAGTAAAACATTGAAGATGATCAAGAGACCACAAAACAGTTGATCAAGAGACCATTGATGATGAAAGGCAATCCAAATGGATTTTATATTTGAGGAGTTATTCTCTATCTTGTTGCAGGAAGACCACTCCAAGCAGAACAGGTCCATTATGTGTGTTGTAGATCAAGCTTTCTTAGCTAGTTAGAAGGGCGAAGGTAAATGGAGCTCATCTACCAGCAATCAAAAATTTGCTAATTTTGTATAGTCAAAAAGGGAAGACAAAGAGGAGCAGAAAGCAGAAAAGAAGAAATTGTTCTGCAAATACTATAAAGGAAATGATCATGTCATAAAGAGCTGTCCAAAATTGCTTGCAAAAGAGGAAAAGAAGAAAGAGGTTGGAATGGTTGTTGCAGAAGCTTCTACACCTAAAGCAAATTTTGGTGAACTTGTGGAGAATGAAAATGGGCATTTACTATTGTTTGCAGCTATAACCCATCTTCTCATGAATAGTGTATGTTTGCAGTAGACTCAAATATTTGGTACTTTGATAGTGGAGCAACCAAACACAGCAGCACACAATGCAATTTCTTTAGTTCACTTGAGCTTGCCCCTATAGGGAATACTATCACATGTGCAAACAACTCCTCTTATCCTATCATGGGAGTTGGTAAGATCATTCTCACTACTACCAATGGTAGTTGTTTTACATTTTTAGATGCTTTGCTTGTGCCAGGGATCAAGAAAAATCTATTGTTAGTTTCACTATTAGCCAAAATTAGCCTCGTTCTCAAATTTGTTGATGACAGATGTACAGTCCATGATCTATTAAATGGCAATGTTATTATTGCTTTTGGAATTTTATGTTGTGGGATTTATAAGCTCATAGACTATACAAAATATGTCAATGAGCATGTGCAGTTCAAGATTCTCATGCTATCTCAAATACAAAGCTCTAGCATGCACGCTTTTGTCATCTGAATTTTGCGAGTTTGCTACACCTGCAAAAATATGAAATGGTGTCCTCTTTGCCCAAACTTGAGGTACCTAGTAAACATTTCTATGAAGGCTATATTTTGGGGAAAATGTAGCATTCCTCCTTCCCAAAAGATGGTTCGGTATGAGGTACTTAGAAATTGCAGCTTGTTCATAGTGGTGTCTGTGATCGTATGTAGACACCTTCTTTTGGGAACTACCTTTACTTTGTGACTTTTATTGATGATTTTTCAAGGTATGCATGGGTTCATCCATTGAAAGAAAAGTCTAAAGTGTTTATGTGCTTCAAATAGTTTCTAGTTTTGGCTGAAGACCTGGAGGGGGATACATGTCTTTTGATTTTAATGCATGTTTGGTTGAACATGGGAGAAAACATCAGTGTATAGTGGCATACACACCTCAACAAAATGGAGTTGTTGAAAGAAATAATGGGTCTCTCATGAAGATGACAAGGTGTATGGTCAAAAGTCAAGCTTTACCATATAGCTTCTAGCTTGAGGTTCTTATGTGTGTGGTATATGTATTTAATAGGTGTCCCACCAAAGCAGTGCAGTCTATCACTCCATATGAGGCTTGGCATGGTTGCAAGCCATGTTTTTCTCATTTGTGTGTCTTTGCTTGTCTAGCATATGCATTAATGCCTAAACAACAATGCAAAAAATTGGATGGTAAAGCAGTAAAATGTATTTTTGTTGGGTATAGTTGTGAAAGCAAAGGCTATCGTCTATATCATCCATAGATTAAACATGTTTTGTTTAGTCGTGATGTTGTTTTTGTGGAAGATGCAATTCAGCCATTACTTTTATGTACTAAGGAGACATCAGATAGCTCCAAAACATATATGACACTTTGATTGCTCTTTTTACAAATGGACATTCAAGTGCTCATTGAGGCAATTTTGGAACCTTTAAAAGTTTCACATGATGATGGAGATCATTCCATTTCTGATCCAAATTTACATGATGCACTTGTTGATGAGAGGATCGATATAGAAGAGGCAAAAACTATGCCTAAATGGCTAGTATACACTTTGCAAGATAACAATTTAGAAGCACCTCTATCATATCATACTCATTCAAGCTCTCATAGTGCTTCTTTTGTGTCAGATTTCTATTTTATTGCTGCCTCTAGCCTTTGTCATGAGAATGAGCTAGTTTCTTTTGACAAAGCACAAAATTTAGAAAATTGGATGGTTGTTATGCAATCAGAATATGATGCTATTATGAAGAATGGTATTTGGTCTTTATGTGATGTTCCTCCATGCAAAAAGGCCATCGGCACTAAATGAGTATACAAGTTGAAGCATAAACCTAATGGAATAGTTGATAGGTATAAGGCTAGGCTTTTTGCAAAAGGTTATGCTCAAGAAAGAGGCATTGATTTTTATGAAACCTTTGCACCCACTTGTGGAATGACCACTGTTCATAGCATTTATGCACTTACAGCTCATCATGGTTGGAATGTACATCAATTGGACATTAAAACTATGTTTTCTTAATGGGAACTTACATGAAGAATTATATGTACTAAAGCAAGCATTATATGGTTTGAAGCATAGCACCACGTGCTAGGTATGAAAAGATACATGCCTACTTGATTGCACATGGTTTTGAGAACAGTCCAATTGAGGGCACCCTATATGTTAAGCATGCAAATGATGTGCTTCCGATCATTGTTATGTACGTTGATGACATGCTGCTCACTAGTCCTAATGAGAAGCATATTGCTGATTTTAAAGCAGATTTTCACACCTCTTTTGAGATGTGAGATTCGGAGCATTCACATAATTATTTGGGCATTTAGTTTATGCAAGTTGATGGCCGAATAGTTTTGTGTCAAAAAAAATATATTGACACATTATTGCAGTGTTTTGGCCTTGAAGATTGCAAACATATTGCCACTCCTATGGAAACATGTTTACGGTTGAGTCTTCATGATGTTGAAGTTGCATTTGATGTTGTTCTCTATCAGCAAGTTGTTGGATGCTTGATTTACTTATGCATAAATCACCGTGATATTCAATTTGTTGTCTCTCATATCAGCAATGTCATGCATTTCCCAAGTTTCAAGCATTGGAAGGCGGTTAAGCGCATCTTTTTCTAGTTGAGTGGTACCCGACTACTTGGGTTGTTTTATCCCAAGGGGGGAACACTAGCGCCAAATTTACATGCTTTTCTTGACTCTAATTGGGTTGGTTGCTATGACACTCGTGTGTCTCTCTTCTTTTGCATATCATCATCAAGAGAGGAGGAAATGCAAGAGGAAAAGTGAGCCTTTGTTTTTTATGAACCCAAAGTTGAACCATACTTGAATTTTTCCTTTTGTATAATAGCAAGTGCTTGCATTGCCTCAAGCAAACCACTTCTATTAACTCTTGATTGTTCTTTTTGCAAAAGAAGAGACATAACCCCATGAAGAGTATACACATTTGGATTTTCTTTTGCAACCCAACAAAGTGTAGTAGCAAACTTTTGAAAGGATTCCAATAAGATCTTGAATCTATGACAACAAGTTGTGTAATAGAAGAACCGTCGGGTCACTTATCAACATCTGCCACTATGTTCAATAGTTGCTTTGCAGCAAGAACATGCTTCATCATGTAAGAACATATTGGATAGTTGGTCCCATCAATCTTATCCTCAGCTTGAACCATGAGAACCCAAGTCATTGTTTCTTTCCATTGCACCAAAGAACTCAAAAGTAGCAAGATATGAACTTCAACAAAGTTAAAATGCAGCTCACAAATTGTAACTCTGATGGCAATTTTGACGACATGAATGGCTTCAAAAGAGAGATAAAAGCCAAGCGCACTTGGTGCAAATGATCTCTAAGTGTTAACTTTGTGTTTATATGCTCTTGAACCAATTTGCACTATTAGAAGTGTGCACAATAGCATCGAAAAACAAATAGCAGGTTAAGAAGGTGTTGAACTTGCTCTGATACCACTAGTGGGTTTATGAGTGAGTGAGGAAGCACGAATAGAAGCACACACAAGAGCAAAGAAGGAGATCAAAGCACAGAGACACATGATGGCTGGAAGAGCTCTCTGTCAATAGATTATCAATAACATGAGAATGAATCAAATGAGACCTATACGTGAATCCCTAAATAGTAAGTACCATCACATATGAGTATATCATGTATATGTGGTTACATGGGGAAAAAACCTATAGGTAGCATTAGAGTAAAAAGTACCCATACATAGGAAATTGGTTCACATCAAAGCTACTCAAGGGACACATAAATATAACATTTTTTTCATCTAAAATTACTTGGGATTTAACATGATCAAGTTGATAATTCATATCTAGACATCTTGCCATTTTTTACTCTGCAAAAACATTAACATTAGTAATATATATCAAATCATATAATAACAAGTGAACCAATAATGATGTGTTATCATCACAACACTCCACATCATAAGTTTGAATTAAAATCCACATAATATCACTCCATATCTTAACTTTTGAATCAAAATTCAATTGGCATCATCCACATCATAGTAATTTGTCTAATGCAAAAATATATCTAGAATGTGGAGCCAAAAAATATAAGACATGTAGACGGAGAGAAATCCATGGAAAGGTTCAAGAAATTTTCCAATTATTAAAAGAATGAAGCACATGTTTGGATGTAGGGAGCTTTCAAAATTATTGATGTGGTTAGAGAAGAATAGATAGACTAATGGAAGACTCTATGTGTGAGATAATTGTGCAACATACAAGCATATAGATTAAAAATGGAAAGTGTTCCAAAGAGAGCCATGGCATTCACCTTTGGACTTGTAGATGATGACGTGAGTCCATTCTAATTATGATCAGCATATTGGTCATATTTTTCAATAAAGGAAGTGGTTTATAATAATATATAATGCTTGGCTATAAAGAAGTGACATCTTCTACTATTCCTTGTGGATCTAGGCAAACACATAGTGACAAAAAATGAGTGTTTTTATGCAGTCTTTATTTAATGAAGTGATGTAAAATCTTCTCAATCTAGAATTCTTTTTTTTCAATCTAAAATCTTTTCAAGACTAAGGCCGCGACCAAGGCATAGACCTTGGCATACCTTGTCATCGGAGTCACTCAAGTCACTGTTGGAGTTGTTGCCTATGTGAGAGGGAGATCCTCAATGATTGGAAGATAGAGGTTCCCAATAATTCCCACGAGGTCACCCCTCCCAATACCATTCTCCTTGGAGAACGCTTAACCAGAAATCTCTTGTCACTAAGCTACATTCTTGTGGTGTTTGAGGAGGGGGAAAGAATAAGGTTCACATTACTATGAGCATGTCTTGGGCCCTCAAAACTTCATCCTTTGCTCTCAAATCTTGTTTTTAAGCATTTTTGGAGTGATTCTTGAAGCCATCTTGGAGTACTTTCTTGCATAGTTCTCTTTACACGCGTTCAAGAACAAAATATTCTTTGTACTTCTCCCACAACAAATATTCAGTTTTGGAGCTGTGTTTTTTAGCCACACTAGTAAACTTACAGGTTTCTTGAAAGGTTTTCAGATGTGGTGGGAGCACCCACCATAAGTTTATGCAAGCTTTTGAACCTAAAGAACAGAGTTGACAAACACTTGCAAGTGTTGTTGGCTAGTGTTTAGGCCATAAATTCAACCTTGTTAGTGTCATTTTATTACTATATTCAGCACATACACACTATGCACGCTTCTGTGGATATTGCTTATGTACATCCATGTGTTCATCGATATAGTGATTATGATTTTGCATAAAGCCTTTTGACATTGATAAAGAGAACTGTCATGATGTTTTTTTTTACCGAGAGACACCCAGATGTATGAGTCTCTTCGGTGATGTAGGTGGACGACTTATCGAGCCTTTCTATAAGAGACATATGCTAGTTGTTCATAGGTGCTCAATAATCCTAGTTTGCTTCTTTTAATTAAGTGGTTATATGCAGTGGAGTCAATGATTCATTATGTCAGTGCATGTCAGTACTTGCAATTTTATGAGTTTTTTTTTTCACATTGATCATATGCTCAATTTGCAGAGGAGACTCTGGTAATTTTTTTTTAAGATTTTTTTCTTTTTACCTATACAATGGACAACTTTACTTCTTGACACACTTATTGGTGTGAGTACATACATTCTCACATAATCCTTTTGGATGGTCATCATTGTTCATTAATCCATTTCTCTGGGGAGACTCTATGAAATTTTTCCCAGAATCTAACACTTGTTCATGTTTTTTTAGCATTAGTGGTGTTTGGACTATTCTAGCTCCATTTTCATTTTAGTCAATTCACTATCATCATGGCATGATAAATCTCACGCTCATTTGGTGGATCTAGCTCTAGTTCTAGTGTTCCTAGGAGGGGGTTTAAGTTGCATGGCAAAGATCACTTTGAGGTCTGAAAATTTGATGCCATAAACTTTGCTCTATGAAAGAATTAGATTAAAGATGTGTTGATTCAAAGGAAACAATGGAAGCTAGTAAATGGAATCTCAAAGAAGCATGTTGATATGGATGATGATGATGATGATGATGATGATGATGATGATGATGATGATGATGATGATGATGATGATGATGATGATGATGATGATGATGATGATGATGATGATTGGGATGAGTTGGATAAAATAGCTAGGTCTACAATTTGATTACATCTCAAAAATGATGTTTACTTTATAGCATTGGACTGTGAAAGTGCAAAGGAGCTTTGGAAGAAGTTATATAATATATATGAAAAAGAAATGGCATCAAATAAAGTGTACTTGATGACAAAGTTATATGAACTTTGTATGGACACAGATAGCATTGTTGCTCATCTAAATGGGTTCGATGCTGATGGATAATGAAATGAAAGCAGTTTTTTTGTTATGCACCTTGCCATCATCATGGGATACATTTTGCACAGCTATAATAGTGCATGCAGTGGTAAATTGGTCTATGATGACATGTGGAGCACTCTTGAGTGAGAAGATTCGTAGAAAATCTATGGTTGACACTCAACATAGAGATGCATATAATTTTCATGATCCTTACCAGGGAAAGAATCAGCAACGTGGCAAGAACAAGAACAAGGAGAAGAATGGTCAATGCAATAAGGGTAGAGGTAAATCAAGTAAGAGGGATATCTAATGCCATTATTTTCATAAGAAAGGACACATGAAGAAACATTGTTAGGCATTAGAAATGCTAAAGGTAAAGGACAGAATGTTGATGGGCATGTTAAACAGCTACCTGTGCCATTTGCTTCGACTGTGAAGATTGAAAAAATTAATGATACTTTTGATGATGTTGATATCTTGACACTTCACACATTTGTGCCCACTAAGGCTCTTATGGCTAATTCTGTTTTCCATATGTGGCTACTAGATTCTAGTGCTTTTTTGCATGTGACACCACATAGAAAATGATTCTCTACTTATGAAGCAAAGTCTCTTTGTACCTTGAAACTTGATTACTCTTACCAGTGTGACATTGTCGAGATTCGAGATATGCTTGTGCAATTCATTGATGGTTCAAATTTTACTATGCATAATGTACACCATGTATATCAGTTATCACATAATTTGATGTCAATTGGTCAACTTGATGACCTTGGTTATAAGATGGTTTTTTATGCTCAATCCTTTCGCATATCAAAGGGAAATATGGTTATTGTGAGAGGAAGCAAAGTTGGCTCACTTTATCCTTTATTTATATCACAATGTGTTAGCTATTACTGAACAACCTATGGCTTGTATTTGGCATGGCCCTTTGGGCCACACATCTCATAGTGTAATAGAAAACATTTCTTGTTATGGCTACTTACCTCTGTCATATTTCTCTACTTTTTCATTTTGTGAACAATGTCAATATGGAAAGAAAACTAGGAATGTGCATAAGACGGAGATTGACTCTTCAATTCAACCTTTAGATCTTGTTCATACAGATGCGTGTGGTCCTATGCCCACAAAGTCAATTAGGTGGTTCTCTTTACTTTGTCACTTTCATAAATGATGCTACTAGAAAATTATGGGTATATCCTATCAAATCGAAGGATGAGGTATTTCCTACTTTCATAAAATGGCTTGCTTCAATTCAGAATGAAAAAGTAACTATGCTCAAGGCTTTATGTTTAGATAATGGGGGTGAGTATACCTCACATGAATTCAACCTTTTTTGTCAATCTAGAGGAATTTGTAAAGAGTTTAAAGCTCCTTATACCCTAGTATAGAATGGTGTAGTTGAAAGGATGAATATAAATATTCAAGATAGAGTAGTTTTTATGCTACTTAATGCAAACCTTTCATAAGGTTTTTGGCTAGAAGCAATATTGATTCTAGTTCATGTGATTAATCTTTCACCTAGTAATGCCAAAGATATGAAGGTGACACGAGAGTTATCGACAGGGAAGCCACCATATTATGATCATCTTTGAGTTTTTGGGTATGAAGTGTATGTTCTTATACCCAAGAATCTTAGATAAAAGTTGGACCATAAGACAAAGAAATGCATTTTTCTTGGATGTGATCAAGAAGACCAATTGGGATATCACTTATGGGATCCTGAAATGCGATCAATGATCAGAAGTAGTGATGTTATTTCAATGAGTCTAAGATGCATAAACAACCCATTAAATAGGCTGAGGTGAGAAGAGTGGTGTTTGAGGATACTAGTCCTCTAGTTGGCATGCATAAAAATGCTACACATAGGGATGTTCAGGAGAATGTGCAATCAAATAAGTCTGCAAATGTTCTTGTTCAATAATTATTGAGATGTTTTGTGCATGTCTAGCATCCATCTCATAGATATGTTCCAAGTTTGGATTGTTATGCTAACAAATGTTGGTGAGACATCTTGCTACAAAGAGGCTATGGAGACAGAGGGTCATGTCAAGTGGGAGTGTGCCATGAAAAATGAATTGCATTATATTCATAAGAATCATACTTAGGATTTAGTACCTTTGCTAAAGGGCAGTAAACTTTACCATCTGAATGGGTATATAAGCTAAAATTCATATCAAATAATGCTTCTCCAAAGTATAAATCATGACTTGTGCAAAGGGTTTTAAAAAACATGGTGTTGATTTTGAGGAAATCTTGTCTCCGATAATCAAGATGACTACACCACCCATGTTTCTTGGATTCGTTGCAATGAGGAACTTAGAGCTAGTCCAAATGGATGTGAAAACTGCTTTGCTGCATAGAGATCTTATAGATGAGATCTATATGAAACAACCAAAGGGTTATGTAGTTCCTAGCAAAGAAAGTCGAGTTTGTAAGCTAAAGAAGAGTTTATATGGACTTAAACAATCCCCTAGACAATGGTACCAAAAGTTTGATGCTTTTATGAAATCTCAAGGCTATTCTCGAAGCAATGAGGATCATTGCCTCTACACAAAGAGATGCTAAGATAGCAACTTGATATGATTGATACTTTATGTCGACAATATGTTGATTGCTAGGAAGTCCTCTCATGCCTTGTCATTGCTTCAAAAGAAGTTGAGTGAGACATTTGATATGAAGGATTTAGGGGATGCCAAACATATTCTTGGCATGTGCATTACTCTTGAGAGTAAAAGATGCATATACTTGTCTTAAAGTGAGTACCTATCGAAAGTACTTCACAAGTTCAATATGCAAGGTGGCAAGACATCGAGTACACCTTTACCTACATATGTGACATTGAGCAAGGATGATTGCCCCAAATAAGAGGACGAAAAAGAATTCATGACCGAAATTCCTTATAAATCTTTTTTTGGTAGTCTCATGATAACCATGAGACCAGACATTGCATTTGTAGAGGGAGTTGTGAGCAAATGTATGTCTAATCTCCCAAGAAGCATTGGGAAGCGATCAAGATGATTTTGAGATATTTGAGTGGCACTAAGCACAAGTGTCTATGCTTGGGTAAAGGAAAGGCATCCATTTTAAGTTACACAAATTCTGATTATGCTCGTTGTGTAGGCAATCGAAAGGCTACATCAAGGTACATTTTTCACTTTTTTGGAGGTCCTACCTCTTGAAGATCTATCTTTGCTTCTTCTACATAAGCAAAGTATGTTGCAACAAGTGAGGCATGTAATGAAGCATTGTGGCTTTCTCGTCTTGTTTTTAATATGGGTCTACCGCAACATGTACCTCATTTGCTTAGTGATAGCCAGAGTGCCATTGTTTTGGCTAAGAATCCAATCTACCGTGCAAAGACCAAGCACATTGAGGTGAATTATCACTTCATTAGAGATGCTTATCTATTGAGCACATTATTCTTGAGAAGTTTCATACTCGAGATAATGTTGCAGATGCTTTCGATAATGTTGTCACTTGATGGAGGTCTATCATGCAAAGACCAAGCACATTGAGGTGAGGTATCATTTTCATTAGAGATTGCTTTGCCACTGAGCACATTATTCTTGAGAATTTTCATACTTTGTTGCAGATCATTGGCTAAAGCTCTACAACAAGATAACTTTCAACAATAATGTTACTTGGTTCCTACTCTTGCACAGTTACTTGTACACTATGTGACATGCCATCAGGTGGGAGGTATAGTTTGTATACTTACACTCACGTATTCTTTATCATTCTTTATTTTTCTCCTCTTGTCACTTTGGCCATGTTGGCTGTTAATGGGAGATTTTTACCTTTAGTGTCCATGTGAGAGGCCATATGGTTGTCAGACTATTTTGTATATGTTCTATAATGAAACACATAGTGGCCTGGTCAACCGCACACTTGAAGTTCGATCGCATTTATGAAACTTGGGAAATCTATGTCCATGGTCTCTATGTACTGTGTGGTTTCTGTGTATTTTGCAAGTCTCATGCAAAGTACTATGGTTGGCATTCGGAGCTCAATTTTCTACAATGAGGGCATCTTTGCATAGCTCTTGCAAAGGAAAATCCACTATGGTACATGGCCATCGCACCACTTCATAATCTTGCATAGAGTATGGTTCTTGGATGTTCTTCCACCTATAGAATGTCCAAATACTTGACATGGGTATACTTCTTTCAAAATTGAAAGATATTATCTTCCTCTTACACAAAGTCAAAGATACATATCCTCACCTCTTTTGTACAACTTTTCTCCTATGAGTCTAATCTTATGTTCTTGAATCATTCTTCATTTATTAGCATTTTAAATTATGTACTCCAACATGATTTTTTCTTTGTTTATCGATTACCTATGAATTATATTCACGTATGTGTGGGCATGTGGTACATGTATGTATGTATATGGTACATGTATTTGCAATACATCGACTCCTAAGATTATGTGTGTGAAAATATATCTTTGTGTGTGATTATGAGCATATGTTTCATGTGTGTGTGAATGTGTAAATATGGGCCTAGATGTGTGTTTGAGTACATGTATGAGTGTATATATGCAATTGTGTGTAAGCTAATTATGTTTATGTGTGCGTAAGTGTGAATGCTATTGTGTGTATGTTTGTTTTTATGTTTGCATGTGTGTGGATGTGTTTGTGCATGTGTGTGGATGTGTTTGTGCATGTGCGTAAAATTATGTATGTGTTCTGAATGTGTATGCAAAATTAACTTGTACATGTACATATATGATTGTGTCTATATGTATGTGATGTGCATGTCTATGTAATGCCATATGTGTGAGCATGTGTAATTATAAATGTTTGTGTGATGTGTGTCTATGTGTGTGTAAGATTGTGTATGTGATTGTGGATGTGCCCATGTATGGATAACAACAAGAATGTAAGTGTGAATACAATTAACTCTGTGGTTGTGTATATATGTATAGATGTAAATGTGTGTGTATGAGTCTTCATATGCAAATCGGTACGTGTATGTTACTATGTGCATGCGTTTATATGAATGTGTATGAATATGAATGTGTAAGTGTTACTATGCATATAGAATATATGCATGTGTGAACAAACGTATCTAAAAATGAATAGATATATAAATTATTATAGACCATATAGTTTATTATGTTAAAACAAAAATTAACATTAAAATATTATAAAAATAAGAATCAAAACAAGACTAAACTAAATATAAAATGATAAGTAAAAATGAAAAATGTGTGTGCGTTTTCATGTGTTAGATGTTTGAGTGCATATGTATTTGTGTCAATGACCTTGAGTGTTGTGAGTGTATGGTTGCATGATCTCTCTGTGCATGTGTTTGCATGGTGTGCATGTGCATGTGAATACGTTTATGTGAAGATATGTGGGTATTTGGTGTATACGTGTGTGTTTGTGTGTGTATAAATATGCGAATGTGTGTGTGGTAAGTTTTTAACTATGTTCTTTTGCAAGGACAGAAGCTTGTGTGTGTGTAAATGAGAGAGAGAGAGAGAAAGAGAGAGAGAGAGAGAGGGGGGGACAGAGAGAGAGAGAGAGGAGAAACACAAGCTAGAGCTTGAAGTAGCATCTAGAAGACAAGAAGTGGTAAGTCTACAAACATTGGTAGTATGACCAATGTCTACCCCTCATGATAGTATGTACGAATGCACATTTTGTAAGGCCCCAATTATGAGAAGCCAAGCGTACATTACCCAATTGATGGAAATCCCAACTTGTATGTTGGATGAAGATCAAATTGGACCATGTAAGGTATTATAAGGAAAGGGAGTTGCCAAGGTCCCCAATTGTGAGGTTCAAGGAAGTGAGGAGTAGCCTCAACGAAGATGTTCAAGATGGCCAATGGTCCCCTTCGATGAGGAGGGTGGTCTAGCAATGGCGCCCCCGACACAACTGTAAGGGGAATATTCCATGGAGTATTCTTTATCGGACAAAAAAAGCATTCATATTTGTTAGGTCGATTGCACCAACCTAAGCCTTCAATGGGGATTACAAGCGTGGTGGCCACCCATGTTCTACTGCCCATCTCGTCCATGGAAGACCACGCCTCTCCATTAAGCCATATATACATGACCTCTACACTACCCAAGACATCAAACTGAGTCAACATACATCTACCTTATAACTCCCTATCTAGAGTTGTCTAGATAACCATTTAAGCTCTACCTTGAGAGCGCAATGATGAACGACGCCATCATCTTTGAATTTGTTATTAGGAGCGAATTTTTGAAATTCTATATAGTTGTTAGGTAGCTTTTAGTAAAGATGAAAATTTTCTAAACTTGCAAGTATATCTCAATTATCACCATAGCGCATGAGTGATGCCTTCACATCTTCTAGTATTGGTGCATCTACTAATGTTATTGCTGCAGCAATTTGCATTTGTCCACCTACATACATTGAGGGGAAGCTTGATGGAGGAAATTACACACTCCATAAGTTCAAGATTTTTGCAATTTTAGAGTCTTATGAGTTGTTGGATAATGTCATGGGGCCAACAAGGACTCATGAGAGCACCTTCTGATGGAATCCAACCTGATCCATATTTTCTTTGAGCATGGAAAAGGCAAAATGTAGATTTATTTTGCGTCAAGTTGGGGAAATGGCTATGCCTATGAGTGGTGGTGGTGGTGGTGGTGGTGGTGGTGGTGGTGATGAAGGCAAGATGAGGGATAGGGGTGTAGTAGTGGGTATAGAGGGGGTGGGGGGATCGTGGTGGTTGGTGACATGAACATTGCTTCCATGATTACTCAATGTGTGGTGGGTACTATGAAAAATGGTGTTGGTGTCTATCTTAGTTGTGTGAATGTGGTCCCAAAGAGTGATTTTAATGGTATGGGGTTAGGGAAGGGAGCAAATAGATTAAACATATTCCCAAAATTCATGAATGATGTTATCCAAGGTGAAATGGGTGAAATAATGAGGAAGCGCTTACGATGGTCATGGAAGGTGATCTTGGATCGGTGAAGAGGAAGATAGGGATCAAAGGTTGTGTTGTCAATTCAAGAGCAATTATAGGTGATGAAACTATGGGAGATTGTTGAGCTAAAATGGTTGAAGAGGTAGTCATGGTCAATGGAGAAGTGATTCAAGAAAGAGTTTCAAAAATCGATTGGAACTCTTGAGATAATGCTTCAGTTGACAATGGAGATGAAGAAGAGGCGGCAAAAGACGAGTTGTCAATGGGAGGGATCGGAGGTGGGGTGTGTCCGGGAAGAACTAATCATCGAGGTACTATGATTTGAATGGTGGAACATGTAGGTGTTTGTTGGCGAACACGGCAAGGACCATAGCAGGCAAGCAATCTCTTCATTAAAAATCATAAAGCATCTACCACACCAATAGCCTCCATCAATAAATGCATTGTTTTTATGAATGCTTCATTGAAGCCTTTGTCAGTAATACTGCATGTCACTCATCGGGTTTGAAGCTAGGAAGTGTTTCTATGCATTTCAAGTTGTTACTACTTGACCAACAAACTTGATACATGTTACGACCAACCCCACTTGACACATACATAATTTACATCTGCAAGTTCATGTACATATGCACATGCATGTGCACGTGCATCTGCATATACACATACATATACATACAAACATACGTATATACATAAACATAAACATATCGACCTGCATCTAGATCTGCATGTGCATGTGCATGTGCATATGAACATGTATAGACATCTATATATACACAAACATAAAAATATCCATACCCATACCCACACAATACACATACACATACACATTCAACAGACATACACATACTCACATATGCATATGCATATGCATGCGCACACAAATACACATACATACACATACACACACACACACACACATACACGTACCATATACATATACATATTCATACATGTATGTGTGCATACATTCATGTAATGAATATACACAAACACACACACACAGATACATACTAAATGTGTACGTATTTACATGCCCACATGTTCACATGTATACAGAGCCATCTACGTGTATGCACAAACATCTGGCTGTATCTTATGTTTATGAACGTATTCTAGTACAATTGTATAGGAACCAGCCAAACAATTATAGCTTCAACTTCATTTCACCTTGATTCCCAAAGTTCACGATGCTACCCAGTTCTACATCCACTCTGAAACTTGTTCCAAACCATGCATTCATGTTATGATGAGGAACAATGCTGTCCCCATGATTGGTCCAATCCGTACTTAGTAGAGAAATTACCCGCATTCAATGTGTGCATGAGGGTGTGTGCTTCGGGAGAAATATACTTTTCCATTTAAGCTTGAAGCAGGAGAGAAAGAGAAGGGTTGTGGGGGGCAGAGGCAATATATTCGGGCATGTAGGTTGTTTAAGTTTGATTGGGATTGAGCCTAAATGGATGTTGCTGGGTACATGAGCGTGGCTTTGGCTTTTCAGATGTGTGCACAACACACCTGATGTCTGGTTCTTAGAAAGGGATGTGCATGGAAAGGAAGTAGGATACATCTAAAACGTATCTTTACAAAAGTCTCTGCATGTGCATCAGAAAGGGACAGAGAGAAAGGTAATCAATTTAACAGAGGATGGCTAACAGTTAAGCAGTAGGCTATATCTGTACAAGTACCCCTTTCACATGAAATTGCAACAGCTTTTATTCAGTGATATTTTCCATCCTTTTCTTTCTCCGTTCCATGTAGATTTCAGGAGGAAATTCATGATCTTGTACTGGCTTATCCATCTCCAACCCAATGAAGGCAAAGACGAACAGAACAAATGCAAGGAATACATATTCCACCTAAAAAAATTTAAATAATATAAATAATAAATAAACAACACATGAAATTTCAAAGTCAAACAAGACCTACAACATGTGATACATACCTGCACACCAAACCAAACCATTGCCAAAAGGGCAGGCAAGGTTCCCCATGCTAGGAACGCTGCCAAAACAGAGAAAGAAAGAAGGTGATTTTCAATGCCCGATCCAAACAAAAATGTCCTAGGAAGTTATCCTAAATATGCACCCATCTTGACTTTAGTACAAATACCTTGGAAACCAGATGGCCCACCAGCCTCTATGAACGGTTCCTTGAAAGCCTCCCATGTATCAACTAAAAAAGGAGACTCATTATTCACAGAAGACTACAAAAAGAGCTATGTGAATGGATATAATTGATGTTTGTAATGATAAACCCCTCTCTCTCTCTCTCTCTCTCTCTCTCTCTCTCTCTCTCTCTCTCTCTCTCTCTCTCTCTCTCTCTCTCTCTCTCTCTCTCTCTCTCTCTCTCTCTCTCTCTCTCTCTCTCTCTCTCTCTCTCTCTCTCTCTCTCTCTCTCTCTCTCTCTCTCTCTCTCTCTCTACATGGAGACATGGATAGCACCACGGGAGCCTCTTCCCACAAAGAGGCAACACTACAGAGAGCACTTCTTGACTCTGACAGCGGATGGTTTCATTCAGAGACCACGATACATGGATACATATATGGCACCAGCTGAGAGTGGCCATTGGGCAGCTCAGAGTATCATCACACCAGCTCGAGATTGAGGTTGGGCAAGCCACACATACCCCGAGGGATGAGAGATTATGCAGGATATGTAGAGAGGAGGTGGAGGACGAGGAGCACTACACATGTAGATGCCAGGCATATGAGGACATCAGAGACCGCTACCCACATCTCTTCCGGGGCCCAGAGAGATCAGGGCTTTATTGGGGACAGAGGACCAGCGCCCTCTAGGTCGTTTTCTAGTAGAGCTCCAGCGCCGCCGTGCATCACTCCTCCACCAGCAGATGGAGATACACCTCGCCCCCCCCCCCCCTTCAGACTTATATTACAGATTTTTTCAGACCCACATCCACTCGAGGACCCAGCTCGATGCGGGGTGTCACATTACACAGAGCAGAGGAGCTTAGACGACAGCGTCGACGACCGAGACCCCCAGTCGGGAGAGCCCGTCCACATCAGAGAGAGATTCAGGCGATTCACGCACGCCATGACATGGAGATACAGAGACATCAGCAGCGCACCCCTATCGATTTGGATGCTCAGAGCATTTTGAGGATCGCCATGATGCCTTACCCACTCCAGGCATTTAGTGGGTTGTGATACCATCGAGCCTCCCCTCCCTATGCATATCATATTTGTATCTCACCCATTGAGCATATAGAGTGCATACCCATAGCACCCCACACCCTTGATGCCAGTTACTATCCACTCCTTTTATACCCGTTTGCGGTACTCACACTTTATTTTCCTTTTCGGATCACAGTGGATTGGATCATACTGATGTATATGTTTTGTCTCATAGGCCGATTTTGGCCTCTAATAGACGTTAAAAAGTCTTTCTCTCTCTCTCTCTCTCTCTCTCTCTCTCTCTCTCTCTCTCTCTCTCTCTCTCTCTCTCTCTCTCTCTCTCTCTCTCTCTCTCTCTCTCTCTCTCTCTCTCTCTCTCTCTCTCTCTCTCTCTCTCTCCCCCCCCCCAAACCCCCCTCCCCCTCTTCCTCTGTTGAGTGTGTGAGTGAGTGAGGAAGCATGAATAAAAGTGTACACAAACAAAGAAGGAAATTGACGCACAGAGATGCGTGATATGGCTTGAAAAGCTCTGTGTCGATAGATGATCAATAATATGAGAATAGATGAAGTGAGAGAGAGATGTGGATCCCTACTACAATGTACCACCACATATGAGTATATCATGTATATGTGGTTACACGAGGAGAAAACCTCTAGCAAGCACTAGAGTAAAAAATGCCCATGTATAGAGAAACAGAATGACTCAATGAGAAATCCATCACATACATTAAGATGGTTGTATGTGATGATATTTTGGTGGATTTGAAGGGGCTTGATACTGCTTGACCTAATCTCAACAAGAAAGCCATAACATGGCTGTGTGTGAGGAGATTTTAGTGGAATTAAATAGGCTTGCCACTCCTTTTGAAGTGTGGAAAAGCTGAAAGCTAACTAGGAAAACATTAACTCTATGAACCAAGCTCACATAATGAGAAAGCTCATCAGTATGCAACTTGATGAGTCTAAATTACAACAAAGTACTTGTCATGGTTAGAGTCACCCTCCCTCAGCTCCAAAATTCAGGCCTACCAACTTTTGATTAGGCTGAAGGTAATTTTCTTGTTGATAACATTGCATGAGTCTAGGAAGACTCTTGTTGTATCAATGTCCAATAACACCTTTCACACATTTAATGGTCTAAAGGTTCTATCCAAAACGAGGGAAGCTAGTGGAGATGGATGCAATTCAGCCAACATGGTAAGAGGCAACACAGAATAAAGGAGTCCAAGCCCACGTAGCCTAGTGGTTGACACATTGAGTCTCTGAGAGGAAGTCTTGAGTTCAAATCTTGGCTCGACATATCTATGAGTACCTCAAGATGGGTGCCTCTACCTTACGAGGTCAGGGGTGTGTGTGTGCGTTTCCAATTCATTGTACTCTCCAAAAAAAAGGACAGAAAAAAGGAGCCGGCATGCAAAGTCAGAGGAGCAAAAGCAAAGGCCAAGGAGAAGTGACTCGTTATCAATGTGATAGAAAAGGTCACAAGAAACCATAGTGCAAGTATTGTACTACAAAGCATAGTTAAACGGATAGAAGACAACACATGACAAGAAGGAGAAGAAAAAGCAAGACAAATGCACATGATAGCTCTAAGGTCGAACAAGGAAAAGGCCAATCGTCAATGTGACCTCTAGTGTGGTCATTGAAGAGTCAGCACATGTGGCGGCCATCTAATGTTCTATTAGGAATACAAATGATGCATGAGTACATGGTGCTTCTCAAATTGTTCATGCTTAGGATATGGAGATCACCCAAAGTGATTTAATTGATGCCTTGCTTATTGTAAATGATGCATATCTCATACTTGGACCATGGTATTAGGTGCATCATCTAATGTTACTCCTATCAAAAAAGTGTTTCTCTACATTTCATGTAGGAAACCATGGCAATGTATACCTTGGAAATAATCATGCATCTTTCATCAAAGGCATTGGTACAGTGCATCTTTCTGTGTATGGCACTAATGAGCTGGTTTTGCATGATGTGAAGCATATACCTAGTACCTACTATCAAGAAAAGCCTACTTTTTGTTGGGCAAATGCATAGATATAGTAACCCCTTTGAAAAGGGGTCATGGAAGCTCAATAAAGGCTCGATCTTGATTGTCAAAAGGTACTAAGAAAGGTACACTTTATTGTTTGCATGGAAAAGACTTGCTGCACAAGTTTATTGCTTTGGCTTAGATTAATGCCCACATGGAATTATGCCATAGAAGGCTTGGCCACATGAGCCAAAAGGGCCTTGACAAATTATGTAATCTTTACAAGTTCGATGCTAAAAGGCACAAAAGTTGATAGTACCTACTATCAAGAAAAGCCTACTTTTTGTTGGGCAAATGCATAGATATAGTACCTTGAAAAGGGGTCATGGAAGCTCAATAAAGACTTGATCTTGACTGTCAAAGGGTACTAAGAAAGGTACACTTTATTGTTTGCATGAAAAGACTTGTTGCACAAGTTTATTGCTTTGGCTTAGATTAATGCCCACATGGAATTATGGCATAGAAGGCTTGGCCACATGAGCCAAAAGGGCCTGACAAATTATGTAATCTTTACAAGTTCGATGCTAAAAGGCACAAAACTTGACTTCTGTAATGAATGTCAATATGTTAAGCAAGTAAAAAAATTCCCATTACTTTGGTGTCTACAGTCCCTCGTAAGTCTAATGTGTTTAATCTTGTTGACCTTGATGTTTGTAGCATGCCCACCTTTTTTTTCTCTTTTTTTTTTTTTTTTTTTTGGTGTGTGTGTGTGTGTGTGCACTCTTTACTTTGTTTCTTTTTGTTGATAACTACTCCAAGAGCCTGTAACTCAAATGCTTACACAAGGATAATGGAGATGATTTCACGAGTGCTGAATTTATAGATTTTGTAAAACTTTGCATTAAAAGGGAGCTACCTCTTCTAACAATGTGGTTGAAAGATATGATAGGACTCCTTGTGACAGAGTGAGATGCAAGTTGTCCACAACTAAACTCCCTTACAGAGACTTTGAAAACTTCAGTACACATTTACAATCAATCCCCTCATGTATCCTTAAAAGGTGAAATTTTTGAAGAGGTTTGCTTTGGCAGACCTTCTTCATATGACCATCTACACATCTTTGGCTTCGATGCATTTGTGCATATATTAGACTTGAGTTGAGAAATAAATTAGATGCACAGTCTATGAAAGGCATCTTCATGGGGTATGGAGATGATGATGGAATGGGCTACAGAATTTGGTTACCTCAGCTCAAGAAGGTAATAGGCACCCGAAATGTTGTATTTAATTAAGCAAGGATGCTTAAAAATGATTGCGCCTCTAAGAATAACCAGCCACCTGCTAAACCTGACGTTGACCCTCAAGATGCACCACATATGGCTGAAAATGACAATGAGCCACTGATAATTGAGCAAGAGGATGTTGGACAGCAAATTAGGTGTCTTGAAGCGAACAAGCAAACCACCATTACATGCTGAAAATAGGGCTGGAAATGATGCACAACAGCTCATACTTGATGAGCATGATGCCATACATCCTAATGTAGATCCAACGCTAGAGGATGTTGATCATTGGGTGCGCAGATCTACATGATTTAGGAGGCTTGTGAACATATATGACCTTACATTATCAGATGAAGGTGAGCACAAGAAGAAGTGGGAGTTAATCATGCAAGAGGAGATAAAGGTCTTGCATGCAAATGATACTTGGGCACTGATTTCTTAAAAGTATTCTCTTCTGTGGTTAAAATGACCACATTATATGTGTTGTTTGCTCTCACAGCTGTCTTGGATTCGAAGATATTCCAAATGGATGTTAAAACAACCTTTTTGAATGGTGATTTAGATGAAAAGTTGTACATGGAACAGCCAGAAGGATATGCCATTCCTGGAGAAGAGCATCTGGTAAGCAAGCTGAAAAGAAGTTTATATAGGCTGAAACAAAGCCCCAAGTGATGGTATAAGAAGTTGGATCCATTTATGCTCAAACATGGGTTCAAAAGAAGCAATGCAGACCACTGTTTTTACATATAAACGGATGATGATGATGGCAGCCCAATTATTCTAGTTCTGTATGTAGATGATATGTTGCTGGCTGGGAAGAAAAAGACCACTGTAATTGCTTTAAAACAGCAGTTGAACACCGCATTCTCATTGAAAGACCTTGGAGAAGCTGAACATATCCTTGGTACGTGGATAAAAAGGTAAACAAAGCAGCACACATTGTATTTGTCACAAGGAAAATATATTTAAAAAAAGCTGGACAGATTTATCATAGCTGATGCAAAGCCTCTTGGAGTGCCATTACAGCCGCATGTGAAGCTATCCAAGGAAGATTGTCCCAAAAGTGATGAACCAGCTAGCTATATGAAAAGTGTTCCAACTTCCATATGCATCAGCTAGGAATTTTATGGTTCATTTATGTATCCCATGGTTGTTACTAGGCGAGACATTTCCCATGCACACTAGGAGTTATTAGCTGTGATATGGCTAATCCCAGCAAAGTTCATGGGGATATAGGTAAATCTATCTTGAGCTATTTGAAAGGGACCAAAGGTATTGCCTATGTTATAGAGAGCCTAGAGGATCGATTGGAGTTGAAAGGATTTTGTGATTCTGACATGGAAGGTGAGGTGGATAAACATAAATCCACAAGTGAATACGTATAGACTCTTGCAAGAGGTGCTATTTCATGGTGCTCTAGACTTCAAAGCATAGTAACACTATCTACTACAGAAGCTGAATATATTTAAGCCATAGAAGCTTCTAACAAAGCCATTTGGTTAGAACATCTATGCAATGGATTTGGTTTGTCGAACAAGGCACTTGTTCTTGGTTGTGATGGTGCCATATGCCCGACAAAGAATGCTATGTTCCATGCTCACACAAGGCATATTAATGACATGTTCCATGCTCGCACAAAGCATATTGACATGAGATACCACTTCATGAGAAAGGTGTTGGAGGATGGTCTAATCACTTTGATCAAGGTCAACACGTCACAAAATCTTGCACATTGTCTCATTAAGTACCTAACCGAGGCACAATATTTGAATTTTGTTGTATATATAAAAGGTGGGAGTTACTTAGCTTAGAGCGCGATACCCCAAGGACTCTCTTTTGGTATATTTTGATCTTCTAACGATAACCCTCTTCGAGAGCTTTCTAGATATACTTTCATTATATTTTATGGCCCCCAAATTAAAGAGATATAGGCAATTATGTGATGTGACTTATTATCACTTTGGCCTGTTCACATTTAGCCAAGTGACCAAAATCTTCACTTTAGTAAAACTAAGGTCATAACTCATATTTGAAGATAAGGGCTTTTATAAACTATACTCCTCCTTTTTCATCTTCCTCTTCATTTTTTGCACGATGAACTTTGTCTCTCCTCGTGCTCAAGCTCACCCCTGGTGTTTGGAGCAACCGAGCACATCATCATGTAGCTCTTGGGGGCCTCTTTTGTGAGGCAAAGCAATATGGAATCTGGAGATGTTAGAGTCTAGACAGACTTTTAGTATTGCTTTTTATTGAAGCTATTATTATACTTTGTACTAAGCTTATGCTGCTAAAGCCTAGACTCCTCAATCAGCCACAAACCATACCAATTATTGACATCTTGTATCATGTATGTTTAATATTTATGACCAATCAAAGTTGAAAATTTGATCTTTGGTTATATGGTATGTCATGTTTTGATGTTTAACATATTATGTGCACAATGTTGTTGTGATGATTGATCAATGATTAATGCTTATGTACATTGGTAATCGTAATTTGCAAGTTGTACTATGTGATATGATTGTAAAAGATGAAAATAGTACAATCTCTTATCTATCTAGTATGAATGTCTTCAATTATGTAAATACTATGACTTATGGACATGTGTAATTTGTCACTATGCACCTTACCCACGGATACCATTTAGTCCTCGCATCTCAGCCACATATACCATTTAGTCCTCACACCTTACTTGCACTGAATTGAATGCACTGACTGCACCAAACCGCCTAGAAAGATAACAAAGGTGAAATTACATATGTAAATGTTAAAAATGATTTGTGTTGAGTATGGCTGGAATGCTTACAACCCCTTAACGCCAATCTTTTAATAGTGTGGTTGATAAGCATAAGAGAACGTTGTGTGAAAGAGTGCATTGTATCCTAACCTTTGTTAACCCCTTAAGAATTCTAGGGAGAGGTATTAGAAAATCGTGGTTCATATTTGCAATCACTCACCTAACACTTCATTGAAAAATAGCATTCCAAAGAAGGTTTGGCAACAAATTGAACTCATATAATCATTGTTGAAAGTGAGATAAGCCCACTATACAAATCATAGGATCTTTCCAACACTTAGAACCATGCACGCATTCACACCTTGAACCAAATAAGATAGATGAGTGACTATAAAAAAGACAAGAGACAAGAGATATGGATGTATGGCAAAGAGTCAACTATAAATAATAACTACTTGATGAAGGAATAACTATACAATGTGTGTACCATACAAAATCTGGATAAAAGGCTGAATATGGAATGGTCTAGGTACATAAATTGGAGAGAAGTGTGCCTAAGAGTTAATGAGTAATGTGTGTGCTCTACAGTGAGATATAATAGACTGTTTATGAAGAAAACAGCTTACATGCTGTGAGAGAGAGTGCCAAAATCTGCTACAAAACTAAATATTGCTTCTTCTCTGATATAAACAGGCTACGATAGCTTCTCCTCTTGAGGTAGTAACCTGAAAAACCTGATACAGCCGCCAAAGGGAAGATAGAACCAAAAATAGCAGCAACTTACTAAAATCAGCAGGTATACGCACACATATGTGTGTGAAAAAGAAGTGGGCAACAGCTAGAACCTCCCAAACCTCCAAAGTCAGCACTCAACATAAAACACACTTAAAGTACGTGTGTTATTCTTTAGCACCCGAGTTGGTCTTTTATAGACTATACGTTGGCTGGCGTAGATTTTATGAAAAAACTAACAGCTATCATTCTTTTTTCGCAAGTGTTTTCTTGAGCTTATGTGTGCTACTTTGTTGGAAGTCAATGTACATATGGTCCACATTCCAGCAATCCTATATTTTGGACTTAGCATTTTTTGTACAGTTTGGGTAAAACTTTTTCAGGCTAGATAGATAGAGCTTGGCAAGAGCTATCTAGTGGTATGCTTCATTTTTCCATCAGAGGTCAGAGCAGGGAGATAATCCAAACCCTTATTTGGCCCAAAATGGAGGATGAACATTTTTTGGAGGTCCAAACTATTAAAAAGCTAAGTTATGATGTCAGTTAGTCAAAAGCAAGCTAAAATCAGCGATCCAATTTAAAATCAGGTCAAAATTAGCGATCAATTATTTTTAAATCATGAAAAGCAAAAAATAATGATCCAATAAAGCAAAAACAGCGATCGTAGTTTTTTGGGCTAAAAAACAGATTTTCGCAAAATTTTTCGCTAGTTTTTTGTTGGAGACTACAATACTATATAAAGAGGTCATTGATACACTCTTGGAATACAACTTGAGCCAGCTCTTAGAGTTCTAAAGCTTTGGAGGTGGAGTTTTGGTGAAGGAGAGGCTACTCTCTTGGAGCAAGAGGTCTTCTACAAGGTGGTGGCAGCTATCTTTTGTAAGTTAGCCTTATATTCTGTTTTTAGGGTTTCTGTACCCTAATTTCAGAATTAGGGTTTGCTGATTTTCAGATTTGTTGCACTATTTTGTGAGAATTAGGTTTGCTTCGTTGCTCATTCACTTCACACACACTCAGATTATAACAGCATAATCTGAATTTTGCATCATCATCTTCTTGACTATTCTTCCATTGGTGAGTGCACCACATCATATGGTTGAGTAGTACTCCCATGTTGTGATTTGGACATCTATTTTTTAGTGAGTAAGCATTCAGCTTACGTTCCCTAACCTTGTCTCAAGATCTCTTTCTTTCTATCTCTCAGTTATCATTTTAAATAATCAAGTGTGTATGCTCAAAAGGTTTTAGTATTGGAACAATCCTTGGGCCTCAAATTCCAACACACTTTGGCATATGTTTAGTTAAGTTTAGGTGCGTGCTTTAATGACCATTGGATCTTATGCTTTTTGCCAAATTAAATCACAGCCATCAAATCTAAAAACACTTTAATGTGAAAAGCAAGTTGAACTGAAAATTAGGGTTTGTATTTTGAGGGCCCATATGAGGTCGAATGGTGGAACATTATATATCAAGAGATAGCTCTTGAAGAGGACTTCAAGAATATGCAATAACAATTTTTTGACCATCTTTGACCAAACCATTCTTGAGAAACGGAAATGATGCACAAATTAGGGTTTTCTGGAAATTAGGGTTTCAGAGCACAATCGACATTTTTTCCAACAAACATCTGCCCATCTTTGATCTTGAAACTTCAAAGCATTGAATAGATAGTTTTCTTCTTTGTTTGTTTGCACATTGTGTCATTTTATATATGATAAAATCAATTACATAAAGATTTGATTCATTGAAGTGCAGTTTTAGGTTGACTCCATTATTGGGCAATAAGTTGATCACAGAAAACAATAGCATGAAGCATAGGACCCAGCAATGAGGTGTGAAGTTGATCAAAAACATTAATTTCTCTAACACTCCAGTTACTAGTACTAGGACAAGAGAGATTCAAGACACAATAAGTAAGGCACATCTTATAGATTTAGGCATTGTGGTCTTCCGTTATGGAATCAATGCCATGAATCTTTGGATCTCCTAATGAATTATAAAATATATATCTTAATCACTCTGGTCCTTGTAGCCCTAGTAGACTAGGACACGAGGAATTCAACTTACAATAACGGTGGTATGGGACACCTTTTCTTATGGATTTTTGTGGGCTTGGGTTGCTTACTTTATTGGGCAATAAGATGATAATAGAAATCAATGACATGAAACCTTGGATCCCCTAATGAATTATGAAATGGATAAAAAACGATACTCACTCAAGTGCTCCTCTCTCTAATAGACTAGGACGAGGGAGATTCTATTCACAATAAGGAGTAATGGCACATCTTTCTTGTGATTTTTGGCATTGAGGTGAATCTATTGAAAATTCTAGAAGACTCACACCTAAAAAAATTAAGGACAAGGGCTCATGCTATCAATAACAATCAAATAACAACCCGGCTGATTTGATTATGGTTCTTTTAATCAACAATCAAGTTGACAAGTGGGAAATATCCAATGCATTGGAGACTTCTTATCGCAAAAAACTTTAAGAAAATTGAAAATGAACTACTTAAATTTAAAATAATGAGTTTTTGTATGCAAATTTCTTATCAAAATGGATGTTTCATATAAGATAATGCTCATAAAGGGAATTTTGTTTCCAAAAAAAGATCTACAAGAACGTAAAACTAACTATATTGTACATGAAAATGCATGCTAGTCTACTCTAGGAAAACCTCTCAACAAAAAGCTTTAATGTGGTGTAAATGGGTGGAAAGAAAGAAAGGAGCATTTCCAAGGAGCAAAATTGCTTTTGAATGTCTATATATCAAGATGAATCCAAGCAAGACCCAAATTTACCCCAAAAAAACGTGTGACTAAAGGCTCAAACACAAGAATATAGCCATCAAGATTCGGCTCCACCATGCATAGTCTCAACTAAATACCATGACATTCACACTCATATCGTCAGTGCCCTATAGTGAGCATAGAATTAAAAATGAATGCATGTTGGCACACCACGAGCATGAACTCACAAGAAGCTATCCAAATTGAGTTTCTATCATTTTCCAATGTGATGAGCAACTCAGCCATAATGATGCTTTTCATGAGAAGGAAAATAAAGCAAGTTTTTTTAATGCATCGTTGACAAGGTATATGCATCTATCAACTAGTAAAAGCTCAATCAAAAACTCCATGTGCAAATTCAGCCATAATGATGATGTAAAACAAGAAGCTAAAAGAGAAAATTTGAAACAAGTGCAATGACAAGGTATATGCATCTACCAACCAGTCAAAGGTTGGACAAAAATTTAATGTGAAAAACCTACATGTTTCCTAATACAAGAAACATAGATGCTAGGATAAATCCTAGAAACTAAGGTTGCAATGCAATGGGTTGCAATGCAATGGGTTGCAATGTTGCTCACAACCCCACAATGCAAGCAGTTTGCGACCCCTTGCATAGAAAAATGGCCCTCCAAGAGACATACTACAATAAAGCCCTTTCTTTTTTTGAATGCCCTCCATATAGTGTAAAATATTACACTCATGACTCTCCGAGTTTACAATAAAAATTACTCGCGAAGTAGATAGACCAGACCCTTGCAAGCATGCATGTGCATGTGTGTGTGCATGTGAGTCTGAGAGAGAGAGAGAGAGAGAGAAAGCAAGCCTATAATCTATTGCAGCCTACTTTTGTAACAAAGCAAGAAAAAAATTGGCACAAGGGGGAGTGAGAGATGGACATGCAAGTTGAATGAGTAGAAAGGTACCAAAGCGAAAGACAAAATAAAGGCCCATCTTGCTCAATTTGGTGGAATAGGCATTGGTCATTACAATGAACCAATGCAACCAAGCATCAGTGGTGAGCTTTTAGAATGGCTTGCAACGAATAAATCAAAGAGAGGAATTTCAAGGCATCATAGTGCATAGAGCTCATTTGATCACCGAGGCTCCCCACTCATCACATGCATCTGAAGCAAGAATCCTTGATAGTGGAGAGGCAACACCTTTAGCCCCTTACATTGTGGATTGGAGTCAAACGAGATGCACGCATTCTTGCAAAAGAGACCACGGAGCAACCTTCACACAAGCTTTTGAAACTTGAATGCATCATCCATATGTGCTAGCCTACCAAACACATTTCTGCATAGAATTTAGCTATGAGGTAAGCGAGCAAGCTTGAAATTAAGTGGAAAGGGCTTATTTAAGAGGATCTTCAAGATAATGAGCTAAGAAAGACCAAAGACATTGTGGCAATAATTGAAGCCAATGAAAGAGACATGAAAACATATGGTTGCACACTTATATGTGATGGGTGGCCATCTATTTGGAAGAGATGTTTATAACATAGTTGATCATTATTGCAAAAACACCATGTTTCTTCGTGAATCATGTCATTGATGCATCTTGTCTAAGGCTTCCCATCACAGAAGAGTATATATACATATCAGAGGCAATCTTGGAGATTGGAGTGGAGAATATTGTCAATGTCATCTCAGACAATGGGAGCAATTTTATCGCCATGGGACGAAAGTTCCCATCTATTGCATGGAGTGGTGATATGAGCAAATAAGCAAAGACTACATGTCATTTGCCACTTGCTAGAGTAACAGTTCTTGAAAAGAGGTAAATGCTTCGATGGGAGTCTTGTAACCCTTATACTTCATGTTCTGCATAGTTGAAAAAGGAGAAAGCACTTAAGGACTTGTCTATGAGTACATGGACTGCCTTGGGGGTGTCACTCTCTCCATGCGCGTCCCTCTCTTCAAACAAATAGACAAAACATGTAGCATAATAATATTAAAATTCAAATTTTATTATTTTTTTTATTTGTGTTTTGTTTAATGAATCATCAATATCTCACTAACAAGGATTCTTTTCTCTTTTTGTCTCTTGAATTAGTAGGAGAGCTGAGATTAGATATGTATGGCAAGATTAATGGGATCAATTCCATCGTTAGATTCACGACATGGTCCATATCTTCCATCCAATATGAAAATCTTCGAGGTTGATGCTTGATCATGAATTTTAGAATGCATGGACTTTACATATACGAAGGTTTTTATGTTCATGATACAGACCTATGCTTGGCACTTGAGGACCAACTCCTCCTATTCAATTTTAGCTAAGACACTTCCATGCTTCGATCCACTCACTATCTACTTGAAGCATATTCATGAAATGTGATCTATCTCCACCTGAGTTAATAAGTGATCCAAATGTCAAGGGTCGATTAAATTTTATTTCGAGTCTCACATGGCACATTCTTGATTGAACCATGTAGAGAACTCTTTCCAAACACTCTTTGACAGAATTACAATATCAATCCTTGAGAAAGAAATTGAAGCACTTGGACCCTCTTCCATACAAAGAAGAGGAACAGATTGTCCACTATACAACTAGAACAACTTGTATCCATTACAAAGAAAGATTGGCTGATATATTCCCACTACAACTTGCACCCGCTAGAGAGTAGTGGTCACACAATCGATGTGCATCAAGTCAAAGTTGATTACATTGACATGGAGAAGGAATGTAACATCCCAAGCATACCTACAAAAAAGATTAGACCTTTACAATGTGTTATAGTTGGAGTTGATCGAGTTGTGAACTCTTATACACCTAGAGGTATGGAGGATAAGACTATCCCATGTCTCAACTTCAAGGATCTCTAATAACCATGCTCCACGTACTACACAAAGGCATGATGATGTCACATATATGATATGAGGATGAGGATGACTCAAATTCTTCATCAAATATTCAATCAATTTTGATGATCAAGACAATGGTTGATGATTTCATCATGGAACACGGTTCAATGTCATGTTTTTTTTTTCAATATGAGTTTGAAACTCTTGAACATATGACATTTTGAAAGATCAATCTATTGATGTATCTTAATCATATCCATAGATCATGGTACATTACCATGATTCATGATTGGTCTATAGTATGTCCATGCGTCTATTGTCTACAAAAATTTGAATGATAAAGCTTTGATGTGCATTGTGCAGGATTAACTTGTGTGATATAACATTTGGTTTATATGATATCATTTGACATCCATGTGCATTATGCATATTGGAATTAGGTAAGTGCTATGCCACATGGAGAATCACCAATGAACTATTCGCGTCTTGACTCATGACGACCTATATCTAATATATTCAGCATTCTAAGGAGGATATACATCTAAACCTAAGAAAACTGAATAAATAAATATCTTTTTTTTTAATATAATTTGTAGAGAACTTCACAACCACAAGATTATATAGCCATTATTTGAAACTAACATTCTTTCACTCCTAAAAGTGGTGGACAAATTCAATCATAATGAAGCTTAACATAAGACAAAACTAAAAGTAGGAATAAGTGAAACACATGTATAGCTCATAGGGTACCCGGTATACAAAGCTATCAACTAGTCATAATTCAAACCAAACATCACTAATGAATTGTGCATGTCATACAACAAACTTATGTACCAATATGAATACAAGCGAAAGCCAACTTCACACCAAAAAGGAAGTGCAACTCTAACTTCATGAAGTTTTTTATTCAATAATTAGAAGAAACGCCCTATGCCTTATCCACGCGTAAGTACTCTTGAAGAACAATCCTGAATGAAACAAGTCAAGTAAGAGCTTGGAAGACTTAAGCACATAAAATGGGCATGTTGCATACCAAGCACGAAGAATGTAAGGAGAATGCTTGTTGAATGCTCTCACAAGGACATGCACTACTAAACAAGGCCACAAAGTATACTAGGAGGGTCTTAGGGTCCTTTGCCCTCAACATATGACTACATTATCTTGCTCATACTTTTGCTGACAAAACTAGTACAAGGACTAGAAACAAAAAGTTTATGGGCATCAATCATCCCATTAAGCAACAATATTAGTTAGCTCCATGCTAAATAAATTATAAACATGATGATCTTTGGCACTTGGAATACAAATAAAGCCACATTGTGTCAAAGTGATCCATCATCCAATCCATCTAATCACACATCAAAAAATGTATCCAAGCAAACATCCCACATGTTTAGATAACAATTTTGTGCTCTAGAAAGAACTCTATTGTCAACTCTCTATACAAGACCTACCTATTTCCAAAGAAGCTCTCAATCCAGAAAAGTTGTGCCACTTGATGCAAAAGATCAAAATATCCACACATAAAGGACTAAAAAGATGGCTTGCTCTAAAAGTATCCCATTATCCATGGCTACAAAGTAGTTTGGAATGAGAGTGGTAAATGATAATTGGAATATCACATGGAGAAGAACATATGGAACATTTGTGCAAAGAATGAGCTCAACACTAAGTGCCTTGGACCAAGGAATTCTTATTCTCTTTTCCCTTCACCTTCTCTTTCTTCCATAATCAATTTTCTACATTTTTAAAAAAGGTGTTCATGGAAGACAAGTAATGCATCTTTATATATTTGGCCAACATACAAATAAAGAAATATACAAATAAATAAATAATCTCTCTCTCTCTCTCTCTCTCTCTCTCTCTCTCTCTCTCTCTCTCTCTCTCTCTCTCTCTCTCTCTCTCTCTCTCTCTCTCTCTCTCTCTCTCTCTCTCTCTCTCTCTCTCTCTCTCTCTCTCTCTCTCTCTCTATATATATATATATATATATATATATATATATATATATATATATATATATATATATATATCAAAATACATACGTACATGTACATATGAACGAATGAATATACATACATGTATGATGTATGCATACATACACATACGCATACACAAACATATATACACACACATACATACATATATATATATGTGTGTGTGTGTGTATGTGTCTGTGTGTGTGCATGTCTACAAACATTCATATGCGCATATACAAACATATGTATATACATGCATATTAGTACACGTGAACATACATACACAAGTATGTCATATATACATATATAAATACATGTGTATACTTACCATTAGCATCTTTTTTGTGAAAAGTGTGGTGTCCATCTGCAATACCATATTCAAAGAGATGCTCCTGAGCAAAATATAAATGGAATGAGGACATAGAAGAACCTTAGAATCAAACCATATCACAATCATCTAACCATTTAACATTATTTTTGCACCCACATGCATGCATATACATGATTAAATATATTTCAAAAGTACTTATACATGCTTGTATGGAACCATGCACGTGTATGCAAGTCTATCCACACATTTGTAAGTGGGTTAAAGAATATATGTTTATGCTTGTTTCTTTGGTTCTATACAAAGAGGTAAGATAATATATGTTTGCGCTCGTTCATTTGGTTATAAGCCAAACCTATCTATTCATACTTATATGTGCTTTTGTGTTTCATTATGCATGTATGCTTTTTGTTAGAATGTTATATGTTTTGTATGCATCTCTCTCTCTCTCTCTCTCTCTCTCTCTCTCTCTCTCTCTCTCTCTCTCTCTCTCTCTCTCTCTCTCTCTCTCTCTCTCTCTCTCTCTCTCTCTCTCTCTCTCTCTCTCTCTCTCTCTCTCTCTCTCTCTCTCTCTCTCTCTCTCTCTCCCCCCTCCCTCTCTCTCTCCCTCCCCCCTCCCTCTCTCTCTCTCTCTCTCTTCCTCTCTCTCTCCCCCCCTCCCTCCCCCCCTCCGTTCTCCCTCTCTCTCTCCCCCTCTCCCTCCCCCCCTCCCTTCTCCCTCTCTCTCTCCCCCTCTCTCTCCCTCTCTCTCCCTCTCTCCCTCCCCCTCTCTCTCCCTCTCTCTCCCTCCCTCTCCCTCTCCCTCCCTCCCTCCCTCCCTCCCTCCCTCCCTCCCTCCCTCCCTCCCTCCCTCCCTCCCTCCCTCCCTCTCTCTCTCTCTCTCTCTCTCTCTCTCTCTCTCTCTCTCTCTCTCTCTCTCTCTCTCTCTCTCTCTCTCTCTCTCTCTCTCTCTCTCTCTCTCTCTCTCTCTCTCTCGGGAGAGTATGTCATTAGATCACATTTCCCAAAGAAATACACACACGTTAACATAGTTGTTACTGACGTGATGCTAACTTCTGACTTCTGACGTTTAGATAACTTCTGACGAGTCCGTCAAAACGTTTCTGACGTTTACGGACGCGGTCTTTTTTTTTACACATAAATTTCAAAAGAAAGAGTATATATATTCATAAAAACATAGAAAGTAAATTATTCAACCATAAACAAAACATGATTCATGTATAAAATGATGAAAAACCCAAAAAGACTTTCTTCCATTAGCAAAAGACTATAGTCTATGACTTTATACTATATAGCCATAAAATCCATGTAGAGCAATAGATCATACTCATGAGTCATATATCATATGTCATAAAACAAATAGATCATAGATATATCATATATCATATGACAAAATCATCAATCATCCTGAGATGCAATCTCCTGATCTCCATCATCATCCTCATCTGCATCATCATCCTCACCTCCATCATCATCCTCATCAACATCATCATCTACATGCTGGTCAAGCAATCTCTCTGTGATGGCACTAGTAGATGTGAGAGCAATTTCCTCACCTTCATGATTTTCTTGCCACAAAAGAAGTCTATCATCATCCCTTTCCTTTTCAATCATGTCCAATGTGACTTCCATTTTCTCAAAGCCTCTTTCTTTGAGTTTACTTGCAAGGCGCAAGTTTGTATGAATATACACTAATTTTTCAGTGTTTTTTGGAAGCAATCTATTCCTTTTTTTTGTGTGTATCAATGAAAAAGTGCTCCAATTTCTTTCACAAGGGGAAGCACAACTCCCTTGTGAAAGAATGCGAAGTGCTAGCTTCTGTAAATTAGGTGTGCGTGTGCCAAACATTTCCCACCAATTGACTGCATATTGCATCCTTTTCTCATCTTTTGCAATGGGGCGGCCAAATGTACCTGCCATAGATTTGTACACATTTAATTCATCACATAAGATACTTTGCTTCTCAATATCACCATTTGTGCACCTTTCCATGAGATCCATCCATCCATCATTAACTTCCCCATCATTTTCTGGACATCTCTCTCTCCATATGGGATGAAGCACATATGCTGCTGCATGTAATGGAGAATGCATCATATTCCATCTTTCTATGCATAGATTCTTCACATCTTCAAGTCGAGAAGAGTCAATTCCTTCCATATTTCCAATCTTCTCAACCATTCTATCTGTCATTTCATAAATTAAGCCCATTGTGCTGCCTTCTCTATCAGCCAAGCGTAAGATCTTTAATATGGGAGCACAAATATGCACAATTTCTCTACAACTTCTCCAAAAAAATGAGCTCAATATAATAGAAGAAACATGTTCAGCCTTTTTGGTTCTAGACACTTTTTTCATAGTGTACTCAGTAGAAACAATCATGCCACGCAATCCATTGTACACCCTTTCATCAATCAAATTGGAGAGCATGATAAACATGTAACCAAATCTTGTTTGGGCTGGTTTAACTAATTCTTTCTTGCTGAATTTTCTATATATAGCAAGAATGGTAGGCTTCATGGTAACAAAAGTGACAACTTTTAGAGCTTGAGCCAATATCGGGTTCACCCATGGAAGCCCACCTATATCCTCAAAGAGGAGATCAATGCAATGGCAAGTACAGCGAGTATAGAAAATATGTGGCCATTGCTCTTCAACCAAACATCCAGCTCTCACACAGTTGGCAGCATTGTCCATACATACTTGGACCACATTTTGTGGTCCAACATCCATAATAGCATCTTTGAGAATTTCAAAAATATATTCACCTGTTTTGATTTGACCAGAAGTGTCGATTGATTTTAGGAACATGGTTCCATAAATGCATGAAACCATAACATTTATGATTGGCCGATTTCTGGTATCAGACCAACCATCACAACATATAGTGCAGCCATATGTTTTCCACTTCTCACGCAACTTGAGCAAATCATTTTCAATACATTTGACCTCATCTTTCAAATGCCCATCACGCAAATGATTATATGAAGGAACTTTGTATGAAGGGCCAGCCCTTTCAATGGCAGTCACAAATTCTTGGAAGTAAGGACTCCTTACTTTCCAAAATGGTATATCCTCAGCAAAATAAAACCTACGCAAGGCTTTATCAGCATCCGAACGTGCTTTGGACTCCCAAGCCTTTTGCAAAGCTCCCTCATGCCCTCTTTTTCTTTTGCTTGTATTCACTCCAGAGGTTTCACCCGATCCACATGCATGCATACAATTTTGATCATCAGCTTCATATGCATCATTTTCAGATTGGCTGGCCATGGATCCATGCACAATTGAATCACCGGTGGATTGCATATGTGCATAAGATGCATCAACACTTTCATTACTCCCCTTTGCTTGCAATTTCCTGCACGCATCTTTAACCTCTTGGGGAGCATTATCACATCTACTAACACCATATCCTTTCAAACCAAGGATATGTGCCCTTATCCGGTTAGCCCCTCCATCCCATACATGTCCACAAAATTTGCATTTACATCTATGTTGACCTTTGGTCAAGGTCTTCACCTTCTCAATGAAGTCCCATTCTTGTCCCGGTTTCTTTGGCATCTACAAGAAAGACAACCAAATAATACAATAAGTCAATAATTCTTTGAATGTTGACATATACTTGTTTATGGCACATGCAATGTGCATATGCACATCATACATGCAATCTACATATGCATATGCAATGTGCATATTGATATGCTGAATGCATATGCAATGTGCATATTGATATACCGAATGCATATGCAATGTGCATATTGATATGTTGAATGCATATGCAATGTGAAATGTGCATTATGCATATGCATAATGCAATGTGCATTATGCATATGCATAATGCAATGTGCATTATGGATAATGCAATATGCAATGTGCATTATGCATAATGCAATATGCATTGTGCATTATGTCATATGGCATATCATATATGCATAAGAGTCAAGACAATGTGCCTATGCATAATGCAATCATCAATGTGCATTCAGCATATCATATATATTATCTCCAATGTCCAATGTGCAATGTCCATAGTACATACCTTGAGGCTTCAAGCTTGAGCCTTGAAGGGTTCAAATCAGCACGCTCACGGCTACAGCAGGGGATGCGCAGAGAGAGAGGACCAGAACCACGAAAAAAAACACGACATTGGCGTCCGAAATCGTTAATTAGACCCTTACTGGGCAAAAAAAAAAAACGCGTTAGTAACGCGATGCTAACGCGTCCGTAAAAAACGTCCGACTCCCGTCATTCACAGAGGATGCTAACGCGTCCGGAGGCAACACTGCACGTTAATATGCCAATCAATTCATACATACATACACAATGCATGCACGTTTATGGAGGAATTGACCCTCAAGTCTCCATTATCTTCAATCAACCCGACAGCAAACAGGCCATATTCTTGATCCATTAACCTACTGCCTCCGGAAACAGGAAGGTTTTCGCTCCTAATCTTAGGTGAAATCATAAGACCATAGTCGCACTCCTCCGACGTAGGAGTGGACATGTACATTGTGTCCAATCGAGTCCGATCCTGTACGATACGTACGATGAAGAAACTGGAAAAACTTCACATTCATTACAGATGTACGAGAATGTTTACTTTTCACTTGATTTATCCTTGGAAACTTAGCAACCCTAGTCACTTGTGGTTATCCCTCTCTTTGCCAACAATTGAGTGAAAACATTGAGGTAAAAAGCAAGCTTTTGCACTTTCTAAACCCTCAAGCTTCTCATCCACTCTTCATATAGCTAAAAAGAGGCACCCAACTCAACTCTAGCCTCTAATAGGCCCCCCCTTTCAAGAATGCATTTGTGCATTCTAAAATGGAGATCCTTGATTCTAGAATGCATTATGATATTATCATCTATGTACATGTGTGTATGTATGTATGCATGCATGCATGCAAAATGTATGCACTATGTACGTACATAGGTAAGTATGCATCTATCCATCTATCCAATTATCAATGTATCTACATACGTATGTAAGTACGTACATACATATATACATACTACATACATACATATATACAACTGTACAGTTGTATAATACATATACACGCACAGACACAAACAAACACATATATGTATGTATGTGTCGTACGTATCGTACGCATCGTACACAGAATCCTTAGCACGGTCTAGTACCGTACGGGAATCGTACTGGACAGGACTTGACCACTATGCATCAGACTATGCAACCACCTTAAAGATCCACCTCTCCCATCCCTCCCGTCAGTGGACAAGTATAGGCAGCATTCATACATATATGTGAATAGGTATGTATGTATGTATGTATGTATGTATATATGTATTTACGTATACGGTATACATGTATATATGTACATATGTTACAACTTACATGTGTGAACATGCATATGTACATATGAGTTTATGTATGTCTGCATGCATGTGTTCATATATATATCCAAATGCATGTTCATGTATTTATTTGCGTGTGTGTATGTAAGAATGTACACAAATGTGTATAGTTGAGTGCATGTGCTTAGTTGTGCATGTATGTATATGAATGAGTGCATGTATGTATATGAATGTGTGCATGTATGTGATTATATGTCTGTTAATGGTAACATGCATGCAGCAAAATTTGAATGTGTACCTATGTATTTAATGTGAGTGCACATATATATGAATGTATGCCTATGGATGTCTAATGTATGCAGGTGTGTGTTTGTGTCTCCCCTGAGCATATATGTGGGTATATGTTTCAGTGTATTTGTTCATGAATGTACGCATAGGTATGATCGTGTGTGTGTGTGTGTAAATGAATGAATGTGTATACTCATGCCCATTTCAGCGTGTATCTCTACGGGCAGATATAAATATGCATAGACAAGTTAGGTACGAAGTGCTCAGTACATGTGTTTTTTTGTATGGACTTGCCTACGTAGAGGAGTACAAATTCACAAACAAAGCTTCTAAGAATTTTGAAATATAATGGTAACAATTTATATGTGCCTATATGCATGCACTGCATATGTGTATAAGAATCTGAAGACATATTAAATGTCCTTCTACTTATTGAGGTCAATCCATTCATTCTTATTCTTTTATCCTGCGAGTATGCGTTTATTGCATAAGTTGTAATATCAGAGAGGGAGACAAACAGATGTGTAGGCAATTTGTATGGACTTGCCTACGTAGAGGAGTACAAATTCACAAACAAAGCTTCTAAGAATTTTGAAATATAATGGTAACAATTTATATGTGCCTATATGCATGCACTGCATATGTGTATAAGAATCTGAAGACATAATATATGTCCTTCTACTTATTGAGGTCAATCCATTCATTCTTATTCTTTTATCCTGCGAGTATGCGTTTATTGCATAAGTTGTAATATCAGAGAGGGAGACAAACAGATGTGTAGGCAACTCTTCGTGCATGCACAAAGAAGCTGGCGGTAACAGGCATGTATAGACATTGCAAAATTTGACAAGGGAAACTTCAATAACCAGGCATCCAAAAAAGTTTCTATTTTTATAGGAAAAGCATTACAATGAACCCGGGAAGTCTTAAGGTGAAAGCGCCGCAAATATTTCATTAATCAAAAAAAGAGATGGCAAGAATTCTTGACCTCGCCATCCCCTGCAGTTCTTGTGTCTTCAAAGTCGTATTCGGGAAGGTCAGGTTCGATTCCAGTGAATTGGACCGCCTTCAAAGAGCCTAATCGGGTTCCTCCAGATGGCAATAGACCAATGAAGCAACTTTTCCTGGAGGAAGTGCAAGGCGGAATCCTGAAAGTACGCCGGCATGGATGCACATGAATCCAGCGATCAGGCACACAGAAGGACAGAAGGATAAGAACAATCAGAATGCAAACCAAACTTGTTGCAGGTGACGGACAGAATGAAAGCAAGAGTCTACAAGACGTGCCTTGTCAGGGATGAAGCATAACTTGCTAGTGCCTTCGGCAGTGGACCGGCATTCATCCCAAGAGCGTGTCCACAGCCACTCGCCATTCCTATCCTTGATGAGTAGATATTACTTCACAGAACCTTCAGCTTGCAAGCCCGTTGCATCTCGTTACTTATAAAACGTTTTGATGTTTATATTAGACCGTAGACAGGTTGCACTTTTTTTCGTTCAAGGCCACATGCGAGCAAACGTCAATGCTCTATCCATCCATATGACCTTATGGACAGATGGATGGGCAAGGGCAGGATCATCGATAGTCGGGAGAAAGTAACGTGGGACAAAACCAAACTGCACTTGGATTTGGTCGAATTCAAAGATTCGAATGGCTTTTCTTGGTCAAATCTCCAAGCGGGCGAGGATTTGAGGAAAGCTAAACTTGATAGATGCTACATTTCTCAGAGTTTTTCTCATCAGTGGGGCCACCCTTCCCTCTCACAACGCACTGACCTCACCATCTCTGATCACTACCCGATCGTTATCACTTTCCAACCTTTCACCAAGATCCGTAAGGCTCCTTGGTTCCACGCCAGCGCGCCCTCCTTCTCTCTCCCCTCCGTCCATCAAGAAATTGCTGATGTGTGGAAAGAGGTGTTCGCCTCTGGCTTGTCCCCAGCCAAGTGCGTTGGAGAAGAGCGGTCGATAAGTCAAGACAGATCATGATTAGATCTAGGAAGATGCTCAAGACTGTGCGGCGGGCTCGTAGAGAAGCTCTTTATCATAGGCTCTGGAGGCTCGAGGAGGAAGTGAACAAAGGAAAATCTCAATCCCAGAAAGGCCTTCGAAAAATCAGAGCGCTCTTGAGATACGAGGAAGAAATACAAAGGAAAAATTTGCAAATTTTCTTCAAGGAGTGGTGGGCTGGCAAAGCCGACAAACCCACCAAAGAGATGTGCCGTATCCTTAAAAGGAAACATAACAGAGAATCGATCCCCTTATTGCTAGACTCAAATGGCAATGTATGCAATACGGAAGAAGATAATTTTGGGATCATTGAAAGACACTTCACGAGACTCCTAGGGACCTCGAACCCCCTCTCCCACCATAGAAGGGACTGCATGGCAGCCATATCTAGGGTTTCCCCCCACGGGATTCCAGTAAACCTTCGTTCCCTGCTTGATGCCCCTATCTCAGAAGCAGAAATCATTGAGGTCATTGAGGCCCTCCCTTCTGGTAAAAGCCCAGGACCCGACGGGCTCACTAATGAATTCTTTAAATCCTTCAAGTTGGTGGTTGCCACCCCTCTTCGTCTGGTTTGGCAAGAGGCGCTCAAGTTTGGTGCGCTTCCTTCTTGTCTCAACAATGGCATTATCAAGTTAATACACAAAAAAGGGGAAAAGAACAAAATAGAGAATTGGCGTCCTATCACGATGCTCCAAACGGGATACAAGATCATTGCCAAAGTCATTGCCAATAGAATCTCTAGCCATTTGAGAGTGTGGTTAAGCGAGGACCAAAAAGATTTCATCAAAGGCAGGTCAATTTTGGAAACCATTATAGATATCTGGGAAGGTCTTGACTTTGCAAATGAGTCTAAACAAGATATGGTCTTCCTCAAGATTGACTTTGATAAAGCCTACGATCGGTTGGAATGGGACTATATTCTACAGTTGCTTCAGGATCTTGGTTGTAGCCAAAAATTCACCAAGATGATCGCGACCCTTCTCGGAAACGCATCAACCCAAATTAACATTAATGGCAAACTTTCGAAGGTGATCAAATTTAGAAGATCTATCAGACAAGGGTGCCCATTGGCTCCCCTTCTCTTTGCCATTGCAACGGAAGGGCTTAGCAAGTTGGTGGAGCATCAGGTGCAAGTTGGTAATATCAAAGGTCTCTGGTTGCCCCATGACCATGGCCAGATCACCATGAGACTTTTTGCCGATGATATGAATGCGTTTGTTCACAATGATAGTACCAGCCTGGAGACATTCTGGAGGTGTCTGGATACTTTTTGTGAAGCCTCTGGATCCACAATTAACCACTCTAAGACCGCCTTTAGAGCTATTGTTGGGTCACAACCCGACCTTCTCATCGATCATGGATGTCAAATCATTCCGGAGGGCCAAATTTTTCGGCTTCTTGGGATTCCCTTGGGGTTTGGTGTCTCTATGGAATAGCGGTGGAACTGGGTGCTAGCCAAACTCGAAAACAAGCTTAACTACTGGAGAGGTATGCAAATCAATCTCGCTGGTCGTGATATGGTTATCAACACGTTCCTCTTATCCTCTACCATTTATTTCCTTTCTTGTTGGAGATCGAAAGAGCAAGATCTGTCCAAGCTGGATAGTATTTGTAGAAACTTCCTTTGGACGGGTGACCACAATAGGAGGGGGGTGCCTAAAATCAAGTGGTCCATCTGCACCAGCCATAGAGACAATGGGGGCCTTGGTATCCTAGACATTGGGTGCATGGCTAATAAACTGGCGGCCAAATGGATGATTAAGGCTTGGTGCAATGGGGAGGCCTCGTGGGCCAAGTTGATCTTCAGAAACAAGAATGAGTTGGCTCTCATGGGTTTCCCAAATTGGAAGAATCATGATATCTTGACCTTGCTTTTTTCCCCGATCCCCATTTTCCTGAAAGGCTCTAATCTCGTGTGCTCCTTATGGAAGAGTTGGAATAAAGTCAAAAGCTACACAAGAATAAGTGAAGACTAGAAGTGGGCAGCCGGTATCAGACAAAACGACTCAATCTGGTTTCCGATCCATGGCATCCGAAGTGTGGATTCTTAGAACATTCAAAATGCCAAGAAGTTATGGAACAAAGGCTTCAAAAAATGGAAGCATCTCTGGAAACAAGACACCAACCGATGGATCAACTATGAGGATATTGACCCTGGCGTCAACATTTCGTATGAAGAATGGAACACTTTGCAAAGTAGATGTCTCGCTTGGGACCGCCACAAAGTTCGCCTTCTCATGGGACACGACACGTCGAGCTTGCTTGGTCTCAAATGGCACAATGGGAATAGCCTAAAATCCCGAACATCAAAGAAACGATTGACTATCAGGTTAACCTCAACAAGAAGTGGTGCCTGTCATGGACGCGGCTTCGGTGGGACATGAGGTTTATGGCTATCTGGCACCCCCTCATCGTCCTCTTATGGCAAATTCTTCATCATGGAATCTGGACCAACCTTAAGGCTAGCAAATTTTGTGGGACTCCTCCCTGGTGCAAACGCTGCTACAGGTCTATCGAAGATGTTCCACACATCTTCTTCACCTGTCCCAATTCCAACAGACTCTGGCAGACAGTTGGAAAGAAACTTGGACTTCAGAAACATCTCAGTTGGAAGCAAGCCCTGCTGGGAGAAGCGATCGGCTGCTCTGCGACTCTTTGGAACGCCATCAGAGGGGAGGTCCTATGGAAAATTTGGAGGGAAAGATGTGCTTTTAACTTCGGCGACTCCCCCAAAGAGTGGTCAATTGAGAAATCATTGTTCCTCCTTGGCAAAAGGATCGTTAACTGTAAGAAATCCCCCCCCTTCAGGCATCATCAAGTGCTCCTTTTGATCAATAACAAGCTTAAACCCAAGTGGGCCCCACATGAGGGTGATGAGAGGGTGATTAACCTTCTTTGTAATGCCATCTAAGCTCTGTAAAAGCTTCCCTTGCTTTGTGGGATTTGGGGGGACCCGTGAGTACTAGTCCCTTTCTCTTGTACTTTTCTTTATTTAATTCAAGTCCGGGAGAGTAGGCTAATGCCGAACTTCCTTTATATTAAAAAAAAACATATGGATGGAGGCACAATAGATTTTTATTATGTTCCAATTGAAAGAGTGAAATGCATAATATTTCCACCGCTCAAATCTAATTTATTCATACATCAAAAGTGAGAAGATATGTTGTTCTAGGGGGGTCCTCCAATTGAGAAAAAAAAGATTTCTTGACAACAAGCTCTCCTAAGCCTTTGCAAAAAAAAAAGAGGGATTCTTTGCAAAGTCTTTGCAAAAAAAAAAAAGTTTCACAATACACAAAGAGGGATTCTCCAAGTTGATAACAAATGTAGGGTTTTAAGCTATACTTGTTGCAAGTCTTCAAGGTGTTACAAGTGGATCTGAGCTATACTAGTTGCAAGTCTTCAGGCTGTTACAAGTGGATCTTTGAGTTGGGAAGTCTTAGGGTTGTAAGACAATGATGCATTAAGCCATAAGCTACTTGTTCTTTGAACCAATGAGCCTTTAATCGCTTATATGCCTTTGTTTTATGAGATGATGGGAATTTGGTACTTCCGCTTCATCAACAGAAAGGAAAGAGAGAACCTATCATTAGGCATATATGCTCCCAGAGAGCTATACAATAACTGCAATCCATATGAGTATCTAATTTCATTACAATGTTTAGGAAATTTAACCCCATGTCTTCGTACTTGAGAAATCTTATACATAAGGTATAAGTAGATCAAAATGTTTGTTTGTTTTTATCTTTTCATCATTTTTTGTCCATCTATGTGATTGATTAGTTTTTTATGCTCCATAAGTATGATTTTATAGGGGGAATGGATAGCTCTCTAACAATCCTCACAATGTCTGGCATAAAGAAGCACTCCTTTGATTTCCCACTCTAGTCTCTATATAGCCTTTCAACCAAGGGGCCCATGCACCTCCTTAGTACACATGGATAACCGCCTAATGGAGTGAAAGAGCACTATTCTCTATGCATGTGTAACCACTTTTTTAGTGAACTAAGGTCCTTTAATTATTTAGACAAGACTTACCCTACAAGCTACATCTTTTTGAGGTCCATGCATGACTCATGTATGACTCCTAGTATTTCTTTGTCTAAAATAAGGCAAATAAAACTTAGATCATCCAAGCACTTTTTCTCTAAAATAAGGCAAATAAAACTTAGATCATCCAAACACTTTTTCTGTATCTTTTGTGTTATTTCAGCATTCAACCATATGCGCTCCTTCACACTTGTGCAAAACTGATTCTCGTTGGGTATATAACATTATTTCCCCCTTAAATAACATTTTCCTCTTTAAAAATGTCTACAAAATGTAACTAAATAAGGACCTAGCCTAGAGATCCATGATCTACAGCATATTCATATTCACTTCTCATATTCATCTCCACTTTCAATCGAGAATTGTATCATTTAATCTAGTTGAGAGGATGGGCACCTTCTCTACAAAGAGACTACTTTTTTTCATGTCGCATTTTCCCCTATCCCACCTGATTGTTTTCATCAACAACAAGCACACAAACTGATTGCTAGAGTCTGGTTAAGTTTGATATCTCAAGATGCATATTATAATATGTATTTGATAGTTCCTTGTATGAATGACAATCAACATGATGTATATAGCTTATTTAATGTATCGTCATAACATACTCATGTTACAAAAATCTTTATTTGTATTATTCTTCCTTGGAAGATTGTATGATAAGCAAATTTAAGGATTTAGCTTCTCTTTGTTACAACATGGTATCAAGAGCTTAAGTTTTTTATCTTGATTTTTTATTAGATGCTTGCATATCCATATGTTTCTCTCACTTCTTTAATACTTTGTGATTGTTGTATACATTCATGCTTTTCTATTCCTTTCGTCCTCCCTCCCTCACATCATATTTGAGAGTTTTGTATATGAATAAAGATTCTTATGAGCACTTGAAACGAGTAACACAAGATTGTGCTCTTCTAGAGGTTGTTCAAATAGCTACATAGAGCTTACAAGCTCTTTGACATCTCTTTTGAGGAATAAAATGTACATCCATGGTTGGTTTTGCATTGTCATGTTTTTATCAAGTTTTGACATCATGCAAAGGAAGTGTTATTACAATGTCTTAGTTTGGAAGAGTTGGACTTTGTCATAAGAATATTAAGCAACCAATTGGAAAGTAGATTGCAAGCCTACGTGCAACATGTGCATTCTTTGGAATGGATGAAGGAGATGCACCATGGATAATAGCTTTTATGCTAGAAGAGCTGGAGAACAATCTAAGATGCCTTCCAGATTCCATCCCTAGACATGGTGTTTTGCAATCATTTGTAACAAAACCATGGTAGAGTGTTGTCAGGATCTTGCTCACGCTCAAACAGAGGTTACGAACGCAGAAAACACATAGAAGAATAGACGCAACAAGAGACGAGACAGAATGCAGATTGGGTGCAATCACTCACATGAGGGCAGCTTCGAAAAGCAAACATAAAACTAAAAGTTGGTAACTTTTACAGAAAGCCATTGCTTTGAATAACAGAAACTGCGGTCTACAACGACCCTTATTCTAACCATTACTTTTCTAACAATAGAACCTTCTACGTAGGTTTATTTACAAGCTAAATAATAATTATTCGGATTATTGATATCCTCCCTTTCACACCTTGCACGCTCCTCACGAACCTTCAGCTTCTATATCAGAAACATCACACACACATTAATACATTAATAATATAACACTTTAACAATGCATTGTTCAATAATATACAACATACCTCTCAGTTGACAAGCAACTGACCTCAGTTGATAAAATAATTTAACACTCTAACAATTACAATGCATTGTTCAACATATTCCATGTTATTGTTACAATCCAACAATAACAATGCATTGTTCAACATATTCCATGTTACTGTTACAATCCAACAATAACAATGCATTGTTCAACATATTCCATGTTACTGTTACAATCCAACAATGCATTGGCCAACATATTCCATGTTACAATCCAACAATGCATTGGCCAACATATTCCATGTTACAATCCAACAATGCATTGGCCAACATATTCCATGTTACACTCCAACAATGCATTGTTCAACATATTCCATAAGTTATAACATGCCCCTCAATTGAAAAAGCAACTGACCTCAGTTGATAAAATAATAAACATGGATGGCCAGTCACATGTTTTATCACTAAATAAAAAGAATAGGCATGTGCCATGTAAAATCACATGCATGGAAATGTTCATGGAGCTGTTACATTAATGTGTTATTGAGTCCTGTGCGTGTAGTAGTGACATCATGATCAATGATTGTCTCAAGAATTAGAAACGTGATCTTGAGCAATAAAATCAGCCATCAAAATGTCGGTTTGGGTGAGGGACATGGGAGTGGGAAGCTTTTTACCAAAAACAATGTTAAAATCTAACATCACGATCAGATAACATTACTTTAGGAAATCCATGATGTGGAAAAAAAAACATTTTATGAATAATTTTGCAGCTTGAGGTGCAGTCAAAGTTTTTCTACATGGAATGAAATATGCATATTTACTAAACCTATCAACTATTGTCCAAATCATATCTTTATGTGATGAAGTGATGGGAAGACCTGTGATAAAATCCATAGAGATTTGTTCCCATGGTTCATTTGGAATGGGAAGTGGCATTAATAATCCAAATGGTTTACCATGATGACGTTTGACACGATGACATACAATGCATTGAGAAACATAATGTGCAATATCTTTTTCCATGTATGGCCAAAAGAAGAAATCCTTGCAAGCAGAAATGGTGCTTTGTATGCCTCTATGACCCATGTAAGATGGTTCATGCATTTCTTTAATGACAAAATCTTTAAAAGCTTGGTTTATGCACAATCTATGTTGAAAATAGAGAAAACCATTATGAAATGTATAATGTTCATCATATAAAGATGAAGCATTGTTGAAATCATGCCATGCACATGAAAAATACAAATCAGATGCATAAGTGGAAACCATTTCTTGAAAATAATGAATTTGGATGGCAGAAATATTATTCAAAACAACAGAATGCAAAGGAAAACGACTAAGAGCATCAGCTACAACATTAGCTTTACCAGGCTGCTATTGTATCATGGGTTGGAAATTTTGAATGAATGATGCCCATTTAAGATGCCTATCTGAAATTAAGGGCTGATTTAATAAATGCTTAATTGCCTGTTGATCAGTTTTGATTAAGACCTCAGAGCCCATAAGATAGTGTTTCCAAATTCGCAAAGCATGCACAACTGCTAACAATTCTTTATCATACATACTATAATTATGTTCTGAGGGCTTAAGCTTTCTACTCTTAAATGCGATAGGATTGTCATTTTGCATTAAAACAGCACCTATTCCTGAACCACTAGCATCAGTAACGACATGAAAGGGTTGTGAAAAATCAGGTAACTGTAAAACAGGTGCATGTGAAAGTGCTTGTTTAAGTTTTTCAAAAGACTGTTGTTGGGTAAGTCCCCATGCAAATTTTATTTTCTTTTTCAACAACAAGGTAAGAGGCAGTGCTAAATAAGAAAAATTTCGAACAAACTTCCTATAGAAACTAGCCGACCCAAGAAAAGAACGAACATCATTGACTGATTGTGGTGTAGGCCATTCTACGATAACTCTAATCTTTTTTGGATCCACATGCACACCTTCACTTGAAATAATATGTCATAAATATTCTAGCTTACGCTGAAAGAAATAACTCTTTTCAGGATTAGCATAAAGTGTGTTCTCTTGTAACAAATGAAAAACTGTTTCAAGATGCTTTTCATGTTCACTATCATTCTTACTGTAAACAAGTATATCACCAAAGAATATAAGAACAAAATCTTGATAATCAAGAAAAATATTGTTCATCATTCGTGCAAATGTAGCAGGGGCATTAGTAAGTCCAAAGGGCATTACCATAAATTCATAATGGCCAGTTTGCATTCTAAATGCAGTCTTGAAAATATCACTTTGTGTCATACGAATTTGATGGTTTCCTGATTTAAGATCAATTTTACTAAAGACACGAGCTCCTTGTAACTTATCTAAAAGATCATCTATTCGAGGAATAGGGTATCTATTCTTTATTGTGATCTTGTTAAGGGCTCTATAATCAATGCACATTCGATAAGTTTTATTCTTCTTCTCTACTAAGAGAACTGGTGCTCCAAATGGGGAAGAACTAGGCCTTATAAGTCCTTTATGTAGTAGGTCTTTTACTTGGTTTTCTATTTCCTTTTGGTGTAGTGGGCCATGTCTATAAGGTGCTTTATGAGGAGGAGAACTACCAGGGACTAAGTCTATGCTATGGTCAAAGGATCCTCGAGAAGGTGGTAGCTCAGAGGGATACTCAGACATAAAACAATCCTTATAAATACTCATGAAAGGTTTATATGCATCAGGAAGTGTATGAGTATAATCATTGATGACATTGACAAAAACAATGCATGAGTTGAATCCTTTCCTAATTGCACGCTTTACTTGAGTGTGACTAATCAATGGAAACGGCTGGAAATCATGCCGTGCAGACAAAGTAATGATTTGACCTTTGAATTCAAACTTAAAGGTATGTGTATGGTAGTCAATACATGGGTTATAATGGCGACGAAAAGGCATACCTAATATAACATCGTAAGATTGCAAAGGTGCAATTAAAAATGTGTGTGAATCAACATATGGGCCTATGCTAATCGTAACATCTTGCGTGTTGCATTATAACGACTACCCTAAAATGCAGCTTTAACTTTATACAAGGAAGGAAACGTTTGTAATTTAAGTTCTTGCACTAATAAATGTGAAATGAAGTCATGTGAACTACCATCGTCATGTAGAATTTTAACTAGTTTGTTATTTATGGTACCCTGCATGCAAAGTAGAGAGTGAAGAGAGATATCGTTACCCAAGGTACTTAAGTCCTTCTCCGATGATTCCTCTGTCCAAACAGGAGGAATTTCTTCATTATGGACCTCCATGTTATGCAATTGAGCTGTAGCCGGTTTCATGTGAAGGGGTCGCAATCTGCACCTTATTTTTGTATATCTATGTTTACCACAATCCCAGCAAGTGATTCGTGGTCGGTTCTGTTGGGCATCCACTGCTGAAGTTTGAAGGGTAGGTGGTTTGGTTGGTTGGAAAGATGAAGCAATAGGTGGAGTTGAGGAATTGGATTGTGGAGGACGAGGAAAACTAGGGTAAGATGGGGCATTAAAAGTACGCTTCATAGGAAATGTAGGTTTAACATAAAGTGGTCGTAGGGTGTGAAGCTTAGCTTGGATTCCCACCTCCAAACCAACTACCGTCATAAGGCTTCTGCCTCAGTTTGTATCTGTTGGAGGACTTCATCACGTTGTCGGATCTCATTTTGAGCTCCTCGAAGCTCATGCCGCAAAAGCTCTAGTTGTTGTTCAAGTGTTGCATCAGGTAGAGCTGAATTACTATAATCCTCCATGGTGCTCTTGGACCCTTAAGCTAGTGCTTTCCTCTCGGGATGTACCCTCAGGAAATATACCCTAGCAGAAAAGTACCCTATCTGGATGTACCCTGATGTACCCTGACAGGATGTACCCTGTCTGGATGTACCCTGGTGTACCCTGGGAAGTGTACCCTCAGAAGTGTACCCTGAGGAGATGTACCCTGAGACGCGCCGCGTCGCGTCGCACCGTGCCGCCTTCAAAAGTAAAAACTGAAAGTTATGTTAAAGATAAGAGGAGAGAACTTGAGTGACAACTCCAAGAAAGAGTGTAGTGGTAAAAGTACTTCCCTTGAAAGTAGGAGGTTGTGGGTTCAAATCCTCCTACCTTAGGGAATCTAAACCTCTCTATTGCCACTCAAAATTAAAATTGCCTCGCGCATAGCCAACGGCTACCAATGGTCACCAAGGGAGCCTTGGGTGCCAATGTTGCCAATGTATTGCCTAAGTTATTGCCTAAGTTCTTTGCCTTAGTCGACGCCTTGAAGTAAGCCGAAGGAGTAAACGTAGGTGTAAACGTAGGAGCAAACATAGGTGAAAATGTAGGTTCTGGTTCTGGAACAGGAACAGAAACAGAAACAGAAACCAAAGACGGAGACGGAGACAGAGATGGAATCGGAATTGGAGTCGGAATTGCGAACAGAGAACAGAACCCTTTGTATTGACGCGTGCAGAGCTCTGATACCACTGTTGTTAGGATCTTGCTCACGCTCAAACAGAGGTTACGAACGCAGAAAACACACAGAAGAATAGACGCAACAAGAGACGAGATAGAACGCAGATTGGGTGCAATCTCCCCCCATGCACTCTGTTTCGACAGTCCACAGAGTGCATGTATTTATAGGAATTTTGATTACGTCAAAAAGAGTGGTTACATGAGGGCGGCTTCGAAAAGCAAACGTGAAACTAAAAGTTGGTAACTTTTAGAGAAAGCCATTGCTTTGAATAACAGAAACTACGGTCTACAACGACCCTTATTCTAACCATTACTTTTCTAACAATAGAACCTTCTATGCAGGTTTATTTACAAGCTAAATAATAATTATTTGGATTATTGATATCCTCCCTTTCATGCCTTGCACGCTCCTCACGAACCTTCAGCTGCTATATCAGAAACATCAGACACACGTTAATACATTAATAATATAACACTTTAACAATGCATTGTTCAATAATATACAACATAGAGTCTTAGCTTATTTCAAGGAATGTTGTGCCTTTTGGTTTTTCCACTACATCATATATTGAGTCTCTAAGAGTGAGGGACTTCTCAAAGAGATTTAGGGTTGTACAACTACCTTGATGCTCATAAAGAACATAGGATGAAGGCACACATAACAAAGATTTTCTTACAATCATTTTTCTCCTTATGAAGACATTCATGCCCTGGAAGCATCACACAACACCATCAACCATGTAAACCTGCACAATTGGCTAATTGGCACATAGAGAGCTTCTACAGGTGATCATGCACATCTTTTCTTATGGGAGAGAGCAAGTCGAAAAAAAAGGTACATAAGGTGGTTTCCAAATTCTTCATAGACAGTGAGGCTATGGATTTTGAAAGACACTCATAGATGTTCACATTTCTTGGTTGCATTTTGAGGATTGGCACCATGCATTATCATAAAGATGTACATGGTGGAGTAGTTGATGAGATAGAGAATGGGATGACATATGTGCATGAGGCTTTGGTTGTGCAAGTCCCTCGCTAGTAGAAACACTTATTTTGGATTCATATCTTATACTTCTATCTTAACACTCATCTATAGAAAACAAAAAGAGTCAAACCATTCATAGATCATGAAAGAGGACATGGGCATTGGACACCCTGCCTTGCTTTGTAATTTGTGAGACAATATGCTATTATTTTGGTGTCATTCGATAAAGGTTATGAATATCCATGTACTCATGTTCGCAATCAATAATAGAGAGACATAGAGAAATGATTTTCTTGTGACATAATTCATGATGCCATCTACCCAAGTCGATTGAACCCATGCTATTCATAGCAGAACCGTCATCAATTTTATGTCAAAGATATTTATGTTGCATGTTGAATTCCTCGATGAGTCCCCTGTTTTGTCCATGTAGATGCACAATTTCCAAGGTTGAAGATGACTAGGCATCGGCTAGAATGATGAAGAACAAACATGGAGATTCATGATGATGAATAACTTCCCATCCATGCATGTAACCTACTCCCTTCAACTTCCATCTTAGAGAGACTTGGTGGCTTCCCACATGAGTGTCACTTGGCACTCATGTGAGAGCCCATATTGCATGATAACTAAGGGAGTGTTCACACCTCCCTTCCTCAAAGCTCTCACATAACATTTCCTTCCCCTTAACTCCATTTTTGTCCTCAAAAATGGTATTGGAAGGGTTAATGGAAGTCAAAGGAATATAGACCAAATGCTCCGAGTGAACCCCATGTATCCAATGTGCATGGTCATATCTCTTTGTTGTTTCCTTGTATCCCTTCCCTCAAGAAGATTCCTAGGAAGGTAATCTAAATTTTTGACACAGTCTCTTAAGGGTGCTAACAGAATACTGACCAACACTCAAATCAGCCATAAGGCATCTGAGCCACACCCACTCAATAGTCGTTGTGAAAGCTTCTTACACTCACCTTCACAACTATAAGTGGCCATAGTAGGCTGATTCTTGCTCAACCAAGATATACATGAGCTACCAAGCATGAAGCAAAAACCATTCGTGGACACATGAGTGTGATAGCAACCAACCCAGTTAGAGTCACAAAAAGCATGTAAATGTGGTGGTAGATATCCCCCCTTGGGATAAAACAATCCAAGTAATCGGGTACCACTCAAGTAGCAAAAGATGCACTTGACCGACTGCCAATGCTTGACACGTGGGCAATGCATAAACCTGAATATCTATGAGACATCAAACTGAATATCTCACCGAGTAATGCATGAGTAAATTAAGCATCCAAGAACCTGCTGATAGAGAATAGCATCCAATGCATCTCCAACAACATGAAGACTCAACCATAAGCCTGTCTCCATAGGAGTGGCAATGGGTTTACAGTCTTCAAGGCCAAAACACTGCAATAATGTGTCAATATATTTTTTTTGACACAAAGCCATTCCATCATCAACTTGCATAAGCTGAATGCCCAAATAATGATGCAAATTCCCCAAATATGACATCTCAAATCAAGCATGCATATCAACCATAAAATTAGCAATATGCTTCTCATGAGGACCAGTGAGCAGCATGTCATCAACATATACAACAATGATCAAAAGCACATCATTTGCACGCTTAACATATAAGGTGCTCTCAGTTGGACTGTTTTCAAAACCATGTGCAATCAGATAGGCATGTATCTTTTCATACAAAGCACATGGTGCTTGCTTCAAACCATATAATTCCTTTTTCAATCTCCACACTTGGTTTTCATGCCCTTTTTGCACAAAGCCATAGGGCTGAAAAACATACACTTGTTCATGTAAGCCACCATTCAAAAATGTAGTTTTAATGTCCAACTGATGTACATTCCAACCATGATGAGTTGCAAGTGCACAGGTGCTATGAACAGTAGTCATTTGACATGTAGGTGCAAAGGTCTCATCAAAATCAATGCCTCTTTCCTGTGCATAACCCTTGGCAACAAGCGTAGCCTTATACATGTCAACTATTCCATCAGGCTTATGCTTCATCTTGTATATGGCCTTCTTGCTATTGATATATTTAGGTGGTGATGTGTGTGAACACACTAGGACCGCCGGGGCACTTTTTTCCATCTTTAGGAGGTTTTTTTTCCCCCATCTTGTATATATGCCTATTGCCCTAATGGGCTAGTTATCTTTGTACATTCTCTAGTAATACATTCAGTATTGTGTGTTTGTGCTCCAAGCTTCTTCTTCTTCCTTGTGCTGTTCGAGTGCTTCCGCGGACATCTATCTCCAACAATTGGTAATAGAGCAGGTCGTCGCTTCATCTAGGGCACCGTCAACACTCCTTCGTTTGCAGTCTCAGATTCGCACAACATTTGGTGAGCATACTCAGGGTGTTTCAGAGATCAAAACAACTTCGCTATGTGGTGCCGAAATCGCAATCTGAGCTCGTTTCGACCTCCGAACGCATTATCGCAGTGCTTGTGCAGGCTATTTTGTCTTTTGTGCCAAAGCTATATACAGTTTCTATTTGCCAGTATAAGCGTCTCGAAGTCTGCTATAGGTCTAGCAGAATTCATTCGGGTAGTTCTGTTCAACTTTTTGAGATACATTCAATTTTTTGCATCAAGGTATTTTAGTCACCGTCCATGGTTGAAAGCAGTGATGGATTCCGTATGTTGGCTGTTGAGGATAAGTTGGATGGTACCAACTACCCATTATGGGCTTATATGATGCGACATGTATTGGTTGCAAAAGGATTATGGAACATTGTGTAGGGTGTTGAAAGACATCCTGTTACACCTCTGACTACAGCTACTGCAAATACAGGTGCTGGAGCTGATGAAGATGGTGTTGAAGATGATATTCTGTAGATTCCTGTTCATGTTGTTATTTCTGTTGCACCCTACTATAGAGTAGATTCGTTGGGATGGCAAAGATGCCCAGGCACATGCATTGATAGCTTTGTCTGTCAAACGTTCCATTATTCCTCATATTCGCTCTTGCAGAATAGCTAAAGATGCTTGGGATACACTTACCACATTGTACCAAGCTAGGAATGAGGCTCCTGTTGCTTACCTCCGAAAACAGTTGGAGAGTGAGCACATGAATGAAGGTGATTCTATGGACAGTTTCCTAACAAATATCAAAGACTTGAAGGAACAGTTGATTTCTGTTGATGAGGCAGATAGCTCACTTGTGCAGACCGTTCTGAATGGTCTTCTTGATTCATATCAGAGTTTTGCTTCTACTCTTTGGTTGATGATGAAAGGCAATCCAAATGCCTTGTCATTTGAGGAGCTAGTCTCTGTTCTGTTGTAGGAAGATCAGTCCAGGCAAAACAAGTCCATTATGCGAGTTGCAGATCAAGCTTTCCTAGCTAGTCAAAAGGGCAAAGGAAAATGGAGCTCTTCAACTAGTAAGCAGAAATCTGCTAATTCTGCATATTCGAAGAAGGAAGATAAAGATGAGAAGAAATCAGAAAAGCAGAAATTGTTTTGTAAGTACTGTAAAGGTAATGATCATATCATAAAGAACTGTCCAAAACTGGCTGCTAAAGAGGCAAAGAAGAAAGAGGCTGGAATGGTTGTTGCAGAGGCCTCTACAGCAAAAACAGAGTTTGCAAATCTTGTGTAGGAAGAAGAATGGGCATTTACCACTGTCTGCAGTTTTGACCCATCTTCTCATGATCAATGCATGTCTGTAGTAGACTCAGATGTTTGGTACTTTGACAGTGGGGCGACCAAACATATTACCTCGCAGCGCAGTTTCTTCTCTTCACTCGAGCCTTCCCCTACACGGAATACTGTTACATGTGCCAACAACTCCTCTTGTCCTGTTATGGGAGTTGGCAAGATCATTTTGGTTACTGCTGATGGTAGTTCTTTCACTTTGTCAGATGCTTTATTTGTGCCAAAGATCAAGAAGAATCTGTTATCAGTTTCTGCATTAGCCAAGATTGGCTTGGTTGTGAAATTTGTTGATGACAGATGTACAGTTCATGATCTGTCAAATGGCGATGTTATTATTGCTTCTGGCATTTATGTCGTGGGCTATATAAGCTCATAGCCTATGAAAGATCTGAAAATGATTTAGCATGTGCAGTAAATGATTCTCAGGCTATGTCAGATGCAAAGCTTTGGCATGCATGCTTTGGTCATCTGAATTTTGCTAGTTTGATACGCCTACAGAAATCTGAAATGGTGTCCTCTTTGCCCAAACTTAAGGCACCTGGAAAACATGTTTGTGAAGGCTATATTTTGGACAAAATGTAGAGTTCCTCCTTTCCAAAAGATGGTTCAGTTCAGGCTACAGAGAAATTGCAGCTTGTACATAGTGATGTATGTGGTCCTATGCAGACACCCTCTTTTGGAAATTACCTTTACTTCGTGACTTTCATTGATGATTTTTCCAGGCATGCATGGGTATATCCACTCAAAGTAAAGTACGAAGTGTTCATGTGCTTTAAACATTTTTTGGTTTTGGCTGAAAATCTGTCAGCATGTAAAATGGGCACCCTCCCTTCTGATCGAGGGGGGGAATATATGTCTTCTGATTTTAATGCATTTCTGGCTGAACGTGGGATAAAACACAAGTGTACAGTGCCGTATACACCTCAACCAAATGGAGTTGCTGAACAAAAGAACAGGTCACTCATGGAGATGGCGAGATGCATGGTCAAGAGTCAGGCTTTACCACAGTTTTTGGCTTGAGGCTTTCATGTGTGCAGCATATGTACTGAACAGGTGTCCCACTAAAGCGCTGCAGTCTATCACTCCATATGAGGCTTGGCATGACCGCAAGCCATCTGTTGCTCATCTACGTGTTTTTGGTTGTTTGGCATATGCACTAGTGCTTGAACAACATCACAGAAAATTGGATGATAAGGCAGTAAAATGTATTTTTGTAGGGTACAGTTCTGAAAGTAAAGGCTATCGTTTGTATCATCCACAGGCTAAATGCATTCTGGTTAGCCGTGATGTTGTCTTTGTGGAAGATGCTATTCAGCCATTGCTTTCATGTACTAAGGAGACATCTGTTAGCTCCAAAGACATGTATGATACTTTGATGCCTCTTTTTACAGGTGGACAGTCTAGTTCTGGTCCTAATGAGGCAACTTCTCAGCCTTTGCATGTTTCATATGATGATCCAGACCATTCCATTTCTGATGCAGATTTACATGATGCACTTGTTGATGAGAGAGCTGATATTGAGCAGGCAAAAACTATGCCAAAATGGTTGGTGCAGACTTTGCGTGACAGCAAATTAGATGCACCTTTGTCATATCGTACTTGTTCAGGCTCTCATAGTGCGTCCTTTGCATCAGATTGCTATGCTATGGCTGCGTCTAGTCTCTGTGATGAGAATGAGCCTGTTTCTTTTGATGAAGCACAGAATTCAGAAAATTGGATGGCTGTTATGCAATCTGAATATGATGCTATAATGAAGAATAGTACATGGTCTTTATGTGACTTGCCTCCTGGCAAGAAGGCCATTGGCACTAAGTGGGTATACAAGCTGAAGCATAAACCTGATGGTACAGTTGACAGGTATAAGGCTAGGCTTGTTGCAAAAGGTTATGCGCAGGAAAGAGGCATTGATTTTGATGAGACCTTTGCACCTACATGCCGTATGACTACTGTTCTGAGCATTTGTGCACTTGCAGCCTATCATGGTTGGAATGTACATCAGTTGGACATTAAAACAACATTTATGACATAGGTGCATCTAATTGGATGTCATGCAAAGTCTACACCATCAATTTTGGCATAGTTTTTGTCTCCTCAATATCAGCTCTCTCATCAACAAGTGCATCCTGTAAATCTGCATCATAAATGGAATGATCTGCATCATCACATGAAACATGTAAAGGCTAAGAAGCTGCCTCATTAGGACCAGCACTAGACTGTCCACCTGTAAAAAGAGGAAGCAAAGTGTCATACATGTCTTAGGATCTAACTGATGTCTCCTTAGTACATGAAAGTAATGGCTAAATAACATCTTCCACAAAAACAACATCACAACCTCCAAAATGTGTTTAGTCTATGGATGATAGAGACGATAGCCTTTGCTTTCAGAATTGTACCCAACAAGAATACATTTCACTGCTTTGTCATCGAATTTCTTGCATTGTTATTCAGGCACTAATGCATATGCCAGACAACCAAAAACGTGCAGGTGAGGAAGAGACGGCTTACAACCATGCCAAGGCTCTTATAGAGTGATAGATTACAATTCTTTAGTGGGACACCTGTTAGTACATATGTTGCACAGATGACATCATCAAGCCAGAAACTATGTGCTAAAGCTTGACTCTTGATCATACACCTCGCTATCTCCATGAGTGAGCTATTCTTCTGTTCAACAACTCCATTTTGTTGAGGTGTATACAACACTATACACAGATGTTTTATCCCACGTTCAACCAGAAATGCATTAAACGTAGAAGACATATATTCCCCTCGTCGATCAGAATGGAGGGTGCCCATTTTACATGCTGACAGATTTTCAGCCAAAACCAAAAACTGTTTGAAGCACATAAACACTTCGGACTTTGCTTTCAATGGATATACCCATGCATGCCTAGAAAAATCATCAATGAAAGTCATGAAGTAAAGATAATTTCCAAAAGAGGGTATCTGTATAGGACCATAGACATCACTATGAACAAGTTGCAATTTTTGAGTAGCTCACACTAAACCATCTTTTGGAATGAGGAATGTTGCATTTTGCCCAAAATACAGCCTTCACAAACATGTTTATCAGGTGCCTCAAGTTTGAGCAGAGAGGATACCATTTCAGATTTCTGCAGGCGTAGCAAACTAGCGAAATTCAGATGACCAAGGCGTGCATGCCTAAGCTTTGCATCTGACAAAACATGAGAATCATATATTGCACATGCTGAATCATTCACATATTTTCATATTCTATGAGCTTATACATCCCACAACATAAAATGCAAGAAGCAATAATGATATTGCCATTTGATAGCTCATGAATGTTTTTCAACACCCTGCACAATATTCGAGAGTCGTTTTGCAATGAATACATGATGCATCATATAAGCCCATAATGGGTAATTGGTATTGTCCAACTTATCCTCAACAACCAACATATGGAATACATCACTGCTTTTAGCCATGACCACTGACTAAAATACCCTGATGTAGAAAAATGACTGTACCTCAAAAAGTTGAACAGAATTACCTTGTCAACTTTTTTGTTAAGCCTGTAGTAGACTTCGAGATGCTTATATTGGTGAACCAAAACTTGTATATATTTTTGGCACAAAAAGACAAAATTGCCTGCACAACCACTATGATAGTGCATTCAGAGGCCGAAAAGAGCTCAAATTGCAATTTCATCACTAGAAAACAACATTGTTTTGATCTCCTAATCACCTTGAGTATGCTCACCAAATTTTATGCGATACTGAGACTATGACTGGAGGGGTGTCGACGATGCTCGAGAAGAACTAGTGACCTGCTCTAATACCAATTGTTGGAGTTCAAGGTCTGCAAAAGCATGCAAACAACACAAGGAAGAAGAAGAAGCTTGGAGCACAACACACATATAGAATGTGCTACCACTATAATGTAAAAAGATTAGTGACCTATTAGGGTTGTAGGCGTATATATGAGCCAGGGGGAACCAAGCCTCCTAAAGAGGGAAAAAAGTTGCCCGATGGTCCTAGTGTGTTCATACACATCACTACTTAAATATATCAACAAGAGGCACTCAGATGGCAGTTTGATATGTTTGATACTTTATGTCGATGATATGATGATTGTTGGGAAGTCTTCTAATGACTTGTCATTGCACAAAAAGAAGTTGAGTGAGACATTTGGTATGAATGATGTGGGGGATGTCAAACCTATTCTTGGCATGCGCATTACTCATGATAGGAGTAAAAGATGCATATACTTGTCTCAAAGATAGCATAGATCCAAAGTACTTAATAGATTCAATATGCAAGGTGGCAAGTCATCGACGTCACCTTTACCTAGATATGTGATAGGGACAATTGCCCAAAATCAGATGAGGAAAAGGATTTCATGACAAAAAATCCTTATCAGTCTAACATTGGTAGTCTTATGTATGCTATGGTAGCTATGAGACTAGACATTTCATTTGCAATGAGAGTTATGAGTAGATATATGTCTAATCCTCGCAGGAAGCATTTGGAAGCAATGAAGATGATTTTGAGATATTTGAGTTGCACTAAGGACAAGTTTCTATGTTTGGGTAGAGGAGTGGCATCCATTATTGGTTACATAGATTTTGATTATGTTGGTTGTGTAGATAATAAAAAATGTACATCATGGTACACTTTTCACTTTGTTGGAGGTGCTATCTCTTGGAGACCTCATCTTCAAGAATGTAAAAATAATTTCACTATAGAAGTAGATTATGTCACAACCAGTGAGGCATGTAAGGATGCATGGTGGATTTCTCTTCTTGCTTGTGATATGGGTCTACCTCAACATGTACCTCATTTGCTCAGTCATTGTCAGAGTGCCATTTCTTTGGCTAAGAATCTGGTCTATCATGTAAAGACAAAACACATTGAGTTGAGGTATCACTTCATTAGAGATGGCTTAGACATTGAGCATTATTCTTGAGAAGTTTCATACTCCAGATAATGTTGCACATGCTTTGACTAAAGCTCTACCACAGGATAACTACACCGCTTCAACTTTGGTATCCAAATATTTTTTATGACTAGTTGTGGCCTATCATGTGGAGGCTTAGATTCTCAAGGTGGATTTTTATGTGATGATTATTTCTTCTTTTGGGTGCAAGAAGAATCCTTAGTTGATGCAAAATGCTTCTTGCGCACCCATATTTCTGTTTGAGATGACTCGACAAACATAAGAGATAGGTAACCAACATTGTTTGCCCGCCTGAGTGTGGAGCTTTGTTGGTTTCTTTGTTTGTGTCTATATTTGCCTAGGTTTATATTCAATATTAGGTTGTTGGCAAGTGTATGTTTTGTGATGAAGATCAAGCTATTTTATGATGAAAAAGTGAAAATAGGTAAGAGGATGTGTTTTCCTTCCCATTTGAGGATCATTATGTCATTAGCTAAATTTAGACCTACCAAATTGTCAAAGATCCAATCTTGGTTGAGCATGCACTATTCCATCACTGATCATCCTCGTAAACCAAGAATTCGACATGTATCTTGGCCTTCCCGAGATCCATGGGAAGCATGGCTTCTCCTATGCACAAGGTTTGAATTCCACCCAAGACTATCAAAGAGGTTTCAACAAGGATGATATTTGCCTTTATAGTCTATATGCAAGAGCATTTGATGACATTAGGTACACCATTCATGTTATATAGAAATTTAACCATGTGTTTTGAGGGCGTTCCTAATTCAAGAGTTATACATGGTCTTTGATCTATGATTGGTCTTTCTATGAAATGCACTTGGCACATAGCCATGGTGACAACTTGGGGTGAGATGGACTCCATTGGGATTTACTATTGTCTACTTGAGCACATGTTCTAATCTATCTATTTCAAAAGTAATCATTTTTTGCATATATGCTTTAGGGCCTCCACTAGAGCATTTTATTTGATTTGTTGTTTCTCCCATTTCTAATTTAAAGTGAGGGGTTGATGGTATATTTTGGCTCTTCAAGCACTTACATAGCTCGGAAATACATCCCCTTCTAATGTTGCCAACTAAATGACACCATTGGGTGATATTCAATGAATCAAGGAGAGGCCATGTCCTCATTTTTGTAGCTTCTTTACATGTTGTTTCTCTATATATAATAGCATGAGTTCATCTTCTTACAGATTCTTATCCCTTATACGGGCATCAAAATAAGATCTCTATTGCTTGTATGTGTGTAGATACCTATCACTACCTTAAAGCATGTTTATTGAAGTGCATCAACTTTATCCACTAAGGTGGATAACTCATGACCATTCCATTCATACTCTCTGGCTAATTTGAGAGTCAGTACAAGGAAGTGAATAAGAAAATTCTCATGTTTTTCATATACCAGATTGAAAAGAATAACTCCCAATGTGGCTTTGAATGCTACATGATAAGCCTAAATTGCATCATTTAGTTTCTTATCCCAATTCAAGTGTCTCACGTTAAATAATTAGGTTAGAAATCTACAAAGCACTTTGTTGGAACTCTCAGCTTTATCACTTTCATGTGGATGATAGAAAGATGAATTCTTATGGACAACCAAAAATTCAATCAATAGGGCCTATATGACTTCATTGATGAAATGAGTACCTTTCTCATTGATTATCTCAATAGAAAGGCTCAATCTTGTAAGCACTTGCTCAAATAAGAACTTTTCAATTGTTTGAACATCATTCGTAGTTGTATCATGTGTTGATATATTTTGGTAGTGATGCGTGTGAACACACTTATGACCGTCAGGGTACTTTTTTTTGTCTTTAGAAGGTTTTTCCCCCATCTTGTATATATAACTATAACCCTAATGGGTTACTCATCTTTGTGCATTCATTTGGTAATTCAGTCAGTGTTGTCTTGTGTTCCAAGCTTCTTCCTTGTGCTATTCATGTGCTTTCGTAGACCTAAAACTCCAATAATTGGTATCATAGTAGGCCACTGATTCATCTAGGGTGTTGTCAACACCTCCTTGGTCACCATCTCAGAATCACACAAAAATTGGTGAGTATAGTTAGGGCAATCAAGAGTTCAAATTTTTCATCTAAGCTCATTTCAATCTCTGAATGCACCATCGCAACACTTGCGTTAGAAATTTCTTCCTTTTGTGCCAAATATATATACAAGTTTTAGCTTGCGAGTACAAGCAATTCAAAGATTGCTACAGGTTTAGTAGAGCTCGACATGGTGGTTATGTTCAACTTTTTGAGATATAATCATTTTTCTACATCAAGATATTTAGTGAATGGCAATGGCTGAAAGCAATGATGTATTTCGTATGTTGGATATTAAGGATAGGTTAGATGGTACTAATTATCCATTGTGGGCATATATGATGCATCATGTAAGGGTAACAAAAGGGCTATGGAATATTGTGTAGGGTGTTGAAAAACTTCCTATTATACCTGCAAATACAGCCATTGAAGGTGATGTAGATGGCATTGAAGATGATGATCTTGAATTTCCTATTTGTGTTGCAGTTCTTGCTGCACCTAATGCAGAGAAACTTTGTTGGGATGAATGACATGCTCCGACACATGCATTGATAGATTTTTCTATCAAACATGCTATTATTCCTCGCATTCACTCCTGCAAAATAGTAAAGGATGCTTGGGATACACTTATCGCTTTATACTAGGCAAGAAATGAGGCTCATGTTTCTTCCCTCTGAAAATATTTTGAGAGAGAGTTTCTAGTTATGGTTGAAAATCCATCAGCATTTAAATTGGGCACCCTTCATTCTAATCAAGGGGCTGATACATGTCTTGTGATTTTAATGCATTTTTTGTTGAACGTGGGATAAAACATCAATGTACAATGTCAAATACATCTCAACAAAATGGATTTTTTGAAAGAAAGAACATGTCTCTCATGGAATTGGCAAGGTATATGGTCAAAAGTCAGGCTTTACCGCATAACTTCTTGCTTGAGGCTGTTACATGTGCAACGTATGTACTTAATAGGCTTCCCACCAAAGCATTGCAATATATCACTTGATTTGAGGCTTGGCATGGTCGTAAGCCATTTTTTGTTCATGTTTATGTCTTTGGTTTTCTAGCATATGCATTAGTTCTTGAACATCAACACAAGAAATTGGATGATAAAGTAGTAAAATATATTTTTGTTGGGTATAGTTTTGAAAGCAAAGACTATCATCTGTACAAACTAAATGCATTTTGGTTAGCCATGATGTTGTTTTTATAGAAGATGCAATTCAGCCATTATTTTCATGTACCAATGAGACTTCAACTAGCTCTAGAGATGTGTATGACACTTTGCTACCTCTTTTTATAGGTGGGCAGTCAAGTGTTGTCCAAATCAGGCAATTTCTTGGCCTTTATAGGTTCCACATGATGATGTAGATCCTTCCATTTCTTATGTAGATTTACATGATGCACTTGTTGATGATAAGTATGACATAGAAGAGGCTAAAATAATCCCTAAATGGTTGGTGCAAACTTTGAGCGATAGCAAATTAGGTGCACCTTTGTCATATCGTACTCATTGAGGCTCTCATAGGGCTTCCTTTGCATTAGGTTGCTATGTAAAGGTTGCCTCTAGTCTTTGTGATGAAAATGAGTCTATTTCTTTTGATGAAGCATAAAATTCAAAAAATGGATGGCTGTTATGCAATCTGAATATGATGTTATTATTAAGAATGGTACATGGTCTTTATGTGATTTTCCTCCAAACAAAAAGTCCATTGACACTAAATGGGTAACATGCTGAAATGTAAGCTTGATGGAACAATTGATAGGTATAAGGCTAAACTTGTTGCAAAAGGTCATGCTCGAGAGAGAGGCATTGATTTTGACGAGACCTTTGCACCCACATGCTGAATGACCACGATTCAAAGCATCTGTGCACTTCCAGCTCATTACAACTTCGTTTACGAATGGTGAACTACATGGAAAAGTGTATGTATTTCAGCCCCTTGGTTTTGTGCAAAAAGGGCATGAAAAAAAGTGTGTAGGTTGCAAAAGGAATTATATGCTTTGAAGCAAGCACCATGTGCTTGGTATGAAAAGATACATCCCTTCTTAATTGCACATGGTTTTGAGAATAGTCCAAATGAGAGTACCTTATATGTTAATCGTGCAGATGTACTTTTGATCATTGTTGTATATGTTGATGGCATGCTACTCACTATTCAGCATGCTACTCATTGTTCCTTATGAGAAGCATATTTCTAAATTTAAGGCTGATTTGCATGCCTCTTTTTAGATGTCAAATTTAGGGTTTTTGCATCATTATTTGGGCATTCAATTTATGCAAGTTGATGGGGAAATAGTTTTGTGTCAAGTAAAATATATTGACACATTATTGTAGGGCATTCGATGTTGTTATCTATAAAAAATGTATTGGATGCTTTATTTACTTATGCATAACTCAGCTTGATGTTCAATTTGCTATCTCTCAAATGAGCAGGTTTATGCATTGCTCAGGTGTCAAGCATTGGAAGTGGTTAAAAGCATCTTTCACTCCTTGAGTGGTAGTTGGATACCACATAACTAAAAATAAAATCATATGTATGGCCGATCTATAGAGAGCATCTGCCTACAACACCTGAGTGTGTGGATTTGTTTCCTTCATGAACATAGAGGTATAAGAAGATATCCTTGCCTCACTTGTAAAAAATATTGCCAAGAGCATATCTCCACTCTCCTCTTGTAGTGCTCATTGTTTATCATGGTCATATCTTGAGGACAAAGGCTAGATTTTCAAAAGTCTAGTATATTCTGGATCTGAGAAGGAGATGAAGATACATATTATAAAGTAGCATGTTCCATCATAGGGATGAATTGACATGCAGAACAAACTTTGACATATTCATGTACTCTTCATTCCATATGTGGATAGTATATTATTTCTTTGCATATCCTGCAAAGCCCATGATTTCAAAAGATGCTTACCAAAAGCATCCACATGAGCTTTGACTACTAGTGTTAAATGTTTATTTTTTGGCATGCAATAGGAAAGAAATACATTTTCTTCTCCATGGTATAAGCAACCAACGTTGATGTGCAAAATATTGGTGCTCATAACATCTTCTTTGGTGAAGTGCACCTAAGGATGGGCTATCCCATAAGATAAGATAGGTATTGCTGATTTAACCCATTTAGGTACCATTTCAACATTAAATAGATAAGTTTTCAATAAGTCATTGTTAATTTCTTCATTAGAATAACTACTTTTGATTCTTGGCAAATAACCTACTCGTATATGGCCATTGCCCTTCTTGACAAGCACCTCAAATTGTATTTCATAAGCAGAAGGAACCACCTCACTAACCTACCCATCACACATACCTTATTGAAAATGTGTAATAGGGCTTGATGGTCTACAAAGATCCTGAATTTATGTGCTCATAAATAGCTTTTGAACTTCTTCATTGTGTAGAATGTACGTAATATTCTCTTTCGATAGTCATATAATTCTTGGTAGTGATGAATTGTCGGCTAGCATAAGCAATGGGGAAGTCCATGTTACCTTCATTTGATGGTTGTGCTAAGATGCAACCAATTGTGAAATTAGAGGCATCTATATGGATATGGAATGACTTGTTACAATTTGGGGTCTTCAAAATTGGTGTTGACATGAGATGTCTTTTGAGCTCCTAGAAGAATATTTCACTCTTTTGTCCACTCAAAATTCTTAAAAAACTCATACATAGGCTCGAAAAAGGTTGCATACATGTGTATGAACTATCTATAATATCTCCAATGTCCCATGAAAGCTTGGACTTCCTTTGAATTACATGGTCTAGGTAGCTTGTTTATCGCTCTTACTTTCTCTTCATCTATTGATATGCCATTTTTTGAGACTATGTGCCCAAGGATTTTACCTTGGTGGACCATGAAAATACAATTTTTTAATCACACTTTGCATAAGCAGTTTATTGAAAATCCATTTCACATTTGGAACATGTTCCCTTATTTCACTGGAATATGCACTAGTCATTGACATAAACTTCTAGGCATTTCTAAATAAAGTACTTGAAGATATGTCAATTGAGCCTTTGAAATGTGGTTGAGGCATTGATTAGACCATTATCACAAAAAGCAAATGTGCCCCAATCAATTGCAAAGACGATCTTGCATTGATCCTTTGGTACAACACAAACTTGATTTTATTTAGAAAAACTATCCAAGAAGTTGTACATTTCATGCCCTGCTACCTGCTCAAGTTAGCATTTGTTGTCATTAGAATGTGATGTGCACAGATGGTTGGATCACCCCCTTTTAAGTCTTTATAAGACCAAGCAAAGATATCTCAATATTATCTTACGAGGTTTATGAGATCCAAACTAGAAAAATTGTTTGCAATGTAAGAGTATCTTCCTTTGTTATCTTCTACCATTATGACCACTTTCTTCATGTTCTCCTTCTTGTCATAGCTCTCACACATTTTATTTCCTTCATTTGGGATTGAGGCAATTATTTGATGTTCCTCACCTTGATATTTCTTGATATTTTCAAAAACTTCAAAATATGGGGACTCTAGTGATTTATAACTAGGGACACTAGTTCATTTAATCTCAACATCATTTTTATGGACTTAGAAAATAGCACATTTAGTTTCTTCCATGGTAGTTAGGCTCCCCACAACATCCATGCATTCCTCTTCTTCATAGTAGTTACCTTCAATATAGAGACTCAAATAGTCACTAATGTTTGATCCCCCATCAGTGGGTGGGCAATGTATTGCTTCACATGATCTCAATAGCTCAACTATGGAATCTTCAACAAAGACATAATGAAGAGATCCAAGTCAGAGGCTTCTTCTTGACAATGATGGGTGATTGTCTTTTGTTCATCATGACTTTGATGGCACTTATACTGTGTGTCCAATCGAAAGGTTTGGATTCATCGTTGTTTAGGTCAACTTTTGGAAAATGTTGAAGATCTTGAAAATTCCTCTCAACTACTTGACTTGGTTGTGCTCCTCCTACTTGACACAACCAAAGGCCAATGCATTAATGCATCCAAGTCGGATGACTCAAATGTCTGCTCTTTATAGACATTTTTTCCTCATCATCATGAATGGTGTGCCATTCAAGAGGGAAAACATCTCTATAAGCATTGATCTATAGGCTGATTTTAGAGGTTGTGCCTTGATCCTGGATATAAATAACATTTCTTCCCCTAGTCTTGGATCACTTTCATCTACCTTGGGAATGTTTGGCCCAAGAGAAGCTCATAATTACTTTCCTTTCCAAATTGACAAATGGCAATGGTATGGGCTAATCAACACCTCATGTGGTGAGCAGGATGTTTTGGAGAAGACCTAGGGGTCTCCTCATATGATCATTTATTAATTATAGATGCATTTTGGTGGGTTATAAGGCTAGCTTGCACCAATTTTCCCATACTTTTTAGGTAGCAATGAATACTCCTATGCTAGAGTCTATAATAGCCTTGGTAGTCGCTCCATTATAAGTTACTAGCAATAAGGTGTTATCATCATATCTTGTAATTCCCAATTTTATCAATAGGGATCTCATGGATTTGTGACCTTGTATCTTTGTTTTGTCCTTTGGCTTAGGAACCTAGCTTCAAGAATTTTGATTTTTTATACTTAGAATCTAGCTCATCATCCTCAATGTAGGAAGGTAACAATCGGAAGTATATCTCTATCTCCATCCATGATTATGGATTTACATTATCATTAAGAGGTAAATCAATTCTCACTGACCTCTCACATGTTTGGAACCCTAAGAAGGGAGATTTGTGAAATACCTAGGCCTCATTCAACCATTTTGGCTCTAAGACTTGATCTCAGAATCCACATTGCCATGATATCTCCATGTTTGGCACTACAATGTCCTCTTGAGGTAGGGGAATATTAGTTGGAATGGAATCTTGCAGCACTAGAGCAAGAGGCCCTTGGGTTCAAGGGTTGGTTCCCTCATTCTCTATTGTAACTTCATCATTGTTTGATATTCTTTCATAGCTTTTTATAACTTTTCTTCCTTTTTTGGAGTACTTCTCGCCTTTTCCAAAATTGCTTCTTTTTTTGGGTTTGGATTTCCTTGTAATGGGTTTTAATCACCTTTTGAAAGTGCTCTTTTGGCATGTGTGTTGGAAGAACAATTTTAGGACCTTTTTCTAGCATTTGTTGAGCTACGTCTATCATTTGTTGGCACATGGATAGATGTTCCTTTTTGAGATCCTCCCTTAGGTAGCATCTATCATGTTGCTCCACCAATGGTCTTGGTTTTAATCTATCATGGTAGGCCTTCAATAATCCTTCTAAATCAAAGGTTAGAGAATGAGCCAGGACTGATCCAAGGTGAGGCCATGGATTTGGATAGGGATACGAGTATGAAGGCGGGTATGGTTGTGAGTATGTGTGATAGTGCTGGTGCACTATGTTGTTATGTTCTCAAGGCTTGGTGTTGAATTCTCTTTCAAATGAATTGATCTTGATTTTTAAATAGCTTCTCTTGCTTCTTGGTAAGATCATCTTGATTGGGCTCGAGGGAATCCTCAAGTTAAAACAACCCTCTTTTCCCATTTCTCAGCTTGCGTACATCTTGGAGTCTTCCAAGCCCCACTCATGGGTTGAGAGTCTTGGGGAGGATTTTCCTGTTCACTCTCCAAATTGCTTTGATCAAGCACTTCTTTTGAGTCTTGCCTTGTACCCAAGACACTACTTATATGGGTGTTATCTTCACTTTATCCTCTTCATCACTAGAGTTGTAGGGAAGTTTTGTCACCATATTGATTAATTATGGCATGCTATGGTTTGAATACTAAGGGAAATATTTGTACAAATATGTGTCACCACACTCATTATAGAAAAACTTCCTAGGTGTATGGGTGACAACTAAGGGAATTATGCATGGGGGAAATCTCTTATGAAGTGATTCACATTACATTTATAGCATGGAACTCTTGGCTCAGTATGCCTCAACTGAGGTCTAGCCTAGTCTTGTTGTGGAACGTTCATGCATTACACCTGGCTACATTCAGTTTTGCTACACCCATAACCATAATGTTTTTTGTAACAGTCCTCGTATCCATTTGAATGATCTCGATAATCTAAGTAGTTGGTGGATTGTTCATAGTTCTAGGCATAAGGAATTTGATGATTACATTTAAGAAAACTTTTGTACCTAGTGACCTCCATAATAATTAGGATAGAGGGAATCATCTCCTACTCCATATATTATTTTGCTTGTTCGTAGTTAATTGGTGTCACTTGTTGAGGAGCAGATCGCTATCGACTCAACACAAGTTGAGAAAGATACGTTTGTTACTCCTGCATAGGTCGAGGATGATGTTGCATTTATGGCTTGATCAGGTATGAGTATGGTGGTGGATACTAGTACTATAGAGAAAAAGACCTTTAGGCTTGGTAGTTATCCATACATGGTCTATGTGCGAATTGACTTGGTAGTGTGGGTAATGTGGGTATGTCAGAGGAGGTGGTCTTCTATTGCATGCATAACTCAGATGCTCCCCTCCGCAATATGAACACTTCTAATTAGAGACTATTGGCAGCAACGAGGGCGATCAAGGGATTACAAGATAGGGAAGCCATCGAAGAGAGTTAGAACAGAGGGAAATTCAAAGGATAAATCTTCATTGAAAAGATTTATCCATCTCCATCTCCTCATTTCACTAGTGAGCGTGAGGGAGAGAAAATTTGTGTGCCTTGCTTTTGCATGTTTCTTGAGCGTTCTTGTAGGTATGAGCATCCACAATAGATGTAACAACTCTAGAAAGTACAAAAAAACTCTGCATAGGTCCCAAAGCATTGATCTCTGTCCATCGTGACAGGCATAAAAATCAATCTTTTGGTAAAACTAAGTCTACCATCATAGGGTAGAGTCCTTGCACATCACAAATCGATAAAAATTTCAAAAAAAAAAATCTTTTTTTTTGTCCATCATGATTGACACCATCAATTGCGATTGACACTGTCCATCGTGATGGACAACCTGTCCATCACGATAATGCCTAGCTTAGGCTAAGTACGGTTAGTGCTATTGATTAATTAGGGCAACATTAGGTATGATACAAGTACAAGAAACCTATTACTCAAGTGCAAACATTAATATTTTATTTTTGTGACAAACTCTAAAGTGAAAGGACATAAATCAAGCAATCAAACTTCAAGTGCATTAAAACTTAAGTATTCCTCAAGACAGAAACTACTGGACAAGAAGTGACAACCTAAGTAAAATAAAAAGAACAAGTGACTAATACGAAAGAACTTTGCAACGAGGTTGTACTTGGGAAAATTGGATAAGAGTCAAGACATATGAACCCTAGGTCAAGAAGACACTTAGGATGTGATAGACAAAGCATTAGATCTTCTAAGGCTAGTGTCAATCATATAGCAATTGAGTGACCACCCCTACGTTCTAAGTTTAGAAACGAGTGACTATGAGATGTTGTATATCATGGAGAGACTAGTAGGTAGCTCGGGAGTAGCATACCTAGAAAAAGCAAAAGGGCCATACAAGACTCAACTCGAATACATCAAGACCATTCGATTAGGTGCTCGCATCTATGAGGAGGGTCTAAGAAGATCTATTGTCCAAATTAAAAACCCTGAGAAACCTATTGAACTAGAACACCTAGTAGTCAAATTTGAAGATGGTTCATACCTTGATAAAGAAGGAACCATGTATGTAGTCACCAACCAGCCAGATAGAACAGATGAATTCGGTAATGTAATCCGAGAGATAGAAATAGGTGACATAGAGCAAGGGAATTCAGGAAGAGAGCCAAGAACCCCAAGAGGAAAATTGGTCTTAACCAGGACATTGAATTTCCCAAGACAACAAAGGTGTAGAATTGTTATAGAGTAGAGAGAAAGATGAAACCTTTCATAGGTTTAAGACCGATCAACCTAGCAAAGTAGGGAACATGATGATATATGAATTTAAAGATCCTGATACCCCAGACAAAGTGGTCTATTTAGACAATACATTGGAGAGTGCTCATGGTAACAGAACTTGGTAGACAAGCCTACACTTGGAAGGGTGAATTTGTTTTTCCCCAACCAAGATCTAGTGTCTCTTATGGTCACCAAGGAGCTAGAACATCCCAGGCTCATGGAACTCAGAGGAATAGGAGTAGAGACGGACCCGAGGTAAGCTTTGTTAACCCAATGGGAAGAGAAAGAATGGGAACATAAATGGATAAAATGGAAAATGAGAGGCATAGAGGCCAAAGGCATCAAAGAAATGGAGACTAATTCCCTCTACCAAGGCCTAGAGAACACCCTAGGATCTTGAGGCCTATGCAACTAATCAAGTCCATGAAGAACTACTTTGATGGTACAGGAGACCCGTACGATCATGTGGCTGAATTTGAGCAAGTCTTGAGAGTTGACCAAGTTGGTGACTTTTTCATGCAGTACAATCCTTTTGGTCTAATACATGGTTTCAACCACTACACCAGAGGCAATTCAGAAACATAGAGCAGTTGCTAAAAGCCTTCATCACAAAGTTTTCTAAGAGCGGCGTAAGGCCCAACACATCATCATTGATCCATAGCTTTAAACAAACACCTCAAGAAATAGTGAGACTCGCAGGGAGAAGATTTAGGCAATACTTGGAGAGTGCCTGATTCCCAAGCTACCCACACCATCCAAACAAGTGTCATTGTTCCTAGATGGATTGTTGAGTGCTAAATTGAGATCCTATGTGTATCTAAAGGAATCGAGAACCATAGAGCAATGTATACACATGTTCATATATATTGAGAACAACCTAGTTGAGGAACTAGAGCGCTTTCATATTTACAAAGATTTAGATAGTTCCACTAGCCTTATATCCAAACCCCCTACTTCTATTGATGAATTGGTAGAAAAGGTAGCTCAGAAGTTAGGAGTCTCTAGCAAGCAGACACCTAGATTTGCCCCAGTGAAACGATGATATACCTATGGAGGAGATCATATGGAAAATGTGTGCCCAATCATGGCTCAACCCCGAGTGAACCCTAATAGCCAATATTGCACCATAGCAAGGAGGTATACTCATCCCACCACACAAGATTTCCCATATAATAAGCAAGTGGTTACGCAAAATTATCCACAACCATATCCACAACAAGGGAGATACGAGAACCAATACCCACTGCAACAGTATGTTAGGCCCGAACAACCCTACCAAGCACCCTATCAAGCACAACAAAGACCTCAACCAGTGTTAGTACAACAAACTCCACCTCGAGCTAATGTAATCCTAGTGAAATATGCAACCACTGACAAATTTGTGGGAAGGAGCATCTCTTACAGGGTTGTCCTAAGAACCCTAACAATGTGTCGAAGATCACTCTTATTAACGTTGTTGGGTTAGTAGTAGATTCTACTAGAAGTGTGACTTCCACTGCCCTAGTGCAAGTGGTCACTAGAGCTCAGGCACGACAACAAAACCAAGGCTTAGGATGAGGAAAAGAGTTATGAGGTTAGTGAGATTGAGAGTCTAACTAAGAAGAGGACAAGAGCCTGGAAGGATATCCAGGAGAGAATCAAAAGACAATGGTCGAAGAAGATGAATGAACTTGAGGAAAGCCTAAGAGAAACAAAAGCCAAGATAGGTGAAATCACATCTCAAATGCACTCTCGCACATCACCATCACCATCACCACCATCCCCATCACCTTCTAATCCACCACCTTCTAATCCACCTCATATAACCCCACCACCATCTATAGTAGGATTAGTCTTAGTGGATCCTTTCTGAGGAATTAGACATGATGCTTAACGCATATCAGGCCAGAATCCGAGAAGGGCCAAACATGATAGAACATGAAAAGTGTTACCCCATAGCTGAGCTAGAAATTGAAAGAACAAAGCTTTGTGCAAAAATGGTAGAATTGGCTCAAACCATGTTTGAGGCTAGTCACCTCTTCAATTGCAAAACCTTAGCTAAAAGATAGTTACACTTTGACTGGTTATTAGAAAGATTGGAAAAGATGATAGTTGAGTCAAGAAAGCAAGCTACATCACAGGTGAGTAACATCAAAAGTGAAAGGATAAGCCTTCCCCACAAGGAGGCTTACGTTCCCAACTCTAATAAGTCAAGAACCTCTACTTTTGTAAATCAATACTCACAAGAATTTCTAAGAGAGATTCAAGAAGAGAAATGGGTAAAGGAAAGTGAAAATCCTCCTCCCATTGAAATTGCGGATGACCTACATGATCAATTCCCACAAGACATTCCTTTTATTTATGGAGAATAAGAGGATGCCCAGTCTAGTGAATGGTTAGACTTTGAGTCTAATTCCCTACAAGAATTGCCTCATTTCATAGGACCATGGGAATGAAAGTCTACCTGTATGAGAGCACCCACAGTCATGGTAAGAAAGGATGACTCAATCATACCTAGGAATCTCACTTTAGAGGAGCTACTCAAGGTTAATCTAGAACTATGGAAACACATAGCTAACCAAGTTCCAGAAGTAGCTAAAACCCATTCCCAAGTGGGATCTCATAGAATAGTGCTAGAGATATCCCTGGATAAGATAGGAGATATGAGCGAACGAGAAGAAGAATGAAACACCTATCTCCCTATCACTAATTAGGGTTACACCACCAAGGCTATTTTGGACTCAGGCACATGAGTTGCCATCCCTACCACTTCCCTATGGAAGCATTGGGACAAGCTAACACTCAAGCCAACGAGAATGAAATTGCAAATGGCCAATGGTCACATAGAGAGACCCTTGGGACTGTTAGAAGGGATAACTCTCACTACTTGTGGTGTAGAGTTTGAGCACACTTTTGCCATATGTGACTTTAGCAAAATCCAAGCCTATGAGATGATTTTGGGAAGACCATTCATGAGACAATTGCAAGTAGTACAAGATTGAGGAACCAATTCCTTATATCTACAACACTTAGGTGTTACAACTAAAGTCAATCTCAAGGACTACTCTCATAGAGATGACCCCTCAATACAGTGGAATCCCATCCATAGAGCTATAGATGATACACAATCAATGCAATCCATAGGATTAGGATCCTCATGGATGTGCAAAGTTGCAATAGAAGAAGAGAAAAGAGAAAATGCTAGAGAGGTAGGTGCGAAGGAAACTCATAGATTAAGTTGAGATGCAGCCTATGCACCTGTAGTATTTCCAGCTGAAGAGTTTGAACCTCATGGTTGGGCAAAAATCCTAGCCACAATGGACATAGCCATCAATGAGGAACAATGGACACCACACTGCAATGAAGATGGCTATGAAATTTCAGTTTTCAATATAGAACCAATAATTTTCTATTCGATTATAGAAGAGTGCGAGCCTAGCATGGTTGAAATTGGACAATCAAGTGACTCAGATTTAGAGTCCATTATTATGGATCCATTTTGTGCATCAGAAGAAGAATACATGTACGTAGTAGAAGCTCACCCTCAAGGATGAGAAGAGCTTATGAATGATGTGAGGTTAACTACACATGTAACCACCAAGAACAAAGGCAAGAAAAGAAAGAAGATAGAAATCCCACTAGAAGAGGAAGAATCTTTATTTGAGGTCCCTTCCGTCTTCGAACGCATTATCGCAACACTTGTGCAAGCTATTTCATCTTTTTGTGTCAAAGGTATATACCAGTTTTGGTTCGCCAATATAACCATCTCGAAGTCTGCTACAAGTTTAGCAGAATTCGTCTGGGTAGTTCTGTTCAACTTTTTGAGATACAATCAATTCTCTACATCAAGGTATTTTAGTCACCGACCATGGCTGAAAGCAGTGATGTATTCTGTATGTTGGCTGTTGAGGATAAGTTGGATGGTACCAACTACCCATTATGGGCTTATATGATGTGTCATGTATTGGTCGTAAAAGGACTATGGAATATTGTGCAGGGTGTTGAAAGACGTCCTATGATACCTGCGAATACACGTACTACAAATACAGGTGTTGGAGTTCACGGAGATGGTGTCGAAGATGATGATAATCTGTAGATTCCTATCCGTGCTAGTATTTCTATTGCACCAACTGTAGAGCAAATTTGTTGGGATGGCAGAGATGCTCAAGCACATGCATTGATAGCTTTGTCTGTCAAACGTGCCATTATTCTTAACATTTGCTCTTGCAGAACAGCTGAGGATGCTTGGGATACACTTACCACATTGTACAAGGCTAGGCATGAGGCTCGTGTTGCTTACCTCCAAAAACAATTTGAGAGTGAACACATGAATGAAGATGATTCTATGGACAATTTTCTCACAAAGAGCAAGGATTTGAAAGAACAGTTGATTTCTACTTATGAAGTTATACCAGATAGCTCACTTGTGCAGGTTGTTCTGAATGGTCTTCCTAACTCATATTAGAGTTTTGATTCTACTCTTCGTTTGATGATGAAAGAAAATCCAAATGCCTTGTCATTTGAGGAGTTAATCTTTGTTCTATTGCAGGAAGACCAGTCTAGGCAAAACAGGTCTATTATGCGTGTTGCAGATCAAGCTTTCTCGGCTAGTCAGAAGGGCAAAGGTAAATGGAGCTCTTATACTAGCAAGCAGAAATCTGCAAATGTTGCACATTCAAAGAAGGAAGACAAAGATGAGAAGAAATTAGAAAAGCAGCAATTGGTATGCAAATATTGTAAAGCAAATGATCATGTCATCAAGATCTGTCAAAAACTGGTTGCTAAAGAGGCAAAGAAGAAAGAGGCCGAAATGGTTGTAGCAAAGGCCTATGCACCAAAAAGAGAGTCTCCTAATCTTGTGCAACAAGAAGAATGGGCATTTACTACTGTTTGCAATTTTGACCTATCTTCTCATGAGCAGTGCATGTCTCCAATAGACTTAGATGTCTGGTACTTTGATAGTGGGGCAACCAAACATATTACCTTGCAGCACAGTTTCTTCTCTTCACTTGAGCCTGCCCCTACAGGGAATACTGTTACATGCACCAACAACTCCTCATATCCTGTTATGGGAGTTGGTAAGATCATTTTGACAACTACTGATGGTAGTTCTTTCACTTTATCAGATGCTTTGTTTGTGCTAGGGATCAAGAAAAATCTGTTATCAGTTTCTGCATTAGCCAATATTGGCTTGGTTGTGAAATTTGTTGATGACAGATGTATAGTTCATGATCTGTCAAATGGCCATGTCATTATTGCTTCTAGCATTTTATGTCATGGGCTATATAAGCTCATAAACTACGAAAGATCTGTAAATGATTTGGCATGTGTAATACATGATTCTGAGGCTATATCAGATGCAAAGCTTTGGCATGCACACTTTGGTCATCTCAATTTTGGTAGTTTGCTACGCCTATAGAAATCTAAAATGGTGTCCTCTTTGCCCAAACTTGAGGCACCTGGTAAACATGTATGTGAAGGCTGTATTTTGGGCAAAATGCAGCGTTCTTCCTTTCCAAAAGATGCTTTAGTTCGGGCTACTTAGAAATTGCAACTTGTACATACCTTTTTTTGGGAACTATCTTTACTTCGTGACTTTCATCGATGATTCTTCAAGGCATGCATGTGTATATCCATTGAAGGCAAAGTCGAAAGTATTTATGTGCTTCAAACAATTTTTGGTTTTGGTTGAAAATCTGTTAGCATGTAAAATGGTCACCCTCCATTTTAATCGAGGGGGGGAATATATGTCTTCTGACTTTAATGCATTTCTGGCTGAATGTGGGATAAAACATCAGTGTAGAGTGTCGTATACACCTCAACAGAATGGAGTTGCTGAATGAAAGAATAGGTCACTCATGGAGATGGCGAGGTGTATGGTCAAGAGTCAAGCTTTACCACATAGTTTTTGGCTTGAGGCTGTTATGTGTGCAACATATGTACTGAACAAGTGTTCCACTAAACCACAGCAGTCTATCACTCCATATGAGGCTTGGCATGGTCGCAAGCCATCTATTGCTTATCAGCATGTTTTTGGTTGTTTGGCATATGCAATAGTGCCTGAACAACATCGTAGAAAATTGGATGATAGAGCAATAAAATGTATATTTGTTGGGTACAATTATGAAAGTAAAGGCTATCATCTATATCATCCCCATACTAAATGCATTCTGGGTAGCTGTGATGTTGTTTTTGTGGAAGATGCTATTCAACCATTATTTTCATGTACTAAGGAGACATCTGTTAGCTCCAAAGACATGTATGATACTTTACTGCCTCTTTTTACAGGTGGACAGTCTAGTGCTAGCCCTAATGAGGCAACTTCTCAGCCTTTGCAGGTTTCATATGATGATGCAAATCATTCCATTTCTGATGCAGATTTACATGATGCACTTGTTGATGAGAGCTGATATTGAGTAGGCAAAAACTATGCCAAAATGGCTGGTGGAGACCTTACGTAACAACAAATTAGATGCATCTATGTCATATCGTACTCGATCAGGCTCTCATACTACCTTTTTTGCATCAGATTGCTATGCTATGGCTACATCTAGTCTTTGTGATGAGATTGAACCTGTTTCGTTTGATGAAGCACAAAATTCTCAACATTGGATGGCTGCAATGCAATTTGAAATGATGATATCATAAGAAATGGTATCTGGTCTTTATGTGACTTGCCTCCTGGCAAGAAGGCCATTGGCACTAAGTGGGTATACAAGCTGAAGTGTAAACCTGATGGAATAGTTGACAGGTATAAAGCTTGGCTTGTTGCAAAGGGTTATGCAAAGGTGTGCAGGTCAAAGAGGGCATTATATGGTTTAAAGCAAGCACCACGTGCTTGGTATGAAAAGATACATGCCTATCTCATTGCACATGGTTTTGAGAATAGTCCAACTGAAAGCACCTTAAATGTTAAGCGTGCTAATGATGCGCTTCTGATCATTGTGGCGTATGTTGATGGCATGCTGCTCACTGGTCCTCATGACATGCATATTGCTAATTTTAAGGCTGTTTTGCATGCCTCATTTGAGATGTCTGATTTGGGGCATTCACATCACTATTTGGGCATTCAATTTATGCAAGCTGATGGTGGAATGGCTTTGTGTCAAACAAAATATATTGACACATTATTGGAGTGTTTTGGCCTTGAAGACTATAAGCCTATTGCCACTCCTATGGAGATAGGTTTACTCCTATGGAGATAGGTTTACCATTGAGTGTTCATGATGTTGGAGATGTGTTTGATGTTATTCTCTAGTAGCAGGCTATTGGATGCATGATTTACTTATGCATTACTCGGCCAGATATTCAGTTTGTTGTCTCACGGATGAGTAGGTTTATGCATTGCCCAGGTGTCTAGCATTAGCGGGCGGTTAAGCGCATCTTTCGCTACTTGAGTGGTACCTACCTACTTGGATTGTTTTATCCCAAGGGGGGATCACTACCACCAGATTTGCATGCTTTTTTTTTTATAGTGATTGGGCTAGTTGCTATGACACTCGTGTGTCCACCATTGGCTTTTGGTTCATGCTTGGTAGCTCATGTATATCGTGGTTGAGAAAGAAGCAGCCTACTGTGGCCACTTCCAGTTATGAGGTTGAGTATAGGGCAGCTTTCACAACGACTGTTGAGTGTGTGTGGCTCAGACGCCTTATGACTGATTTGGGTGTTGGTCAATGTTTTGCCACCACCATCTTCACTGACAGTCAGAGCGCATTGGAAGTTGCGAGGAACCCTGTGTTCCATGCTCACACTAAGCACATTGAGGTGCATTATCATTATGTCAAGGAGAGGTTCTCTGCTAGGGAGATAAGCTTGGTATTTGTGCCCACACAAGAGAACAATGCAGACCTTTTTACAAAGGCTCTACCTAGGGAGAATTTTGAAGCTTTCCACAAAGCTTTGGGCTTATTTCCTTTTGTGGATTGACTCCACATAGCTTGGCACTTCCTTATACATGAGTGCTAGCTCCTTGTTCACCGCATCACTCCTAGGGGGGATTTGTTGATATATTTAGGTAGTGATGTGTGTGAACTCTAGGATCATCGAGGCACTTTTTTCCCTCTTTGGGAAGTTTTTTTTTCCCGGCTTCGCCTATTGCCCTAACAAGCTACTTATTTTTGTACATTCCAGTGGTAATACATTCAGCATTGTGTGTTGTGCTCCAAGCTTCTTCTTCTTCCTTGTGTTGTTCGCGTGCTTTCACAGACGTCTAACTCCGACAAAGTGAGCTATTATGCAAGACTTCATCAGCAAAAATCAACTATTCTTTCAAATATTTGATCTTTGTCCAAAAACTATCCATGGAATCTCTTTCATTCATGTGCTCACTCTCCAATTGTTTTCAGAGATAAGCAACACAAGCCTCATTCCTTGCCTCGTATAAAGTGGTAAGTGTATCCCAAGCATCCTTAGCTTTTCTACAAGAGTGAATGTGAGGAATAATGGCATGTTTGATAGACAAGGCTGTCAATGCATGTGCCTCAGGATCTCTTCCATCCCCAAAAAATTGCTCTACAGTAGGTGCAATAGGAATAGCAGCACGAACAGGAACATGAAGAATATTGTCATCTTCAATGCCATCTACATCACCTTCAACAACTGTGTTTGCAAGTGTAATAGGATGTTTTTCAACACCCTACACAATATTCCACATTCCTTTTGCAACCAATACATGATGCATCATATAAGCCCATAAGGGTAATTGGTACTGTCCAACTTATCCTCAACATCAAACATGTGGAATACATCACTACTTTCAGCCATGGCCACTGACTAAAATACCTTGGTGCAAAAAAATTATTGTATCTCAAAAAGTTGAACAGAACTACCCTATCGAGTTCTGCTAAACCTATAGTAGACTTTGAGATGCTTATACTGACGAACTAAAACTTGTATATATCTTTGGCACAAAAAGATGAAATTGCCTGCACCATCATTGCGTTAGTGCATTTGGAGGCCGAAGCTATTTTGATCTCCTAATCACCTTGAGTATGCTCACCAAATTTCATGCAATTATGAGACTGTGATTAGAGGGGTGTCGACGATCCCTAGATGAAGCGAGGACCTGCTCTGATACCAATTGTTGGAGTTCAAGGTCTGTGGAAGCATGCAAACAAAACATGGAAGAAGAAGAAGCTTGGGGCACAACACACAATACTGAATGTATTACCACTAGAATGTACAAAGATAAGTAACCCATAAGGGCTATAGGTGTATATAAAAGCTAGGGGAAAAAACCTTCCAAAGAGGGAAAAAAGTACCCTGGTCATCCTAGGGTGTTCACACACATCACTACCTAAATATATCACACCCTTTCTGCACAAAACCATAGGGCTAAAAACATACCCTTCCTCATGCAAGTCACCATTTAGAAATGCAGCTTTAATGATGTATGTTCCAACCATGATGAGCTACAAGTGCACAGATACTATGAAAAGTAGTCATTCAACATGTAGGAGCAAAGGTCCCATCAAAATCAATGCATGTTTCTTGAGCAGAACCCTTTGAACAAGCCTAGCCTTATACTTGTCAACTGATACATCAGGCTTATGCTTCAACTTGTATACCCACTTAGTGCCAATGTCCTTTTTGCCAAGAGGCAAGTGACATAAAGACCAGGTACCATTTTTCATACTAGCATCATATTCTGGTTGCATAGTAGCCATCCAATTTTGTGAATTTTGTGCTTCATTAAAGGAAATAGGCTCATTCTCATCACAGAGACCAGAGGCAGCCATAGCATAGCAATCTAATGCACAACAAGCACTATGAGAGCCTGAACGAGTATGATATGAAAGAGGTGCATCTAATTTGCTATCTCGCAAAGTTTACACTAGCCATTTAGGCATAGTTTTTGCCTCTTCTAGATCAATTCTCTCATCAACAAGTGCATCATGTAAATTTGCATTAGAAACGGAATTATCTACATCATCACATGAAACCTGTAAAGGTTGAGAAATTGCCTCATTTAGACTAGCACTAGATTGTCCACCTATAAAAAGAGGCAGCAAAGTATCATACATATCTTTTGAGCTAACAGATATCTCCTTTGTACATGAAAGTAATGGCTGGATAACATCTTCCACAAGAACAACATCATGGATAACCAAAATGTGTTTAATTTGTGGATGATAAAGATGATAGCCTTTGCTTTCATAATTGTACCCAACAAAAATACATTTCACTGCTTTATCATCCAATTTTTTGCATTCTTTTTAGGCACTAATGCATATGCCAGACAACCAAAAACATGCAGATGAGAAACATATGGCTTGTGACCATGCCAAGCCTCATATGGAGTGATAAATTGCCGTGCTTTAGTGGGACACTTGTTAAGCACATATGTTGCACACGTAACAACCTCAAGTAAGAAACTATGTGGTAAAGACTGACTCTTGACCATACATCTCACCATCTCCATGAATGACCTATTCTTCCTTTTAGTAACTCCATTTTGTTCAGGTGTATATGGAACTATGCACTGATGTTTTATCCCACGTTCAACAAAAAATGCATTAAAATCAAAAGACATATATTCCCCCCCTCGATCAGAAGGGAGGGTGCCCTTTTTACATGCTGACATATTTTTAGCAAAAACCAGAAATTGCTTGAAACATAAAGAGTTTGGACTGTACTTTCAGTGGATATACGCATGCGTGCCTAGAAAAATCATCAATGAAAGTCACAAAGTAAAGAGAGTTTCCAAAAGAGGGTGTCTCCATAGGTCCACAGACATCACAGTGAACAAGATATAATTTTTTAGTAGCTTGAATTGAACCATGTTAAGGGAACAAGGAACATTGCATTTTGCCCAGAATAAAGCCTTCAGAGACATGTTTACCACCTGCCGTAAGTTTGGGTAGAGAGGACACCACTTCATATTTTTGTAGGCATAACAAACTAATGAAATTCAAATGACCAAAGCATGCATGCCAATGCTTAGTATCTGACATAGCCTAAGAATCATGTATTGCACACGTTGAATCATTCAAAGATGTTTCATATGCTATGAGGTTATACAACCCATGACATAAAATGCCAGAAGCAATAATGACATCGCCATTTGATAGATCATGAATTGTACATCTGTCATCAACAAATTTCACAACCAAGCCAATCTTGGATAATGCTGAAATTGATAACAGATTTTTATTGATCCTTGGCACAAATAAAGCATCTGACAATGTAAAAGAACTACCATCAATAGTAGTCAAAATGATCTTACCAACTACCATGATAGGATAAGAGGAGTTGTTGGTGCATGTGACAATATTCCCTGTAGGGGCAGGCTCGAGTGAAGTGAAGAAATTGGGCTGCGAGATAATATGTTTGGTTGCCCCACTATCAAAGTACCAAACATCTGAGTCTACTACAGACATACAATGTTCATGAGAAGATGGGTCATAACTGCAAATAATAGTAAAGGCCCATTCTTCATTCTGCACAAGATTAGCAGACTTTGTTTTGGGTGTAGTGGCCTTTGCAACAACCATTCCAACCTCTTTCTTCCTTGCCCCTTTAGCAACGAGTTTTATACAACTCTTTATGACATGATCATTTCTTTTACAGTATTTGCAAATCAATTTTTGTTTTTCTGTTTTCTTCTCCTCTCTTTCATCCTTCTTTGATTGTGCAAAATTAGCAGATTTCTGCTTACTAGTAGAAGAGCTCCATTTACCTTTGCCCTTTTGACTAGCCAAGCTTGATCTGCAACATGAATAATGGGCCTGTTCTGCCTAGATTGATCTTCTTGCAATAGAACATAGACTAGCTCCTCAAATGTTAAGGCATTTGGATTTCCCTTCATCATCAAACAAAGAGTAGAAGAAAAACTCTGATATGAATTAGGAAGACCATTCAGAAGAGTCTGCACAAGTGAACTATCAGGCAAGACTTCATCAACAAAAATCAACTGTTCCTTCAAACCTTTGATCTTTGTCAGAAAATTGTCCATGGAATCTCTTTCATTCATGCGCTCACTCTCCAATTGTCTTCGGGGGTAAGTAGCACGAGTCTCATTCCTTGCTTGGTATAAAGTGGTAAGTGTATCCCAAGCATCCTTTGTTGTTCGGCAAGAGCGAATGTGAGGAATAATGGAATATTTGACAGATAAGGCTATCAATGCATGTGCCTATGCACCTCTGCCATCCCAACAAAGTTTCTCTACAATAGGTGCAACAGGAACTGTAGCATGAACAAGAACCTAAAGAATATCACCATCTTCAATGCCATCTGCATGAGCTTTAGTAATTGTATTTGCAGGTGTAATAGGATGTTTTTCAACACCCTACACAATATTCCATAGTCCTTTTGCAACCAATATATGAGGCATCATATAAGCTCACAATAGGTAATTGGTACCATCCAACTTATCCTCAACAGCCAACATATGGAATACATCACTGCTTTCAGCCATGGCCACTGATTAAAATACACTGATGCAAAAAAATGAAAGTATCTCAAAAAGTTGAACAGAACTACCCTGTCGATTTCTTCTAAACCTATAGAAGGCTTCGAGACGCTTGTATTGGCAAACCGAAACTTGTATATAGCTTTGGCACAAAAAGACAAAATTGCCTATACAATCACTACGATACTGTGTTCAGAGGCCGAAATGAGCTCAGATTGTGATTTTGACACTAGAAAGCAAAACTGTTTTGAACTCCTAATCAGCTTGAGTATGCTTACCAATTTTGTGCGATTCTGAGACTATGACTGGAGGGGTGTCGACGATGCCCTAGATGAAGGGGTGACCTACTCTAATGCCAATTGTTGGAGTTTGAGGTTTGTGGAAGCATGCGAATAGCACAAGGAAGAAGAAGAAGCTTAGAGCACAACACACAATACTGAATGTATTACCAAGAAAATGTACAAAGATAAGTGACCTATTAGGGTTATAGGCATATATAGAAGCTGGGGGGGGGACCTCTTAAAGAGGGAAAAAAGTGCCCTGGTGGTCCTAGTGTGTTCACACACATCACTACCTAAATATATCAACAAATAGATACAATTATCAAAGAAATGAGTATGTCACAAAAAAAGAATGCTATTCAAATCATGAAAAAGATGCTAACAAGCTATGCTAGTTAACCATGCCACTTGGCATAAAAATTATGTCATGTTAATGTGCTCCTACCCTGATGTCTTTGGAGTTTGAGATTTGAACTCATAGAACATGTAAGATGACGAATAAAGCCTTAACATACCTTCCAATCAACGCAAACAAGAACATTAATAAGAAAGAATGAATTGGAAGGGATGAGCAGATACAATGGTCATGCTTGGTTGTTATCTCAATTAGACCCTACATATCTAATCACTCAAGCATAAAGATATTCCAACTTAATATATATATTTATAAATATTTAAAAGTCCTTACGGCAAGAAATACTTAAATGAGTCTATAATTATGTCTTTGAGTGTGTCTGTTTACCATCATCTTTAAAATTCTAGTATAGCTTCAAGTATGTGCTTATATGTAAGTGATTAGAAAATATCAAGCCCTTTTTAGAAAATACCAAGCCCTTCAAGTATGTGCTTATATGTAAGTGATTAGAAAATACCAAGCCCTTCAAGTATGTGCTTATATGTAAGTGATTAGAAAATACCAAACCGTTGTTTGACAAAGATTATCAAGAATTTTGTTGTGGCATGTGTGCATACCTTATCGGTAGGAATTTGCATGAACTAAAGAATGGGAGCAAACCCCAACTGGACTTGCTAGATCATAGTCCGACACCACAAGAAATTCATGATTAACAAAGATGGAATGAGCATGATAAAAAGGTAATATTTGTCTTATCACAAAACATCGAGACAAGTATGATAGGACACATGCAAGATCTGAAAATGGACAAGGAGATATGGGAAATGTTGGAATGCTTGTGCTCAATGACAATGAAGGCTCGATACATTCAACTCAAAAATGAGTTCAAGAATTTGCATAAGGATGTGCGAGATTCCATAAATGATTATGTTTTAAAAAGTAAAAAAAATCTTTGATGCATTTGCATCAATAACATGGATCATAGAAGATGATGATCTTGTCAAATGCATTTCAATGGTTTAAAAGAGGATGAGAAATGGAAGGCTTTTACAACTTTTTGTATTTGTGAGAGAAAAACTGCCTGGTTTTGAAGAATTAGTTTCTCTAATGGTAATTGAAGAGATTAATTAAAATGGTGGAAAATCTATGCAAAAGGGTAGTGCAAGGCATGCCCTTTACATAGAAAATCAATGTGGTCAAAGAGGTGGAAGAAGAGGAGCCTTCAGAGTGCGTGGAGGTAAAAACTAGTTAAATAACAATAATAATTATGATGCAAGAATCTTAGTTATGAATATGTGTAGGGGACCATATTCAAACTACGAAAGAGAACATAGGTAACCAAGGTATTACATGTTTCAATTGTAGTAAGATTGTTCATATGTCCCATGATTGTTGGTTTAATAAGAGAGGATATGGATATGCAAGGCAAAATCATGTGCAGGGAGTTTTGTGAATGAACAAAATCATGAGAATGTATTGATGATGAATGTGAATATAGATGCAACTCAAAGTGATGGCGTTTGGTATGTTGACAATGGATGTCATAACCACATGATTAGATATCTTGATTGGTTTTCTAATTTGTAGGCACCTTTGTTTGATGCAAAAGCTGAAACAGATGACAGTTCGATGCATAAGGTATGTTTTGGGTATCAAAAAGAAATAAAGTATTGAATGTTGGTTTCTATTGGCTATTCACCTTCTCCCCAAGCTACAATTTGGGGAATTGGGATTCTATTCAGAAAGAACATAAAAAATATGGTATTACATAGAAAGTGGTTCAAGGAAATAAAGTATTGAATGTTGGTTTTTGTTGGCTATTCACCTTCTTCATCTGAAGGAGGGTGCAACAAACAATCCCAGTCATAGACAAACTCATCCTGGATCACGTTCTGCATTATCTACTTGAACATTGAACTCATCTTTGGATCTAGGTTTTGTTGGATGGCCCCATTGAGCCCTCCAATCAGATTCAGTTACTTTAGCTTCAGTATAGTTGGTAGCCAAAACCTATACAAAGTGTTGATTCAACTACTAATATCAAATGCTTCTTCCAATTGCACCTATAATTTGTAATTCAAATCATCCCACTACACTAGTTCCAAATCCCCATCTTCCAATCATTTTTGCAAATCAAATATTTTCTCAGTCTTTTCCATAATCCACAGACAATTTTGCTCCAATATCTATATTTTTCTCATTGATCGGCTACTTCACTTCCATCGATTATTTTTCCAACTCATGTATACTATTAAATTTTGTGAGCGCAATCTACAAATTATCTGATAGTGACACAATTTGGTCTTCTAGAGAACCCTTTTCAACTTTTCGCACATCCATATTATTTTGTAGAGCTTCATTGTTGAAAATGGCTTGGTACCTTTGTTCCATCACTTCCTACAATTTTGTACTCAGTAGGTTTCTTCCATCTTCTAACTCTTGCATGTCTTCCTGTAAAGCCATTATGGATCATTCCATAGACTTGCTCAACAACAAAATCAGCTCTCTCCACCAATCTATACTCTAACTCCTAAATCTTATTGTTCAATAGATGTTTCTGCTTTTGTAGATCCTTTTTACTTAATTTCTCTTGTGTGGTGTTGGTCTCTACATGATCAAAATGTAAAGAAGAGAGGACAAGTAATTTGGATGCATGAATGAGCCACTCATTTGATGAAGCACAAAATTTTGAAAATTGGATGGCCACTATGCAATCAAAATATGATGCTATCATAAAAAATGGTACATGGTCTTTATGTGATTTGCCTCCTGGCAAGAAGGCCATTGGTACTAAGTGGGTATACGATCTGATGTGTACGCCTCATGGAACAGTTGATAGGTATAAGGCTAGGCTTGTTGCAAAGGGTTATGCTCAAGAAAGAGGCATTGATTTTGATGAGACCTTTGCTCTTAGTGTATGTGCACTTGCAGCTCATCATGGTTGGAATGTACATCAGTTGGACATTAAAAGAACATTTCTGAATGGTGACTTGCATGGTATGTTTTTCAGCCCCGTGGCTTTGTGCAGAAAGGGCATGAAAATTGGGTGTGCATGTTAAAGAAGGCATTATATGGTGGGGCACATATGACTTCCTACACCTCTATGTAGATGAAGATGACTATATGCCACTATTGGAAGGTGCACACTCAAGTGTTGCAAGTGGACATTTCTCTACACACTAGAAAATTGACATGATCTTATTTGTTGCCTTGTGGAGGCCAAACTTATGCATGGATGCTCAAAATGTTGTGAGTAGGTGTGGTACTTTACAGTGAGAAAAAAAAACCAATTTAATAGAGATCATATGTGTTATAAAAGATGATGAGATAGGCAACTCATCAATGGGATGAGCACAATAGAAAACAACTAAGACTATAGATGAGGGATGTGGAAGAAGAGAAGGAGAAAAGAGAAGCATTGAATCTCTTCTTCTCTATTTGGACAAGAAAATGATCAAGTGCATCAAAGAGGATGCAGGATTATTTGGAGTAGACAATGAAATTTTCAAATTAACATTGGATGGTCTTCACCAAAGATGTTTAGGGAAGTACCCCACCTATGCTTCTTATAATCTTTGCATACTTTATTTTCCCAATACATGAGAGAATGGATTAAATAAACTGGGTAGCATAGTTTGCATTCTAATTTAATGATTTTCATTAGAATAAGTGTTGCTCAAGGACAGCTTGGAGCAGGTAGCTATGGTGAGGCAAGCATTAGTGCCGTTTTAGCTTTTTCCCGAGAATTTTATGAAGAGATGTTTTGATGTAAAAAAAATTGCTCACTATTAGATGTAGGGTTCGAACTTGCACCTTCATGTTGAAAGCTTTTTGTCCTATCGGTGTCACCTATGATGTTTCCTTGTATGGAGATGTATAAAGAACAATTATTATAGCTACAACATGTGAAAATTTTGGAAAAATTGTGGGCATTGTTTCCAACAATCCTCCATTCAATGTCATAATGGTACAAGGTTTAATAACCTGCAAAACTTCTAATTTCTACAAATATCTATTAACTAATTTCCATTGAATCTTGAGTTGACTGTGCATGAATCTGGATACTTGAGAAACTACAAATTGAATATTCGGACGTGTATTACATAGATATATCAAGCAACCAACTACTTGACTATATAATGTAGGATCCAATGTTTTGAATATGCTTTTGACTGTAATAACACATTGACATCCATAAGTCTGTGCATAGGGTTGGAATCTGTCATCTCAAACCTTTCTAGTAATTTCTCAATGGATTTGTGTTGTATCATGTAGATACACTCATCTCTTTACATGAATTAAATCCCAAGATAATCATGTAAAATCCCTGATTCATTTACATCAAATGTATGCTTAAGTTCTCCTTTAAACAATTGAAGATCTAACTCTTTGGGACTTGAGATAATCATATCACTTTGTAGTGCATCTTGAACACTAACTAGTGCATTCTCAACTGAAGTAATAACTAAAATATTATGAGTCAAAATTTTTTGTATAATTTACCTGGTCTGTTTGTTGTCTCCTTATCTAACTTTTGGTTCTTCCAATGTATTCCTTTATACCACTGTCCTTCCAGGTATGATATAACCACTTTGGCGTATCCTCGAAAAGTGGTGGAATCCTTTCTAGTTCTTCAGTATCTCTTTCTTCTGGAACTCTAAAACCTTCTCCAACTTCATGAGGTGAAACTTCAAGAGGTCGTACGGATGACGGACTAGGTAGTGATGTAGGTAATGAAATTCTCTCTTCACTTGAAGGTTCATCACCCCCTTGTATGGCTGAATATATGAATCCAAATTCGTTTTGAAAAATGCATAGTCATCTACTTTTATGAATTTTGGAATCTCTTCCTTCTTATCATAAATCTGACTTTTTGCAATATATACATTGTGTGAGAGTAGGATATCACCTGTATCTGGAACATAGAATCTATATCCTTTGCTTTGAATTTCATAACCAATAAAGACTGCTTTAATGGCTTTTACATCGAGCTTACTATGATCCTTCTTCTCAATGTGAACATAAAATGGGGAACCAAAAACTTTGAAGTAACTCACATTGGGTTTCTTCCCATAATACGCTTCATAAGGTGTGGTAGTCTTTAAATCTTTTGTGGAAGACCTATTCAGAATGTGATTTGTTGTATGTACTACATCAAACCAAAACTTGGGAGAAAGCTTTTTGGATAACATCATACTATGCATCATCTCAATAAGTATCCTATTCTTTCTCTCCGCAACACCATTTTGTTCTGGCATGTAAGCAAAAGTGAGTTGATGAGTGATACCTTTGTCTTCAAGAAAACACTTGAAGTCTTTAGACATGTACTCTCCTCCTCTATCACTTCGCAAAATTAGGATCTTTGACTAACTTTCACTGTCAACCATATCTAAGAACTTCTTAAAAGTAGGAAAAACCTTTTACTTCACTTTAAGACCATAAATCTAGGAATATCTTGAGAATCATCAGTGAACATAACAAAGTGCCTAGAATCTTGAATAGAATTTGTTCTCATCGAACCATTCACATCTGCATGTATGATTTGCAAGTTCCTTGTGCCTATGATGTATCTTCTTGAAAGTTTTTTTGTCAAGCTTTCCTTCAAGACATCCTTCACATGACTTTGTATCATCTGGTAAAGCAAAAGTAGGAAAACTTTCCACCATACCTTGATCTTTGATATGCTTGAGAGCTTTGTAACTGATACAACCAAATGTAGCATGCCATAACTTCATGTTCTACTTAGGTGTAGTAGACCTAGCAACATTAGCATGACTAATTTTGGATAAGACAAACATGCAACTTCTGTTTTCACCTTGAAGTGGACAATGCTCCTCATCAGTTGAGAGGATCTGACATGAATCTTTCTTGAAAACAACTTTATAACCATCTGACAAGAAAGTAAAGATAGAGAGAAAATTATTCTTCACGTTTGTAAAGAACATTAGAAATTGTGAAATTTACACCTGCTCTAGAGTTAAGGTTTACTTCTCCAACACCTACAACATCCAAATCATGAACATCTGCAATGTCACACATCTACCTAAAGAGTTAGAAAGGGAAGAAAATACATTTCTGCAACCTGTCATATGCTTAGTAGCTCGAGAATAAAAAATCCAAGGATTATTTGAGATTGCATCTAATGCTACCTGATCAAAAGCTACTTCTTCAATAGTAACACATGCATATGAATCTACCTTTGGTTTTGGATCATCTTCAACAATATTACTTAATGCTTTCTTCTTCTTATTAAAAATCCTTGCTTTGTATTTTGCTATAAAATGATCTGGTTTCTTACAGTAATGGCATACTCCTTTATTTGAATCAATCTAGTCGAATACTTTTCTTTGGGTGTAGAGGAAGCATTAGGAAAAGGACTGGAAGACTTTGGATTAGAAGACTTACTTTCCTTCTTAGATTGCTGACTTTTCTTCTCCTTCTTTATCTCCTTCTTCGTTTTTCCCTTTGACAATGATAACATGGCTTCATCATTCTCTTCCATACCCTTTTGTTGATCTTCATCTTGAAGTAACAGGAAGTGTAGCTCTTCAAATGAAAGTTCTCTATCTCTTATAGAGAGAGATAAAGAAGTAATGAAAGCATGATATGTAGATGGAAGTCAGTTTAGATGTGTATTTACCATCTCTTCATCTGAAATGTTTACTCTGACATTGAGTAACTGATCTCATAATTCTTTAAGCTTCAAAATATGTGACTAAACTGATTCACCAACTTTCATCCTTGAGTTGGCCAATTGTCTCCTTAGATGAGCTTTTCTAGCAGGGTTTCTGCTCTGATAGAGATTCTCTAACTCCAACCAAGTTAATGAGAGGTTCTACAAGACCTAATTTGAGTATAATATTCCTTTTGACTCCCATAGCAATATATGAAAGTGTTAGTGCATCCCTTGAATCCCATTTGGATTGCTCTTCTGGTAGTAGTACAGACTCCTGATGATGAAGTAGTTCCTTCATCTTCACTAACCTCCTATTGAGCAGAAATAGGAATAGGGGTTCTTCTAGAAGATGAAATAGCCTCTTGTTTGACTTGTCTTGGCCTTGGATAAGTGCCATTGACAATATTCCACAAGTACTTTGATACCAACAGATTCATCATCATAAAACTCCACATTGGATAATTAGACATGCCCACAAGCTTGTCTTCATTCTCATGTCTATGATCACTCATCTTGTTAAGGGTGTATGTCAACTATGCTCTGATACCAAATGTTGGAAGGGGGGTGGTCCACAATAACAATATATTATAGGTTTACAAGATCTTTCAACACATGAAACTTGGCATACACACCTTAATACTCAAAAAGAGATGCATGAGAGATAGAGAGAGAATAGAAAAGATTTTCCAAGTGTAGGAAAGCTAGGATGTTCACCTACACTATCTTATATTCAAATGTCGAATTACAACGTGTGTATATGATACAAACTAACAATATCTGAATCTAGGCAGAAATAGGATCTAGATACAAGAGATTGTGTGCATAAAAGGTATGAAGAGTGTGTGTGAGATAGAATATGGAGAATATGAGTAGGTTATAACTAGTTTATAGCAAACTCGAATTCTGACTATTTAAATAAAAAATTGGTGAATGAACAAGTGAGAACAGAAATAGACTTGTTACTCACTCTAACTTACCAACTGATGCTGAGCTGTAAGCTAACTCAAACTCCTCCAAGATCTTTGGATGTAGAGCACATCTCCTCCAAGAATATAGCAACTCTCCCTTGTTGATCTCCTCCAAGCTCTCCTCCTTCAGTTGATTGAGTAGACTTGAGATTATACAAAACAATGAGCCAAAGTTGCTCTTTTATAGGATTGTAAAGCAAAACTTGAAAATCTATGATCACAAAAAAGAAAGTGTCAATAATAAAACAATCGCAAAAACCAAATCGGATCAGTGTCATTTTAGCTTTTTCTCGACACTTTCATGAAGAATTGTTTTGATGTTTTTTAAAAAGAAAGACATTGCTCGTTATCAAATGTAGGATTTGAACTCGTGCACTCATGTTGAAATCTTTTTGTTCTATCCACACCGCCTATGATGTTATTAAATCTTTAAAAAAATATTTTTTACCTATAAGATGTGAAGATTTTGGACAAATTGTGGACATTGTCAAAATTGGGACTTCAAATGAAAACAACTATATCATTGCAAAACTTAAATACTATCTACATCTAATCAAACTTGAAGAAAACTAAGAAAGTGGCTTGCTTATAGAATATAAAAATAATAAACACAAAAATGTCTCAAAAAGCATGCATGATCACATGAAATGACTAGATATAAGCTACATATAAGTGTTGATATATTTAGCTAGTGATGTGTGTGAATGCACTAAGACCTCCAGGGCACTTTTTTTCCTCTTTAGGAGGTTTTTTCCCCTAGCTTGTATATACGCCTATAACCATAATGGCTAACTTATCCTTGTACATTCTCTTGGTAATACATTCAATATTGAGTGTTGTGCTCCAAGCTTCTTCTTCTTCCTTGTGTTGTTCATGTGCTTCTATAGACCTCAAACTCCAACAATTGGTACCAAAGCACGTCGTTGTTTCATCAAGGGCATTGTCGATTCCCCTCCAATTACAGTCTCAGAATTGCATGAAATTTGGTGAGCATACTCAAGGTGATTAGGAGTTCAAAACGACTTCACCATGTGGTGTCAAAATCACAGTCTGAGCTCATTTCGGCCTCTAAATGCACCAGCGTAGTGCCTGTGTTGGCAATTTTATCTTTTTATGCCAAAGATATATACATGTTTTGGTTCACCATTATAATCATCTTGAATTTTGCTACATGTTCAGTAGAAGTTGACAGGGTAGTTCTGTTCAATTTTTTGAGATACAACTATTTTTCTACATCAGGGTATTCTAGTCAATAGCCATGGCTAAAAGCAGTGACGTATTCCATATATTGGTTGTTGAGGATAAGTTGGACGGTACCAATTACCCATTATAAGCTTATATGATGTGTCATGTATTGGTTGCAAAATGACTATGGATTATTGTGTAGGGTGTTGAAAAATACCCTATTACACCTACAAATACAATTACTAAAGGTGATGCACATGGCAATATTCTTCATATTCTTGTTCATGTTGTAGTTCCTATTGCACCTACTCTAGAGAAAATTTGTTGGGATGACAGAGATGCTCAAGCACATGCATTGATAGCCTTGTCTATCAAACGTGCCATTATTCCTCACATTCGCTCTTGTAGAATAGTAAAAGGTGCTTGGGATACACTTACCACTTTATACCAGGCAAGTAATAAGGTTCATGTTGCTTACCTACAAAAACAGTTGTGAGCATATGAATGACGGAGATTCCATGGAAAGTTTTTTTACGAAGATCAAAGATTTGAAGGAGTAGTTGATTTCTATTGATGAAGTGTTGCTTGGTAGTTCACTTGTGCAGACTGTTCTAAATGGTCTACCAGATTCATATCAGGGTTTTGCTTCTACTCTTCGATTGATGATGAAAGGCAATCCAAATATCTTAACATTTGAGGAGTTAGTCTCTATTTTATCACATGAAGATCAGTCTAGGCGGAACAGGTCCATTATGCATGTTGCAGATCAAGCTTTCTTGGCGAGTCAGAAGGGCAAAGGTAAAAGCAAAAATTTTCTAAATCTTCACAATCAAAGAAGGATGACAGAGATGAGAAAAAAATCAAAAAAGCAAAAATTGTTTTGAAAATATTGTAAAGGAAATGATCATGTCATAAAGAGTTGTCCAAAACTGCCTGCAAAAGAGGCAAAGAAGAAAGAGGCTATAATGGTTGTTGCAGAGGCCTCCACCCAAAAAAGAGTCTGCTAATCTTCTACAGAATGAAGAATGGGCATTTACTACGATTTTCAATTATGACCCATCTTCATATGAACAGTGTATGTTTGTAGTAGACTCAAATGTTTGGTACTTTGATAGTGGGGCAACCAAACATATTACATCGTAGCACAGTTTCTTCACTTCACTTGAACCTGCCCCTACAGGGAATACAATCACATGTGTGGACAACTCCTCTTATCCTATTATGGGAGTTTGTAAGATCATTCTAACTATTGATGATGGTAGTTCTTTTACATTGTTAGATGCTTTGTTTTTGCCAGGGATAAAGAAAAATATGTTACTAGTTTTAGGATTAGCCAAGATTGGCTTGGTCGTGAAATTTGTTGATTTATTCTTGTCACAAGGTCAACTAGACTTGATCAAAGATTGGTCACGTATTGGCAATCAAATTAGTAAGTTTTTCCAAGTCTGAATAGAATAAAAGTTCCAAGTATGTAGTCTACAACCGTGATGACAGTACTTAAGTCTATGGAAGATAAAAAATAATGCTTACCTATCCTTAAACATATTTTGGTAAAATCCAAAAAGCATGAGTGCATGCTTAGACTTAAGTAACACAGAGACTCTTGTAAAGTCCTAGCCAGGATAGCTACTAAAGCATTAGTAAGAAAGGAATCTAAAGACAAGAAGTAAATAGCTCTTATCACTACAAATTGGTCAAGAATAAACCAAATGGACTTGAATCTATGAAAATTCAAGTACTTGGAATTTGAATTGGTTCTCATTTGAAAACCCTAGCAAAGAAGAATGGATAATCTATCAAGAGGTTTCAAGTTTCCTAGAAAAAACACGAGATTGTTAAATGATCATGTGAAGGAATCAAAATCTAGAATATCAAGTTAACGGTAATGCCTCAAACTTCAAAAATCTTTTTAAGAAATTGAAGAGAGAAGGTACTCTATCAAGATATGTTTGGACTTTAGGATAAATATCACTCACAAATTAATGTGAGTATAAAATAGGGTGGTATGGACACTAGATTTTATATTCAAATTGATGTAGGAAAGATGGTATGGGACATTGAAGCATGTGATGATAATTATCTTGTAGTCCTAGTATGAATCTTGAAGTTAGATTTGATCCTCAATGGAATTGAAATTCAAGGAGGATAAAAGCATGATCTCAATATACTTCAAGATCAAGAAAGTAAGAAGATATGAAGTAAATAACTTCCAAGATCTTCTTTTTCAAATAAAGAACAGACTTATTCCTATTTGAATCATGAAACACTTCAAGATAAAGTGTTGATTTAGAAATATTTGATAAATTTCTAAAGAAGTTGGACTTTGACATTGAAAAGATACTTTCAATTAAGGGCTGGACTAACTAAAGTTAAGCACCAAGTTACTAGCATAACTTGGTAAATTCAATTGTTTAACTTGACAAAATGCACAAGATTTGCATTCCCTATAAGGAGTCATAAAGATTGAATATAGGTGTGAACTTAGTCTCAAGTGAAGCATTATTTGAGTTAAAAACTCATCAATAAAACTTTAGTGGGTTGACACACTGATGTTAGATACCACATGAGTATCTTATGGTTGGATGATGTTCTAGATTTGCTATGAATATTTTTAAGAATCTAGTTTATTTCTTTTAAAGATAAGGAAAAATGCTTGAATACCTTGTTGAAATAGATCTTTGCAAAGTTAAAGTCTCCAATCATCTAGAATTTGACTCGTAGAAAGTATACATATCTTTGAAGTTTGAATTGCTTGTGCACAATTTTAGTTCTTTCTTTCCACTTTTCAAATCTTTTCAATTCTGATTCTTTTTTCAAAAGTCTAGAGTTAGTCGGGAAGAACCAGATAACTAAATTAAACATCCTAGATAGATCTTCACTACAAGAACCTTTTCAATCTTCAAAAGATGATAAGTCCAAGATTGACTTATTCATTTGAGATTTGAGTTTGCTTTCAGTTCTCTAGCATAACTCTAATGACTTTCTAGAGTCAAGTATATTCTAGAATAAAGAAGTTAGGAACTGCTCATCAGATTGACAATTCCCAAAAACTTAAAGATAAAGTTTTTTAGAAAATTTTCCTAAGTTGGGTGATTTTCACTTTGAATTTGAATTGGTCAAGTTATAGGTTGACCCAAAATAAATGATAAACTTTCTCTTGCAATTTACATAGGATTTTCAACCCCATTAGGACAAAGTTGTCCTCGGGTTGGGTGGAAAAATCAATTAAATGTTGGTTGAAAGTAAACCATTATACAAACATCCAAGTTTGATGTTTGGGTCAATCACACTTCAAGTTTCCCAAATCAAATTCAAGTGAATGAAGAGTTCTCAAAGATTGGATAGGGATAGGAATCCCACTTTAGTTACTAAGTTCATGCACCAATCATGCCCAAAAATGGACTAGCAATTTTTCATCCACCTAGTTCACATGTTTGTGTGCCCAGATTGCACCTAGTCAAAACTGTCAATTGACTAGGGATGTTTTTAGATCCATCCTTGTTATTCATTCACTACTTTGTACTTTGACTAGTTTATCAAAGTGCAAAGTGAGATAGTGTTTTGAATAATTTGGGTAGGGATCCCACCACAGAGATAAGACATGTTCTTCTAGTTTTAGAACATGACCATGTTCTTTCGATTTAAGAACATGAGGCTCGGGGGTTGCCTATAGTATTTATATAGCTTTATTTTTTAGGACAAAAAACTTTTTCCAAGGGTGAAAGAATGTAATAAAGTAAGTCTATCATCTAATCTTAACCCAAGGGGATGAAGGACGAGGTCTTGGGTTCAACCCCCATGAGGTACATGGTCAGTATTTTTCCCAAAGATATCTAGAGCCTCCTAGAAGCATCTACTTGAGTTAACTTGAGTTAATTGAGACACATTGTGCACATGCAGTTACATGACCAACACATGGATGGTTAGAATCCACTTGCCCATGAAGGTAGTGCCCTAGAGAGAGCTATAAATAGAGGCATATGGTTGGGAGGAGAGTCATCTCTTTAGCACATGGTGGTTGTCGTAATTATCATTTTCTTGCATTGGTATCAGACTCATAAAAAATTCAACTTGGGATGAATTCACCCATCTCTTCAAAAAGGAGTTTCTCCCTAAGAATGAGGAGGAATGCAATTGGGAGACTTGGGATCGAATTCATCAGAAGGAAAAGTAAAACATCTTCAAGATATCGATGTTTATGCAAAAAAGCTATCTAGAAAATAACTTATTGGAATGCTAAAGTCTAGAAAATGATAGGATGTCTAATCCTAAAGGTGGTTGTTTAACATGTACGAGGATCAAAGCATTAACTTTCTTGACACTCCCGTACGGATGCACCAATTCAGGTTAAAAAGTCAAGAAATTCTTTCAAAAACCATTACACTAGTGCAATGGATTCCATGATGAATCATTTGCTTAGGTTATTTGATTCCCTAGAAGGAATCTCAAGCCCTTGAAGAGTAAAATTCTCCCTCGTAGTGAGAATGAAATTCTTCAAACTCATTAAACAGTAAGTAGTTCCCAAGAAGTCCCAAACCATCGATAGTGGTACGTAAGTCCAATGATTGATATAACCTAAAGGTATATCAAAGATTATTAGCTTTGGAATGAGGCATTAGTATATGCGCAGACTTGAGTTGAGGGAAAGATCTCTAAAATCCCATGGGTAAGTGGACAAGCTTTTGATACTTCAAAGAGATTTTAATGATAAAGACTAAATCTTTATTCTTGTCAAAAGGTCAGCCAGACTTGATCAAGCTTGGACATCATTGTCCAAGAACTTGCGATTGGAACTACTATCAAGTTTGCCCAAGTATTGGCGATAAAATTCCTTTTGGGAACTTTTCACTCAGGTTTCATCTATCCAAATGAAAAGTGTGAAAAGAGTAAGTTGTTCCAAGTCTAAACAGAGTGAAAAATTCCAAGTATGTAGTATGTAACCATGATGATGATATTTAAGTGTGTGGAAGGTAAAAAATAATGTTTACCTATCCTTAAAGGGATTTCAATACAATCCAAAAAGCATAAGTAGATGTTTAGACTTAAGTAGTAGAGAGATTCCTGTCACCTAAAGCATCAACAAAAGTCTGTGGAAGGTAAAACATAATGTTTGCCTATCCTTAAAGGGATTTCGGTACAATCCAAAAAGCATGAGCAGATGCTTAGACTTAAATAGTGGAGAGATTTCTGTAAAGTCTTGGTCGAGGTAGGTATCTAAAGCATCAGTAAAAAAGGAATCTAAAGACAAGAAGTAAAAAGCTCTTGTCACTACAAATTGGTCAACAATAAACCAATTGGACTTGAATCTGTGAAATTTTGAGTACTTGGAATTCTAAGTGGTTTTCATTTGAAAACCCTTGCAAAGATGAATGGATGTTCTATCTAGACGTTCTCAAGATTCCAAGACAAGGCACGAGATCGTGAAACGATCATTTGAAGGAATCAAAACCTAGAATATTAAGTTAGAGGTAATGCCTGAAACTTCAAATTCTTTTAAAGAATTGAAGAGAGAAGGTACTCTATCAAGATATGTTTAAACTTCAAGATAAATATCACTCACACATCAATCTGAATATAAAATAGGGTGGTATGGGACACCAGATTTTATATTCATATTGATATAGGAAAGATGGTATGGGACATCGGACCATGGGATGATAATTATCTTTTAGTCCTATAATGAATCTTGATGTTAGATTTGATCCTCAAGGGAATTAAAACTCAAAGGAGAAGTTTGATCTCAAGATACTTTAAGATCAAGGTCGAAGGAGAAGATATGAAGTTGGTAACTTCCAAGATCTTCTTTTTCAAATAAGGCAACTCTTTCTTATTTGAATCATAAAACACTTCAAGATAAAGTGTTGTTGACTTAGAAATACCTCATAAATTTCTGAAGAAGGAGGACTTTGACATTGAAATGATGTTTTAAACTAAGCAATAGACCGACTAAGTCAAGCACCAAGTTCCTAGTGTAACTTGGTAAATTCAATTCTTTGACTCGAAGAAATGCACAAGGATTGCATTCCTAGTAAGGAGTCATAAAGATTGAATATAGGCCTTAAGTTAGTCTCTGGTGAAGCATTATTTGAGTAAAAACTCATCAAAAGAACTTTAGTGGATCGACACGCTGATGTTAGATACCACACTAGTATCTTATGGTTGGATGATGTTTGAGATTTGCTATGAATCTTTTCAAGAATCCTGTTTATTTCTTTTAAAAGATATGAAAAATTCTTTAATAGCTAGTTGAAATAGATCTTTGAGAAGTTAAAGTCTTGAGTCATCTAGAATTTGACTCAAGAAAGTTTATGTATCTTTGAATTTTGAATTGTTCATACAAAGTTTTAGTTTTTTCCTTCCGCTTTTCGAATTCTTTTGAATTTGACTCAAACAGTTTGTCTAATTCTTTTTGCAAAAGCCGAGGGTTAGCTGGTTGGAACAAGATAACTAAATTAAACATCCTAGATAGATGTTCTGTACAAGAAGCTTTTCAATCTTCCAAAGAGGATAAGTCTAAATTGACTTATTCATTTAAGTTTTCTTGAAGATATATAACTGGTGTAGCTCAAGTGTAAGCACCACCTCCTTTACTTGTCAATCTGTGGAGACGTGAGGACCGTTATGAAGACCTAGAGCGAGTGAAGGCACAAGTGCATGAGTGAAAGCACACAAGCATGCACACACATACACACACACGCGCACAAGGTAAGATCAAAGAGAGGAACAATGGAAAGCTTTCAATTGCCAAGGAACTCTCTTAAAAGAGCTCTATTCTCTAACAAGCTACCCCCAAAAATGAGCTCTCTAGCTCTTTTCATAGTTTTTGGACTAGTTTTGGCCCTGTCCAGACCTAGTGTCCGACCTAGTTAAAAATTAGGTTCCAGGGCTTATTTGAGGGCTCAAACGGAGTCTAAAAATTATGAAAATTGGTAGGATTATACTTCTAATGCTCCTCAAGCTTGAGGACTCCTCGGCTTGCAAAAAATGGAGCTACCAAAATAGAAAATGGTATTTACAATGGTTTTTAGTGATGAAAATCACTGTTTTTGTAAGGGATTCTTCTGAAAATTTGATAGGTACTTCTTGGAGCTCCCTACTTGCTCCCTCTTCTTGTGTGTCCACTTCTTTGATGCACTTTTGTGCTTGTCCTTGACCTTGAGCGTCAACACTCCCCCCCCTCTCTAGTCTGTCATCCTTGACAGACCCTTGTTGTAATGGTTGTTCCATGTAGTGCTTTGAGAGGTAGTGTCCATTCTATAGGAACAAGAGCCATCTAACTTCTAGATGTGGCAATATTGGTTGTCCGATTCTTCATTTGTCATTGCAAGCCTTTGCAAGTGGCAGCCCCTTGGTATGTGCTTCTTCCTTGGATGCGATAGGTCTGTGTGTCACGATAGGTCGGTGTGTTGCGATAGGTCGATGTGTCGCGATAGGTCGGGTGTGTGGTGATAGGTCGGTGTGTGGCAATAGGTCGGTGTGTGGTGATAGGTCGGGTGTATCGCGATAGGTCGGTGTGTCACGATAGGTCGGTGCATCACGATAGGTCGGTGTGTCACGATAGGTCGGGTGTGTCGCGATAGGTCAGAATATCATGAGTTCTAATGATCAAGCTAGTGATCCTGGAAGCTCTCAGCCTACGCCGTGTCATGGTGCACTGAGAATCGTGATAGGGTCGCCTTTTCGGTGTGTCACGATAGCTCAAGGTCGACGTCTCGAGGCTTATGCAGACAAATTTCGTACCTGCAGAGCTTGCTCTCCCTTGCAATTCCTAACTCCTTCTCGCACAATAATGCATGAAAAATGGTATGAAAGTGGTGAAGATGCACTAAAAAACAATAAATTTCTATGAAGAAGAAGATGGAAGAAGATGAAGATGGTGATGATGATGAAGATGAAGAAGAAAAATCAGAAAATGAACAAAAATGATAGTTTTTTACCCTTCCAACATCACAAATCTACAATCTTACCATCACAACGCTCGTCCTTGAAGCTCTCTCCCCGGCAATGGTGCCAAAATTTGGTGTAGCTCAAGTGTAAGCACCACCTCCTTTACTTGTCAATCCGTAGAGACGTGAGGACCGGTATGAAGACTTGGAGCGAGTGAAGGCACAAGTGCGTGAGTGAAAGCACACAAGCATGCACACACATACACACACACGCATGCAAGGTAAGATCAAAGAGAGGAACAATGGAAAGCTTTCAATTTCCAAGGAACTCTCTTACAAGAGCTCTATTCTCTAACAAGCTACTCCCAAAAATGAGCTCTCTAGCTCTTTTTATAGTTTTTGGACTAGTTTTGGCCCTGTCCAGACCTAGTGTTCGGCCTAGTTAAAAATTAGGTTCTAGGGCTTATTTGAGGGCTCAAACGAAATCTAAAAATTATGAAAATTGGTAGGATTATACTTCTAATGCTCCTCAAGCTCAAGGCCTCCTCGGCTTGCACAAAATGGAGCTAGAAAAATAGAAAATGGTATTTACAATGGTTTTTAGTGATGAAAATCACTGTTTTTGTAGGGGATTCTTCTGAAAATTTGACAGGTACTTGTTGGAGCTCCCTACTTGCTCCCTCTTCTTGTGTGTCCACTTCTTTGATGCACTTTTGTGCTTGTCCTTGACCTTGAGTGTCAACAATAACATAAATGATTTCCTAGAGCCCAATATACTCTAGAATAGAGAAGTTAGGAATTGCTCACAAGATTGATAATTTCCAAGAACTTTTAACTAAAGTCTTTGAGAAAAGCATCCTAAGTTGGATAATTTTTTATTTTGGATTTGTCTTGGTCAAGTTATAGTATGGTTGGTCCAATGTAAATGGTAAAATTTCTCCTATATTTTACATAGGATTTTCTAGCCCATTAGGACAAAGTAGTCCTCCAGTTAGGTGAAAAAGTCAAGTAAGTATTGTTTGTTGGGAGTAAACCATTGCTCAAACATCCAAGTTAGATGTTTGGCTCAACCAAACTTCAAGTTTTCCAAATCAAATTTAAGTGAATCAAGAGTTCCCAAGGTCTTGATAGGGATAAGAATCCCACCTCCATTAAGTTCATGCACTAGTCATGCCCAAAAATGGACTAGTAATTTGAACCCACCCAATTCACATGTTCGTGTCCAAATTGCACCTAGTAAAAACTATGAATTGATTAGGGATGTTTTTAGATCCATGCTTATTATTCATTCACTCCTTTTTACTTTGACCAGTTTATCAAAGTGCAAAGCTAGGCAGTGTTTTGAATCATTTGGGCGGGGATCCCACCACAGAGATGAGATATGTTCTTGTTTTAGAACATGACAATGTGCTTCTGGTTTAAGAACACGAGGCTCGTGAGTTTCCTACTATAGTTATATAGCTCTTTTTTTGAGGACAAAAACGTTTTCCAGGGGGGACAATGTAATAAAGTAAGTCTATGGTCTAGGGATCCGATCGGTTCAGACGAATATGAAATCGGACACCGTTTGAACACCCGTGTGTATGACCAAAAATCTTGAATCTAGACTTACTAGATGGTCATGTGCTATTGTAAACAAGTGATCCACTTAGCTTAGTGGTTACGTCTCAAGGGTGTGAAGGAGGAGTTCTTGGGTTCAATTCCCATGGGATACATGGGAGAGTATTTTGCCCAAAAAGATCTAGAGCCTTCTAGAAGCATCCAATTGAGTTAACGCGAGTTAATTGGGACACTTGGCGCACATGCAGTTACATGGCCGAGACATGGATGGTTAGAATCCACCTGCCTAAGAAGGCAGTCCCCTAGAGAGAGCTATATATAGAGGCATATGGTTGGGATCAGAGTCATCTCTCTAGCATGTGGTGGTGGTCATAAAAGTCATTCGCTTGCATAGAGACCTCTACACCTAAAACAGAGTCTGCTAAAGTTGTTCAGAATGAAGAGTTGGCAGTCACCATTGTTTGCAACTATGACCCATCTTCTTATGATCAATGTGTGTCTATAATAAACTCAAATATTTGGTACTTCAATATTGGGACAACAAACATATTACCTCCCAGTGTAGTTTCTTCAGTTGACTACCCACCCCTACATGGAATATTGTCACACGTTTTAACAACTCCACTTATCCTATAATGGGAGTTGGTAAAATCATTATAACTACTATGGACGGTAATTCTTTCACATTGTTAGATGCTTTGTGTGTGACAAGGATTAAGAAAAGATTGTTGTAGTTTCGACATTAGTCAAGATTGGCTTGTTTATTGTTGATAGATTTATAGTTCATGATCTCTCGAATGGTAATGCTATGTTATTACTGCTTTTGGCATTTCATGTTGTGGGATGTATAAGCTCATAGACTATGCAAATGATTGAGCATGTGCAATTCAAGATTCTCAAGCTATCTAAGATGAAGAGCTTTGGCATGTGTGCTTTGACCATTTGATTTGCTTCACCTGCAGACATGTGAAATGGTGTCATCTTTGGCCAAAATTGAGGCACCTTGTAAACATGTTTGTGAAGGCTATATTTTGGGAAAAATGCAACATTCCTCCTTCCCAAAGGATGGTTGAGTTCGAGCTACTCATAAATTGCAGCTTGTTCATAGTGATGTCTATGGTCGTAATGATACACTTTCATATGGGAAGTACCTTTACTTCCTTACTTTTATTGTTGAATTATCCAGGCATGCATGGGTGTATCCATTGAAAGCAAAGTCCAAAGTGTCTATGCGCTTCAAATAGTTCCTTGTTATTGTTGAAAATTTATCAACTTGTAAATTGGGCACCCTCCATTCTGATTGAAGGGGGAGTATATGCCTTTTTCATTTTAATACATTTCTGGTTCAACATGGGATAAGACATCAGTTTAAAGTGTTGTATACACCTCAAAAAAATGGATTAGCTAAAAGAAAGAATGATTCTCTCATGGGGATGGCGAGGTGTATGGTCAAATGTGAGGATTTACCACATTAAGCAGAGGCATCGTGAGCCAGACCATGGGCGGGCTTCTTCTGTAGATTGTCGAAGAGTGAATGTATCCACGCCATTGCCTCAAAGGGACATCCACGCAGGAGTAACAACCGCCCATGCTCATTGTCCATGGCCAAGAGAGAGCAAAGTGCAGAGCACCTCACCTCTTACGTTCAGATAATGAAAACAGCCGCGAGCTCGCCAATATATAGCGGAAGAAAGGAAAAGTTACTCCTAACTGGCAGCTCACGCTCATCAGTAAGCTCACACATACCCTTAGAGATATTTTTCTTCATATGTCCTTTTGCATGTTCAAAAAAGGAGGATGAAAAGCGAAGGATTGGTCCAATCCATCCAAAGCTATGGAGTTTGAAGCAAAGATATGACTCCTTCACTTTCAACCTCAACAAATGACAAGTCTCCAAAGCTGAGTCATCCATTTCCTTCTTTCTCATATTCATTTTTATTTTATAGGTATATGGAAATGTTAGGATACATATTTTTTGGCATTTATACCGTTTACATGGCATGGAGAAAATAATGTCAAAATGCCAATATGCATACTTAGAGTTTAGGTGAAGTTGAATGCATTGTTGAGCACCCAAGTATGTATGAGGATGCCTCAAAAAATAAGATTAGAGATTGAAATGTCACGATGACTCAAGCCTGCAACTTCAAGAACGAAGTGCCCAAAAGAATGTGCCTCTTTATGCAAGGAATCAAAGATGGACGAAGCTATGATGGAGGTTAGTACAACTTCTAATTTATTCATCTATTTTCTTTGTTTGGCATAATAAAGGAATGCATGAAAGAATGCATTTAAAATGAATGAAGTGAAACACTTATGTACATTGAATAGTGCATAAAATGATTCACTTACATGGGACATTAGAGGCATAATCAAATGGAAATATGTTTTTGATTAGCATAGAATATATTGAGCATCTAAAAGATTGTTATAAAATGGACATAGAATGTTCATTATAGCATGAAATGAACGTGAATGGAAAACACAAGCATGTAATCATGCACTAAATGGAATTCTAAGTATGAATTCCATGCATGCTTTAAGGAGGGGTTCAGTACTTGGACCTTATGCATGCTAAGCATCTTTAAACAAAGATGTATATGTTTTTTGGCATTCACCATGTATGCATGAATTGAATCACATATGCATGGGTTGATAGGACATGAAAGAGAAATTAAGTTCTCTAAGTTTAAGGTTAAGATAGGAAATGACTTCTAACTCTTAATTCAAAAGCTAACAAAATTTAACTTCGGAAGAGGAACATTAATCTTTGAGCCCTATTTATGGGCCCCCAAGTTCCATAATACCCATGGCATGCCTGATCAGCAAGGCCAAGCACTTAATCTTCAAATCCAACAAGTTTCTCTTCTTATTAAACCACAAATGGTAGTAATAAGAACTTGGATTGAAAAATCCAAAGGAGAAACTAGAAGCCTATATGAGACCCTACACACATGGGATAATTTTTCATTGTGAACGATGTTAAGAAGTTCAGAGGAACTTCAACATCTGATCATTAAGGACAATGATCACACAAAAAGGGGGAAGAGAATGTCCTCAAAAGACATATGAGGGAAAAAATGGTTGAACCATTTTACCCTTTTTAGCATTCATTTCTTCCCCAATAAGCTTCTTTGTTCATTGACAAGAGGTAGGATCCATTTGGAGCTTTGAGAAAATTGCTTCAAGAGTGAAGAATTGTAACTCATTAAGCACATCTAGAGAAGAGGAAGATTGAAGGGTTGAAAGAAACCCTTAAGAACTCTACTCCAAAATGTGCTCTATGAGTAAGAAACAATTTATCAAGATGGTTAACAAGGTAACCATTTAGCAAAGCTTATGATTGACTATATCCTTTGATACAGATGCCTACTTATGTCAATAGATGATCTCTAGTATGAGAATACTAGCTCTATTATCAAATGACATAAACAAAGATAACTTTGATTGCATCTAATCAAGGAAATAGTTCAATGAAAGCTTAAAGTCTTTTCAAAGAACAAATCAAGACTCTATAAGAATGTAACTTACAAAGATTTTGATTATATTTGTTAAGACTAAAACAAATTAAGTTTAATCCTTGAGTAAGAGCTAAAGTTGTCTACACTAAGGTGGGATTGTAAATCGGATGGTATGGGACATCTAGGTTTACAATGTCACTTAAGTGGATTCAGTGGTATGGGACACTGAACTTAAGGATAATGGAAGCTTAAGCTCAAGGATATTGGAGAGCTTTTTGAGTGAAGGATTTAGCATAAATGAACCTCCCATTTGGATAGGAAATTAAAAGATCATCAATTTCCTATAGTTTTCGAGGATGAAAACTCTTTAAAAGGGGGGAAGAAAGGTATCATCAATACGATACATCTAAGAAAAAGATATTCCTTAACTCTTTTATGAAAGTTAAGGAGTACGTTGGATGTCCATAAGTACCCAAGTATGTTTGAGTTAAATCTCAAACAAAGTAAGAACCAAATATGTAAGAAGGGAATTCATTAAAGAATTCCATTTTGGCAAGTAAACTAAGGTAAGCTAGCCAAAGACTTGAAGCATATTTAGAGTAGCGTATTTGAGAGTAGATAAAGATAGATCCAAAGTTTGGATCGACAAGCATGTCAACTTGCTTAAGTCAAAAGGGTGACATATAATTGTTGATCCCTAAAAGGAGAATAGTTAATGGTTTGAAGAACATCAACATGATGTTGAAGACTTAAGCTAGGATATAAACTCATGAAGGTATGAGTTGAAGATCCCAAGAAAATCCCATGGGTAAATATCATTGAAAAAGGGATCTAAAGGAGAAAAGTCTTGATCTTATCTCATGTTAAATTAGCTAGAGGAATTTTGAGAAAGCCAAGTGACCTAACTTGGTCAAATATATCCAACCCTTTATGGTTGGATAACCCAAGAGGCATACATTGGTAAAAAAGATCAAACCCTTTTATAGTTCGATACCAAGTAAAGTTCAAAGGTCAACCTAAATAGACCTTTGAATTAATTGCCATTAGAAAACTTAGTCTTTGCTCTCATGAAAATGATGCCAAGGAGTTCCAAAATGGAATTCATGATCCTGGTAAATGATCAGAGAGCATTGAAAAGATAAGGGCAAAACATGTGGAAAGGTTAAGGATGTCGTTCTACGGATTGGAGAAAGAACTCACTGGTATGGGACAGTGAGAACTAACTCCCATTGAGATTTTTCTCTGATGGCCAGAGAGAAAATAGGCTCAAGATCCGATAGGAAACATCATGATAAGCCTGAAAGATAAAACCATTTAGATTAAGGTCTTAGGTTCATTATGAGGTGTAGAAATGTACCTCCTTGAACCAATTTAATACACCTAGTTGTGTGAACAAAAGGGTAAATATAATGAATATGACATTTACCCTAGAAAAGGCTATCCTTTATCCTCCTAAGTAGATGCATTTTTCTTAATAAAATGCATAGCCAAATTTTATGTGGAACAATAAATTTGGATAAGTAAGAGGGTAAAGAATTTTGGGAGTTTACGAAGTTAAACTCCAAAAGTAAGCCAAGCCTATTCAAGTATAATAGCCTTGAATGAAAGAATGATCTGTAAAAGATCTTCTTTTGAATCTTTGGTGAGAACAAGTGATTCAAGAATGTTCCTAGCAAGATCTAAAACTTGATGCCTAGAAACAGGTATCTTTCCTGCAAGACCTTGGAACAAAAGCTGCAAAACTTGAATCATCTAAACTCCATCCAATAGAAAATTTAGAGGGTGTCTTGATGAAGTATTTTTCCTCAATTTTGAGGATTTGAAGGAATCGGATTTGTTTCTCTTTGCAAAACTTTGATGACCTTTGAGGTTAATATACATAACTATCTAAACCACAATTGGTTCAAGATTGTTAGTACTGATTCTCATTGGAAGAACACGCTAAGCTAAGACGAACAAATGGGGTAGAGACCTAGGAGAATGGTCTACCAAAAGATTCCAATTCCTAAAGTCATCTTTGGATCTAAGTCTTGAATGTTAAAACTTCCAAAGGGATTAAACTCTATTCTGAGAATTAATCCAGGGAAAATCAAACATGATCAAGATAAGATCCTTGTAGACATGAACTTGTAGATTGGGTATATTATCATTCGGAATACTTGAGATTTATGTTTCAAGAAAACCTGGATGATTGAAATAAGTCCACCTAAGTTGCAAAGGAATGAGAAGATAGTATTTCTCCTCATTTTATTGAGCATGTTTTGGCAGGGACTCAATAGACCCACTTTGCTAAGTTCACATCTTTAGCTAAGTCCTATCAAATACAAATAAAGTATATTTGTATTTGAAAAGGACTAAAAAAGAATAAGTTAAGATCAGAATATCTGAAGATTCCTCTCCTTTCTGTTGAAAGTGGAAGACGAATCTAGTTTTTGGTCCTTTCAAAATAGAGATAGGATCTCTATCATAAACTCCTAAAATTATAAATTACTAGGGAAGCACAAAGTGTACTGAAATGTATTATGGAGCTCAAGGTTTGTGAAAGGGCCAAAAGAAAAAGACCACCAAAGAAGTCCACCCATCTCACTAGTCCATAGGTACAGTGCATGCATGTACATTCGGGGGACTAAGAGAAAGTTATTCTTTTCCTTTCAGATTAAGGTAGGGATTAGCCTTTATCTGATTATTGGAAATGAATCTAAAGAGAGGGATGACCATGCTCAGAGTATTGATCATGGTGCACGGGGGAATACTTCACATATTATACCTACACGCATTTTTGAGGACGAAAATGTTAAAGGGGGGAAGAATGTTGTATAATTCATGGGTTCATAAGGTTAAACATATGGATTCTAAAGGTTAGAATATGATGTATGTTTGCTTTGGTCTAACCCTTGAATTACCCTTGGAACATGCCTTGAACCTTTGGGTGAAACCCTTGATTTAACCCTTGAGGTATTTATTCATATGAGCTCCCAATTGAATGGTTAGAACCTTAGGTTGATTTATCCTAAGGTGTGGGAACCTTAGTCTTGGGAGAAGCTTCTCTAGGAGCCACCTTGTGTGTACGTGAGAGAAGAATCCTCATTTGATTTAGAAGGCATGTGATAGACCTTGGGAAATTAGAAGGCATGTTATTACCCTTGGGAAAGTGTCCACATGAGGGACACTTGGCTGGACACTTGGCCAATCTCAAGGACAAGCACCCCCTTGGGCTAGAGGTATATATATGGGTGGATACGTGCTCTCTCTTTCCATAGTAGTTTAAACTAGTTGATTCTATACTCTTGAGTGATAGCTTAGTTTCTAGGAAGTTGTTTTCACAACAGGGGGCTTGCACCCTTTTATAGGGTCCGGGGGGGCCTATCCCCCTGGCCCATAGGGCCAAGACACCAGGACTTGTGGTTGTGGAGATATTGTGAGATTGTATATTTTTGAAGACTACTTTGTATCTCCTGACTACATTTATCTATGTTGACTCCCCTTGTAAAAGCTATACAAGCATGGCCAAGGTTGAGCTTTACATAGCATTGTGCACTAGTAAGCCCTTCATCTAGAGTCAACATTTATCTATGTTGACTCCCCTTGTAAAAGCTATACAAGCATGGCCAAGGTTGAGCTTTACATAGCATTGTGCACTAGTAAGCCCTTCATCTAGAGTCTTTTTAGATCGCCATCTAAGCTCCACGTTGGGAGCACACAGGTGGACATCACCATCATTGTAACTGCATTACACTTGGCAATATGAGAATTTGAGTTCTCTATCTCTCAATTTGTGTCTATCTTTGTTTGCATTTTCCTCTCAACTCTGTTTACTAGTCTGTTTTGTTGTGCTGTTATTTTTCTTACATGGTATCAGATATCCGGAGGTTCTGAGTGGTGCAAAAGCAAAAACTCAGAGGTTGTAGGGGTTTCAACGACAAAAGAGAGATGTCAAATGGTACGTCATCATCTACAACCGGGAATCAAGGTGGTTCATCAACTGGAGTAGATGGAGCATAAATAAAAGAAGCAATGATGCTAGTCATACCAACATTGCGGATATGACAATAAGCCTTCATGGAAGGTAAACTTGATGGTCCAAAGTACACCTTGTGGAAGTTTAAAATCACTTCTATCCTTGATTCATATGAGCTTTTGAAGACTACTCTTGGGATTGATCATGAGCCTCAAGAAACATCTGATCCAAATAATCTTGGTCAAATGATTCCTCCTCATGTTGAACTTCTACGTGCTTGGAAATATAGAAATGCAGATGCACTTTGTGCTCTAGTTACAAGTACTATTGATAGTGTTCTTACTCTCATTCAGCATACAACCAAGGCGTGTGAAGCATGGAACATATTGAGAAATCAATATGAACTTGTAATCAGACATGCATTCAGAACTTGGAGAATCAGCTAGGATTAGAAAGGTTTGTTGATGGGGAGACTGCAAAGGTGTTTATCACTTGCATAAAGAATCTACAAGATCAAATGGTGGGAGCAAGTGTACAAAAGTCAAGTAAGGATCTAGCTCGGTGTTGTCTTCGAATTTGTCCACCTAAGTTTGATGGTTTGGTAATTGTTCTCAATACTCAAATCAGACCTCAACCACGAACTTTTAAAGAATTTAGTGCCTTACTCATGGAGGAGGAGTTGCGGCTCAAGGAAAGAAGCAATGGCAGCAAAGGAGATGCTGCATCCATAGCAAATTCCAAAGGAGGTAAAGCAAACTCTTCAAAAGGTGCAGACAAAAAGAAGAACGACAAAAAGAAGTTCAAGGGAGAGTGTTTACAATGATTTTTCAAAGGATCTTCAATACATAAGTCACTATTATCCATTTGAACCAATGAAGTAGAATATGAAGTTTCTAACTATTGAGCTTGACATAGAGACTCAAGAGAAAGATGTGAGGGGGAAGGGAAAATTCGTCCTTCCATAATCTCCTTGGGTTCCTCCGTGGTACAAGTGGATTATGCTTGTCTGTCTTGTACGTTGGCTTTGATTATGGATTCATGAGAGCAATCCAAACTTAGAGGAAGAGAGGGCCCTTCCACATCCTCCAAGTGCATCGATTCCTCCAATTCTCCATTCTTCAAAGTTTCCTATGACTTACTCAAAGAAGGATTAGATAAAAAATATTTTTCAACAATATGCAAGTCTTCATCACCTTCATGAATTACACTTATTTGATCATTTTCATGAGTGAAAAGACAAATTTGTAAATTAAAAGCACATTTTTTGAATATATGATGATATCCACAATCCATACAATGAGGATAGTCATTAGGATTTTCAAGAGACTCACTTGTGAACAATTGATAAGTTATTTCCTAACCTTGATGATTCTTCTCAACAAATCTTTGAGTTCCTATGATCAATTGTTCATCAATGCAATTCACAACAAAAAATGTTTCCAAAATTTGCACATCATTCACCACAATAGGCAACATAACTTGACCTATACAATCAAAATTTTCACCATGGATAAGGATGAAAGGACGAGCAGGTCATTGAATGTCTCCCATAAGAGAGTCAACATGTAGTAAATTCCATTTATAATGAGGATCTACATATGCTTGCATCCATATAAAGGTAGGTCCTATCCTTACATCCACATAAGTACCACTATATTCCCTTTGTGCAACTTTGGAACCCTCCGCTTTAGATATTTCACCAATTTCCTCTACCCTTTGCAATTTTTCTCTATCTTTTTCACTCTTATGTGTGATTATTTCATGCATCTCATTGTTTTCTTCCCTCTTTTTTTCAACCTTCTCCCCCTTCCTTATCTCTTTTGCCTTTTTCTTTCCCATGTCTTGTTGAAACATATTTGTTTTTTAAGTTTTTTTTTTAATTTGTTTTGAGTTTTTGTGTGTGCTTTTAAATGTTTTTGGATATGTGTGAATAAGTCCTAAATGGGGTTCTCCTAACAAAAATAACAAAAAAGAGTTTGTACATGATATACACATGGTATTCTAAGAGAAACATCTTGTCCACAAAGAAAACTTACAAGAAAAATTCATGATCGGTAGGCGAGAAAGATCATATTACCATGCATAAAGAGTGACACCTATTTATGTCTCTTCACTTTTCAATAAGACCCATGAAGTGTAGTTCAAAAAGTTTGTGAGTTTAAGCGAGTCCTCAATTTTAAGGTGAATTCCTAGTTACCCTCATGGTTTTGAAAAAAAATGGCCTTTAACAACTTCATGCAAGGACCACTATAAGGACTACATGCCATGCTCACCCTTAGACTCATGGAAACCATAAACATAACTTATTCACCACTTGTTGGAGCTATGTCATTATACTTATTTAATCTCAAATTCCCATTGTATCAAACCTCATTCTTTCCAAGCTCTGTCGTTAATAGGCCCTACGTTTAGAGTAAAGGTTACTAGCTACCATTTCACCTTTTATAGAATATACTATCTTTTCTTCTTTTCTTTCTTTATAAAACATCATGGTGTATCACACGTGTGTCACCTCTTCCTTCTTTGAATCCTTAATCCTGTGAAGCTACCCTTCCATTACATTACGTCATTTTTCTTTCATGAATTACTAAAAACAAGTACTACCCTCGTGCAATCCTTTGGCAAGTGACATAATCCATAACTTTATTAATATTTAATAGTGACCCCTTTCTTAATCTTTGGCCCTCTTACGTTCTCTCAGAAATCCTCCATCACATGTGAGTCTAATTGTACCGCATTCACTTTAATTTACATGTGACTCATCTTCTCTTTATTATAAACTAATTCAATGCACTAGGTGCTCCTTCGGGGAAGATATTAAAATATTGTCCCATGCTGTTAAGGCAGGTGGTTGGGCCTCTCACCTCTTGAGGCGGGAGCGAGGGTTCAATCCCTACCGGCCACATGTAAGGGACATGTATAACCTGGAATGATGAAGCATATGGTTGATGTGCCATCGTTTGACTAGCCTTGCTGTAGCTATGACCGTCGTTCAACCTAGTCTTGTAAACCCCTGTTCTTGTGGGATAAGGGGGGTCCCATGGGTACTATGCCCTTCCTTGTACAGTTGCAATTTCAAAGTTAAAGCCCGGGAGAGTTGCAATTTCAAAGAAAGTGAGCAAAACTCTGACAAAAACTCATGAACTTTCAAATTCCTAGAGTGTTTAGTGCAAAGTGAACTGGCCATAACAAAAGCTAGCCATTTACTAGTTATACAATGTCAAAGCAAACTCTTTTAAGAAACCTTCTTCATCAAGACAAGATGTCGCAACAAAGAAATATATATTATAGCTTTGAACAAACATATCGCCATGGGATTTGTCTATGCTACACGTGGTCGAAGCTTGTAGTCTTAAGCAGTGAGATGTATTACTATAGCTGGTTGCATCCATAATCTATCCGCCAAAAGAAATTCTCCCTCACTATCATTGCCACTGTAGGGGATGGTTGCTTTAACCTGGCCCACATGATTATCAATCTTCAAACCTTGACTGCCACAAGCTTCTCGGCATTCCTACAATATATTCAGTTATGCTATGAACACATGGTTTTGTAACCACTTGAAAGCACATGGATTAGCTTGGAGTCTGCATATATTTGATTCACGTAATCTTCTTCAATTGAATTGCAGCAAAGCTTACGACATACATTTTTGCCAATAAAGGAAGGAGACGGTAATGATGGTTGAGATAGTCAACCAATAAAACCTCTCGTGTATTTTAACTCAACAAAAAAGCCCATCTTACTAGAGCAAATCGTGTAGCGATTGCTAAGTCAACCTTAGCATGATATACAGTATCTTGAGGGATTCACACATTGGCAAACCGAATTCCTTCATTGTCTACACCATTGAGCCCTTTCTTATGACCACAATCTACTATTCAAATGCCCGGGGCACCCCTTCCTCCCAATCAATTAGCTTCAAATAAAAACCAGATACATCCTACTATTAAGAGATCTGAATCGGAAGAAGTTGCTTCAACACATCTCTATCAAGCCATACCCTTGGAGAATTGGGGTCCCCATACAATTGTTGAAAAATCTTTGTGTATTACCCTAGAGTGGAGCACCACCAAAACGTGTTCCATGGACATGTCCATCAAGTATAGCTTTTCTTAAAGACGAGGGTATCCCACAAAGGCTTCTCAAACATACTTCCTTCCATGGCTGCTAGTCTCCTTCTGAGCCTTTCTTGATTTTATTTGATGTATCTACCAATATTAAGGGAGTACCATACACTATATCAATTCTAGAAGCAAACATAACATGCTCGATAGTAGGCTCTACTCTAGTATATGAGCAAGAGGTGAATAATTAAATGTCATCTTAACCCTGTTACACTTATGTGTTCGTCGAGTAGCTTTGCGGTGAACCTTTTCCCTATACATGGGCTCTTTTTACTCTAGTGCTAGCTAGAGGTTTTTTCCCCATGTTACCACATACTCGATACTCTCTTATGTGGTGGTACTTTGTACTTAGGGATATTATTCAGCTTTTACTTCATTTTTTAGTTCATCGTCAATAGAGAGAACTATTCCAGCCATTGTCTTCTCCATGTGTTTTGCTGCGTTTGTGCTCATTGTGTGTGCTTCTCGTGTGTCTCTTGCACTTCTACACACACCAAACAGTGGTATCAGAGTAGGTTCAGCTCCTTCTCACGTTTTGGTTTTTCGCATCGCGGTGTGTGCGCACTTTTAACAGTGCAAATCGACTTCCGAGCATAGAACTGTAAATTTCAGTAGCCAAAAACATTCCCACTATGTGCGCTTTTTTACCCCCATTTTGAAGCCATTGGTGCAGTTAGAATCGCCATCAGAGTGACGGTTTGTGAGCTGAAATTTCAGCATTCATTTCAGCTTTCATCAAAGTGAAGATTTTGCCACATTCTTGTTATTTTTTGAAATGGTGGGCAACAATGACTTGTTTGGCATGCTTCAAGCTGAAGATAAGCTTGATGGGACCAACTATCCGATGTGGTCTTACATGATGAAGCATGTTCTTGTTGCAAAACAACTTTGGAACATAGTGGCAGATGTAGATCGAATACCGGCAGGTGCTTCTACTTCACGATCCATTGTCACAGATGGAGCTTCTTCTTCGAGTACATTGGTTTCTCCTTCTCCACCTACACAAGAGAAGCTTAGATGGGATGGAAAAGATGCTCAAGCTCATGCTTTGATTGCACTTTCTATGAAGCAAGTCATATAGTTCCACACATTCGGTCATGTTCTACATCACGACAGGCATGGGACACTCTTGCTTCTTTGTATGCCATGCGTAATGAAGCACGTGTTGCATACTTGAGGAAGCAACTTGAAGATGTATGTATGGCTGAAAATGAGTCGGTGGATGTGTATGTGACTCGCATCAAGGACTTGAAAGAGCAATTGGCAAACATAGATGAGATTATTCCGGATGCATCACTCATTTCTACGTTGTTGAAAGGATTACCAAAATCTTTTCAAAGCTTTGCTACTACACTCCATTTGGTTGCAAAAGGGAATCCTAATATGTATGCATTTGATTAGGTTTGTCTCTTCTTTTGCAAGAAGAGCAATCTAGAGTGAATATGACTGGTTTGATTGAGGGAACACAAGCACTTGCTATCTCACAAAAAGGGAAAACCAAGTATGGTTCAGCTTTGGGTTCATTAAAACCAAAGCCTCAAGCTTCCTCTTCCACTCATTCCTCTAATGATGGTGATTTACAAAAGAAGAAGAGATGCAAATATTGTCGAAAGCCTAGTCATACTATTGATGAGTGTAGAAAGCTTGCTAAATGCAATGAAAAGAAGAAGGAATCCGGCATGTCTATTGCTGAAAATTCAGCAAATGTAAAGAATGATGAAGCTAACATGGCTCAAGATTTTTGGGCATGTGTTGTTACATGTCATTATGATGCTTCTTTGCATTCTAAATGTATGGTTGTGAGTGAGGTTGATTCGGATTGGTTCTTTGATAGTGGTGCTTCAAAGCACATAACATCATGCAAAAGATTATTTGCCTCTTTGAAAGATGCACCCAAAGGAGGACATGTGGTGTGTGCAAACAATGCCTCTTATTCTATCATTGGAGTAGGAGAGATTGAGCTTACGGCTGCAAATGGAAGTGCAATTCTCTTGAAAAATGCATTGTATGTGCCCAGAATCAAGAAGAACTTAATTTTAGTTCTGTTGATTGCCAAAGCTGGACTTCATGTACACTTTGTTGATGATAAGTGTATGGTTCATGATTTCAGCAACAATGATGTTATCGTGATTTCCGGTACATTATGTAATGGTTTGTATCGCGCATGGATACATACAAGAGGGCTGCCACGAATGCCTTGGTTGCTCATACTTCTTCCATGGCTGAAATGGACCTTTGGCATGCTCATTTTGGTCACTTAAACTTCAATAGTTTGCTTTACTTGCAAAAGAAGGACATAGTTATTGGCTTGTCTACACTTGAGTCCATTGAAAAGCATGCATGTGAAGGTTGCATTCTTGGAAAAATGCATCGTGCTTCTTTTCCAAAAGATAGTCATACACACACTACAAAAAAATTGCAGCTTGTTCATAATGATGTATGTGGTCCTGTCAAGACTCCATCTTTTGGGAAACATGTATATTTTGTTACCTTCATTGATGATGCTACTCGTCATACATGGGTGTATCCTATGAAAGCAAAGAATGAGGTATTTTCTTGCTTCAAAGCATTTCTAGCTATGGTTGAAAATTTTTCTTCACAAAAGCTTTTGACTCTACGTACGGATCATCGTGGTGAATACATGTCACATGAGTTTAATGCTTTTCTTCATGAAAAAGGTATTTCACCAATGTACAGTGCCATATACACCTCAACAAAATGGTGTTGTCGAGCGTAAAATAGAACACTTCTTGAAATGGCACGATGTATGGTTAAAGGAAAGCATCTTCCTAATAAGTTTTGGATGGAAACGGTCATGTGTGCAAATTATGTGTTGAATCACTGCCCTACAAAAGCATTGAGAGTCATCACTCTTTATGAGGCTTGGAATGGTCATAAGCCTATGGTTAGTCATATGCATGTGTTTGGTTGTTTGGCATATGCTCCTGTGCCATCACAACAACGTCACAAACTTGATGACAAGGCAAAGAAATGTATATTTGTTGGTTATAGTGTTGAAAGTAAGGGATATCATTTGTACCATCCATTGACGAACACAATTATTATGAGTTGAGATGTGGTATTTGCTTAAAATTCAATTTTCCCTCTACTTGAATGCAAAAAACAGCCAACAGTTAGCTCACAAGATGTGTTCGATACACTCATGCCTTTGTTCCAAAATGGTGCACTTGACTATGGCCATGTGGACCATCCACTGAGGCTCAAAGAGCTGAAAATTTCTAGCAAAATAGTGTTGAAAATCCAGAGAATTTCCAGCCAAACATGGTTGAAATTTTTCAACCAAAAATTGTCAAAACTACTGGAAATTTCTAGCCACATGTGGTTGAACATTTGCATCAAAATATGGCTGAAAATGAGCATGAAATTCAGCCCACGCATGATGTACATATTGAAGATGTTTTACATAGTGAACGCATGTCTATCAAGAGTGCACAAACTATGCCAAAGTGGCTGAAACAAACTTTGCAGGACAGCAAATTGAGTGCACCTTTACTTGGTAGAACAAGATTAAGCTCTCACCATGCATCAAGTAATTTTGTGGATTATTCTCTTATTGCTACAACATGTAATTAAGAGTCACTTTCTTTTGAAGATGCATGTGACGATCCACAATGTATGAGTGCTATGCAATCAAAAATGGATTCCATACATAGAAATGGTACTTGGGAGTTAATTGAATTGCCAAAAGGAAAGAATGCCATTGGTACAAAGTGGGTTTATTAGATTAAGAGAAAATCTGATGGTAGCATTGATCGCTACAAAGCTAGATTGGTTGTGAAAGGATATGCGCAACAATATGGCATTGATTATGAGGAAACTTTTGCACCTACTTCACGCATGACTACCATTTGTACCGTGGTTGCATTGGCTGCCCATCGAGGTTGGAAAGTGCATTAGTTGGACATAAAAATAGCCTTCTTGAATGGTGATTTGCAAGAAGAGGTTTATGTGAAGCAACCACCTGGATTTGCTATGAAAGGGAAAGAGCATATGGTTTGTCTCTTGCATAAAGCCTTGTATGGTCTCAAGCAAGCTCCACTTGCATGGTATGACAAAATCCATAAGCACTTGATTGCTCTTGGCTTCACATGTAGTCCGATTGAAAGCACACTCTATGTACACAAAAATGGGGCTGATCTTATAGTGCTTGTTCTTTATGTTGATGACATACTCTTGACTAGGTCATGTGATGCAAAACTTGAGATTCTTATGGTTGATTTGCAGCATACTTTTGATGTCACTTATCTTGGTCTTTTGAGCTATTATCTTGGCATCCAGTTTGTATCCATTGAGGGGGGAATCATTATGCATCAAGCAAAGTATGTTGAAAAACTACTTCGGCGTTTTGACTTTGAGGATTGCAAGCCAGTTTCCACACCAGTTGAGACAGGATTCAAGTTCCGAGTTGAGGATTCCAATGATGTATTTGACACTTCTCTTTATCAGCAAGTTGTGGGATGTCTTATATATGCATGCAACACAAGACCAGATATACAATATGCAGTTTCCCAGTTGAGTTGATTCATGCATAGCCCTGGCACTAAGCATTGACAAGCGGTGAAATGTGTGTTTATATATCTCCAAGGCACTTTGAGCTTAGGTCTCTTTTATGGCAGAGATATTCAGCCATGCTTACATGCTTTTACAAATAGTGATTGGGCTGGTTGTTATGATACTCGCGCGTCCACTAGTGGTAATTGCTTTTTCCTTGGAGATTCATGCATATCTTTGTTGAGTAAGAAGCAACCTATAGTGGCGACATGGAGTTGTGAAGCTAAGCCTTGAATTGATGTCCCTCAACCTCGCATAGTTTCTTGAACCTTGCTCGCAACCTTGGTCTCTTGAACCCTTGCTCTCAACCTTGGTGTCTTGAACCTTCTTGTTCGCAACCTTGGTGTCTCAAGCCCTTGTTCTCAACCTCAGTCTTGAACCTTGTTCTCACCCATGCTTGGTATCTTGAACACTCAATCAAGTGCCACCCAAGTATTCCCAAGGACTTCCAAGCTCATTGGAAAGTTCGTTCCGAGAGCTTTCCAACGGTACGTTACATGCCTCAATCCGACCTACGGATTGAGAGATACACCTCAATCTTTGTTAGGTCCATCCTTGAAACCAACGCGCGCGCCTTCCACAATTCCTACCCTTTCACATAGAGGATGCCCAAGCGCCTTTTTTAGAGGCCATTGGATCATTCCACCTTGCTCAAGCCTACTTTCGACCTACAGATTGAGAGATACACCTCAATCTTTGTTAGGTCCATCCTTGAAACCGACGCGCGCGCCTTCCACAATTCCTACCCTTTCACATAGAGGATGCCCAAGCGCCTTTTTTAGAGGCCATTGGATCATTCCACCTTGCCCAAGCCTACTTCCTAGGCTCTGATACCAATGTAAGGAATTGAACTCACAACCTCTTGGTTAGGAATGTGATGGGCTAACCACTTGCCCCAAAAGCCATGGTTTAGGATTACTTCCTAATCCTCTCTCTTAGGGTGTAGTTCAACCATCTCCTATCTGTCAAGGGTGTGGTTCAACCATCTCCAACCTATACCTTTATTACATACACACACCCAACAAACCCACGTCTGGGATAATTTTCAAGACCCCTATACTCAAAGCTACCTATTTTCTTGTGTCATCAATACACCCTTAGGAAGACCACAAAAGCTCATCTATAACTCGATAACCCTTCTAAAACTCTTCTTTGTTCAAATTTGGAGGCTGACTACCATGAAATATCTTTTGAAGGTTTGTGAGATTGGCTTCAAGGTATTGCCGATGGCAACAAACACAAACGTCATGTCATTCTCATCAAGCTTCTTGCTAACAGATGCTACGACATCTCTACCTTCAACACTCCCTCCAGCTTTCACAACTCTATCTTCATTACAGTGGTTTTTATCTGGTACCGTCCTCTCACCTAATAATTGCTCCTTAATATTGATCCTCGACTCTGTAATCCCATCCAATTCATCTACCAACTTTGCTTTCATATTAGTTTCCTTCACAAAGGCATTCAAACTCTCCTTGCAATCATTTACCAATTGGGAATGTTTGATATGGTTTATGCTTGTGGTTGGGCTCTTGCTCTAGAGTGTTGCCTCATAGATATGAGACCCTTATCCATGTAACTCATCTTTTCCACACTTCTGCCCAACAGACGAGTATTCACAACTTTGTACAATATTATAACATTCTGGAATGATATCTATCTCCCACTTGATACATTCTCTGACCAGGTCATGAGCCTCACATGTAGCCTTGACAGAACCCACACTTCTAATATCCTCCTGGTAAAAGGCACACCTAACCTCACCCTGATGGGTCCCAAGCTTTGAGTTTTCATTACCATGAATCACTCAGCTCTTGAGTTCCCTACCTGAGTGCTTCATTATCTTTATCAAGCCTAGAGAAGGTTTGCCAATATTTTCGTCTTTACATTCTAAGTGTGTTATAGATCCTCAACCCTTTTTGCATTGATTTTAGCAAAAATAAGGGTGTGCTCAGTCTGCCTCTGTGCATTTTTGTTCTCTTGTAATGCAATAGAGAGCACTTGTTCAAGACGTAGTGGATGATCTTCTTTCCTCTATATTCTCTTATGGATAGTCTTATGGTGTCTGCTCTCTACTACCTCCTACCCCCTTTGTTGAAGCAAAAACACCTACCTATCAATGGATGTCGACCCTCTCATTTGGTTCTTCATATCCATGGTTCAATTGCATTTAGACAAATGATTCAATTATCCTCTTTATTAGTCAAGGATCTCCCTTCCATCATCAATGGGCCCCATGGCTCCTCATATGTGTCTGCTCCCTCTCCTTAGATCTCGTCAACTATGGATGTTTCAAATCCTCTACTTTTTTACCAAAGCTAGTACATATGCAAAACCATTATTGGCCAACCCATACTCTATGTTCCACATGCACTAGTTTGATCCTTTTCCTTAATGCCTTGCAAGTTCACTTGTACTCATGAAAACACTCCAGTCGGATGTGAGTAGATGCCTACTCAGGTAACCACTTTTATCCAACTTTATTTTCTTCACTCAAAATGCTCTACAAGGTAACCTTCTCATCCCTATAGCAACATAGATCGCATCTCATCAATGGCAGCCACACCTAGAAGAACCTTGCCTTTCAAAAAGCTCCAAGGCTTGCCCCACCTCTAGTGGGGATATGACTCTTTTTTTTTTGCTACACCTATTTCTCTACTACAACAACAGAGTCACCACCACCAATGATAGTTGTGCAACCTTTACCACTTCTGCTAGTTTCTTTTCCTTCAAGAATCATGATATGCTAGCAACTATTCCTCCTATACCAGGTTCTGCAATAAATGCATCTAAATCACCACTTGTCTAACCCCAAATATGTGGAGCAGTATGTTGATAATGTGCTATGAAGTTGGCAAGTTTTGTCAGGGGAGCACTAGATTATGCTCTCTGACTTCACTAGACAAGCTTTCGGAAATACACTTATGATTACAAGAACACCCATGTAGGGAAAATAATACAAGAAGATGGATCTGATACAAGATGTCCCACAATCAGGGACCAATAGGTATGGAAAACTGGACTAGAGATGATACAAGAGATCCCACAACTTGGGATCATAAGTATGAGACAAGATGTCTAGATTACAAGAACTCCCTTCTAGGAGATGAATTGAATACAAGAAAGAACTTGACAAGATCTCGTACCACGAGATTACAAGAGGAAAAGACAAGATGTCCAAGAACTAGACTAGACAGGACTAGAACAAGAAACAAGACAAGAACTCGAACTGGAACTTGGAGAGTACGTACTTGGTGGTCACGACTCCTTGAGCTCCCAAGATTGGTATCCACAAGACTGATTATGAATGTGGCCAACCCCTCCTTTTATAGGGTGTGAAGGGCGGTTACGATTTGATGATGTCATCGATGACATCATCAATTGGAAACAAGACCTCTGCGTGTCAGAATTCAACGAATAGGTAGTCGATCTTGGGGTTTTGGCACATTTCGGATGCAATGGTCACATTAGTTTCTCCAAAATCCTAACCAAACATAAGATATAGGAAATTAACATGGAACCTAAGATTTAAGATGGTTTTCTTTGTGTCCATGACATCACCTACCCCTCAAGTGATGAGTTCCATGAGGAGCGGCCATGTTCTGTAGCTTGGGTTTCATTGGATTCTTCCTATGGAATTCATGAACCTTGAATTTTTCTTTAAGAATATTTTCTGTAAGTTGCCAAGTACGGTCAATGATGTCATACGCTTTCCAATGAATAAGGCATTCCAATCTTCCTTGAGAGATCCTTGAATCTTATACATGCATGACCTCGAATTCTTCATGATCCTCAATCTTGATCAGTGATGAAGGACTGGGTCTCTCTTGAGCTTCCTTCGGTTTTACATGCGATAGATCCTTTGAGATTCTAGTGGAATGTTGTGGTGTTTCCAAGATCTTTGATGAAGAGTGTTGAGTAAGCACACCTCCTTGATTGAACATGAACTCCTCCTTATCCTTAACCTTCCTGATATCTTCATAACATGCATACTCCATATCATTTGTAATGACTTTTTGGGCTTCAAAGATTCTTGGTTCAGATTCTTGAGGAGTAGTGTCTTCATTATTCAAGACTTCTGACTCTTGGACTTGGATTTCTTTTAACAATTGATTCTCACACTGAATTGCTTGATTGATATCATCCTCCAAGGTATTTGCTTGAGGCATGGATAGCAAGAGATGTTTGACTTCAGGATTGAGGCCACTTCGAAACTGATTAACCATGTAGTCTTCTCGATATGTAGTTCCACGAAACAACATCTTGATATTCAAGGCATAGCTTGAAAATGATCAATCATCTTGTTGTAGCAATCTTTTCATCTCTTGGACATGTTCGATCAAGTGTTTTATGGTAGATTGAATCTCCTTGCATAGGGAATCCATGGTGCTTGGTCTTGATGAATCAGTCTTGCTAAAATGTCAGGGGAGCACTAGATTGTGCTCCCTGACTTCACTAGACAAGATTTTGGAAATACACTTATGATTACAAGAACACCCATGTAGGGAAAATAATACAAGAAGATGGATATGATACAAGACGTCCCACAACCGAGGACCAATAGGTATGGAAAACTGGACTAGAGATGATACAGGAGATCCCACAACTTGGGATCATAAGTATGAGACAAGATGTCTGGATTACAAGAACTCCCTTATAGGAGATGAACTGAATACAAGAAAGAACTTGACAAGATCTTGTACTACGAGATCCCAAGAGGACAAGACAGGATGTCCAAGAAGTAGACTAGACATGACTAGAACAAGAAACAAGACAGGAATTGGAACTTGGAGAGTACTTACTTGGTGGTCACGACTCCTTGAGCTCCCAAGACTGGTATCCACAAGACTGATTATGAATGTGGAAAACCCCTCCTTTTATAGGTTTTGAAGGGCGGTTATGATTTGATGATATCATCAATTGGAAACAAGACCTCCAAGTGTCAGAATTCAGCGAATAGGCAGTAAATCTTGGGGTTTTGGCACATTCCGGATGCAATGGTTGCATTAGTTTCTCCAAAATCCTAACCAAACATAAGATATAGGAAATTAACATGGAATCTAAGATTTAAGATGGTTTTCTTTGTGTCCATGACAAGTTTTTCAATCTGATCAGCAAAATAACCCCCTCTACAATCCTTATCAAATTCATTCTTTCCATCTAATTATACTCTACAAGAACTTTGTGATGATTCTACTTTGTGCCTTACAATGTTTACAAAGTGGTGTTTATGAATTATAGATATAGGTCTCAATCTCTCCACAATAGCACCAAGGGCCCCTAGTGTAGTTTGTGGCTTCTCAATTGTTGTATCATCCGAGATTACAATATGACATCTGCATCCATATGATGCAACCATTGCAAGGCCCATCGTTGTAATCTGAGCACCTCCTTCAAGATTTCAAAGCCTCTCCATTTCCACTACTTCTCTATCGGTCCCCTAAAAATCTCCATCCAATAATGCTTGTTTGAAATTCTTTGCAAGTCGATTGATCCCAATGCCTTCTAGTAATCACATCAAATGGATTTTTCAGCCTTTTTACTTTTGCCTCTTCATGTGCATCCATAACACCATGGGTGACATGATTGTACAAAAATGAGCCAGGAGGGTCTATCAAGAAGCATTGTATTTTTTAATATTTGGCTATAGCCTCAGTGCCTTTGGCAAATCCTCAACTAGAGAGGAGCCTACAAAAAGGCCTTGCATACCACCTTCGAGAAAGAGGAGGTCACATTTTTCCAACAATGATGCAATAACCCCAATATTGGATGATACTTTAGAGTCTCCAACAATAGCATCACAAGGGTGGGTTGGATTGCGCACTTCCCTACCAAGGTAGTCGAGCTCCTTCTCGAAAAGAAAATATGCACCAAAAGGATGGAGATACTTGGTCACTCCAATTGATGCATGGTCCCAAAATTATTTCTTCTATCTAGGTCTTTGGTCACACGACCGCTCTCTTGTCGACCTCATCCACCCTTTGGCCTCCCATAGCTACTTTGCTCCAAAAGAATGTCTTGCTCATACTACTCCTTTGTTACAGGCTCAGTCAGCATGTAAAAAGCCCTCAAAGTTGTCACCACAAAAGGTTCTATGGTATGTTTATATTCCTCAGGGTTCTGCTTGGTTCTACCCCCATCATCATTCTTAGTTTGCTTGGAGTAACCTCTCACTTCATGTTCATTGACAACCCTTTGATGATTGGATATATCTTTTCCGGGTTCATCTTCTTCACTTGCATACTGAATACACAACACCCTCAATCTCTACCAACTCTTCTTCCTCATCTAAAATCAACCTCCTCAATGTTTGATTCCTAGTGTACTTCACTTCTCTTCTTCTCCTATCCACCACCTCTCTAATCATTCTTTTCCTATTGGTGTGTAAACTAGTTTAACATCGAATTTCTCTTTATACACTAGGGTGATGGAGGTAAGAATTCATACTCATGTGAGGGATCAAGGAATGGGATAAGGATTCAAGTTTGCTCTTAAGAAGGGAAAGAGCTTGTTTCCTCATTTTAGCCTCAAAATTGCATGTTTAGGTGTATATAAAAAAAATCTCATACATGTATTCACTCCATTTTGCTAAATCCCTATGTTCGTTTCTTCTTACTAAAGCTTGATGATACTAATGATGAGCCAAATTCCATTGTTTTTTGTAGAAGAAACCTGAAAAAAAAGCTTATTTATACATGATTAGAGAAAAAACAACAAAATTAACCAAAAAAATTAATATCATAAACTAAAAGATTTGTAAAACTACCTCTATTCTACTTGTGACTTGAAGAATCACCACACATGGTAGATTAATCACTCAAAAAGGGATCTTTATCATACAAAAAATGGCTCATCTCAACAAGTTATTGTAAATCTTGCAAGCTGCAAATGCTCATAAGAGCGTAATGAAATGAAGAACTCAAAAAATCATCATGAAAAACTTGAGTACACATCACTTTCAACAACAAAAACAATAACAACACCACAAAATAAGAAGAATATATTTCAAGATTATATGTAACAAAACATTATTTGAGTATAATCAAGAACAATATTTAGGCTTTTTAATGATCTTCAATCATTTCATCACTTAAGTTATAAACACTTAAGCTCATCACTTGAGTGCTGAACTTATTTCTTTAAGATACGTGAATTTATCTCTTCATGTTAAGCTTAGGTTAAGGAATTTTTCTTCAGCATGGTATTCACTACATGTTCTCCTGTGCAAAAGATAAGGCGTGATTTGTTTCATCCTTCATAACAGAAATATATAAATCGCGAGATATCCCGGTCACGTTGAAGGTCGAGAGAAGGCACGACTTAGGAACGTTCTAAGGGTTCAAAAGAGATGGGGATGGGGATTTCCCGATGGGAGAGGAGGATGTAAGTTCCCTTCCTTTCTTGTCTGCCTCGCGCGATTGCCTACGCAAAATTCACCCAAATTGTCCGTTGGTGGCCCGGCAAAATTCGAGTTCGTTGATGGTGTGATCGACCATCTTCACTGTCACCTCCTCTCGAGCAGCTATCACGTCATGTTAGCAGCACTCAGTATTTCTCTACAACTCGGTATCTTTTTCTGAGGTTTCCTGTCTTCTGCGCCTCTGAACTTGCTTCCTCTCCCCATGCAGCAGCTGCTACACATTTACATCGACTGAAGCCTCGTTTACATCACGTATAAGGTGCTTCCATTCTTCCGTTGGGGCTCTCCGCCTCCACCGAGTTATTGAGGAAGGCTTACGCGGCTTTCGCACTATTCCCTTTCTACCTCTGGTTCCCAATCTCTATCAATTTCGAATAAAGCTTGTTGTGGATCGCGTCCCTGCAGATTTCAATGGACTCTACACCTGAGCCTTAATCATACATGAACCATTGCTACGTCACATGTGCGAATTGCAAATTCAGGGTTTAGTTGATGATCCGCTCACATGCCCGGAGGGGTTTTGTTTCTCCCAATTATTATAGCTTATATATGTCAATTTACGTACCTTACAGCTTTGCAGCTTCCACGTGCATGCCCTTGCTCACGGGGTATCGGCGTGCTGTAGTGTGGGTCATCCGCGTGCAATAGCTGGGTAAATTGTATTTGCTACATTAACTGATGTCCTTATGCGTGTGGTCTTGAGATCCTTTGAGCAAACGTAAGGTCTTGATTTAATGTAGGTACGTATCCATGGGGGCAGTCGATGCCCTTGTGAGGGAAGAATTTCCCGGAGATGAGAACGTTGATGATGGGAAACTTTCATCAAAGAAACGATCAGGAAGTGAGCTGCCAATGCAGACAGACAATTGTGATGCGACAGCTGATGCAGAACCAGTCAAAGATGATGACCACTACTATTCTAGTGTGCCTTTGCATTGCTTTATCGATATAGCCCAGCAACAGTCATCAGCTGAACCAGCCACCAAACGAATGAAATTGAATGCAACAACATCAAGATATCTCAACATTGACTCTACCATGAAGCATGTTGCAGACATCGTATTAACCTTGGCAGGGCTTGGATGTATACGAGCGGGGAGGGAACCAACAGCGGAAGAGCGGAGACTTCAAGCAGAGGCATATGGGCACCTGGGTTTCTTAGTCCAAGAGCTTAATCCAAGGGACCTTGTATCACAGGTTGCAGTGGACAATCTTATCAATGACCTTGGCTTACGAAAAGCAGAGGTTAAAGAAGCAAAAACATTTGCACAAATTTTGGAGGAATTCCAGCCATCTATACCCAGTCAAATGGTAAACATGTTCTCCATAGGCTTTTTAATGGAATATGCCTGATTTCTGTGTATAGTGTATCATAATTGTAACCCTCTGTCTGTTCCAATGACATTGAATCAAGATGGCTAGCAAGCAATATTTCTCATACTTTTTTTCAGGGCTCTTGCTTTATTGTAAACATTGATAATAGGTATACGTATGGTTCTCACTGCTTGGTTAGGTTTACTGAGGAAAAACTGGTGGGGATAATGCCTTTGGTATTACTCGGATGCAACTTTACTTCCTGAGGGTCCAGTGAATGTTCATTGGACTTGTCAGGGAAGGAAAACGACAAAGTTTTATAAATATTATCAATTCCATCTTTGGCTAGAAAATCTTTTTCGCCATTTCCAAGTTTTTGCTTCAATTGACAAATCCTAATGATGGGCACTTCTGATTTTCGGCTCGAAGGAAGTAAAATAACCATCTGATAATTTTTCTTATGATGTCATAATATTTTGATCAATATTATGTTCGGTTGGAAGGAAGTAAAATAACCATCTGATAATTTTTCTTATGATGTCATAATATTTTGATCAATATTATGTTTCTCATCTTTGTTTGAATGTATGCTGGCCGCTACTTTTTCTTTGCTTTGGCAATCATTATTCGTTTTGCTTTCTCTTTTTACTGAGGAGAAAGTGTTCATTAAAGGGCATTTTGACACATCTATGAACTCCAAAGCTCTTCTTAAAAAGATTGATAATTTGGATTGCAGGCTCAGCCTCCACGAATGGTCACGGATTCTGTAACAGCAGAGAAAAAAATAGACATTTCTGACCATCAGAAGTCGCTTATAAGCGGTAAAGCACATGTAATCTATTTGATTTATACTTTTCTTAGCTAGGCACTTTCAACTTCTTATTATCCTTGCAATTTGGCCTCTAAATTACTTTAGTAAGGGAAATTGATGTTAAAAATGTTTCTGATGACTAGCTCTAAAGACGGTTTTGTGTGTTGAGAATTTTCTTGAAGCAGTAGTGTCTTTGTTCTTGGAAACAGGTTAGAAGTTAAGATAATAACATTTTTCTTTGTATATCAGCTTTAGTGAATGCTCTTTTATCTGTATGTCCTTGAAAACATACATAAGAGTACAACTCAAACGACCCCAAGAATGAAAAACAATGGCTGTGCATAGGTTGAAAAGGATACATAATGCATGATGCTAATATTTGCATATCAGTGATTGAAAGGTGTAAATGGTAGACCTCTAGTGGAAAAAGATCTGTCACAACTATTGGACGTTTTTTGTTGGTTGTTATGGCTGTTTGATTCATTCTCTTGTTTCTTTTAGCCCTTAAAAGCTGGGAAATGCTCATTTGTTTATAGGGATCCTCCCCCTCTCTTTTTGGCATTTTATTTCACGTTTTGTTCAATACTCTTTTCTAGTTATTGAAAAGCTGGGAAATGCTCATTTGTTTATAGGGATCCTCCCCCTCTCTTTTTGGCATTTTATTTCACGCTTTGTTCAATACTCTTTTCTAGTTATTGATACTTAGTTTGTAATGGAGTATTGTGAGCCTACTTGCATTTAGATTTGACCATTAAATAAAGGATATTTTATTATGTGAGTCTCACAAAACTTAATTTAAAAGAAAGCAATACGCTATTGATTGAGGTTCGCTCTTCTTTGAACTTTCAAATAGAAGAATCATTTATGATTAATAATGAGTATTCTCTTTTATACATAAAATCTTTGAAAATCTTTTAGAGCAACCTACCTTTCGTATGAGTAATGGAGGATGCGAAAGAACCAATGGGAGAATTATTATTATTATTATATTGTTATTATTATTATTATTATTATCATTATTATTATTAAAACAAGTGAAATAGAAACTAAATGAAGCACCTCACTTTCTTGTAAAGTGTAAACAAGGCATATGGAGCATGTGGAACTATAGTTTGTGGCCAACTCATTTGGCTTTCGTGTGAGGTTCCAAGGACCTACATTTGACAGACGCACTTCTTCACTCTTTGGGATTGTTTGCCTTATGGTTGTCTATAAGGCATTCTTTGCAAAAGCTATAGGTTGCATGCATGGTCCACCTCATTTTCTTGACCCTTAAATATAATCTAGACATTTTTTTTCGTTTTTTTTTTTGTTTTTTTTTTGTTTTTTTGTTTTTGTTTGTTTGTTTGTTTGTTTGTTTTTTTTTTGTTTTTTTGTTTTTTTGTGGCAAATGCTAGAGCTTGCATGAATTTTTCCTCTCCTTTTTCTCTCCTTAATACAATCTAAATTCCAAGCTAGAAGGGGAATTATATGATATTCTGTTGTATGCCAATATATTCATTTATGTCTGTAGTATTTGTTTTGTTTTGTGATGTGTTTTGTGTGATATGTATGTATTACTTGTATGTGAATTCTTGTATTTTTGTTATATTTTTATTACGTATTTGTGTATTTTTGTGTGTCTTAACCTTCATTAGGAAGGATATTGTTTTGATGTTATATGTTTTTTTCTTTTTATTTTCATATTCATATATTTGTGTAATTATTTTTCTTTGATTTTATTTATCTTTATTTTTAATTGTTTGTGTAATTATTTTTCTTTGATTTTATTTTTCCAATTTTTAAATTGATTTTATTATTATTTATGTATTATGTCTTTGATGTTCGTAGTTCGTAGCTTTTTTTGATTTTCATAAAAACATTCATAATAGATAAATATGTACTTCTTTTATTAGTTTTTGTACTTAGATTTGTAATATAACTTTTTTTTTTAAAAATTTGTACTTATCTTTGGGTCTTTGTCTCTGATAGTCTATCTAACATCATCTATGACTCTCACCACTAAGAGCTAACAAGAAGTGACCAGATCTGTGATATAGGTGGAGAGCATATGGGTAAGTGCTAAGAGGGAGAGAGGGCTTGCCCATATCTAATAGGAAAAGCATAGGAAAAGCAAGGATTAGGGCCCATACTCTTGATAGCATAGAGCACTTCATGTCAGAAACTCGAGCTAAGGTTTAATAGGTCATATAAGGATACTTGCTTGTATTTGTTTTGGAGAATTTCCACGACATGATTTCCCCTTGAAAGTGTTGTAGATCTTTTTCGTCTTCAAATAGGCTTTATCAATGGGGTATTCTAGAAGATCTGCTTCTTTCTCTTGAGAAGTTTTGCATGATTCTCCTTCGATAGCCGGGTTTGGTCTAGGTTCTCTTTCTTTTTCAATTGTTGGATGGGTCAACCTTGGTGTGAACTTCCTTGCTCTTCAGCCTTCATTGTTCTTCCAAGAGGTTGCGGGTGTGTTGCCTTGTGTTTGTCTTCCACTCTTTGCTTTTGTGCACAAGTCATGATGCCTGGGGCCTCCTTTAGTTGTACTACTCTAGTGCTAAGTGAGTGTTCTTGAACCAAGAAGAGGAACACATTATCTATAGTGCAGTTGGAGCGGCTAGTTTATTACCATTGCAGCTTGCATTTCTTGAAGAGCAGCGGCTATATAAGAGATGTGAGGGTGGTCAAGGTGTATGCAATAGATATAGAGAAAGTAAGAGATATTCCATATATTCCTCACGAGGATATGAACTTATATACTATGCTGTACCATGAGTTGAAATCACCTCAGCATGATGCGAGATCATCTCGCAGATGCAAGAGGACCTAGCGATAGTGGTGGCACATCCACTAGCAGTATACAACAAACCACTACTACTAGGGATGATGATGATGGTGGTGGTGGTGGGGGATAATGATGGTCATGATGATGATGGTGGTGGTGGTGATGATGACGATGATAATGATGGTGATGATGATGATGGTGGTGGTTTGGCATCTAACACCAAGTCAAAGTGACATAGTTTGATTATTGACATTTGAGTCTTTGACATTTGACATTTGGTATCTCATGATATGTATTTACTATTGTGATGACACTTATGACTTCATATTTATCATTTGCCACTTATGATTTATATCATGACTCATATGATTTGTCATAATGATTCTCTGTGTTTTTATTTTGATGTATGATGTATGATGTATCATGTATGATGTTACATTGTTAAATGTTATGCTATGAATTATGATGTTTAATGTTGAAAGTTAGAAGCTTAAAAACTTAGATATTAAATGCTATGATCACTGTGAAGATGTTATGATCATTGATGTTAAATCTTATGATGTATATGATCATTGATGTTAAATCTTGTGATATATCATGTGACTTCATGTCAAATGTTATGTAATATGATCATTGAACGATAATTGATTGATCTAACATGTTAAAACTTAATTGTTATGAATCATAAATGATATGTTATGTTGTTAAAAGTTATGATGTTAATGAATCATGATGTATCATGCCGCTTCATGCGAGAAGTTATAAATTAAAAGTTAGAACTTTCAAATGATAATATATTATGTGACTCACCATGAGCACGACATGTAATGACCAATTTAGGCTTGATAATCTCTATTATATATATCTTATACTATATTTTATGGTATATATAGTCATGACTCATATCCCACCTTATTTTATTTATATATATATATATATATATATATATATATATATATATATATATATATATATATATATATATATATATATATATATATATATATATATATATGTATATATGATACATATTGATATGATGGGGTCATCTGCATCAGAGATTTGTATATGCTCATCGGCCGAATTCGTCTGTACATTTCTCTTTTAGGGTTCGTGCCGTTCGAGTTGTTTATTGGGGTCTTTTCTAGGGTTCGCGTCAGAGCAGCAGGTCGACATTTGCTAAGGTTCGCGTCAGAGCAGCAATTTGGGACTTTTTAGGGTTTGCATCACCTCCAAATTTGGGCTTCTTTAGGGTTCGTGCCTGCATTAAGTACAGTAACAGCAGTTCAGCAGTTCAGCAGGGGCATCCTCTGTAGAGTGCGGGCATACAGTGGTAAAAGATAGCAAGTAGTGCTGGCAACTGAATTGCTTCTGAGATTAAACATGAGTTCTTCTGTGGAATTGCAAGCCACTATGCCAGTGGATAATATTTCAGTGAAGCAAGATATTGAAAATGAGGTGGTTATCCCTCAAACACCTGTGTCAAAACAAATGGACATTGATAAATTAAAATGTATAGTGGAAGATGCTCTCACTCATGATGTGGATGTGAAAGGAGACTTAAAGGTGGATATCGATCCCGCTTTGATTTGGGAGTCGACTCTCATGTTCCTGAAAGAGGACTGTTGTTGTTTTTCACTGGTCGTATACCTTTGGCAGTGGATGTGGCATGTGAATGTAGGAAAAGATGTGGTTGGTAAAGTATTTTATTCTGGTCATGGTTTGTTTGAGGTCATTTTCAATGATAACAGTGTTAAGGTGCAACTATTGGAGTAGTAGATTCTGTTTCTATGTGGTTTAGTGGCCCATGTGTTTCCTTGGAAGCGAGTTAAGGCAATGAAGGAAGAGCTTTTGTATTAGTGTCCTGTTTGAGTAGAGCTTGTGGATTTACCATCTTTTTTATGGGCGTGCATTGGACATGTGGCTAAAGCGCTAGGCAAGGTGCTATATACACTATCTATCTTTGCTCCCAATAAAAATAGAGTTTGTGTATTATGGAACACATCGAGGCCCTTTCCCAAAACACTTGCCATTAATGTGCCCAATGTGGGAAGCATTGTCATATACCCAAAATGGGGCAATATGGCGGGATCTTGCTTTCATTGTGGTAATTTAGGACATTACTCCAAAAATTGCCCTTCTCTAAAATCTGATGGGGTCAACCTGATTCCCACTTATCCGGGGAGTAAAATTTTGGTTCCAGAAGAACAAATATTTGGGAAGCAGAGAGTTACTCATCAGATTGCTATGCCTCCTAAATTCATACCTGACTCTAGGCCTCCGGGTCAGCAAGATTAAACCGCAAGGGGAAAGATGTAGAGGTGGAAAAGCAGTCTAATTGTGCTTCTCTTGTTACGCCTGTGAAATTGAATGTGTATAAAAGAAGGGATGGTGAAGGAATGAGTAAAGACATCTTAAACAGAAAGGAGGGTGAGGCTAGCAAAAGAACTGTTGATAATGATGGCTTTACTCCCGTTAGCTATAATAAAGCCTTGCTTCGAGGCAAGAGAGGCAAATTTCAATCTTGATATTCGACTTCCCGTATGGATGAGGCTAATTTTGCACCTCACGCCAGTGAATATTTAACAAAGTATTATGACAACATGGATATTGTGCTACAGGACTTGGCACCTGCATTGACTCATGGGGATTCTCTTATTAATGCACCGTTGATATCATGAAACTAGCTACATGGAATATTCAAGGTTTGGGTCAATACGGAAAATGGATTAGATTATGGAGATGGATTGTTAAGAATCAACTTGACGTAGTAGGCATACAGGAACATAAGAGCATGA